>CM046669.1:86228921-87428921 GCA_025594165.1 Tamias sibiricus
TAATAAAATACAAAAAAGGGCTGGGGATGTGGCCCAGTGGTCGAGTGCCCCTGAGTTCAATCCCCGGTACAAAAAAAAAAAAAGAATTGATCCCTTTGTCATTATGTAGCAACTTTCTTTATCTTGTTTTAAAAGTTTGACTTCACTTCTATTTTATCTGATACAAGCATGGTGGTCCCTGCTCTTATTACATTGCATTTGCATGGAATATCGTCTTCTATCCTTTCAGTTTCAAGCTCTGTTCCCTTAAAGGTGGAGTGTCTTGAGTCTGCATATGATTATGTCCTGGTTTTTAATCTTTTCTCTGAACAATATTCCTTTTTGTTGTTACTCAGGAAGCACTTATTTACCTTTCTTTTCACTGATGATGATGTTGTTTTTACTTTTACAGATCATTATATTTTCAGATGCTTCTATAAAGTTATTTTTTAGAGTTTTTTTTTTAAATATTTATTTGTTTGCTTTAGTTGTACACAATGCATTTACTTTTATGTGGTGCTGAGGATCGAACCCGGGCCACGCACTTGCTAGTCAAGCGCTCTACCACTGAGCCACAACCCCAGCCCCTATTTTTTAGAGTTTAAAAAAATTTTTTTTAATTTGTTTTAATTAGTTAGACATGACAGTAGAATGCATTTATGCACTTTGATATATCATACATAAATGGGTTATAATTTCTCATTTTTCTGAGTGTACATGTTGCAGAATCATTGGTCCTGTAGTCACATATAGTAATAATGTCTGTTTCATTCCACTATCTTTCCCATCCCCACATCCCTTCCTTCCCCTCCCTTCACTTCCCTCTACATAATCTAAGGTAACATTATTTTTCCCTAGTGCCCCCCACCCCGCCTTATTGTGAATTAGCATTCTTATATTAGAGAAAACATTCGGCCTTTAATTTTGTGGGATTGGCTTATTTCGCTTAGCATGATATTCTCCAACTCCAACTATTTACTGGCAAATGCCATAATTTCACTCTTCTTTAAAGCTGAGTAATATTCCATCAAGTATATACACCACATTTTATTTATCCATTCTTTATTGAGGAACACCTAAGTTGGTTCCATAGTCTAGCTATTGTGAATTGAGCTGCTATAAACATTGATGTGGCTGTGTCACTATAGTATGCAGATTTTAAGTCCTTTGGGTATAAACCAAGGAGTGGGATTGCTGGGTCAAATGGTGGTTTCATTTCCAGTCTTCTGAGGAATCGCCATACTACTTTCCATAGTGGTTGCACCAATTTGCTGTCCCACGAGCAATATATGAGTGTAATTTCCCCCCACATCCTCACCAACATTTATTTTTGCCTGTATTCTTGATGATTGCTATTCTGACAGGAGTGAGATGAAATCTTATAGTAGTTTTGATTTGCATTTCTCTAATGCTAGAGATGTTGCTAGAGATGTTGAACACTTTTTCATCCATTTGTTGATCAATTGTATTTCTTCTTCTGTGAATAGACACAATTGTATATATTTCTTGTGTACAACATGAGTTGAAGCATATATACACTGGAGAATAACTAAATGTTGCTAATTAACATCAGCATTACCTCACATAGTTTTTTTTTTTTTTTTGTAATGAGAATACATCCATTTGTTACCATGTTTGAGATTATAGTAACTATCATCACCATGGATCTCTTGAATCTGTTCCTCCTCTCTAACTGAAATTTGGTGTCCTTTGAGCAATATCTCCTTGCCCACCTTCCCTCAACCACCCCAGCCACTGCTAACTACCATTGTACTCTCAACTCTTACATCAAACTTTTTAGATTCCACCCGAATGAAATTGTGGTATTAGTCTGTCTATTCTGGACTTATTTAATCTGTTGCAGTGTCTTCCATATTCAATTTTGTTGTACAAAGCATGGTTTTCTTTTTTATGGCCAAATAGTATTCCATTGTGTGTCTGTATCCTAATTTCCTCATCCATCTATGCATTGGACAGTTAGATGGTTTCATATATTGGCTATTGTGAACATTGCTGCAGTAAACATGGGAGTACAGATGTCTCTTTGACATACTGATTTCATTTTCTTTGGATGTGTATGTATTGGTGGGGTTGCTCAATCATAGTTTTTGAGGAACCTCTGTACTGTTTTCCATGATGGCCATACTAATTTACATTTCCGCTGACAGTGTACAGAGGTTTCTGTTTCTTCACATTCTCGCCAACCTTTGTTATCTTTTGTCTTTTTTATAACAGTCATTCTAGCAGGTGTGAGGTAATATCTCATTGTGGTTTTAACATGTATTTCCCTTATGATTAGTGATCTTCAGCATTTTCCCTATCTGTTGGACATTTGTATGGCTATATTTTTTGAGAAATGTCTATATATGTCTAATCCCAATTTTTAAATCAGGTTATTTTCTTATTACTGAGTTGAGTTCCTTATATATTTTGGTATTAACCCATAATTGGAAATACAATTTGCCACTCTGTGTTCTTTGATTGAAATTTAATCTGTTTATGTTCAAGGTACTTATTGATAGGGAGGGATGTACTACTACCAATTTTAATTTTTTTTTTTTTTTTTTTGGTACTGGGGATTGAACTCAGGGGCACTTGACCACTGGGCCACATCCCCAGCCCTTTTTTTTTGTATTTTATTTAGAGACAGGGTCTCACTGAGTTACTAAGGGCCTCGCCATTGCTGAGGCTGGCTTTGAACTTGTGATCCTCCTGCCTCAGCCTCCCAAAGTGCTGGGATTACAGGCATGCGCCACCGCGCCCGGCCCAATTTTAATTTTTTTTGTCATTTTTTTTTAGATCCTTTGTTCCTTCCTTCCTTTCTTGTCCTCTTCATGATTATTATGTGATATTGTCCAGTGGCATGCTTTGATTCCTCTCTTTTTATCTTTTGTGTAGTTACCAAAGATTTTAGTTTTGTAATTACCATAGTGTATCTTATAGTTAAAACAGATTATTTTAAGATGCTAGCAAGTTAACTTCAATTGCATAAAAAGTCTATACTTTTATTCCACCCCCAACATTTTAATTTTGATGTCATAATTTACATCCTTTTATCATGTATCCTTTACCAGATTATAGTAGCTATTATTTTAATACTTTGATTTTTAACATTCATACCAAAGATATGCATGATCTACACAACGTTTCCTAAAGTTTACTTCTGCATGTATGTGTGTACTTACTTTTACCAGTGAGTTTTATAATTTTGTGGGATTTTGTGTTACTTTAATAATAATGGTCTTCAGCTTAAAGAAATCCTTTTTCCATTTCTTGAAAGACAAGTCTGGTGGTGAACTCCTTCAGCTGTTGTCTGAGAATGTCTTTCTTTCATTTCTGAAAGGCAGCTTTGCCTGGTAAGTATGCTTTACCTCACATAGTTTTTTTTTTTTTTTTCTGTAATGAGAATTTAAATATATCATCTGATCTGTAAATGTTCTGCTGAAGCATTTGCTGCTAACCTTATTGAAACTCCCTAATATGTGATATGATTCTTTAATCTTTCTGCTTTCAGGATCTTGTCTTTCATTTTTGACTGTTTGATTATGATATTTTTTGGTATAGTCTTGCTTGTATCAGATCTGATTGGAAACTTTTGAACTTCCTATATCTAGATAGTCACACCTTTCCCCAGATTTGGAAAGTTTTCTGATATAATTTCTTTGAATAAACTTCCTCATCCTTTCTCTTTCCCTATTTAACTCTTAAAATTTGAACATTTGCTTTTTTTTGTTGCTTTTCCATGATTTCCATCAATTTCTTCAGTTTTAAATATTTTTCTCCTGACTATATATTTTTTAGTAATCTGTCTTTGAATTCAGATTGATTCTTTTGCTTTTTCTATACTGTGTTGTTGATACTGTTTCATTTTTCATTTCATTCATTATATTTTTCAGCTCCAGACTATGTGACTGAAGTTATATAACTTTTTTGAATCTGTTAAATTTATCATTTTGCTCATTCATTGAATTATTTCTTTGTATTTTCTTAGAGTTCACTGAGCTTCTTTAAAACATATCTGTAGGGTCTGATGTTCTATAATTTTCTACTTTGTGAAGACTAGACTGGTTGCTTCCTGTAGTCAACGGTCTTCCAAAAAGAAAAGGGGAGAGGGTAGGACTATAGTCAGCATGCTTAGTTCCTATCTCCAGATGCATCAATCAGAATTCACTTCCATTCCCAAGGAACATGAATGAGAGGTGGGGGAGGGGCAAGGGTGTGCTTCTAATGGAAGATCCTTTATGTGGAAACTCGAGGGCTGGGAAAGAGATCCCCCCAACAGATACTACTATTTAGAAATAACTCATTGCTGAAGGATGAGAAACTAGGGCAGAAACAGTTCACCCTGTTTATGTTACTCCCAGGTTTTCTTATCTACAGACCATAACAGATATAGCGAGACCTGACCTTGGGAATATCTTAGGAATGCCTTGTAAAGGGGACCTAAATAAGATATTTGGGTTGGAGGGTTTGCTGAGACACTTAATGATTTGTGATTGCTAAAATGAGCTCTTTTCACTGTCATAGAACTCTATATGAGTTATTGAATTATAAGAGAATTACATTCTGAATCCCTTGCTGCACACTTGGGTGCAACCTGTCTTTTCCATATGTCATTTCATAGTTTTTATGTGTAATGAAGCCTTCTCATTAGGAGTGAATCATCAACAGAACAGGGTTCTGTTTTACATGATGTCTCTTTATAGCTAAAATCTCTAAACTGCTGGCATCTAAAAGTTAATGACTTGTTGATTACATGGGAAAAGAAGCATTAACATTTAAGAACAAATAACTGTATTGTTTACACTTTGAATGTCATAGCTAATCACTTAGTTTGCCTAAGATGTGCTGTTATAGTCAAAACCATTGCTGCTTATAAAAATAATATATGTGCCTTGTGACGATGTCATTGACTTGCACCTGTAATCACCAACACATGCATGTGTGCACAAACACTCAAAATCTTAACAACTTTGGTAGTAGTAATTAGCAATTTACTAATTGATGAAATTTGCTAGCCATAATTTCAAGACTAGTTGTATGTATATGTGTGATGATGATAATATAGGCACATACAATGTATAAATTGGTGGTTGGATGTCCTTAACTCTACTTTGTAGATGAAGAAAGGGACAAGGAGGGTAAGTGACTTGCCTAAAACCACACTGCTATGTTTGTAAATGTACCAAGAACATGCAGGCATTTGAGATTAAATTGTTGGTGGGGTGAGCAGGAGGTTTTCCCTGTACCATCTGAAGTTCAAAACCGGGACTATGAAATAAACCTACAACAGACTGGTTGGTGGGGGAAAAGACATACATTTTATAGAGCTTTTATATAGCTTCACATAAAAGATCACCATTTTATATTACAAGCATTGGGACATCACAGAAAGAAATGAATATCCTCAAAGCAAATTTAGAAACTTGCATGCCTTCTTTGCAGGGAGAAGGGAAAAGAGCTGTAGGCAATTTAGGGGAGAGTAAGTGGTTCGGGGGGATGAAGAAGTGAGCTGGTAGGAGAATAGATAGGAGATAGGACAGTTTGTGCCAGTCTGTCTGTGTGTGGTGTCAGCTTCCCTTCTCCTGGGATGAGTTAACTTCCTCTAATTGATAATCTCTGGAAGAACTTGACTGACTCTGGAGTTCCTTCTGGACCTCAGTCTTTGGGCAGATGAAGGGATTTGGAGAAAGCATTTCTGTTGCTTTGCTCCTTTTCAAACACTTTCAGCTTGCAGTGACCAATACACCAAAGCCTTCTTCACCTTCCTCCTAAAATTCACGTACAAACCTTAGTATCCAATGCCCACACGTTCTTAATGCCTTTACCAGCAAAGCAGTCTGGATTTTAGGTCAAGTCACTTACCTTTTTAATCTCTTTATCTGTAAAGCAGAGCTAATTCTATCATTAATGATGCCTTTGGCCACAAGTAAGAAATCTGGACTCGGCTCATTTTTTTTGATGTTCAGGCTTTCATTTTTTATTGGTGTATTATAATTACGCACAAGAGTGGGATTCATTGTGACATATTTGCATAGGCACATAACATAATTTGGTCAGTTTCATTCCCCAGAACCTCCTCTCCTCCTTCCCCACGTTCCCTTCCTCTACTCTACTGGTCTCCCTTCTAACTTCATGTGGACTCAACTAATTTTAAAACAATGAGGAAATATTATTACATAAGGCAAAAAAGCAAAAGCTACAGCAGTACCAGATGCGGGATAATCTGAGCTCTGGATTCTACCTTGCTATCTCTGGGCCTGGTATTCTCTGTGGTATTTTGTTCCCAAGCTATCTCTTAGAGTTACAAAAAGGCTGCAGGAATTGCAGGCATCAACTCTAGAATCCAAACAGGAGGACATTCTGTTTCTTTTCATCTTTTATTAACAACAACAACAACGAAATTGTCCTTATGCACAAATTCTTTCTTCACAACCAACAGAATCCACCGCCCCCCTTCATGTCGTTGTCTTGAAATGTGTCAGCTCCTTGACCCTAAAGAGCTTCCTTAGTTTTCTTTAGACCAATAGGGACCATCCTCCAGGGACAGCCCACCCTGAGGCAATGGCCACGTGAAAGAGGGTGGAACTTAACAATACTGGGGTTCAGTTTGAGGACACGGGGGACTTTTTCTTGTTGGTTGCCTAAACCTAACTTATTAAACCCTATGGGACTATTATGAGGAAAAGATGATAGACTCACTGGAAAAGATGTCTCCAGAAGAGGGTCCTGAGGAGGTCCTGGAGAGTGGGGAACTCGACTCAGGACCAGCAGAGTCCTTGACAGATGCGACAGAGAAGAATTTCAGAGTGGAGAGGCACAGATAGGGATTTATTTTGGAAACCAGACACATTTGAGGGAGGATTCCAGCTATCTCAAGGAAGAGAGGTGCTTTGGGGGTCCCAGACTCTGCTCTTAAAGGAAACTTGGTGAGGGTGGGTGTGCAAGAGCCTATAGGGAGGAGATCAGTCTGGTGACCACAGGTGGTTTATGGTGCTCTGGTCAGTCTCAGGATCCTTTGGCTCTTCATGTTAGGATCAATAGACAATGCTGGAAAGTACCCTAAATTACAGGTTTCTTAAAACATTGCATTTCTCTTTGCTTAATGTATTTATTGTTGGACTAACAGTGCACAAGATAATTAACATAAGTGAATGAGTTTATGGTTAAGATTTACAGATTTCCTACAAACTGGGGAGTTACAGGCCTGAGACTAGCTTGTGAAATGACAGACCTGGAAAAGCATGTGGAACTTCTAAATTCAAATTTTATTTCCTTGTCTTTCATTTACGTCTCCTTTCTGCCGATTTCTTTTATCTCTTCTATCTCAACATAACCCATGGCTTAATGTGTTAACATGTAAAACTCTTCCAATAGTGCCCAAGACACAGAAGGAACTGTGTGTACATATGTGCCTGCTAAGGCTGCTGTTATTATGATTAACACGTGGATTGGGTAAGTCTCCGTGAGCCATCCCAGTGAAGTCTAATTATGAATGGTGGTGTTTGATGTGCGATAAAGCAATGGAGATGGATACTGCAGGTAAACAAGGGAGAAGATCTAGTTGATACTCAGAGGCTAAGAGGAGGTGGAAGAGCAGCTGGCCTGTGCTTGGTCACAGTCTGTGCATCGGGAGGAGTTAGAGGGAGCCTTCTAATTAACCGGGAAATGCCAAGGCCCAGTGTGTTAATGAAATCCAGTAGCCTCTTCTTTCCCACAGCTATTTTCTTTCACTAGTTGAAAGCAGTGGTTAACTGCAGAAGTATTTTTAAAGCAGCCAGGGCCTCTTAACCAAATAAAAAGTTTAGATTTCATTACTTTGGGTGAGGGAAGAATGGAGGTAGAAAATAGCACGTTATGTATATATAGGTATGTAAATTTAAATGTCTCTTTATGAAAAACACACACATAACACTTGCAAGAAACCATATAAAAGCACTAGCAATTCTAGCCAAAAAAGGAAAAGACAAAAACTGACTTCTTAAGCTTTTAGCTCAAACTAAAAATAATCATCTTAGTCTATGTGTGACACATTACTCAGGAAAAACTTTACTCTGTATATCTTGAATGATTTTTAAGGTTTTTTTTTTTTTTTTTCCTCCTCACTGTCTGACTTAAAGTGGGTCCCTGTTATATCTGCTGGCATTTTATACTATTTGAGACTTAGTGTTCTGCTCTGGCCACTTGATGGGGTGTTTTAGGTATAAGAGTGATGACTATAAAACTACCATTTGTGTCCTTAAGAGAAAGCAGTTCTAAATGTAAAAGCCCATTTCACACAATTGTCACAAGTTGTCTTCTTGCAGCCTGGAAGACATTTCAGGGATGGCTGCTTGTTATATATTTTTCTAAGCAGATTACTTGAGAAGGAAGGTGCCTACCTGATGGTAGAATTTCCCACTTCAGGGAAACCAAGGAAGGCGTGGAGATGTTTTGTAGCTCTGACTCTGGCATGGAAAACGGCAGTTTTCATTCTTCTTGGCCTTTTTTCAAATTTTGCTTTCAATCTTCTCAGCTGCATTCCATTATTTATAATCAACTTTATAAAACTCCATGTTTGCCAATCTCTCTGACATTTAGCATATCCAAGTCCAAATAATCGTTTCTTCCTCTGTCAGAGGTTTACATTTCCTCCCACACCTACCCCCTGAAAATGATTCAGTGGGACTTTCTCTGCTTTTCCAGTGGATTTTCTCTGAAGTTCAGGTAGCAGGGAGCTACTTGGAAGTATCCTGAGGGGCTGATAGGCACACACCTGGATTCCAAGGAGAGGGCTACAGTGGAAATGGTGCTGATTTCATTTGATTACTTGAGATGGGATGGCCTTTCTGTTTCCCCTTGAGATGACCTTGAACTCCATCAGCTTCCTCCTGGCTCGAAAAGGCTTCCTTTGGAAATCAGAGTAATGTACCTCAAGTTCCCAGGTTGTTCAGGCTTAAGAGCGCACAGGGACAAGGAGTGAGGACACTTTCATACAGTGGCCCCAGAGCCCCCAGGAAGAAGCCACAGAAAAAACACCCCAATTATTTATGCAAAAAATCCTTTCAAGGGCTCACAATGGCCATTTCCATAAATAGATTTGCTATGTTAGTCTGTAGCTGGGAATATTTAAGACTCATGGAAACTTTTACTTTTTTTTTTTTTTTTTTTTTTTTTTCTCCACTCTCTGGGCTGTTTAGATTCCAGTATTATATAGGCTTTCAGGAAATACTAGAATTGAGTTATGAGATGACCCACCTACCTTTTTCTGTCCTGAAACATTCTTGGGAAGAGTGCATTTCGTGGTAGGTAGCAGTCACTTGTGATGCTAGATTTTCACAATCACCCTGTGATCCACATCCCATTAGGACTTCACCTCTCAGAGGAGGAAACTGAGACTTGGTGGGGTTAAGCCACTTGCTAAGCCACTGGGCTTGGGCCATGCAGAGCTGTTTCTGGGTGGAGGTGTTCCCTAATAACACCAGGGAGAATGTCCACATCTCACCTGTTGTTGGGCACATCTATTCTACCTCATGCCACCTTTATCTGCCACTGACATATTGTATTCTAAGAATACCAATCCAGACTGCAAAAGGAGGCAAAGTCTGAAGGTTACCTCAAAGCCCCTGTGTTCATGCAGAGCCCTTATCATCTGCAAGATGCTCTTCCATTTATCTACCTGCTTGCTTTGGTCAGGGTGACGGGTTCTGGGTGTCAGGGCAGACCCTTCAGCTTGTGATCTGGTGGGTGAAGCTTGGGCAGCAGAGTTATTCCTAATCCATGTTGACCTGTCTCAACCTTTGGCCCTAAGGGAAGCGTGCTGGCTAGTTTCCACACTTTTCCCCTCACCCCACTGTAGACTGCACCCTGCTCCACCCCATTTTTGTTTCCGCCTAATCTGTCATTGTGGCAGAAAAGTTTCTTGAACCTAGTACAAAACCCCTGGAGGCACGTGGAGGGTTGTGGGCTTTGGTCTGTGTATTCAACATAGATCAGGACTAGAATGTCACATAAATCTCCCTGCCTGGCAGCTGCCTTCTGTGGACCTGTAAGCAGATAAGCCTTGAACGTGGGGATGGGGAATTTCCATCCTCTGAGGCACCTGGATCCTGCCCATCTTAGAATCCCAGCCCTCTCTCTCCTACCTCCATCTTCATTCTCAGTCTTCTTCCCACCCCCTTCCCAAACACATACAAAGGAAACCCTAAAATACAATCAGATAATTCCAGAGGTCTGTAAACTGAAGAGTAAAAACACAAAAGGTGTTCAGAGGTCCTGTGTCCCTGCCTTTCATTACTTTGCCATCAAAGACAGTAGTACACTTAACACTGAGAAAACGATTCAGAAAGGAGAGGAAGTGCTGATTTCCTTGGGTCACACATGTAAGTGTTTTGGATGCCGTATGACGTGAGGTGACCCCCCACAAGCTCATGTGTCAAACAATGCAAGAATGTTCAGAGTGAAATGGTAAAGGTATGGGAGCTGTAACCTAATCAGTTGGTTAATCCATTTGATGAATTAATAATTTGAATGGATTATTGGGTGCCATGATTGGAGGAAGCAGGTCACTGGGGTTGTGCCCTTGGGGATCATACTTTTCCCCTGGCTTCTTGTACTCCGCTTCCTGGCTGCCAAGCGCTAAGCAGCTCACCTCTGTCATCTCCTTCCGCTATGATTGACATTCTGCCTCACCTCATACCCAGAGTAACAGAGTTGGCCAAACATGGGCTGAACCTCTGAAACCATAATAAACCTTTCCTGCTCCACGTTCTTGTCAGGTATTTTGTTCATAACAATAAGAAGCTGACTAACAGACATGGTAACCACTGGGTTGGGAAGAAGTCCTGGCACTGGGCCAGACAGCTGTGAGGATCTAGACCATACCACTTACTCTCTTTGGGCCTCCCATTTTTTGACTGTAAACCACGGAGTTTAGATTGGATGATTTGTAAGGTTCCTTTCAGTCCTGATATGGTATTGTTTGGGAAGAAGAGGGTTACTGTGTCCAAAATGATGCTTCCCCACAATCCATTTTGATTCCTGTAGAGGTAACTGGGTATTTTAAAGGGAACATGAGAGAGGGCTGGGGTTGTGGCTCAGTGGTAGAGCTCTGGCCTAGCACGTGTGCGGCCAGGGTTCTATCCCCAGCACCACCCAAAAATATAAGGCATTGTGTACAACTAAAGCAAATAAATACATGTTAAAAAAAGGGGGGGGGGCATGAGAGAGACATGTGGGAGGTTGGTCCACGTGATTAATTCTACTGGTTTGCTAACTGGCACTTATGGAAGTTAGACACCTTCCCTCTCAGAGATGGGAGACAGAGTGCATCCTTCCTGAGGATTACTTTCAAAGGATGGCTTTCAGGTCCTTGAGAATGAAAGTTTTGAGTTGCAGGATACATATACAGATCAAAGGAACAGAGAAAGGATTTCTATTTTTTTTTTTTTAAATGCTGTAAGAAAAGTGACATCAGTTGTTGGCTGGAATAAATTCTGGCTGCCTTGAGTTTTCTCAGATGGGAACTCAAGGGTAGCTGGGTCATCTGAGGGATGTAACCTCAGGTTGCTAGAAGCCATGTTAGACTTGGTTCAAGTCTTTGGATTGGAGGTAGGAGGTGGTAGATGAAACTTTTGTGTTAAATTTGCAGTTCTCACCAGCCAAGGTTGAGACCTAGTTGAGGAGGGCTTCTAAGAGCTTGACTAAAGTCGGTCAAGGACAGAGCCTTTGTCATTTCTTAGACCAGAATTTTATTACCTGTCCATGAGAAACCAAACCACCAGGAGCTCCAGGTGGAAGAAATGTCCTTTCCCTTATTAGTGAACAGTAACATTAAACTGAGCAAGATTCATCTCTTGGAGTGGAGAAGGGCCTCTGAGCACAAGACCAGGAGGAAGGTAAACAAAGACAAGGTTCCAAGGCAGGAAGAAAGGCAGAGAATGGCCACTGGGGCCCTGTGTCCTCCTCCCCAACTAGGATGGGAAGAAGACCCTGAACTTCTATCTCAACCATGTTCCTACTCCATAGATATCCTAGGTAGAGTATAATCGACTTAACTTTCTCAGGGACGGTACACCATACTTTGAAAGGTATAGCATGATGGGATGAGAAAGTTTTCCCTTTTTTGTTTTCAGTTTTTTTTTTTTTTTTTTTTTTTTTGGTACCGGGGATTGAACTCAGGGGCACTCGACCACTGGGCCACATCCCCAGCCCTTTTTTGTATTTTATTAGAGACAGGGTCTCACTGAGTTGCTAAGTGCCTCGCCATTGCTGAGGCTGGCTTTGAACTCGCGATCCTCCTGCCTCGGCCTCCCAAGTGCTGGGATTACAGGCGTGCGCCACCGCGCCCGGCAGTTTTTTTTTTTTTTTTTTTTTTTTTTGACTGGGAATGGTGGTTTGACAGAACAGCAATGCAGTGGTCACAAATCGTTGAAACAAGGATAAAGTGAATCTGGGTTTTGGTTATAAACATGATCCATGGGGCTCACTTTGAACTCAACTTCCTTTCCTCACTTCCAACACCCTGCCCTGTAAAAACGGTGGGAAGGTCTGGAAATAATTTGGCTTCACTTCCAAAAGGTTGTACTTTTCAGACTTGAATCTAAATTGGAAGCCTTAGAGTAGAATGAGGAGTAGAATCATAATTGGAGAATGAGGAGTAGGATTTTCTACAGGGAAATACTACAGGCTGTCTAACTTAGATATGTCCTTGAAAAGTTCAGTTATTTCATTTGCATTAGGAGAGCTTGGTACTCAAAGGAATCTTACAGTGAATCTTTACAAAAATGGAAGTAAACAATTTTGTGACTCAGAACTCCATTTGGTATCCCAATGTGTCTGGTACTTAGACACATCTGAACAGTAGAATTGCTCAGAACACTTCAAAAATAAACAACTACTTGTGTTTAAATAAAATAAAATAAAATAAAAAAACAAGGACTGTTGGCACTCGTGGGTAGTTTGTGATGACTAAGTAAAGTATGGGGCTGTGAATGACGACTGGTGATGTCTTGGTGGGCCAGTCTATAGGCTAAACACAACAGGCAGTTGGTAATGACTGTTTGCTATCACATCTGTCTTATGGGTGACCCATGCATCACGATTGTCTGGGTCCCTTCCATGTTTTCATGGATAAGTCATTTTGAGTCACTGGATTGTAATTGGGCAAATATGTTTATATTCCATCCAATAATTTCCCTGCCGTGGGAAGGAAACCCAGGGTAATCACCTCAAAATTGAAACTGTTTTGAGTTGAATAAAATCTCTATAAATGTCATGTTTGTTTGGATTTAAAATTCCGGAAATGTCAATAATTTGGAATGGTTCAGACAATGGGCATTCTGGGTAAACTACTTGAGTACTTATTTTCAAAGTGAAGATTTTCAGACGGTACACAGCATGATTTCCCATGCCAGATCAGAGGCCAGATCAGAGGCCAGCACACAACACCCCTGGAGCCAAATTTGGTCGGTTGGTCAAATCGAGCTGTTTGATTGTTTTTTTTTTGTATGTTCTCTGGGTTAAATGTGCTTTTATTCTGTACATTTAAATTTTTTTAAAAATTTGTTTTAATTAGTTATACATGACAGTAGAATGCATTTATGCACTTTGATATATCATACATAGGTTGTAGGAGTCCTGTTTGGGGAGATGGCTAAGATTGCGGTTGACTATGGGCCAAGGAGATGTTTGGCTGTTGCCGCCTTCTGTAGTCTCCCGGGACTTGGCCCGAGATCTCGCGGGACTTGAGCGAGATTGCTGATCGGGTCTGCGCCATTTTTGGTGGTGTGTGTTTGTTACATCTTGATCATTTTGATATGGTACCTGCTTTATTAATCTAGATGGTATCCATATTGGAGAGGATTCGTGTTTTGGAAAAACACAAACAGATCCTCTCCCCCAAATTAATACTGGATCTGGACCCTTCCATGTACCTGAAAGAACATCCTTCCAGTAAACCAAGGGTTTATGTTGTTGGTGTGGATTCCAATGTCTGTCTCCAGCAGAATAACCATTAGAGTCTAAAGTTAAAAAATTTAAGGTAAACAGGGCAACTGCCAATCTGTCTTTAGGACTTTTCCAATTTCCTTCTTTTTGTTTTAATAACATAATTTTCAGTGTGCGGTTTGCTCTTTCAATAATGCCCTGACCCTGAGGATTGTATGGGATGCCTGTTTTATGGGATATGTTGAATTTTGCGCAAAACTGTTTGAAAGATGAGGACGTATATGCGGGGCCATTATCTGTTTTAAGCATTTTGGGGATGCCCCAATGCAGCAAAAGCTTGTAAACAATGAGATGTGACATCTTTAACTTTTTCTCCAGAATGTAAGGAAGCAAAAATCATGCCTGAGCATGTATCTATGGTTACATGAATAAATCGCAATTTTCCAAAGCTTGGCTCATGAGTAACATCCATCTGCCACAAATGATTGGGCATTAATCCTCTAGGGTTAACACCAAAATGAGGATTGGGCAAATGTGTCATACAAGATTTACAATCTTTTACAATTGTTCTGGCTTGCTCTTTTGTAATTTTAAACCTACGTTGCAAGGTGGTGCTGTTGACGTGAAACTGGGAATGAAATGAAGTGGCTTGTTGTAGCGCTGAAAGTATAAATATTGTTTTTGTAAGTTCATCAGCCTTTTGATTACCTTCATGGAGGGGGCCAGGCAAATTAGTATGTGCTCTAATATGGCCTACGAATAGAGGTTCTTTTCTTGCCCACAAAAGTTTTTGTATTTGATAAAACAATTTAAAAGCTGGAGTATGAGGTGCTATTGGTCCTGCTAACTCTAATTTTGGGACAGCTTGTACAATATAGTGGCTATCTGAAAAAATGTTTATGGGCTGGTCTCTAAAATTTTCCAGAGCTCTTACCACAGCTTCCAATTCCACTAGTTGAGCTGATTTGTGTGCAGTTATGTAAGTCATATTTTCTTTTGTAGTGACTATTGCAGCAGTACCATTTGAGGACCCATCTGTAAATACATTAAATGCCTTAGGAATAGGTTGATTTTTTATTACCTGTGGAAATATAATAGGATGATTAATACAAAAAGATAATATAGGAGACTTAGGAAGGTGATTATCAAAATTTGCAGAGGTAGAGCATCTAGCTATAGCCCAGTCATTATCGTTGAAGCATAAATATTCAATCTGTGACGATGAATAGGGGAGTAATAATAGTAGCAGGGTGAATGCCAAATATTTTAGTAGAAGTTTTAAGTCCTTGAAGAATAAGTTTAGCCACCATGGAGGTATAAGATTCAATTATACTTTTAGGAGAGACGGGCAAATGTATCCATAATAAAGGCCCTTGTTGCCAAAATACTCCTGTGGGTGTATATTGTGAAGAAATAATAATCAATATCAGCGGTTGAGTTAAATCAAATCTGTCACAATGAGCTCCTTCGATGGCTTTTTCTACTAACTTTAAAGCTTTCCTAGCATCTGGAGTCAGTGTTCGTGTGAGGATGGATCAGGGTCCCCTCGAAGGATATCAAATAAAGGTTTTTAATTGGCCAGTAGTGAGGTTTAGTGTAGGGCGAAGCCAATTAATGTCACCAAGCAGTTTTTGGAAATCATTGAGGGTGGTTAAATGTTCTTTATTTATTAAAATTTTTTGGGGTCTAACAAAAGTATCCATGATTTTAAATCCTAAATATAATATGGGAGATCTAGTTTGAACTTTTTCTTCTGCTATATATAATCCGTATTTTTTAAAATTTTCTACCATGTCACTGAATATATTAAATAAGATTTTTTGATTAGGGTGGGCCAGTAAAATATCATCCATGTAATGTAGACACATGAGGTTTGGATAGTTATTTTTAATGGGTTGGATAGCCTTGTCCACATATATTTGGCATATGGTGGGGCTATTAGCCATTCCCTGTGGTAAAACCTTCCATTGATATCTCTGATCAGGGCCATTATTGTTAATAGAAGGAACTGAAAAAGCAAACCTGGGGGCATCCAGAGGATGTAGGGGAATAGAAAAGAAGCAATCCTTTATATCAAGACTAATAACATGGAAACTTTTTGGAATAGCTACAGGATTCGGAAGTCCAGGTTGAGTAGGGCCCATGACTTGCATGGTTTTATTAATTTGTCTAAGATCATGTAATAATCGCCATTTTCCTGATTTTTTCTTGATCACAAATATGGGGGAATTCCAGGGAGAGGTGGAAGGTTCTATATGTCCTGCTTCTAATTGTTCCTGAACTAGTAGGTGGGCCGCTTGTAATTTCTCTTTAGATAGGGGCCACTGAGGGACCCACACTGGCTTATCAGAAAGCCATGGTATTTTTAAAAATTATTTTCTCAGTGGCCCCGAAGAAAAATGCCTTTTTCCTATATGATAATGATTTCTTTTAGGGTTACGCTTACCCTGTACTTTTTGATAATGATTTCTTTCAGGGTTAAGACTACCCTGTATATTTTCACATTTAACACCTGCAGGTTTGGTTGCAAGGTGTACTCCCATTTGTTGTAAAATATCTCTTCCCCATAAAGTAACTGGTAGGTTAGGTAAAACATAAGGCTGAAACGTTCCTTTATGTCCTTCATCATCCTCCCATTTTAAAATTACTGCACTTTTTTCTGGGAGGTTATTATATCCCAAGCCTCTTAAACTGGTTGAAGCTTTTTGCAGAGGCCAGTGTTTGGGCCATTGTCGTAAATTAATGATGGAGGAATCAGCTCCAGTATCTATAAGCCCCTCCATTTCTATTCCTTGGATTCTTATTTTACACATAGGCCTCCTAGTACAGTCTCGAACCCAGCAAGCCATGGGACTCGAATCAGTGGAACAAAATCTTGTATTGTTCCCTTTTTGAGGCATACTCATTTTAAATGAATTATGTAAATTTGGAAGGAGAAGCAGCTGAGCAATTTTATCTCCTTGATTAACAGAACTTATACTTTGGGGTGAGCTAAGCATTATTTTTATTTCCCCTTTGTAGTCTGAGTTTATTACACCTGGGGTCACTTGCAAACCTAATAAGCTTTGAGGACTTCGCCCGATAATAAGTCCTACAGTCCCTGAGGGAAGAGGTCCCCTGACTCCTGTGGGAATCAGTTGAACCCCCATTTCAGGTGTTAACACTATTCGGGCGGTGGAACAGAGGTCTAATCCTGCATTTCTTCCTGTTCCTCTGGTGAGGGAGTGGATGGGTAATAGGGGTTGTGTCGGGGAAGCATCTGAATGGATGCTTGAGGATACTCCTCTTCCAATGCCTCGTACATTTGTGGGCCCCGGGGCATTGGGCCCCGTGCCCCGTTTTTTGAATTCCTGAACAAAGGATTTCCATGGATGTCAAATTTTGAATAACATTTATTGGCCCAATGATTTCCCTTTTTACACCTGGGGCAGCAACCTGGAGCACGGTATGAATTTGGTCTTATTTCTCTTTTGGGATTTTGCCTAGAATAGCCTGATTGATTATGATAATTTTTCCTGGAATATCCTGATTGATTATAGTGTCTAGGTTGAGTCCTTGTGAAATTCTGAGGGGCAGCATCTCTAACAGCTGCTGCAATCATATTCCCTGTGACAAAGGCATCATTTATATCTTTACATAGTTGTATATATATGGAAAGATCCTTTTTATTTCTCCATGGCCTGATGGCTTCCTGGCAATATTTATTAGCGTTTTCATATGCTAATTGAACAACTAATGGCATAACTTGATCAACGTCTCCAAAAACTCTACCTGCAGTTCTCAAAAGTCGATCAGCAAATTCAGCATATGGTTCATTAGGTCCTTGAATTACTTTGGACAAGCTACCTTGTAGATCCCCAGGTCCTTGTACAGTTTTCCATGCCTTTAAGGCAGCTGCGTTTATCTGAGCATATACTCCTGGGGTATAATATTTTTGAACCTGTACGTCTGCGAATGGCCCTTCTCCTGTGAGCATTTCTATGTTATGGTCTCCAAACCCTGCATCTGCATTTATTTTTAGCTGTTTCTATACAAAGTTCTTGAAATTGTGATCGCCAAACCAAGTATTGTCCCCCACTTAATGTTGCTTTACATAGACGTTTCCAGTCTGAGGGGGTTAAGCTAAAGGTGTTAAGGGACTCTAGTATACTCAACGTGAAAGGAGCTTGGGGTCCATATGTCATTACTGCCTCTTTGAGAATTTTTATTGTTTTGAAATCTACTGACTGGTGGCCCCTCTCTCCATTTTCATATTCAAATACTGGCAGTTCCCAACGTATCTGTGAGTTACCCTCGAGAGCACATAAGCGCTCAGAAAGACTTTTTATTTCTATTTCTAGGGTATGCAAACGCCTAGTGATACCCTTCATATTTTCTGTAATAGATTCCACCCATGGGGGAGTGGAGGACATAGGTTCCTCCACTTGATGGTCCCTTATCTTGGTCTTCCTTAATTTCCTTTTGTTCATTTTTTTCAGAATCACTTTTACTTAATTCCTCCTCACTACTACTACTCTCATTGGTCCTAACTGACTCAGTAACATCCTGAGTCCCGGATTCAATTGAGAGCATGTATCCTTGAACTATCTCTAATAAATCTTGAATAGCTTTAGCAGCTCGGATCTTTGTCATTTTTGAGCCCGCACTGATACTATCCTTACTGGCCCTAACTGACTCAGCCGAGGCCAAGCTTTCATGATCACTTTCACTTTTTTCCAAATTCTCCTCACTAATAACTGACTCAGCTATATCAAAGAATCCATCAAGAGCCTTGTACACTTGGGTCTTAGTTATTTTCGAACCCATTTTAACCGCTCTGACTAGAGACTCCTGCGAGGTTCCTCAGTTTCTTACCTGCCGTGTCGATTCCCCGTCCGGGGCCACCACCTGTAGTCGTCTGAAGCGATGGCCGCTTGGAGCAAAGAAGCCGCGGGAAGAAGTTTTGAGACGAACTGGAAACAAACAGCTCTTTATTCTGGCAACTTTTCTCCCTGGCTCTAACTACACCCCGACACGCCGTCCACGCTCCTCTAACCTCCAAAATGGCGCAGACCTCCTCCGCAATCTCGCTCAAGTCCCTCGAGATCTCCGGCCAAGTCTCGCAAGATCCCGGGCCAAGTACGGAAGGCGCCAATGCCCAAACATGTCCAAAGCCAAAGCCCGTAGTCCACCGCAATTTAAGCCATCTCCCCAAACAGGGCTCCTGCAGTGTGTGGTGCGCATTAAAGTCGTTGTTAGAGCCAGAGAGAAAAGTTATCAGAATAAAAAGCTGTTTATTTCCAGTTCGCCTCTAAACTTCTTCCCGCGGCTTCGTTACTCCAAGCGGCCATCGCTTCAGGCGACAACACATAGGTGGGATATAATTTCTCATTTTTCTGAGTGTACATGTTGCAGAATCATATTGGTCCTGTAGTCACATATATACATACAGTAATAATGTTTGTTTCATTCCACTATCTTTCCCATCCCCACATCCCCTCCTTCCCCTCCCATCACTTCCCTCTACTTAATCTAAGGTAACGCTATTCTCCCCTAGTGCCCCCCGCCTTATTGTGACTTAGCATCCACATATTAGAGAAAACATTTGGCCTTTGGTTTTGTGGGATTGGCTTATTTTGCTTAGCATGATATTCTCCGACTCCAACCATTTACTGGCAAATACCATAATTTCACTCTTCTTTAAAGCTGAGCATTATTGCATTGAGTATATATACCACATTTCACTTATCCATTCTTTATTGATGAACACCTAGGTTGGTTCCATAGTCTAGCTATTGTGAATTGAGCTGCTATAAACATTGATGTGGCTGTGTCACTATAGTATGCAGATTTTAAGTCCTTTGGGTATAAACCAAGGAGTGGGATATCTAGGTTAAATGGTAGTTCCATTCCCAGTTTTTACATTTTTTAAATGGTTAAAAAAATTGTGTGATATGAGAAAAATTCAGATTTCACTGTTCACAAATCAAGTTTCTTGGATCTTAGCCACATATTGTGATTTGCTAATTGTGACTACTTTTGTGCTATTGTGCCATTGTACCATAAAACTAAAATAGTCTTTGGCTCTTTCCTGAAAAAATTGCTGACCAGCACTAGCCCCTTCCAAAGACTTCTGATATTGTGTTCTCCACCCCCCCCAAAAAAGAGAAAATGTCCTTTTTTTGGGATTAAGGTTTCCCAGTGTTGGGAGAGTTACTACCATGGAACTTGCTGTGACTCTTCATACATCACAGTTCCGTGTCAGTAAAGCTGAGTGGGTGTCCTTTCAGCCTGTTGCCCCTGTCAGTCAGTCAGCAGTGAGATTCTGGGTAGAGTTTTTCTCTGCCCACATTTCTACAGTTTGTGTTTGAGGATATTAATAACTTGTGCATGGTATACCTGCTAAAACACGGTCGACCACTTCCCTCCCATTTCCTTTTGGCTTCAAACCATATCTAAATTTTATTTGTGTGTATAGTTTAATATTAATTTCCTCAGCACTGCCCAAAGATAGGTTATGGGGATATAAGATGTGTTAAAGGTGGCAGAAGGTCCACTTCCTGGATTATTCATTCGTTTATACCACCAATAAAGATTTTTTTTTCTTTTGGGTACCGGCAATTGAACTCAGGGGCACTCGACCACTGAGCCACATCCCTAGCCCTATTTTGTATTTTATTTAGAGACAGGGTCTCACTGAGTTGCTTAGCACCTCACAGTTGCTGAGGCTGGCTTTGAACTCGCGATCCTCCTGCCTCAGCCTCCCGAGTCACTGGGATTACAACCAGTAAAGATTTATTAAGATTAACCATATCTTTCAAGGAGATTAAAATCCATTGGGTGAGTAGAACATCTAACAGATAAACTACAGCAGGATGTTAAAATACAACAATGGACACACACACGTCACATGAACAGGAGCATGATTTACTCCGAGAGGCTGAGGTTAGGGGCATGTGATCAGGGGAGGCTTTGAGGTGGTCTCATCTGACCTGGGCTTTCAAGGCAGATGGTAATAAATCACTGTGCTCCCAAAGATGGATGGAAGTCCAGGCAGCGAATGCCAAACTGCATAGTCAGCAAGTCTTAAAACGGCCACGTGCAATTGGAGAATTTGAATTAGTTCATTATTGCTAATGATGAAGTTTAAAATGGGGTAAGAAGGAAGATGGCATTAGGAAGGTAGCAGGGAACTCTGATATGAAGTGGTATCATGGGCTGGTCTAGTGTTTTAGACAAGATGCATCAAAAACATTTTAAGCTAGAGGTAAATATATTCCTGGTTATGTTTGTAACTAGTTCTGTAAGTGAAGGTGAATTTATTTATTGTGCCTCACTGAAACGTTTCTTTCTTGGGTTAAACACATTGCCCATATCTGTAAATATGGTCAGTTACTAGATGGTGATATTTAGGTCAACAACAAACACATGTATGATGATATATATATACTAGCTATCCTGGGTGCATAGAAGGTTTGTGTAAGTCCATTCCGATGTTGACCCAACAATGAAATTACCTAACACCACATTTTTCAGAACTAATTATTTTTTAAGTTTGGGGCTTGTCCTACTTAATTCCTTCACAAAATTATTCATTCATTTAATATGCACTGAGGGCTGAGTTTGTGCCAGGGCTATCTAGCACTTGGAGATGGAACAGTTAAACAAAACCCAGCCTCCTCCCTCGTGAGCTCACATTCGGGGTGGTGGCCCCTAGATCTCTGTGGCTGTTCACTGTTTGGCAACTCAGAAGGTTTGAGGAGAGCTGTACCAGCCTGTCTTGTGGCCTTATCTGATTTTGGCCTGATCATTTCAGCTCTGGTCTCTGTGTGGCAACAATAAGTCACTTCTGCTCCACACCTTTATTTCCTTACCTGTCAAAAGGATCCAGTCATGGCCATCATTGGTGTGAACACCAGAGGAATAAATCAGACATTGTGCAGAGGTGGGCTGAGTTCCGTGGAAGATAAATGCATGTAAGACGTAAAAGGAAGGGTTCCCGTGAGAATACCAACTAGCCGTTGTCAGTGACGTCCAAATATTTTTTTTTAAAAACAGGCTCTTTTTTTAAAAATATTTATTTATTTGCTTTAGTTGTACACAATGGGTTTAAATGGGTTTATTTGTACGTTGTGCTGAGGATCGAACCAGGGCCGCGCACGTGGTAGGCGAGTGCTCTACCTCTGAGCCACAATCCCAGCCCTCCAAATATTTTTGATTGTGGCAACACACGAAGAAGAACATTTCATAACAAGTGTCACAGAATCATGAAAGTTGATACCTGACCCTTTGTTCAATCCTGCTTTAGTGGGAGGCACACTGACTAGATCCACATCCTACTGCTACTGGATCAGGGCTTCAGATTAAATGCTCTATTTAAATTGCATGTACTTTGTTGGATAGGACAGGGTTTTCCTTTTATTTCTCAGTGCTCACTAAATTCTTGCCCTTGGATGGTTCCCACCCAGTTGGCCTTTTATAACCCAAGCAACTGTGCCTGAACTGAGCCACAGAGAACTCAAGGACGCCCAGTTCCCCATGCCCCACTCTGTAATCCCCCACCCCTGAGGTGGTCCAGGCTGACCTGTTGTCATCACTCTGGTTGGGCATTGTCCTCTCCCCATCACTGGTTGGGTACTACAGGAAGCCAAATATGCTGGGCAGAAGCCACTCCTCCACCTTCTTTACAGAGAGTGCTGCTCTCGGTGCTGAATCGTCAGTCAGCTCACACACCTTTCTTTGGAGAAGACCACAGGTCTGGGCTTGTGAAGTGCATTTTAAATAGTGAAGTATGTGCAAACCTTTTCTAAGGGTTTCTCTTTTTTTTAATTATTTTTTAGTTGTAGTTAGACACAATACCTTTATTTTATTTATTTTTATGTGGTGCTGAGGATTGAACCCAGGGCCTCACATGGGCTAGGCAAGCTCTCTACCACTGAGCCACAACCCCAGCCCCTCTTCTAAAGGGTTTCTGACATGGGCAAGGAGGCGGGACATTGAGAAATGCTTGTTTTCTCTCATCTATTTGGGTATGGGAGAGATTTAGTCAGAAAATCCAAGATGGGGGAAAAAATGACAATCAAGTACAGGTTTTTCGGGACTTCACCAGCCCCATCCTATGAACACATGTTACATTGTTTGAATAGAGAATATCTTGCCTCATCTTTCTCTTTGCACCTCTACTGATATCAGCCATGATGGCTAGAGCAGACCGTCTAGGGTGAAGAGGACTTCCTTTCTTTAAATACTAGATCACCATTCCAGGAGGGGTGTGCCCCTTTTTTTTTTTTTTTTTTTTTTTTTTTTTTTTGTACCAGGGATTGAACTCAAGGGCACTCAACCACTGGGCCACATCCCCAGCCCTTTTTTGTATTTTATTAGAGGCAGGGTCTCACTGAGTTGCTAAGTGCCTCGCCATTGCTGAGGCTGGCTTTGAACTGGCGATCCTCCTGCCTCAGCCTCCCAAGTGCTGGGATTACAGGCGTGCGCCACCACGCCCGGCTTGTGCCCCTTTGTTTTTAATTGAAATAATCCTTTGGGCAGAGCACCCTGGTGACCCTTCCGGTTGACTCTCCTCCTCTGAAATATCCACGGCTTTCTGGCTCCTGAGGGTGCTTTGGAGAAAGTGTTCTGTTATCTTTAATGCTCAAGCCCACGGTCCTATTGATCATTTTTAGTTTATTTATTAAATACTTACTAAGCTTCATTCACATTAGATGGTGCATAGGTGAGAGCTTCTGCTCCAAACCAGATGAGTAAAGGACCAGTGTGGTCTGGACTGAGAGAGAAAGGCTTCCAGGAGGAGCTGAGGCTGGCCCTGTGTTTGGAAAATAGAGAACAGCAGATGTGAGGAAGAAGGGGAGCCAGGCAAAGGCACAGAAGTGAGCCAACAGAGGTGAGCACAGGAGGTTATGACATGCTTGGATATGACAAGTGGTGTCAGCTAGGAGAGAACACAGGTGTGTGAACAGTAGAGTAATAACTTCTCACGTCCAGGTGTGCACCCAAAGAGAGCTCACAGAGCTAGGTATAAAAACGGCTCCTAGTCAGCATGGTCTCCAAACATACATGACCTCAGCCTAACTTCACCACCTAATTTCTTTATGTTCTCTGCACCCATAGTGATCTGCCTGCGTAGAGTTCATTATAATACTTTCCTTTGGACAGAAAACCCAGATATGGTGATATTTAGGGGGTAGTCTTTTGTCCCAGGACCCAAGGTCACCTCCTCAATCATCCGGCCAGGTTGTTACTCTATTGATTCAGAATAGTGAGCCCGTGATTGTCACTTTTCTCTCAGTAAGCAAGCACACCACTTGTGTCCTGTTGGGGAAATTGGTATATATTCTTTAGAATTAGATTTAGCTTCAGGATCACAAAACCCAAGTACAATATTTTAGGTGGAAATTTATTTTTCATTCATGTGAAAATAAGGGGGGTATTCCAGGCTAGAATGGAACTCCATGTTATTAGACAAAACTTTCATCTGGTTTGTCTACCATTCGTGAACTCCATGGCTCAGTTCACCTCGTGGTCCAAGATGTCTATTCCAGCTCCAGCTATCATGTTCATATTCTAGCCAGAAGAAAAAAAAAAAAAAAGGTAAGAGATGGACATGCTTTTTCCTTTATGAAGCTATTCCTACAAATTTTACACATTTCATCTGCTTATATCCCACGACCATAACGGGCTCCAGGCAAGCTGGAAGAGGTGCTCTTTATTCTTGGAGCCATGTACCTACCCTGTTATGCCATCCTTTTAGGAGCTCTGTTATTAAGAAAAAGGGTAGAACTCGAATTCAGAACCACTAGCAGTGCTATTTGGCTCCTTTGCTACTTAGCTAACCAGTAGAGTCCTCCTTCTCAGGAGTGTAACATTTATTGTGATTTGCCATCCAGTCACCATTCAGCTGCTCCCCAGAGATCCCCATAGTGTCCCAAGATAGAAAGGAATCAGCTTAAGAGGAAGTGCTTGAGTTTTGACTTCTTTTTGGTCTTCAGTTGGCGGCCAGATGTTTATTTAGTGCTTCTAGTAACTTGGGACATTGGAGCCAGTGTCAAAGAAGGGCAAATTCTGTCTGACAGCGAGTCTCACTTTGTGGGGTAAAAAGGGAGATCAGCTACTCTAGGAAAAAAAAGTCCTGAGAGTAGAAGAGAAATAAGAGTTTCAGAGGTGAAGGTGGCCCCTCCCTCAGAGGCATATGCAGTGGTGTCCTTCCTTCACATTCTTACCTATGGAATCCAGCATGCCTGGGAGGCCCTGGTTTCCCCCCACTCCCGGGTTCTGAGAGCCAGGATAGCACAGTGGCCAAGAGCTGGACTCTAAAGTCAGGCCACATGTGTTGAAAGCCTGGATCTGCCACTTAGTACCTTGGACGGCTCAGGTCTGTCATCTGAGCCTCTGCGTTCTCATTTATAAACCAGGGAATGATGCTATCTGTGACATATTTTTTTTCGTGGCTAAATAAAACTCAGTTGTGTAGAGCTGCCATGTTTTCTAATATTTTTTAGCTGTTGATGGACCTTTATTTATTTGTATGTGGTGCTGAGAATCAAACCCAGTGCCTCACACATGCAAGGTAAGCTCTCTACCGCTGAGCCACAACCCCAGCCTGCCATGTTGTCTTTATCCATTCATCCACTGATGTGCACCGAGGCTGGTTCCATAATTTGACTATTGGGCTGCTGTAAACATGGGTATGTGAGTATTCTATAGTATAATGATTGAGTCTTTAGGATAATTGGCAAGGAGTAATATAGTTGGGTCATATGGTGGTTCCATTTTGGGTCTTTTGAGGAATCTGTATACTGATTTCCACAGTGGTTGTACTAACTTACAGTCCCACGAACAGTATATAAATGTTCTCTTTTCCCTGTATCCTCACCAGCATTTATTATTTGTAGTCTTGGTGACTGCCATTCTAACTGTAATGAGATAAAATTGCAGTTCCCCGATTGCTAAAAATGTGTTATATTTTAATAACTATGTGTTGGCCGTTTGTATTTCTTCTTTTAAGAAGCATCTGTTTGGCTCATTTGCCCATTTATTGATTGGGTAATTTGGGGTTTAGTGGTTTTTATTGAGCTCTTTATACATTCTGCATATTAATACTGTCAGAAGAGTAGCAGGCAATGATTTTCTCCCATTCTATAGGCTCTCTCTTCATGCTCTTATTTCCTTTGCTGTGTAGAAGCTTTTCAATTTGATGCCATCCCAGTTACTAATTCTTGGTATTATTTCTTAAGCATTATGAGTCCTGTTGAGGTCATTTTCTATGCCTGTATATTACAGTGTTGGCCCTAACTTTTCTTAAGCAGTTGCAAGGTTTCTAATTCTTAGGTCTTTGGTCCATTTTTAGTTGCCTCATTGTGCCAAATGAGAGAGAGGGATCTAATTCTTCTACATACGTATATTCAGTACTCCCAGCACCTTTTGTTTAAAAGGCTGTCTTTTCTCCGATCAGTTTTTTGGTGCCTTTTTCAAGAACCAGATCACTTTAGCTGTCTGTGTCCTCTATTGTGTACCACTGATCTATGTGTCTGTTTTTATGCCAGTACCACACTGTAGCTCTGTAGTATAATTTGAAATCAGGTATAGTGATGCCTCCGGCATTGCTGTTTTTGCTAAGAATTGCTTTTTCTTCTACATGAATTTTAAGACTGTTTCTTCTAGTTCTGTGAAGAAGGTCATTGGTACTTTGAATATTGCATTGAATCTGTAGATAACTTTTGTTAATATGGCCATTTTAATATTAATTCTGAGGTATTTATTTATTGTATCGATAAGCCCAACTCTTAGTAATCTACTCAGTCATGTCCCAAGTACCTATTTGCTAAGCTCCTGTTGTGTAGCACAAAGAAAACTGAAGGTTTGGGTTCTTGCCTACAAGGAGCTAAGTCTATTTGAGAATATAAGATACCATAGGTGATACAGTGGCCTGTAGCTCAGGTGATGGTGCTATGGTGTGTAGTAGGAGAGCGAGGCATGACTCCATCAGCACTTTATGTGTTTCCAGCACCCGACACTCAGGCACATGGTAGATGCTCATTAAATGTTTGTTGTAGGGAAATAGTAGAAGGTAAACAGATGATGGTGGGATCTTTGCCTACCAGGCATAAACTTAAGAGCATCATATCCTCTGGTTTTTGGAGACTTGACTCAATTTACCAAGAACTTGATAGATAACACCTTTCACAAGCTCCCACCCCCATCTAAACCACCTTCTTTCCTGAGATGGCCTTGGAATGGGAATGTGGCATTTATTTAATGCTATGTCAGGGACATCAGAAACTGGACATGAGGTAGAGCTGTTCTTTTGGAAACTCAGGAGCCAGAATTTTTGATTGACAAAATAGAAATAGAGGCCAGCTCTCTTCCTGGTGCTTTTTGCTCCTATCTTTTGCTTTTTTTTGTTTGGTTTCTGCCTTCCCTTACCTCGCTGGAAGAGGGTTCAACATGGGGACTGTAGGAAAGAGAGGAGTTCTGTGGTAGCCTAGGATGAGATGAAGCAAATTGAATCATTCCCCAATTGTGAATATGCTGAGGGAAAAATATGCATGTTGATAAGAGGGGAAAGACTGAAGACAGACTGGGAAAGGAAGGCCTCATCTCACCACATCAGCAGATAGAGTGTGGGTCTTGGGACCTAGGGAGAAGTCAAAATCTTCAGACAAATCAAAATTGACGGTTTATTTGAGCAAAGAACAATGCAGGGATCCAGCAGGACTCAACCAGAAGAGATGCAGAGAGCCCCACCCAGAGGTGTGAGCCCTGAGCTTTTACAGCTGGAGCAGAAAACAAGGTAGGAAAGTCACCTGATTATGGTTAGGCACTTGCCTTATGTGGGCATGGTGTGATCTGATCAGTTGGCTACTTGTGATTGGCTGAAGCTATTTTTCATAAAAATATATTCCAAAGTTAGTAGTAAACAAACCAAAACATAAGTTAGGAACTAAAGTATGGAAACAGCCTTGGGCTAATGGGCTCTGGCTTATTTAACAATTCCCACTTTTTGGTCAGACTCTCAACCTTGAGAGATTAACTGAAACCTTGGACACCACTCCGTGTCACCATTATAATGGACTTGTTTGAACCTGGTATGGAATTTATAAGTCATGAATCAGTGAGATTGGTAGACGGATTTGTTCTTTTCATGTTTTTGTTGCTCTAACTTAAATGAGACCAGTTGGCTCACAGTGGTGGCTGCATACGGTACTGGGGAGATTACTGTGACACCAGGAGGGTAATACCAAAAGGCTAAAATGTGCCCTACAATAAGGTCTCCATAAACCAAGCCAATTAAAATCAAATAAAAAGTGATTCAGGAGAAGACTCTATTTGTTTAAGTAGCCTGTCTGTTGATTTCTGGTGCCAGAATTCTACAATACCAGACATGTTTTTCTAAGTGTAACAGGAGCTATTAGCTGTTGGGCATCCTTCCTCCTGGTCAGCCAAGACAATCCTGTTGTTATCTAAGTTTCTTGGGCAACAATGGCCTTTTCAGTAGAGACAGCTACAATAATTCATGTTTAAGAAAGTTTTAATCATAACTTCATATTTCTGACAGGGGAGGGAAGAAACATCCTACCAGAAGAACCAGTTACATAGATATGCACCTGCTGGTGCAAGTTAAAAGGTGCACACCAATGTTCAGTTATGGAGTGACAGTGGTGACCTCATCTCCCCCTTCTTGGGACATGGAATTGCTAGCACATATGGGGTTGATGGTTAAAATATCCTGGAGGAGCACAATAGACAGTTCTCCAAGGAATGCCTTGTGCATTAGGGGTCACAGTAGTTAAGACCTACCAGTATTTATCCAAAGCTCTACTATTAAATTATTGCATGGCTGAAGGCTACTGACACCTAGAGAATTAGGGTTAGGAATTTGTCTATAAATGGTTGGATTATCTTTTCGTAAGTTTCATTCTTTGGTTTATGACATAATTTAACTGCAAGACCTTCAAGGAGTCTGAGTATGTGAATCTGAAAGCCTATTATAGGGAGGACGGAGGTTTAAAAGCAGCATATCCAACATTCAGTTAAGTTTCCTGTAGAAGTTGTCAATTATGGAATCTTAACCATAGCATTATCTTGTTTGTTTGTATTCCCATTTTAGAGCTTGTATGATGACTGTTCTAAAAAGAATTGTTTAATAAGTTATCATTTTATCTACTCATCTAGTTTTGAGGCAGGGAGGGGCACTGAGGATTAAATCCAGGGTGCTTTACCACTGAACTACATCACCAGCCCCTTTTGAGACAGGGTCTTGCTAAATTGCCTGGGCTGTCCTTGAATTTGTAATCCTCCTTCTCAGCCTCTCCCTGAACCCATGCTTAACATTGAACTTGCATTCTTTCTTTCTTTCTTTTTAAAAAATATTTATTTATTTTACTTTAGTTGTACACAATGCAATGCATTTACGTTTACGTGGTGCTGAGGATCGAACCCGGGCCACACACGTGCAAGGCGAGCGCTCTGCTGCTGAGCCACAACCCCAGTCCGAACTTGCATTCTTTCTAAGTATCAGTCTTGCTTCTCTAATTCAGGTGCATAGCATTGTTTGTCATAGGTAACGTGACTTGATCAGTCTTTTGGAGTTCATTTAAACTGCATGTCTTAACAGTTTCAGTGTTGACTTAGGATGAAAATGTGCCAAGGCATTTCTTCAGTATTCAAGTCTTCTTGTGCTTGATTACTACTTGGGTTAGCAGGTTTTTTTTTTAAATATTTATTTATTTACTTTAGTTGTACACAATGCAATGTTTATGTGGTGCTGAGGATCGAACCCGGGCCGCGCACATGCGAGGCGAGTGCTCTGCCACTGAGCCACAACCCCAGCCCTGGGTTAGCAGTTTTATGAACCAATTAGTTTCGTGAAAGTTCTGGCAGTTCTTACCCAGTCCAATGGTCTGAGCTTATAGTTTTCTGAAACTTGTTCTTGTCTGAGCCCTTTCCATAAATTTCCTCAAAGATGAAATTCTTTGGGTTTATAGGGCTTGGGATATCTGTCAAGAAAGTGCCAGAATAAAACTGTAGATGCTAAGACTTAAACTGGTCATGGTTTAAGATTGCATTATAATGCAATTAACAATCAAATTTCACTTCTGTAATATATAATAGTTAATACCTTGAACTATGATAGCATTATACCAGGATTTCTAGGAATTTCATGTAATTTCAGAAAGACATTAACAACATACACAATGATTCAAGGTCGGCATCACATATTATTTGATAATGTTTCTCATGAATTCTAACATATCAAATAAGTAATTCAACATTCCTGTCCTTGTAAGAAAGAAAGAACAGTCTTTTGAGATATCCCAGTGATCCATCCAGAAACTCCCCTAATTAGTTTGAGGTTAAAAGGTCTTAATTTAAAATTTGATTTTGGAAATTGTCAAAATGCCAAAAGGTTTAAAAACACTTGATTAAAATAGGATCATAGGCTACTGTGAAAAAATACTTATTCATTTAACCCAAGTAATTAAATGCCTTCAAAGGTAAATATAGCCAGCCATGCAGTTGAAGAAAAGCCATAGATCTTTTAATAGAGCCCAGTGTCCTTAAGTAATTAAAGACCTAATAATCTTGATAAGTTTCTTAAGCCAATTATTTAAAAGGCAAAGAACCATCTACAATTTATTAAGAGCAGATGGATGCTCTAAGAAAACCTTGTTGTTTTACCAGAGGACCAAAGTCTAGTTTCATATCAGAGTGCTTTTGATATTAAGGTCCAACTTTTTAAAACTTATAAATCCCTTCCCCAATCCTTCTACAGTCTTCTTTTATTTATTCAGTTTTTGTCATGTATTTTCCCTCTTGACAGAACATCTGTTCATACCTTACAGCTTTCCTTACCAACAATACATTTTACCTTCTTTGTATACATGCATATGGAACTGCTGCCCTTATTATTGCTGACAATTTTTAGTTACACATATTAATAACCATTGGTAACTCTAATTTCTAGTGAAAACTAGGAAGCAAGCAATTGTGAAATGCCTGGCAAATCTATGAATCAATTTCTAGATGCATGTGTTTTTCTGAAATTTTCAGTATTACTATGAGAGCCAACTATCTCCCCCCACCCCCAGGCCTGAAAGTTAAATTGTTTGTAGACGCCCCTTGGCCTTAACTTTTTCTCCTTCATGATAAGAATGTTAAAAATGTTCTGGTATATGGAGGTCATCTCTCACATGGGAATTTTATCTCACATCTATTTAACTCACATTTTTAAAAGTTATGCTTGGGTTACTCATGAAAGTGAGACATTGAATAACACCAAAAATCTTTTCTTGCTGGCATTTTGTAATAGTTAACATGACCTTATTTTACTAATGCAAAGTGATGCTGACAACTTGAAGACACCTGTCTTAATCAAACTGACAGACTTTGACTAGCTTTTATTTGCCAAAGATTAGTCCAGATCCCATTAACTTGAAAACATTTTGGGTCAATTTCTATTGCTCTAAGAGTTTATAGAATAAGTGCTTTTTTTGTTGTTGTTTGTTTGTTCCTACTATGGTGATTGAACCCAGGGGCATTCTACCAATGAGCTACATCTCCAGACTTTTTTATTTTGAGACAAGTTCTTACCAAGTTGCTCAGCCTGGACTGGAACTTGGGATTGTCCTGCATCAGCCTCCTGAGTAGCAGGGATTGCAGGCAGGTGCCACCATGCCTGGCTCAGTGGTCATTTTTAAAAGTCCATTGAACATAGTTTTTTTCACCACATTTTTATGAGTGAATTATAATTACACATAATGATGGAGTTTGTTATATTCATACATGCATACAATATAAATTCCAATATCTTTAACACTCAAGTCACACTTCACACACTATGTGTGTGTATAGGTTTTAGAAAGGGTTAAGGTTGCCACAGGGATTCAGGAGACTGAACTGAGAGCAAAGGCAGAGTCAGTGTAGGTGGTCACATAAGATTACAAACCAGCCAAAGAACTTGTTCAGGGCACAGAGCTGCAAAGTACATGATCTTATTCTAGGCCAAGGTCCAGATGGATGGCAGTTTCACAGTGTCAGCTTGGAGTGGGACTTACCTGGTCTTCTTGGTCAGGAGGAACTGCACTCTGCTAAAGATGGAGGATAGATTCAGAGGTTGATCTCTGTGGAAATTTTCTTGGGTAAGGCTGGTGACAGGGTCAGGGTGCTTCATCTCAAGTGGGGATGTTTTATCCTTCAGTGGTCTGGTGTGTTAACCTTGAACCTGGTTTTTCCAATATGAGTTTGATACACCCATGCATCATTCTGATTAAATTGATAAGTTCACAGGTGGTCTTTGTGTGTGTGGTGCTAGGGATTAAAGCCAGGGACTTGTGCATAGGAGGTAAGCACTCTACCAACTGAGCTATATCCCCAGCCCTTGGTCATCATATTAGTATGATTAATTCATCAGCTTGTGCCAGGCAGACGTACAAACAAGGTATAGAGTCATTCCTCCTCAGCACTTAAACAGTATCTTACAGAAAACTACAGCTTTACAAAATGAAATGACCCAGGTTTAGACACAGCCTGAAAACTGCAGTTCTATACAACAAAGAGTAATTCTCCATACCAACATTATGATGATACTAACCAGAGACAGAAAAAAGGTATACCTTACAGTTTTCATTCAGAAATTTTGACCATGTGCCAGGTAAAATAAGACAAAACTCAGTCATGTCTATGAATCTTAAGAATGTTTCTGGCAGAACAAGTTAAGATCATTTGCTCAGGTTACTTAAGCTTTTTACTAATATTTGTGGAAGCTAGTTTCCAAATCTCTTTCTTCTTATAGCGATGAATCATCTACCCTAAAGTTACACTTTCGAGAGAGAGCTGTCAAGTCCTGGAGAAGACTGGGTAGAAAATTGACATCTCAAAAGACAGAGCTTAGACTTAAGGGTTAAATACCAGCATTTGCCTTGACAAAGAGAGAAGGATATAGATAAAGTCCCAGTTAAAACAGGATGGCCAGGGAGAGCTTCTGAAAGGAGGTAAGGGCTGTGTGGTCGGTTTCTTTCTTGACTTCATCTTCTCTACCAATGGATAGATAGATACCCTTAACAACAAGAGGTTTCCTTTTAGATGTATATTTCTCTTACAGAAGGGTCTAAGGACAAGCAGCTGAAAGGAATATCCCCATCAGGGGTTGCCTAGCTTCTGTTTTTAAGGTAGATTACTGAGTCCATGGTGGACCTCACTGAGAAGTACCCTCAGCATGGGTACTTCTACTCCTGCCTGCCGATACCAGTCTCGGAAAACCAGGATTGGGTCCTCATTTCCCCCAGTGTTGAAGATTAAATATCAGAGAAATGCTAAGGCAAGTGTAGAAAGCAAATTTTATTTAAGAGACAGAGAGAGAAAGAGAGATAAATAGTAGATGCCTCTGGAGAGGAGCCAGGGACCCAGAGCTGGTAGCCATGGGAGGGGGTATGATTTTAGGTTTCCTTTCTTCTCATACCCCCTCCTCTTCCTATCTAGCCTATGAGACCAAAAGGCAGGAAAATAGCCACCCAGGAGGTGCTCATTAGCAGCTCCTTGTGTTGGGAGGAGCAGTTCCCTGGAGGTGGAGGTAACCTTGGTAACCCATTGAGAGGAGGGGGAAGTGCTCTGGAGGTGTTAGCATTTCATTTCCTTTTCTTTGAATTAGCCTTCATCTTTCCCACCTGATCATCTATCATCTATGCTGACTACCTGCCCTTTGTCACTGTCTCATTATGACCAGAGACTGGTTCATTCTCCTCCAGTCTCCAAGATCAGCTTATTAGTTTTATTTCTCCCCAAGGAGGAGTTTGGGGCAATGATAATGGCAACAAGAAAAGGGTGGACAGAGTTGGCAGAACACAGCTGTGTTTTGGAAAGAATGGCTCCCACAGGAGAAGCAGAACTGAATAGAGAAAGAGACCAATTCTTGAGAAATACTTGTTTGAAACTAGTCCACTAGTGTCAATTGGACAGGTTCAGATACAGGGATCTTTGAACTTCATTTGAATCCTACACCACAGAAATTTTTTTTTCCCTCTAATGCATTGTCTGATTATACCAGGAGTCAAGCCCTAGGAGTATTCCTCGAGTGAGGAAACAGTCTAGGCCAATATAGCAGGTCCTTCAGAGGGCTGGTGGAGAAGTAGACAATTTCTTTTCCAGCAGCCTGTTTGCAATAAAAGCAGATCTCACAAGGAAGTTCCTATAGCTATAGAGACGTGAACCTGTTTGCTTTATGTAAGGAATGACCCTGCTACCTTTGGGATATCCAGGTCCTTGGTGTCTTGAACAAAGAATTGAGCAAGACATACAGAAGTAGCAGAGTACAGATTTGGTGAAGGTGGCACTCTGTTAGGTAGAACGAAGTAGACAGAGAGAGGCTCAAGGCACCAATGTCTGAAAGTTAGGGTCTTTTAGAAAGTTAGGGTCTTTTATATTCCTGAACTATGGGGCATTCTCTTCCTTATAAGGACCTGATTGAAGACCTTACCCCCTTTTCTCCCATTGGTTATCTTATGATAACCTCATATATAAAGTTTAAATATTTTCCTATTTTCCCCCATTGGTTACTTTAGAAAATCTAATTAGAATACCTCTATTGGTTGTTTTAAAATTTGAACCTGTGGCAGGAGTTGTCATGGTGATGAGATTTATTCTAAACAGGGACAGGACGGATACCTCTCCTTGTTGTCTTCCAGCAGGTTTTTTTTGGTGGGGAGGGGGCTACTGGGGATTGAACTCAGAGGCAGTCAACCACTGAGCCACATCCCCAGCCCTACTTTGTATTTAGAGGCAGGGTCTCACCGAGTTGCTTAGCACCTCGCTTTTGCTGAGGCTAGCTTTGAACTCAAGATCCTCCTGCCTCAGCTTCCTGAGCTGCTGGGATTACAGGCATGCACCACCACACCTGGCTTAGCAGCGTCTTTTTAATACCCTGTCTCTGCCGTTCTGGTGTCCCTGAACTCCTACCTACAAACCTCACAATAATTCTAAGTTATCTTTGGTAAAATCGTCCATGCATGAAAAAGGTGGAGTTCCTGATAGAGAAGTTCTAGACTCCTTAGATCCAAATGAACTCACGATTCTCCATTTTCTAATAAAAGTGGAAAAGAAAATGACCACTTTTACACTGTCTGATGGAGCCACTCCATTTTGACTCCTACTGGGCCCAGTACAGACAAAGAATTGCTCAACTGAAGTCAGCTCAAAATGCACACTTGCAGAATTCATAGCTAAGAAGAAACTTGCCCATAATCTCCAATTGTGGCACGAGTGCAGTGGGCCCTGCGGGAGCCTTGGTCTCCCTGGGCATCACTGTCAGTATCCTTCATCTCCCACTTCTGATGCCAAAAGTTGTTTAAAACAAATTGACAGTTTATCTGAACAAAGAATGATTCATGAACTAGACAACTCAGACTTGGAGGAGATTCAGAGACTTCCATCAAGCTATACGTTTTTATAGGCTGAACACAAATGTCACCTTGTTAGAGAATAAGGGCCTACAGCAGAGGTAAGGCTGCCATGGCAGTCCTCATTTACTGGTTCTTGTGATCACACCAGAAAGATTTCAGACATGTTGCCCAGGGTAGCAGGCCTGAGTTTATTAGAAGGGTTAGGAAGAGAGAGGGAGAACATATCACACTGTCTAGTTTTATTGGGGGGTCCAGGGAACTTTCTACAGCATTTCATCCCTTGACTGACAGGATTGCATCAAGTTGCCACTGTGCATGGTCCTACCCCATGAAGGGGACATGCTAAAGATCCAAGGTCTCTCTGGCCTACTCTGGCTGGTTCTAATTAGAATCTTTTAAATATGTTTTTTAGTTGTAGATGGACATAGTATCTATTTTTATGTGGTACTGAGGATTGAACCAAGTGTCTCACACGTGCAAGGCAGGTGCTCTACCACTGAGCTACACAGCCCTATAATTTGTTCTTAAGATTTTTATGGTTGGGGCAATTATCCTACCTCCCTGAGTTCTGGAATCTGGTCTGTGTAAAGGTCACAAAAGTACCCCCTCCCCCTGGTGAACTTGTGTTCTTCTTATCGGCAGGGAGAGGCCTTTTGAGCCTGCATCTCTTCTGCAGGCAAGAGATTGTTTGCTAGGGAATGCAGCATATCCTATTAATTCAGGCAGGGCTGCAGGTAAATTTAAAAGCAAGCATGTGGGGGTCAGCACAGTAGCCCCAGTTTATAGAATTATTCCCTTAACCTCCCACCACTCATGTCTGTCTGCTACCCATCAAAGCTTCTTCCTTATTTGGAAATAATTTCAACAGTTGACTGCCTGTGATTGACTGAAACTTGGCTCTTTGCTAAAAGCAAAAAACTCCTTGGTTGGGTGTTAGTTTGTTGACATACAAAATCATTTGGTTTTTTTAACACAGGAATTCAAAGTGTAGAGACAATCTCATACCTTAGCTTCCTTTCAGTATCTGATGCAGTGGTCTTAATGCTTTCTAGGTCACAGTTTCTTTTCAATGAATCCTTTTCCAGAAAAATGCATTGATATACATGCTGTACTTTAATTCACTGTCAAGATGCTCATATGGCCCTTTGAAGCCCACAGAACACCAAAGGTTCAGAGATCAGCACCTCATGCTCAGGGCTGCCAATTCAGCATCTCCCTTTCCTCCGACTGGACAGTGCTGGGGAAACCATGTTGGGGCCACAGGTCCCCTTCCAGTCACCCCCACAGGCTAATTAGTTCTTTCTCATTTAATTCTGCTTTGTTTCAATTTATGGGCAGAAAGCAAGGAAAAGCAGTAAACTGTCCACCTCATATGTGCATTTGACTTTACTGTTTAGCTTACTGCTCACCACCAGTATAGGAAATTGATGATTACCATGGTAAGGTTCTATGAGGTTAAGTGATATTCAGATGTGTCTGACACTAGGCCCTGTTTTAGTTCTACTCCGACTATGGAACCACCCCAATCTTTTTTTTTTTTTTTTTTTTTTTGTGCCAGGCACTGGACCACATCCCAGCCCTTTATTGTATTTTCTTTAGAGACAGGGTCTCACTGAGTTGCTAAGTACCTCGCCATTGCTGAGGCTGGCTTTGAACTCGCGGTCCTCCTGCCTCAGCCTCCCAAGTGCTGGGATTACAGGCGTGCGCCACTGTGCCCAGCTGGAACCACTCCAATCTTTAGGGCAACTTCTGCAGCCATCTAAGATCATCCATTATGTGGATTGCATGAGACTTTGCAATGGAAAGATCTGCAAGGACCTTGGTCCCCTGTACACAATAATATATTTGCACTACAGCAGCTATCCCCACATCTCATTTACCAACTGTAAATCGTAAACTTGGTTGAGGGGCAAAAAAATATTTCAATTGTTCTTTTTCCAGATGTCTTATTTTTCTTTTGGGGTTGCTTCTGTAACTAAAATAGCCTGATATATTTTGAGCTATTTTCTATATAAAACATCCATCAGGATTCCATAATTTGTCAGAAAAATCAGCATGTTTCAGATGTAATTGTTAACAAAGAAGTAAGATTAGAGATGGTGAAAGCTATGGAATGGGCATTTAATCCATCTTGACCAGCTCTATCCTATTTTAAAATGCCTCCAACCCCTTTGATAAACAATTCCAGTAACAATCAATTATGTCCAGGAAATTCTTGGAATTAGCCAAGTAGTTAATGCTATTATTAAATAATTGGCCAACAAGGGTTTGATTTGTTTTTGCTTGGTTACTTAATGGAATTGACCAGGCTTTGCTTTCATCGCCCTTCTATATAATTATTATGATTTGATCAGAATCTCTCATGCCATAATTCTGTGGTATGATCTCCATGTGAGAGACATTGACCTTCCCAGATTATCTAATTGATTTTTAGATGTCAGCTGATATCTGGACAGAATTGTTCTACCATCAACTAGTAATCACATCTGCTATAAGAGATAAGTGCTCTTTCTCATGTAACTTCATGTCAGATAAATTGGAAGAAATTAGGGAAGCAAGCAATTTACATAACTCAAAAGTGGAACTCTATCCTTGGAATGGAAAGATTACAGGATGCAGAAATGTTTAAGGAATAGGGAAGACAGTGGAAGTTCCTACCTAGGAGCCTTTTCCCCCCACTATAGAGTAAGAAGCAAGGTCATAGGCTAAAGTTGAGGAAAGGTGGTAGAAGGAGAGAGGATTTGTGGAGAGTGTTAAAGGACAGAGTCACTGTCACAAGGAATGGCCAAGTAGAGTTGATGTCAGAAATGCCGAATTTATAATGGAAGCAGTTAACAACTCAGGAGAAAAGATAGATCTTCGGTTAGCTTTGGGCTGGTATGTTATTGGTTATGTGTGTTAAGCAAGTACTGTGAGTGACAGTGTGGCTCGATAGGGAATGAGTGAAGACAGGAGCACACAGATGCTGATGGGGATGAAGAGGTCAGGAGACTACAAGCCTCAGGATGTCAAGGAACAAACGAAGTAAGAGAAGGGATTTGGAAGGATGGTGACAGACGTCAATACTTCTATAACCGACTGTGTTGGATTTTTGGCACACATTAGCTCATTTAACTCATACTAATCCTATAACATAGGATGATTATGATTTCCAAGTTACCAGCATGGGAAGATTAATTGGTCCAAGTTTTCTAGATAGTCCGTGGCAAATGCAGACAGCCCAAGCTTCTCATGCTACACTAGATTCACTGCCTCTAAAAGGGTGTGGTCAGAATGGGATGCAGAGTGTTGAAGGTGGACTACTTCCAGGTGCTTGCGTGGATTATGAATGTTGGAGCTATCCAGGAGAAAGGAGCTCAAGCTAGGTGTGGATGAAGGCCAGTGTAGGTATATTGCTGGATGCATTGTCCACATGATTACTGATGTCACTGCTAGGATGAGGACAGAAGTTGTGGAGAGAAGGCTGGGGACCAGCTAATAAAAATACTCACAAGTATGGGCTGGTAATCCAACAGCCAGTAAGTGACAACATGGAGGGGGTAGATAGCACTACAGTCCGATGGTCTGGGTCCCAAAGCTCAAGGGTTCCTTTATATGGTTGGAGGAGGAATAATTTGGAAATTCCATTATTGGGGAAGAAAAATGGGAACCCTTTCTCCCAGAAGCTGTGTTTTGGGGAAAGAGCAAAGCAAGGAGAATACTCCTTGGGGACTTTACTCTCCCTACTACAGAGTTCCAGGGATCTGCAAAGGAGAGGACCCAGCCTTGCACTGGGTCAAAGGCATAACAGATAAAATTGGAATAAGAGTAGGGCAAAGGGTAGGACACTGAAGGAGTAAACATCCTGGTTTCCCTAAATTCCTCTCTCTACAATCATGAGGACAAACAATGGATACTCTACAGTATATTGTATTGCCAACATTTTTGGAAATTGTATTTTGTGTGTTCACATCCCATCTACAAAACACACTAAATACCTTTTCAGTGTACTGTGGGGTTATCCCAATAAACCATCAAGGCATGCATACAGATGTCTGGTTTCTAATCTAAGGTGTCAGAAGAGCTCTGAAGTCACAACTCCATCCTAACAAACAGAAGATGGAAAAACTAAAATCAAAAACTCTTCTAAGGATCTGACAGAGAAACAAGGTCACAGGACAAATTGCTGCCTCCAAAATTGGAGAAGCCAGTTGAATACAGGGAATTACAACTCACTGGAGCAGAAACTCCCGAGGGAGCCAGGACCAGAGTAAGACAAGCCTGAACTATAAAATTGACGAGTTGCTGGAGGCTCAGAGTAGACAGATCTGAGAGTTCAAAACTCCAGGTGGCCCAGTCACAAGAGCCGCATGTTTTTGTGAGTTTTACCTTCAGGAGCTCTACCAGGTCCTCAGTGAACACTGAAGGAAAATCCCCTGTGTCCGTTAGAAAGATGCCAGAGCAGTGTTTTTAACAAAGTCTGCTCTCAGGAGAAGGTGTTTAACCAGAGCCTCACCTGCTGGGGAAGGGAAATACCCAATTCTATCTGGTTCCAGTCTTCCCTATGGTAGAAGGAAAATATACACTTTCAGCCATCCTGTCCCAAGGGGAGGAGACCTATTGTGTGTGAAGGTCACAGGCTCACTTAATCCCAAGACTCAACAATGCTTCTCTTCACACACACCTGACCACTACACTACTAAAGCCCAACTACTATGGTTGGTTTTTTTTTATTTTGAGACAGGGTCTCACTAAGTTCCCCACACTGGCCTTGAACTTGGGATTACAGGTGTAGACCACCACACCTGATACCATCACAGCTTCTTTTATACAGCATATCATGCTCACCAGAAATGTATACAGCGAAAAACCAGCTTGAAGGCAGGGAAAAGACATTTTAATGGAAAATTGGATGATTGGGGGGGGGGGGGGCTGGGGCTGTGGCTCAGCGGTAGAGCGCTTGCCTAGCATGTGTGCGGCCCAGGTTCGATCCTCAGCACCACGTAAGAATAAAGGCATTGTGTACAACTAAAATAAATAGAAAAAAAGAAAATTGGATGATATACAAGAACAGATGAATAATGTAGACAGAAATGTTGATCTTAAAGACTCAACAAGAAATGGTAGAAATCAAAATCACTAATGAAGAAGGCCAGTAGTGGGCTCATTGGTGGCATGGTCATGTCTAAGGAAAGAATGACAACAGAGGTTTCCAAAACTGAAAAGCAAAGGAGGAAGAAAGAAATAATATCCAAGAATTATGCAACTACAGAGACATAACATATATGTAATAGGAGTACCTGAAGAAGAAACAGAGAAAGGAATACAAGCAATATTTGAAGCAATAATGACTAAGAACTTCCCTAAGTTAATGTCAGATGCCAAATCACAGACACACAGAAGTTTGGAGAAACATCAGGTAGGATAAATTTCAAACTATTCCTGGGCATATCATATTTGCACTTCAGAAAATCAAAATATTTTAAAGTCGGAACAAAACAACACTTTACCTATAGAACAGCAAAGATAATAAAATCAAACCTCTCATAAACCATGCAAACGAGGAGGATGGAGTGAAATGAAGTGATGAAAGAAAAAAGCCATGAACCTCAAATTCTGTATCCTGTGGAATTATCAAGTCAAAAGTAAAAATAGGCTTTTGCAAATTAACAAAAATTTTTTGTTGTGTGGTTTTGTTTTTTGTATCTTGTAAGAACTTTGGAGGGAGGGAAAACTATAGCTCAGCAACTTGGATCAACATGTGGAAAGGATGCACATCAAAGAATAATTGAAGGTAAAATTGTCTTATTCTTAATTAATCTGACAAGTTTGTTCAAAATCATAGCAACACAACATTGAATTGCATATGCCTATGTGTAAGCTTATAAGTGAAATGAACAACAGCAATGATACAAGAGATGGTATTAGGAATATTTTGTTATAAGGTACTAATACTTGCCAATCGCTATAATGGACTTGGATTACTTGTAAATGTAAGCTGAAAACTCTAGGGCAACCAATAAAGTAAAAAAGTATAATTGGTATGCTAAGAAAGAAAGTAAAATCATATAAAATGCTCAATTAAAGTCACAATAGGCAGAAAATGCATGGAATAGAAAAATAGGAAGAACTATACCTCACAGAAAACAAGAACAAATCTGACATCATTCTAACTAAAAGACAGATTGTTAAAGTGGATCAAAACAGCAGATTATGCATTCTTCTCCAGCCCACGTGTAACATTTATCAAGATTGGCTCAGAATGTGCTCTGCAACGCACATTAACAAGTGTTAAAGGAATGGAAATACAGTGTGTGTTCTCATTTCTAGTTTAATTTCATTTTGGTATAATAAATAATAGGTAACAATTTCCCAAATACCTGGAGATTAAGCAACATACTTCAGAATAACACATGAGACAAAGAAGAAATTTAATACTTTGTTATATTGTATTTTAATTTGTTGGATGCAGTGAAAACAATACTTAGGGGGAAATGAATAGGTTTAATGAATGTATTAGAAAAGAAATGTCTACAATAGTAACCTAAATTCATTTTTAGACACTAGAAAAACAAAGGGCATAATAAATCCAAAGTCATCAGAAGAAAAGAAATAATGAATACTGAAGCAGAAATCAGTGAAATTGGAAACAAAACCTGGTTCTTTCAAAACAAACTAGCAAGCCCCTAGCCTGGTAACTAAGGAAAAAGAGTGAGGACATAAATCAATACTATTAGAAGTGAAAGAAGGGACATCACTGCAGATCCTATGGATGTAAAAGGATAATGAAGGAATATTAAGAACCACCCACCCTATGCCCACAAATTCATAACCTCAGTGAAATGGACCAATTCTTGAAAAATAAAATCTGCCAAAACTCAGAGGAAGAAGATACACTGAATAGTCATATCTATTAAGGACAGTGAGTAAATTAATAACCTTCTAAAATACAAAGCACCAGGTCCAGATGTGTTCACTGGTAAATTCTAAGTATTTAAGAATGAAATCAGACCAGTTCTATATAACCTCTTCTAGAAGACAGAAGCCGAGAAACACTTCCTAAGTCATTCTGCAACACCGGGATTACACCAATACAAAAACCAGACAGTGACATTACAAGAAAACTACAGACCACTATTGCTCATGATCATAGGTGCAAAAATCAGCATAATTCTTTCACAAATCAAATCTGACAATGTAGAAAAATTTATACACTACAACCAAGTGAGATAGACCAGGCATGCAGGGCTGGTTTGATATTTAAAAAAATCAGTGTAATCCATCATATCAATAGATTGAAGAAAAAAACAATGTCACATGAATGTAGCAATAGATACAGAAAAGCACTTAAAAAATTTCACACCCATTAATGATAAAAAATTGGAGTAAGCTTGGAACAGAGGGAAAAGTCTTCATCTCAACAAAGAACATTGATATCAGCTCAAGGTTTTCTACAAACTTAATGGTGACAAACTCCAAGCTTTTCTTTTACAAATGGGAATGTGATGAGGATGTCCCCTGTTACTTTTCAATATCATGTTGGAAGTCCTATCTAATAAGACATGCAAAGGAAACCAAAGGCAAACAGATTGAGATGGAAAATGGAACTTCGCAGATGACAAGACTTACATAGAAAATCTGAAGGAATACACAGAAAACCTCCTAAAATTAGTGATGATAGCAAGACTGCAGAATCTAGCTAATATACAAAAATCACTTTCCTATATACTAGCAAGGAACAAGTAGGATATGAAATTAAAACATATTCTCATTTAAATTAACATTCCCCCAAAATGCAATGCTTACATATAATGCAACAAAATATGTACAAGGTCTCTACGAGGAATACTACAAAACTCTAACATCTTTCATCAGAGAAATAAATGGAGAGAGATTCCATGCTGATAGATAGACTTAATATTGTCAGGATGCTGTTTTTTTTTTTCCAACTTGATCTACCGGTTCAATGGAATTGCTGTAAGGCAAGTTATTTTGTGGGTATTACTAAACTGATTGTATAGGTTATATAGATAGGCAGAATAGCCAATACGATATTGAAGGAGAAGAACAAAGTTGGAAGGCTGACACTACCTGAACTTCACGTCTTCATGTAAAGCAACTGTAAGCAAGAGGGTGTGGGGTAGTGGCCCAACAAATAAAATAAAGAGCCTGGAAATAGATCCAAAGATCAAATTTCTTTGACAAAGGAACAAAAGCACTTCACTGGAACAAAAATAATCATTGCAACAAATGGCATTGCAACAACTGGACATCTACATGCAAAAGAATAAATTCTAGACAAACCTTACACCCTTTACAAAAATTAACTCAAAGTGGATCCTAGACCCAAATGTAAAACACAAAACTGTGAAACTTCTACAAGACAACACAGGAGGAAATCTAAGTGACTTTGGGGATAGCAATGACTTTTTAGATGCTAAACAAAATGCATGATCCATGAAATAAATAAGCTGGACTTCATTCAAATTAATAACGCTGGGGTTGTGGCTCAGTGGTAGAGTGCTCACCTAGCACATGCGTGGCCCAGGTTCGATCCTCAGCACCACATAAGAATAAAGGCATTGTGTACAACTAAAATATTTAAAAAATTTAATAACTCTGTCAAGAGGATGAGAATGCAAGTCACATTGCAAAAGACACACCTGAAAAAGAATTGCTATCCTTAAAATTCTACAATAGGAAAATGAACAACCTGCTTTTCAATGGGCAAAAGACCTGAATAGAACACTCAAAGAAGATATATTATTGGTAAATAACCTTATGAAAAGATGTTCAACCTCATATGCCATCAGTGAAGCCAAGTGTAGCAATGAGATGCTACCACAACACCAATTAGGATGGCTCAAATCCAGAACACTGACAACACAAAATGCAGATGAGGCTCTATAGCAGCAGGAACTCCAGTCATTGCTGCTGGTGGGAATGCAAAATGGTAATAGCCACTTTGGAAGACCCTCTGGCAGTTTTTAACATACTCTTACCATATAATCCAGCAATCAGGCTCTTTGGTATTTGCCCAAATTGAAAATTTTCATGTTCACATAAAAATGTCCACACTGATACTTATAGCAGATTTTTTTTCATAATTGATAAAAGCTGGAAACAACTGAGATACCCTTCAGTGGGTGAATGGCATCTCTATGACATTCTGGAAAAAGCAAAGCTGTGGGTACACTAAAAAAATTCATGGTTTCCAGGGTTAGTGGGGAGGGAGGGATGAATGGGTAGACCATAGAATATGTAGGTCAGTGAAAATACTAAGGGTTTTAGCTACGCATTTGTCAAAACGCACAGAAGACACAACACAATGAGGAAACTCTAACCCAACTATGGGCCCTAGGTGATAATGAGGAGTCAATGTCAGTTCATGAACCATGACTAATGGGCTAGTCATCGTGGGGAAGCTTGTGCACAATTTATGGGAATTCTCTATACTTTCTGTTCACTTTAACTGTGAACCTAAAACTGCTCTTGAAATTAAGATACACTTATTACTTTTTTAGTCGGACACAATACCTTTATTTTATTTTTATGTGGTGTTGAGGATTGAACCCAGTGCCCTGCACGTGCTAGGTGAGCGCTCTACCGCTGAGCCACAACCCCAGCCCCATACTTATTCTTTTTTGATGTAATGTTTTCCTACCCAATGACACAGAGCCTCTGGATTCTCCCAGATTATTTGGGTGTTGAGGATCCCAGTTAAAAACTCTGTAGAAGCCGGGCGTGGTGGCGCACGCCTGTAATCCCAGCACTTGGGAGGCTGAGGCAGGAGGATCGGGAGTTCAAAGCCAGCCTCAGCAATGGCGAGGCACTCAGTGAGACCCTGTCTGTAATTAAATACAAAAAAGGGCTGGGGATGTGGCCCAGTGGTCAAGTGCCCCCGAGTTCAATTCCTGGTACTAATAAATAAATAAAAGCTCTGCAGAGACGAACACACAGGCCATCATTCCTAACAGTTTGTGACTGCCCCACACTTAGCAGAGCTTTACATCAATTTGTGATCATCCCCATGAAGAATAAGACTTGGCCCATATCCTGGGATGAACACATTTCACAGAATCCCTGTTCTTACAAGTCCGTCTTGCTTCAGATACACTCAATGGCACAGATTTCTCAACCTCAGCATTATTGACATTTGGGGATGGATGATTCTTTGTTGTGGGAGTCTGTCTGGGGCACTGAAATGTTTAGTAGCAACCCTGAACCAAGAGCATAATCCTTTAAGTCATGACAACTGAAAAGATCTCCAAACACTGTCAAATGTCCCCAGGGGTTGAGAACCATTGCTCTAGAACATGGTGTAGGCCATCAACCCAGTGATAGCAACCACAGGCGACTGTGGCAGTTTTTCATTGCACAAGGAAGACTATTCTACCAAACATTTCAAAATAATATCCCCTCAATGTCTTTACCCTCTAATACCACAGAAATGTTAACAAATTAAGGGCAATTTTCATTCCAATCATGGAAAGAGAGCGTTTTCCATAGTCCACAACATTAGCTAATAATTCCCTGAAAATGCTATTTTTTTTGTCCTGTTTAACATCTGCAAATTGCTTTTGTGACAGATACATAAGATTTGAGGGCTGCCTACGGCGAGTCAATGACCTATTATCACCAAATAGAAAAGAACTGAAAAATGTTACACGATTTCCTGATGCAACTATTTTATAATCTCTTGTCCTGGATAGGTCTCTAATCTTTTTAAAAAGCTATTTGATGAAAATGGATTGGCGGAAATTGAGTGTAGCGTGGGGGCTGGCTGACACCGGGGCTTCTATTCCGACTGCAATGATGGAAAACCAAGGAAATCCCAGGTCATCATCACCCATTATCAGATAGAAGCTCTTGTACTATATTATATATATATTTTTTTGCAGACTGCCATCTAATGTCTTTTACCTTCATCTAGTTACAAAAGGACATTTTAGTGGCCAGATTTGAAACAAAATTCTTTGTCACTCTGGCTTCTCTCTTCTTGCGCCCTCCAGAATATCACCTCGCTCCACTGCCACCTCGTTCTCAACTTGCATTTTGTTACCTTTTCACATTTGACATCCCCCCAGTTCCATCAGACTGGCACCATTACTCCCATTTTAAACAAAAAGAATCTCAAGACGTAAACTTCACCAGCTTGGCATCTTAGATGAACTTGACCTTGAGGCATGATGGACCCTGATGGAGCTTGGAGCAGGGATGGAAACTGGTCCTGGGGAGCCACCGAAGGTGGGGGGATCATGCTGGTCAGCAGTAGTGTGTGGCTGAGAGCGAGCAGATGGCCAAGATGGGCAGAGTGGGCTCTGGTCCCCAGGGTCTGTATTTGGTGTCTGGGTTTGAAGGTATCATCCCTCAACCCAAGCACTGGGGCTTCACAAGCGATGTGACAGCCTCTCAAGCAGAGGTAGCCAAAGTCCTTCCTCCAGACCTCACAGCCCCTGAGAGAAGGCAGCCTGCCCTTAAAGGACAGATATAACATGACAGGCACAAAAATGTACAGGGAAGCTGTGGTTCGTATTCATGTTTTTTTCATGTTGAACTTCAGCTGCGTCTATTCAATCTGATGGTCCCAGTTGGCCTGGATCCTCACCTGCAGTTGAGGTGATCTGGGTGTGCCCAAAGCTGCTCCTTCCTCTCCTAGGGGTCAGGGGTACACCTTTCACAGTAATGATCCTGTGTTAGAGACCTGTCCGTCCCCTCACTTTGGATGTTGGACTGTGAATCCCTTCAATGGAACACAAGCCCCTTGTGACCTCGGCTGGTTCTGTAGGGGGAATGACGGTTCACAATTGCTGTCCCAGGGATGGAATAATGAGAATCCAGGACACACGTGCTTCACACTGCACCCCACCAGGGCTCCTCTGCCAGTTCCCTTCCTGCAGGGAGGTTGTGCCTGCTAGGCTGGCAGATTAGTCAACTTGGATGAAATTATAGCTCAGCAGTCGGTATTAAATATTCACCTTGTAGAGGGATTCTAGCAGGAGATCGCTAGAACCTCTTATTAAATAGACAACTTTGGTGGCTAAATGCAGTCCTATGAGGGGCAGGAAGGTGGTTTGCTTCATCTCGCTGATCTTCCTACCAAGGATGGCAAAGATCATAATTCTGAACAGGGCCGGAGGGAAATTTAACAGAACACTGAGGGAAACAAATCATTTCCAGCTTTTTCTTTTGCTGTTTTCTTTATACTATTCTTCTCTCCCATGCCTGGGCCTTTGTAAATTTTTTTTTTCTGTGTAAGATTTTGGCTTCCTGGGCTGTCAGAGAGCAAAGATTGGATTTGGTGTAGACAAACGTTGGAATGGCTCACTGTAGCACTGGCTGACTTACCTCACATGCCTTGGGCCACGGTTGTCACAGCACCTCCTCTAAGCCCTGAGTATGTCTATATTAAGTTTATTTGGACAGCGTTGCTATGCCATTTCCTTGGCTGTGTCTTAACATGCTGAGGCCCTGGGTGTGCACACCTGCATTCTTTGACATCTCCCATATGCCCCAGCATTGCCTTGAGGTTGGAAGAAAATTAGACAATCACTTACGACTTGGCAACCTTCATCTCTTACAGACCTTTCTCCACTGCGGTTCCTGTTCTGAATTGTGTGTGTGTGTGTGTGAGATTGGTAGGGCCTGTACATCTTGTTTGGGCTTTTGAAATGTAGATTGAATTTCTCTTGAGTTGGAAAAAGTTTCTGTTCCAGATGATTCTAATGGGGTCCATGGGACTCTAATATGGTTCGAATTGGCTTAAACAGATTCAGTGTATTCATTAGGAAATGAGCCACAATCCCTCCGGAGTGTTTTGAAACAGCATATATTAGAGAATTCCTTCCTAAGCGTCATCCTTATTGTTCTTTATTTAGGTGGTGGTCATGATCATTTGTAGAGATCTTTGTTAAGTCAAAAAGAGACTTCTTTTTTTGTCATTTTGTACCATAAATGTCCCAGTTTCTCTTAAAACAACAATAACAAAAAACCCACACTGATTTCTTAGAAGAAAAGAGGGCTGTTATAAGCTACTCAGGAGCTGAAACAATCATTCAATTATATGGGCTTTATCTGAATCTCGATTTAAACAAACCAAATACAGTCAGACCTCTGTGTCCTCAAGTTCCATACATTTGCAAATTCAACCAACCACAGATCACCCACACTCAAAAACATTGTATCTGTTCTGAACATATGCAGATTTTAAAAAATCATTATTCCCTAAACAATATAGTATGACAACTATTTACACAACATTTACTTTGTTTTAGGTAGTATAAGTAATCTAGATATGATTTAAGATGTACATGTGAATGTGCATGGGTTATACACAAGTCCTATGCCAGGCCTGAGCATCTACAGATTTTGGTATCTGCAGGGGATTGGCTCCCAAACCCCTCTCCCCCATTAAATCCCAACAGATCCACCATATACTTGTATGGATATCAGCTAATATGGATCAGTCATTTAATAAGTGTGAAAATAGTATAGTGGTTCTGCTTTTTACTACGCACCAGTAGCAGATAAGGATATTTTAAAGTACTTACAGATGAGATCTGGGATTTCCTTAAAAATACTCAGCAAAAAATAGTTAAGGAATGGCCAGTGGAGAGATGAAACAAGGCAAAAATGCTAGGAATTAATGAAGGTATATGATAACGACTCTATGGAAGTTCACTGTATTAGTCTTTATGTTTGTCTGGAAATTTCCATAATGAAAATATTTTTTAAAAGAGAACTTTGGAAATGAAAAAAAAGAGTGAACAAATTTCACATCGGCTGATGTGAAGAGAAGTAAAAACTTGGGACTCCTTTCTTTGCTGCTAAAAATCTTCAAGTACATTAAGTTGTTTTGGGGTACTGTTTTATTCATCATGCTAATACCCTCAGTGTTTCGTAAGTTTTCTCCATGTATTGTCTTTAGAAGTATGAACACTTATTATTTTAATGTCCTTGATAAAATGTCCTGTGATCTCTAGTAATACTCAGTGTCCCAAAATCTCTGTTGCCTGTTCTGAGCTTTCTTATGCTCAGTGTTTATATCTTTTTTCCATTCTTTTGCTTTCAACCTGTACATATCTATATAAATAAACAGCCTTTGTATCCAGTTTGATAATCTGTTTTATTAGTGTTTAGCCCACTCTTATGTAATGGGTGGGTTTAGTCGACCATTTTGCTCTTTGCTATTTTCCATTCATCTCAACTGTTATTTGACCGTTGTTCTTGACTTGTTGGAAAAACAGGATACACAACAAGGAAAGGAAGCCTCCTCAGTATGGATAGATGTAGTTATGCTGCCCAGAATTTTGCACCACATTCTTTGAACATAGTGCTTCTCCAGGACCCAAATCCAATACATCCTGAAGAAGGCTCCCAAGAGCAGGTAATCTATGTCACTTTCCCAGCCCAGGTTGTGATGATGACACCACCCAGTACATGGCGCAGAGACCAATGGGTGATCTCTAAATCACAGCTGCCTTCACACTCCACCTGTAGGTCCAAACCATACCATGGATCAGTGCTGTTTTTTCTTTGGATTCTCCTAAAGCTGTAGCTGTTTCACCTTGCCCAGTACCCTAGCCCCCATCTGGTACTGGAGCCCTGTCCTGCACTCCAGCTGAGTCATCAGGTGGCCAGCTGAACTCTGCTGTGGCCCAGCCTCTCCTCTTGGGAATGGCACCTTAAATAACCCGCTGCACCTACTTATTCTGATTCTGTAGCCCAGTAAGGCCTTTTAGGCCTGTCCCACCTAGCAAACTGCCCATGCTGGAGATTATGGTTTTTATCCTGGCTGGTTTTTCTTGGCCTCATATGTGAAGCTTGAGCTATGGCAGCCTAGTTCACCTATCCCTTGAGCATAGTACTCAACTCTGGGCACCACAATAGTATGGACTGGAGAATTTGAGATGTGGATTCAGACCATAAAGGTTTTGGGGAAATGTGAGAAATGGTCCAGGAGTGTTTACCCTGGAACAGAGATGACTTAGAGAAGATGAAGTGGCTGTGTGCAAACCTTTGACTTTTACCTTGGAAAAGAAGCGGATTTATTCTGTGTGATTCCAGAGGCAAGAGTCAAACCATGCTTGTTACATTTCCTTATATACAGATGGGTTTACCTTTAGGACAGGTACAACCAAGTACAGCATGCTCAAGAACCAAAGAAAATAGAGTGATGTCAGGAAAGGAGGCCTAGTCAGAGTAATGTGCCATGGGGGTATTCATAGTAAAGCAGACATTAACTTGCTGAAGAATTTGCTCAGGCTCTGCCTTCATGAGTGAAGTGTCCTACAGGGCCTCAGAAAAGGTGACTCAGCAGGTCTAGATTTTCTTTTCTTTGTGGTGCTGGGTTTTCATGCTAGGAAAACACTGTACCAACTAAGCTGTATCCCTGGCTCCTGAATTTTGAAGTTGTTCTTGATGAGTGGGCTACAAAGGATTTTAAAGAGGGAAAAGGATGTTTTTGTTTTGTTTTCAAAACTAAGATCAGCAGCCTATTGAACAGAAGCCGAAGAGGCACAAAGTACAAGCCAGTGTGGACACTCTGACTGCTCTCCCAGGGCCTGGATTCTCAGCCCCCCTATTCCGTATCCCTCTGGAATCCCCAGGTCTTTTGCTCCTTGATTGGATTCTGCTGGTACCATGTGCTTCATTTAGAGCACCTCTGCCTCCCAAACCTGCCTTCACCCTTGCATAGTACTTGGTGGCCCCCTCCTGTTCAACACACAGAAGTTTCTGGAACTTCAGGCTGTACCTGTGCTCAGTATTACCTGAGGGCTGCTCACGCCTGCCACCTCCACCTCCTATTTTACAGTACTGCCGAGTCTTCACTGAAAATCTCTTGCTACTGTCACTTTATTCTCTTAGATTCTTCACCTCTGTCCCCCAGGCTCGAGACCCAAGGTGACCACATATTTTAGAGAGTCTCATGCACAGGACAGAAAAGTAGGAGTGACAGTGTGGATACTCCAGTTTCAAAGCCCACAGCTCCATTATGACATTCAGAAGGAGAAGTCGGGGATTTGTAGAGATCCGTGGCAAGGCAATGGGTTAAGAACAGGAAAATGGATCCCAAACCCAGGCCCCTGGCGGGGCTTGCACCTGGCGGCTCCACTTAGGCTATTCTCAGAATCATCAGGGCTTGGGTATTCTTAGGCTAAGTGAAACGTGACAGATTGGCTGCCATGGCAACACAGTCATAAGTTCTGTTTTGGCAATGAGTTTTCACTTCGGAAGGCATTCTAGGATTTCTCCTTCAACCCACAGGCCTAGGGTTTCCTAAGGCATAACAGAGCTCATTTCTGCTCGAAAGTGGTTGCGGCCTACAGCTCTACTCTGTGCCTTCAACAACACACTCTGGCAAGGTGGTGGAAAGGCAGATTGGAAAAACAAAATGTCCTGCTTTTTGTCTCCTTCACCACTTTCTGGGAGATTCTGATGGGTCCTAAGAACTGAGAGCTTCATTTAGAAGGCTGCATAGCCTATGCTAAGGATACCAGGTGCTGAAAGCAGAAATTGAGGCCAGCACAGTTCTATAGCATCTGAAACCGCCTCCTTCAAGGCACAAAACTGAGCTCACAAATGCATCTCACACTGCTCCATTAATCCACTCTCTCCTGCTTTCCCTACAAAATGTGCCCCTCCGTGCGAGTTGGGGACGAGTTGCTGAGTTCAGGGATCCTTATCAACATTTGCAAAGGTACACGTGGCAGAGCAGTTGTGTCCAAAGCCTGTAGGCTTGGAGTAGTGTACTGACTTGTAAAACAGACTGAGGTTCACCGAGAACCCAGCAAGTTCCAGACAGTGGGCCAGTGTGGTGAGTGATAAGGATGAGCTTCAGCCGGGCGCAGTGGCGCACGCCTGTAATCCCAGCACTTGGGAGGCTGAGGCAGAAGGATTGTGAGTTCAAAGCCAGCCTCAGCAATGGCGAGGCACTTAGCAACTCAGACCTTGTCTCTAATAAAATACAAAAAAGGGCTGGGGATGTGGCCCAGTGATTGAGTGCCCCTGAGTTCAATCCCCGGTACCCCCCAAGAAAAGGTGCGCTTCAAATGCACAGCTTATCCTGGCACATAGTATACAAAAATGACTGATATAATATTCCAGAGGTAAATCCATCTGTGAACCCTATGAAAAACATAATTGGCTTTCATTCTTGCCTCTACAGGATAAATGCAAAAAGAGAGGTTCCCAGAGACATGGCAGGCAAGAGGTGGTGCATTACCTGGCTGAGGGATCCAGGAATGGCTTGGTGAAGGTGGCATCAGAGACTGGCCCTGGAGAGGGGAGCATTTCAGCTGGTGGGAATGAGGTCATGCCAGGAGGAAGCATCAGAAGAAAGAGTCGGGAGTGATGTTTTGAGTATGCTCAGGGAACAGCAAGACAAGTTCATGGTGCCTGTAATTGAGGTGCTTGTGAAAGAGTAGCAATGCCAAAGCACCAAAGCTGAGCGAGGACTCTCAGGGCAGCCTCCAGTTGCCTTTGGAGGTTTTGAGCAGACACACGACATGATGCAAGCGTACCAGCAGTGCTCCCCAAGCAGGGGACATCACCCAAAGATGACTATCCCTTCCAGAAAATTAAACGTACAGACGGTGGGCCCATGGGGAGTCTGTGGGACTTTCTTCCAATCTGTTTTTGTCTACTCAGTTTCTTTCCTGTGTTCTGAGGCTTTCAAAGTGTCCAGATGGTCTGTTTCCCCCAACTGACTTTTAAAAATAAGTGATTTATTCTTCAAATCCAGCAAGGAATTGTGTTTCTTATCTCACTCGGGCAAGGGGGCAGGAAAAGAAAGATGTTGTAGTTTGTATACTGAACATTTGGCAAGTATCAGACAGGAGGATGTTTTCCCAAGACCAGAAGGCCCCCGGCTCCCTCTCTAGGCTGTCAATTGGCATTTGAGGAAGTGTCTCTTTCTTCACATTCCAAACTAGGAGACATGACATCTCAGCCGGCATTTTCTGCCAGATTCAGCCAGAAGGAAGAGGTTTGATAGAAACCGAAGCTCATTAGGATTCAGACCACAGCAAGCCTGACTCCTCCTCTACCACATCCTGGGATGACTTGAGCTCCCTGGGTTCCCACCAGAAGGCAGTGCCTGAAAGTGGAGTGGGGTAGGGGGTTGAGGGTGGAAGAGGATGTGGTGGAGAGAAGGAAGTAAGAAAGAGGAGGCCCTGGCCGGGAGGTTTGCAGGTCAGGACAGCTTCTGGAACAGAGTGCTGTAGAATGCAACATGGGCTTCGGGGGCCTAGTCCTTGTGCACCTCCCAATCCTCACAGCGGCCCTGACAGATATCAGTGATCCCCTATTGTGGAAGGGAAAATATGCTCTGTGAGGTTTGGTCAAGGACATACATCTGCCAACAAAGGCAGTGGGCAAGTTCTTGGCCAGCATATCTCTTTGCAAAACATCTCCAGATACAGGAAGCCTGTCAGAGCAGGGGTGAGGTCGCTGCGCTGCATGGGTAGGTCATGCTGCAGGCTGTATTCACAAGCCCAGCACCTTCCCGAGAAAGCAAAGAACCATCTGGAAGCAAAAGCTGATCTGTAAAGAAGCAGAGGCCGAGCAGATGCTAGGAGGAATTAGCAGGGGTGGAAAAGCTTAGTGAGTCAAAGAAAAGGGCCAGGGAGGTGGATGGTGGTGGCCATTGCATCACGGCTGAACGCACTTCATGTCAATCAACTGTATTTGTACCCAAACTATTAAGAACAGTTCATTTTATGGTCTGTATATAATTGTTACATTTTTGCATGAAGAAAAAGTTTTGGAGGTTGGTCGTATCACAGTGTGAATGTATTTAACGCTGCTTAACTGTACACACAGAATGGAGAAGACGGTCAATACTAAGTGTATTTTATCACAATAAAAAAAATATTTTTCTTAAAAAGATAAGGCCAGGCTTTTTCACTGGTCAGTGAAGGCTGGCACTGGGCAGGGCTACCAGGTTCAAGTTCAATCAGAGGGCTCTGGGCCTTGGCTGACCCTCACAGCAGCCATGCACAGAAGGGTTGCAGCCCCAGAGGATGTATGAAGTTTACGAGTCCAAAGGTCACCTCCTCTCAGACTCCAGTGGAATTTGACAGTCATTAAGTTTTTAAAAGCTCAGACTGACGTCCTTCCTTACTCAAGTTGTGTCCTTAATTTCTTTTAAATTGAATGCCCAGACTGCTCTCAAGTGGGATTATGGAAGGAGATGAGAAGACAGTCATCTGCAGGGGTGGTTTTAAGTTTTATTGTTTGGTGATTAAAGCCACTATGTCCCAGGCAAATATCTTAACATGTCATTTTCCCATGTTTTTTCTTGAGAGCAAAGGGAGGTGGTTGGTAATAACTGAGGAGAATGCTCTTGGATGTGCTGCTAGGCCTCTGGTTTGCAAATCAACTATTCTCCTTTTAAGACCTCAAGTGTTCCCACCAACATTCAGCCTGTCGTGGAGCTATGAGCACAGGGACACAACCTTTTAGGACAGATGGTCTGATTTCAAGTTTAAGTTCATGTGGTTTGAGGCAAGTGACCCTCAGAGCTTCAGTTTTATACTCTCTTAAATAGTGGTAAAAGCAAAAACTACCATCTGGGTTGAGCATCAGCATCAGAATTTAAAAGGGAATATGTCCAAAACTACTACCCTAGTACATAGTAAATGTTCAAAAAATGATACCTAACACCAGGCTGTCATGAAGCACAAAGGTCCCAAGTCTAGTGAGCTTTCTGACTAAATAGATAACCACCTCTCTCCCAGCTGGAGACATCTCTGAACTGTCTGCATTTGATGTCCCAATGCCTCCGCATGCTTAGCAAGTGCTCCTTTTTCACTTGACAGGACATACTGATGGGAATCCTTCCTGACCTGCCGCATGGAATTTGTGACTTGTGGTTTGGGAAGCATCAATCCCACTCATGACCAGCCTCCTAGACACTGCCTGTCCCTTGTCTAGACCTTCCCTTTTCTGAGCATAGCTTTTTTTTTTTTTTTCTTTCTTTTCTTTTTTCTTTTGGTACCAGGGATTGAATTCAGGGGCACTTGACCACTGGGCCACATCCCCAGCCCTTTTTTTTTTTTTTTTTTTTTTTTTTTATAATTTTTAATATGTACAACTCATAGTGCATATATTTAGTATCTTTTTACATACAACTGATTGTATACAAAGTATATTCGTACAATTTAGGTCTTCAATCACGCATTAAGGAAAATGATATCCGTCTCATTCAACCACCTTTTTTTTTTTCCCCCCCTCCCTCCCCTCTTGCTCCCTCCCTTACCCTCCCTTCCCTTGACCATTCTAGTGTTCCTCTAATCCTCCTATGTACCCCATCCAACAATACTTTGAAATAGCCTCCTTATATAAGAGAGAACATTTGGTACTTGGATTTTTGAGACTGACTAACTTCACTTAGCATTATGTCTTCCAACTTCATCCATTTACCTGCAAATGCCATTAATTTATTTTCTTTTATTGCTGAGTAAAATTCCATTGTGCGTATATACCACATTTTCTTAATCCACTCATTTACTGAGGGACATCTAGGTTGATTCCACAACCTAGCTATTGTGAATTGTGCAGCTACAAACATTGAGATAGCTGTGTCACTGTAATATGCTGTTTTTAAGTCCTTTGGGAATAGACCCAAGAGTGGGATGGCTGGGTCATAGGATGGTTCCATTCCCAGTTTTCCAAGAAATCTCCATACTGCTTTCCATAACGGTTGCACCATTTTGCAGTCCCACCAGCAATGTATGAGTGTGCCTTTTTCTCCACATCCTCTCCAACATTTATTGTTGCTTGTGTTCTTGATGGCTGCCATTCTGACTGGAGTGAAGTGAAATCTTAGAGTAGTTTTGATTTGCATTTCTCTAATTGCCAGCGATGTTGAACATTTTTTCATGTATTTGTTGATTAATCGTGTATCTTCTTCTGAGAGGTGTCTTCTCAATTCCTTAGCCCATTTATTGATTGGGTTATTTGTTTTTTTTAGTGTAAAGTTTTTTGAGTTCTTTATATATTCTAGAGATTAGTGCTCTATCTGATGTGCATGTATTAAATATTTGTTCCCAATTAGTTGGCTCTCTATTCACCTCACTGATTGTTTCTTTTGCTGAAAAGAAGCTTTTTAGTTTAAATCTATCCCATTCATTAATTCTTGGTAGTAATTCTTGCGCTACAGGGTTCTTATTAAGGAACTTGGGGCCTAATCCAACATGTTGGAAATTGGAGCTTACTTTTTCTTCTATTAGGTGTATTGTCTCTGGTCTAATTCCTAGGTCTTTGATCCACTTTGAATTGAGTTTTGTGCATGGTGAGAGATAAAGGTTTAATTTCATTTTGTTGCATATGGATTTCCAGTTTTCCCAGCACCATTTGTTGAAGAGGCTATCCTTTCTCCACTGTACATTTTTGGCACCTTTGTCTAATATAAGATAGCTGTAATTAAATGTATTAGTCTCTGTATCCTCAATTCTGTACCATTGGTCCACCAGTCTGTTTTGGTGCCAATACCATGCTGTTTTTGTTACTATTGCTCTATAGTATAATTTAAAGTCTGGTATGGTGATGCCCCCTGCTTCACTTTTCTTGCTCAGGATTGCTTTGGCTATTCTGGGTCTCTTATTTTTCCAGATGAATTTCATGACTGCTATTTCTATTTCTTTGAAGAATGACATGGGGATTTTGATAGGAATTGCATTAAATCTGTATAATGCTTTTGGTAGTATGGACATTTTGACAATATTAATTCTACCTATCCAAGAGCAAGGTAGGTCTTTCCATCTTCTGAGTTCATCTATAATTTCTTTCTTTAGTGTTCTATAATTTTCGTTATACAGGTCTTTCACCTCTTTCGTTAGGTTGATTCCCAGGTATTTTATTTTTTTTGATGCTATTGCAAATGGGGTATTTTTCATCATTTCCCTTTCAGAGTCTTTGTCGCTGATGTACACAAATGCCTTTGACTTATGTGTATTGATTTTGTATCCTGCAACTTTGCCAAATTCGTTTACTAGTTGTAAAAGTTTTCTGGTAGAGTTTTTTGGGTCTTCTAGGTAGATTATCATGTCATCAGCAAATAGTGCTAATTTGAGCTCTTCTTTTCCTATCTTGATCCCTTTAATTTCTTTCGTCTGTCTAATTGCTCTGGCCAGAGTTTCCAGTACTATGTTAAATAGCAGTGGTGAAAGGGGACATCCCTGTCTTGTTCCAGTTTTTAGAGGGAATGCTTTCAATTTTTCTCCATTTAAGATAATGTTAGCTCGGGGCCTTGCATAAATAGCTTTTATTATGTTAAGATATGTTCCTGATATTCCTAGTTTTTCTAGTGTTTTGAACATAAAGGGGTGTTGTATTTTGTCAAATGCTTTTTCTGCGTCAATTGAGATGATCATATGATTTTTGTCTTTAAGTCTATTGATGTGATGTATTATGTTTATTGATTTCCGAATATTGAACCAGCCTTGCATCCCTGGGATAAACCCCACTTGATCGTGGTGCACTATCTTTTTGATATGTTTTTGTATCCGATTTGCCAGGATTTTGTTGAGGATTTTTGCATCTATGTTCATTAAAGATATGGGCCTGAAGTTTTCTTTTTTGGATGTGTCTTTGCCTGGCTTTGGAATTAATGTAATATTGGCCTCATAGAAAGAGTCTGGAAGAGCTCCCTCTTTTTCTATTTCTTGAAATAGTTTGAAGAGCATTGGTATTAGTTCTTCTTTGAAAGTCTTATAGAACTCGGCTGTAAACCCATCAGGTCCTGGACTTTTCCTTGTTGGTAGCTTTTTGATGACATCTTCTATTTCTTCGCTTGTAATTGATCTATTTAAATTATGTATAGCCTCCACATCCAGTTTAGGCAAATCATATGACTCTAGAAATCTGTCAATGCATTCAGTATTTTCTATTTTATTAGAGTACAAGTTTTCAAAGTAATTTCTAATAATATTCTGTATATCTGAGGTGTTTGTTGTGATATTCCCTTTTTCATCACGAATGTTAGTAATTTGAGTTTTTTCTCTTCTTCTTTTCGTTAGCATTGCTAAGGGTCTGTCAATTTTGTTTATTTTTTCAAAGAACCAACTTTTAGTTTTGTCAATTCTTTGAATGGTTTCCTTAGTCTCAATTTCATTAATTTCTGCTCTGATTTTAATTATTTCCTGTCTTCTACTGCTCTTGGAGTTGGTCTGTTCTTCTTTTTCTAATGCTTTGAGGTGTGATGTTAAGTCATTTATTTGTTGGTTTTTTTTCCTCTTAAGGAATGAACTCAGTGCAATGAATTTTCCTCTTACTACTGCCTTCATAGTGTCCCAGAGATTTCTATATGATGTATCTGTGTTCTCATTTACCTCTAGTAATTTTTTGATCTCCTCTTTGATGTCTTCTTCAACCCCTTGTTCATTCAGTAGCATGTTGTTTAGCTTCCAGTTGATGGAGTAGTTTTTCTTATTCCTTGTTTTGTCGTTGATTTCCAATTTCATCCCTTTATGGTCCGATAGCATGCAGGGTAGTATCTCTATTTTTTTATATTTGCTGAGAGTTGCCTTGTGACATAATATATGGTCTATTTTGGAGAAGGAGCCATGTGCTGCTGAGAAAAATGTGTATTCGTTTACTGAGGGATGAAATATTCTATATATGTCCGTTAGGTCTAAATTGTTAATTGTTTTGAGGAGGCTTAAAGTTTCTTTGTTTAGCTTTTGTTTGGATGATCTATCCATTGGTGAGAGAGGTGTGTTGAAGTCCCCTAGAATAACTGTGTTGTGGTCTATTTTACTCTTGAACTTAAGAAGCGTTTGTTTGATGAATGTAGGTGCTCCATTATTTGGGGCATACAGATTTATGATTGTTATATCCTGTTGATGGATGGTTCCCTTAAGTAATAAGAAATATCCATCTTTGTCCCTCTTGATTAATTTTGGTTTGAAGTTTACCTTATTTGATATGAGAATGGAAACCCCTGCTTGCTTCTGCCATCCATGTGAGTGATAAGACTTTTCCCAGCCTTTCACTTTCAGTCTGTTGATGTCTTTTTCTATGAGGTGTGTTTCTTGGAGACAGCAAATTGTTGGGTCATTTCTTTTAATCCATTCTGATAATCTGTGTCTTTTGATTGGCGAGTTTAGGCCATTAACATTCAGGGTTATTATTGAGATGTGATTTTTATTCCCATCCATTATTATTTGACTTATGGTCTTTAGCTTGATTTGGTTTCTCTTCTGGTTGGTATTTCCTTTAGTTTAATATCTCCCTTTGTTGATTTTCGTTATCATCTTTCTCTTCTTCTTCATGAAAAATGTTGCCCAGGATGCTCAGAAGTGCTGGCTTTCGAGTTGTGAAATCTTTTAACTTTTGCTTGTCGTGGAAGGTTTTTATTTCATCTTCGAATCTAAAGCTCAATTTTGCTGGATATAAGATTCTTGGTTGATATCCCTTTTCTTTCAGAGCTTGAAATATGCTATTCCAGGATCTTCTTGCTTTTAAGGTCTGGGTTGAAAAATCTGAACATAATCTGATTGGTTTCCCCCTATATGTAATTTGCTTCCTTTCTCTTGTGGCTTTTAGTATTCTCTCCTTGCTCAGTGTATTAGGCATTTTCATTATAATGTGTCTAGGTGTGGATCTGTTGAGATTTTGTTTGTTTGGTGTTCGGTATGCCTCTTGAACTTGGTTTTCCATTTCATTCCTCAAGCTTGGAAAATTTTCTGTAATTATTTCATTAAATAGATTACTCATTCCTTTGGCTTGAAACTCTGCCCCTTCCTCTACGCCAATCACTCTTAAGTTTGGTCTTTTTATGCTGTCCCATAATTCCTGGATGTTATGTTCATGATTACTAACAAGTTTTGCTGTATGGTTTAAATTCTTCTCTAAGACATATATTTTGTCTTCATTGTCTGAGGTTCTATCTTCCAGGTGGTCTATTCTGTTGGAGATGTTTTCAATTGAGCTTTTATTTTGGTTTATTGCTTCTTTCATTTCTGGAATTTCTGTTTGGATTCTCTTTAGAGCCTCTATTTCCCTATTGAAGTAATCTTTTACTTCCTGTATTTGTTTTTGGAGTTCTTTGTCAAAATGATCTTTTGCCTCCTGTACCTGCTCCCTCATCTCATTTTTGAGTTCATTCTTAAGTTCCATAAACATTTGGCATATGTAATTTCTAAATTCCATCTCTGGCATTTGACCAACTGTGCTTGCCATGACATCTGCCGATGAGGTATCTTGATTTGTTTGTGTCATTTTCTTTCCTTGTTTTTTCATGTTGCTTGTGTGTCTATTCTTCCTGCACTGTGGGACCTTGACTGTTTCGATTTTATCTTAAAGCCTTATGTTGTTCCTGTAGTACAATGCTATCAGATCACCTTATAATTCCTTTATACTTTTAAAACCTAACACTTTCTATTCAGAAAATCCAAGTTTGGTCACAATGTACAGATTTTGTTATCCCAGATATTATTTCCAATTTACTCTGTACGTTTCTGATAGGGTTTTATAGCTTCAAGTATTGGATACAGAGGTGTTATGTTTAGGAAGAAGGAAGTGTCTTGAATTGTTCTTTCTTGGAAAGTATGAAAAGAGATATCTATTGAAATGGTTTAGTGGAAGTGGTTTAGTATCAGTAGACGATGGAAGAAAGAGAATGGGGTTGACAATTAGGTAAAAAGATCAATTTATATATATAGTAAGTTGGAAAAGAAAAAAAAATGATAAAGAGTAGGAATTGGTGTAAGAGAGAGGAGAGAGAGAATCAAGGAAATAGAGAGTAAACTATATATAACACCACTTTGCTACCCAGTTCAATTGCGCCGGTTCTAGAAATCCCAAGTTTTGCGTATAACTTGTTTTTGGCTCTGTTTAGTATGCACTGGCAGGATGTAAACATGAAAGATGAAGGAGGAAGAAAAGATACAAGGGTGAGAAGGAGTAAAAGAATGAAAGAAAAAAGGGAGCGGAAGCAGATAAGCACACTAACAATCAATGCGGAAGGAAAAAAAAAAAAAAAAGCAGAACAAAACAAAGCCAAAAAAAGAAAAAGAAAAACAAACAAACAAACATACAAACAAACAAACAAACAAAAAAAAACCCCCTCCCTGCAATCCAAAAAATCAAGCAGACCAATAAAAAGAAAGGGAAAAAAAAAAAAAAAAAAAAAAGTCAAACCCCAGGTCTCAGACAAAACGGGCCCTGGGAAGCCCCCCTCTTTTTTTCCTTTCCAGTTCAAACCAATTGCTATTGGATCACAGTCTGTGATCCTGTCAGTGAAATCAAGGCTGCATCCTAGGCCAGCGGCTGCACGGTTCAGTGAAGGAGTGGCCCAGGGGGACCGTGTGTGTCAGCAGATGAATGGTGCTGGGAAGGGGATCTTCCAGAAGGCACCCCCTCCCCAAGCCCACCCACAGTTGCAGCCCCCTGTGGCCGCTGTGCCAGCCTCAGAAACGCCTTCCCCTGCTGACCAACCAAGTCTCACCCAATTGTACGTTGTCTTCAGAGAGCTGGAGAGTCCCTGGGTGGATGCAGCAGTCGCTCTCCGTCTCCTCCCCTTTGTCAGGACCAGCCCCTGCAGCTTTCAAAGATGGCGGTGCTCTCCTTCCAGTCAACAGCTGCTCCGCAGACTCCCGTATCCTTGCCGATCACTGGGAAGCCACACCTGTGACTGTAGTGCAGACAGCGCTGCTTCAGACTGTAGCCCGCTCCACTCCGCCCCTGTTTGCTGATCGCAGATCTCTGCGCCGCTCTGTCCGGGGCCCCAGTACCGAGGGTCGCGTCAGGCGGAGTGTGGGATTCGAACTGGTGTGTGGACCCGCGGTCTCCCGTGGCTCCCCAGCACCAATCCCGCCGGCTGTTATCGCTGGTTTTTATCGCCGGATTCACGCTGGTGTGCAGTGAGTTCGGCTGGGGTTGCAGCAGTAGCGCGGTCTCCTCACACTGACCTTGTTTCGCACGGCCTGTGCACCGCCCAGGCGGTTTTGCAGGAGCCTCGCGGCTCCAGCCGCTGCAGACAGTTTGTCTCTTTCTCTCTCTGGTAGTGGTAATCAAACCATCCAGGATATCGGTATTTTCAGTCCATATATATATAATGAAAGGCAATTTATCTGCTTTGTTGGATTCTTTCCACGGAGCTGTCCTGAAGTGCGTCTTCCTCTAATCCGCCATCTTGGATCTCCCCCAGCCCTTTTTTTGTATTTTATTAGAGACAGGGTCTCACTGAGTTGCTAAGTGCCTCGCCATTGCTGAGGCTGGCTTTGAACTCGCGATCCTCCTGCCTCAGCCTCCCAAGTGCTGGGATTATAGGCATGCTCCACCACACCCAGCAGCTTTTCTTACCTAAACTTGGAACTGCAAAGTCTTTTTGATTCATGCAGGGTGAGGACTTAGCCATAGCACATGTCCCTGGGATCTAACTCCATGGCTGTCTGTGGGGTACCAAGTGTGTGCAGAGTGTATACAGACAGAAGTGCAAGGCTCCAAGGTGAATGCAAGAAAAATGCAACCCAGGAGCTGACAATCTCTCCAAAGACAATGACAATTTGTATTCTTAGGAATGAGTAATATTTTAAGCGTGTGTGAACACACTGTCTGTGCAAGTGTGTTACAAGTAAAAGCACAGCTTCCTTTACACTCTGAGTCCTGGATCCTCCCCAGAGACAACCATTGTTATTATGGCTTGGATATGAAATGTCCCCCAAAGGCCATGTGCTAAAGGCTCAGACACCAGCCCATAGTGCCACTGGGAATTAGTGCAACCTTTCGAAGGTAGGGCCTAGGAGGAATCATCATAGACAGGCCCTGGAGGAGTATCTTGGGACCCTTGTGCCCTCCCTGCTTCTCAGCCACCATAGGTGACCAGCTCTGCTATATGTTCCCCATCATGATGCTCTGCTTTGCCAAGGCCCACAGCCATGGGACAAAGCAACCATGGACTGAAACACAACCCCCCCAACTGTGAGCGTGAGCCAAAATCTTTCCTCCATTAGTTTCTCAAGTATTTCATCACAGTAACATAAAACTGAAAAATTCACACATTAACAGTAAAGACCCTTCCAGACCTCTGACTAGGATTTCACATACATATACAGGCACCTTTAAAACTTAGTTATGTGGGGTTTTTTTTGTTTTCATAAATGGTATTCCCTTTTCATCTTTTCAATTGCAGATAGTATCCCACAGGTTTGATAGGCATTAAAGTTGTTCCTCGTTTTTCAATGTGCAGTGATCATCCTTGTTTATCCCCCTGGAGAACACCTGTGCATATTTGTCTATATAGATGAGAGGAGAGGAAAACACAACTTTTATAATGAAACATAAAATTTCATGACTTTATTCCCTGACTAGGAATAAAAGAAAGAATCAAGAGTATATTTAAGAAAAAATAATGGACAGGGAAACTGATCATAGAAGCACATACTTTGAATTGATTTTTAAAGTTTAACTTCGTAATAACCAAATTGTATGTGGTTTTTTTTTTTTTTTTTTTTTTTTTTTTTTTTTTATTTTTAATCCATTCAAAATATGTATGGAACTATATAGGTTTCTTACTATATTCTAAGATCTTTATGGAATCCTTCTGTATTTTAAGAAATTTAGCCAAGACGTTTTTGGGGAAAAAATCCTATCACATGTTATATAACTAATAAAAGCCATCTGGTGTTGGTATATTAACCCATAGCTGACTAGGACAAAATTGGCCATATTAGACCTTAGTCTAACTTCTGCAGGCAGAGGCAATACAAGTGCGTGGGAAGGGCAAAACTATTTATTAAATATGGGTGAATAATTGATTTTCTGTTTGGAATGGAGGAAAGTCATATGCTCTCTTCATGCCTTGTACCCAATTAGAGGCAATTCAAAGATATAAATATGAAAAATAAAACCTTAAGTCAGCATGAAATTTTTAGAAAAAAAATTTGGTGACAAAGCAAAATTCTAAGACATTTTCTTTACTTCTAATAATTTTGCTTTCCAGTATCAGTCCTAAAGAAATAATTTTGATAAAGAAAAGTGTGGTGTTTTAAAATCTTTAACATTACTTAAAACAGTACAAAATTGAAGAACAGCTAGAGAGGCCTATAGAAAGTATATGGTTAAGTAAATTAAGCTAATAACCTTAAATGAAATAGTTGCAATAGATATTAGACTAATGCAACTCCTGGGCTATTTTTATGCAATGGAAGTTTTTTGCATTTTACCTTTTCTATTGAAATTGTAATAAAGGAGGTAGTGGGGGTGGGTATTTGGAGTTAGAACTCATATTAGACACTGGAGAGAGAAAAATTCAATCTACAAGAGGAGGAATGGAGGAAATCCGAGGGAGCCTTGCCCACCTTTCAACCTCAAGTCAAGAAATCAGGGGAAGCAAAAGATTAGGGGAGAGAAGAAATGGGCGCTCTTTTCAATCTGTCCTCCTTCCTCAGGGCTGGGCGCTGGTTACTTCCCAGCAAGGCAGTGAGTGGGAGTTCAGAGGCGGGTCTCCCATCCTATGCACAGATGTCCCTGGCTGGAGAGTGGCCAGGGTTGGCTGCAGCCAACAGAAATGGAGGGGTCAGGGAATGGGGTTCCAAAAGTAAGGAAGGGTCAGCAGGGACCCCCAATACTGATCCTCCTCTGGCTGGAGGTGGGCAGGAAGGAGACAGCTCAAATACAGAGCAGCCAGTAAAAGGAGAAGACGGCAAGAAACCGGAAAATGGAACCTGCCAGCTGGAGGTGGGGTGACCCTGACCCAGATCCACCCCTGCGCCCCTGGGGAAAGGCTCACCAGCACTGAAGACAGTTGGTGCCAAAGGGAACCGCACCAACAACCAATGAGAAGTGAAAACCCCCGGGATCACCAAATGGCTGGAGTCCCCCTGGGCTCTCTGGAGCTGGTCGCTGGCCCTGGGGGTGGGGTGGAGTTTTCCATCTGGGCTCCTGGGGCTCCTGCCTCCCTCACCCATAAAGCAGGACAACCTTCTCTCTGCCGATGCCAGCATTGCATATTGGGCACTCTTGCTGCTCTGGCCGTGTTTTCCAGCCACTGAGGAAGACAGGGCCACCAGTATAGGTGGCCACACACTGACCACAGCTTACCGAGTGGTCTCCAAACACATGTTGCATTCGAAGGTCACACCTGCCCCGCCCTGCTTGTGGTCTGGACCTTCAAGTTTCAGTCCTCCTCTGCTGCTGCCATGGCCAGATCTGTCCCGCCCACCCCCGGTCCCCACATCCCCTGGCAATGAAAGTTTTAAAAGCAAAATTCACAAAAAGAACCCCCCCCCCACACACACACAAACAAACAAAATCTAAAATCACTGTGTTTTAAGAAACAAATTACAGGAGTCTCCAGTACTTATCTCACAGAAACATCAATTTGAACTACTTTCTATGAACAGAAACAACCTCATAAGTGTATCAAAGAAATAAGAAAAGATAGTTTTACATTACAAACATCTCCCTCCCACCAAGCCCTAGCAGCACAGTGTAGGGATTTACCTTTCCACTTGGGGGAAGGTAAGGGAAATGAATACTAAGTTTTGCAGACCTTGTCAGTGTCTGGTCCTAGTCTCCAGGTACACCCACTGGCAGGCCGTACCTTGTGACCCCAGAGTACAGACTCATCTCAGATTCCAGACCAGACCTGAGCCAGGCTGCCCCACATAGCCCCAGGCTTCAGGCCTGCTCTCGCAGCATGTGGGTGGACACAGGCCTACCTAATGCTAGGCTGGCCCCCATAGCCCAACTTCCCAATGGACCTACAGTTCAGACCCATCTCAGTACAGCCCAGAAGGACCCAGTCCTTATAAACCTAGGTTCCATGCCTGCTCCAACACTGGGCCAGTCCCCATGGCTCCAAACTCCAGAGTACCCAGGGTCCAGGCTCACTCCACAGATCCAAGTACCAGACACACTCCAGAAGATTCAATTGCTAGGTTGGCCTTTAAGGGGTGGTCCTAGAGCTTCCATTCATAAAGACCCAGTTTCCATGGTCCCAGAACCCAGGCCTACCGCTGTGGACTCTGGCTCTAGTTCCATCCCAGTGGGCCCAGGCACCAATACCTGGCTAGCCCCTGCGATCCCAAGGGCAAGAACTACCCAGTACCAGGTCAGTCACTTAGGACCTATGCTTCAGGTTGGCCCCTGTAATGGTTAATTTGAATTGTCAACTTGATTGGAGTAAGAGATGCTGATGATTAAGAGGCTTCTGGGTGTATCTAGGAATGATTGGCATGTGGGATAGCCAACTGAAGTGGAGACCCTCGCTAAACATGGGCAGCACCATCCAATAGGATGATGGCTTGGATGGAATAAAAGTTGGAAGAATAAGGAAGCAGCAGCAGATGCAAGCTCCATTCTTCTTGAACAGGTTCTTGATTGCTGCTATGAGTGTCTGAGGATATTGGACTCTGGTTTCTTCACTCTTCCAAAGTGGACTCTGCCAGCGATTCTCCAGGGAGTTTCCAGAAGCCTTTGATTTCGGACTAGAGTAATGCCATTGCTCCCTCTTGTTCGGGGGCTTCAGGCTCTTGTGCAGCTACTGGTTCTTCTAGCTCTCCAGCCTGCAGACGGCCACTGTGGACTACCCAGCTTCTGGTCGTGTACTCCTACCTAATAATTCCCCCTTTTCCAGGCATACTTCCTGTTGATTCTGTACCTATAATGACTAATACAGCCCCCATAGACCCAATTAACACCACTCTAGTAGAGCCAAGTGAAGGACTTCCTGGGACAAAACCAGTCTGCAAAGACTGTAGTTAAGTCTCCACTTCCTCAACTGTTCAGAGCACATACCCTATAAGGATCTAGAACAATTGGGAAAGCATGAAAACACCAAAAAGCAAATGAAGCACCAGTAATGGGCTCTAAAGAGATGGCATGAACTGCCTGACAAAGAATTTAAAATGATTGCTTTAAGGAAGCTGAACAAACTTCAAGAAAGTATATAAAAGCAAGTCAGTGAATCAGGAAAACAATAAATGACCAAAACAAATTAACTGAAAGATTGAAATGATTAAAAATTTCTGGAGCTGAAAAATACAATGAATGGAATGAAAAATGCTATGGAAAATCAAAAGCAGAATTTATCAAGCAGAAGAAAGAATCTGAGCTCAAAGATGTTATTTGAAAAGACATAGATGAGGAGGAAAAAAAGATTGCAAAGGAATGAAAAAAGCTTTTGGAATTTATGGGCTCACATCAAGAAAGCAAAATTTCAGTTATAGGAGTTCAAGAAGGAAGAGACAAAAGAATACAAAGGCTACTTAAAGAAATAATAAGAAAACACTTTGGGTAAAAATACAAATATTCAGGTATAGGAAAGTCAAAGGTCTCCAGATTCAATCCAAACAAAACTACACAGAGTCATTATAATCAAACTATCAAAAATCAAAGACAGACAAACAGGATCCTGAGAGCAGAAAGAGAAAATAAACAAATCACAAATTAAGGGACTTCCAATAATGGAGCAGATTTATCAACAGAAACTTCACAAGCCAGGAGAAAGTGGAATGATACATTACAACTGCTACAGCAAAAGACAGAAACTGCCAACCAGAAATACTATATCCAGCAAAGCTATCCTGCAGAGAGATAAAGACTTTCCCAGGCAAACAAAGTCTGAGGGAGTTCATCAGCAGACCCATCTTGCAAAAATGCTAATGGGGTTTTTTCATGCTGAAAGAATAGGACACTAATTAGTAAGATGAAAACATAAAGGTATAAAACTCACTAGTAAAAATAAGTGCACAAATTCGGAATACTCTGATATGTAAAGGTGGTAGTCACTTACCTATCTTTAGTATGAAGGTTAAAAAAGATAAAACTATTTAAAAAATAGCTACCATAATCTCTTAAGAGAGTCACAGGATAAAAAGATATAAAAACAAAATATGGGGTGGGGTGGAATAAAACCATAGAATTTTTTAAATGTGATTAGTTATTAGTGTAAAATAATCTATTGTGACTATAGGATATTTGATGTAACCCTAATGGTAACCACACAGCAGAAAGTTATCATAGATACACAAAGGAATAAAAAAATACCCTAGAAAAAATCATCTAACCACAAAGGAAATTAGCAAGAAAGGAAGAAACAATAATTCCAGAAAACTATGAAGAAACAAGAAAATGGAAGCAATAAGATGCCTTACCTATCAATAATTACTTCAAATATAAAGGCATCAAATTCTCTTATCAAAAGACACAATCGAGGGCTGGGGTTATGGTACAGTGGTAGAGCACTTGCCTAACACGTATGAAGCACTGGGTTACATCCTCAGCACAATAGATAGATAGATAGATAGATAGATAGATAATAAAACAAATGCCTTGAGTCCATCTACACCTAAGGGGAAAAATTATTTTTAAAAAGACACAATCCATTCCAGTGGTTAATGGATTTTAAAAAAGAAAAGACCCAATTATAAGTTGCCTACAAGAGATTTACTTCACCTGTAAGAACACTTCACTTTTAATTTTAAAAGTGAAGGAATGGAAGAAGATATTTCATATAAATAGAAACCAAAACATAGCAGGGATAGCTATACTTAAACAAAATATATTTTAAGTTAAAAAAAACTGTCATTATATAGTGACAAAGGGGTCAATGCATCAAAAAGATATACTATTGTAACTATATAGATGCCCAACAGAGCACTTAAGAATATAAAGCAAATATTAATAAGTTTGATTTGTTTGCAACATGATAACAGATGCAATTCAATATCCTACTTTCAGCAAATTTTTCCAAATAGAAAAATCAGTAAGATAACATTAGGCTTAACCCATTTTGTGCCATTGTTCTAGATGGGGAACACCTATGAAAACTTAAATATAATACAAAATTATATAATCAGAATTTATTAATATATAAGTTATAGGTTGTTATTTCCAACCTATTTTAATGCACATGTATTAATTTCATTGAAATACTCAGCATTGAAAACTTGGGACTTAATAATCAAATGGACCAAATGGAAGCATATTGAACATTTTATTCAAGAGCAGCAGAATACACATTCTTCTCAAGTTCACATGGCATAGTCTACAGGATGGATATGTTAGGCCACAAGTCTTAACAAATTTAGAAGATTGAAATCATATAAAGTATCTTTTCCAACCACAATGGTATGAAACTAGAAATAAGTAATGGGAGCAATTTTGAGAAAAATCACATGCTCCTGAATATACAAAATGTTAAAGAAGAACTTTTAAAGGAAATGAAAAAATATCTTGGGATAAAACAAATATGGAAACAATATATCAAAACTTACAGGATGTAACAAAAGCAGTTCTAAGAGGGACATTTATACCAATGAATTCCCACATTAAAAAAAAAAAATCCCAAATAAGCAATCTAACATTACCTTAACAACTAGAAAAAGGAAGAAAATAAAGACGAGCAAAGAAATACATGAAGGAGAGACTAGAAAAATATAAACAGATCAATGAAACTAAGATTTGGGGTATTTTTTTTTTGTTTAAGATAAAGAAGACTGCTAAACCTTTAGCTAGAATAAGAAAAAAAAAAAGACTCAAAATCATAAATAAAGGCGAAGAAATCACAAGTGACACTACAGAAATACAAAGGATCACAAGAGACTCATATAAACTACTATATGCCAACAAATTGGATAACTAGAAGAAAGGGACAAATTCCTAAACACACATCACCAACCAAGACTAAATCATGAAGACGTAGAAAATCTAGGGCACAGGGTGGGGGTACAGCAGGGAGAAAGAAAAAGAAGTAAAGGAAGAAAATCTAAACAGGTGAGTCACAAGGTAGGAGACTGAATCAGTAGTAAAAAGTCTCCCATCAAAGAAATGTCCAGGACCAAATGGCTTCACTGCTGAATTCTACCACACATTTAAAAAAACAAACCTCAGTCCTTCTCAAACACTTTTAAAAATTGAGTAAGAGGGAATACTTCCAAACTCATTTTATAGTATTTCCCTGATACAAAAGCTAGACAAGAAGAAGACATACCATCCAAATAGAAAAATCAGTAAGATAATGGCTTAACCCATTTTGTGTCATTGTTCTAGATCTATCTACAGAAGAAGAAAAATACATGCAAAAATTTCTGATGAAAATAGATGCAAAAATGCTTAGCAGAAATACTAGCAAGCCCATTTCAACAGCAAGAAGACCAATCGCCATGATCAAGTGGGATTTATCCCCAGATGTGAGCCTGGTTCAACATACACAAATCCATACATGAAGTATAGCACATGAATGGAATGGAGGACAGAAACCTATGATGGTCTCAACCAACACAGAAAAAGCACTTGGCAATTTCAGCATCCTTTCACGATTAAAAACAAACAAACAAACAAAAAAAAAAACAACACAATTCAGTAAATTAGGTATAGAAGGAATGTTGCCAATACAATAAAGACTACATGACAAACCACAGCTAATATCACGCTCAATGGTGAAGAGGTGAATGCTTTTCCTCTAAGGTCAAAAACAAGACCAAGATGCTCAAATCTCCCAACTTCTATTCAGCACATGCTGGAAGTCCTGGCTAGGGCAGTTAGACAAGAGAAGGAAAAGTCTTAAGGATTGGGAAAGAAATAGTTAAATAGTCCCTGTTTACAACAACATGATTTTATTACACATAGAAAACCCTCAAACTCCACAAAATAAATGAATTCAGTGCAGTTTCAGGATATAACATCAACAGATACAACTCAGGAGTGTTTCTACACACTAACAGATTTTCTGAAAAAGAAATCAAGAAAGCAACCCCATTTATAATGGCGATAAGAATAAAATTTTTTAGGAATAGATTTAACAGAAGAGGTGAAAGATCTCTACAGTGAAAACTATTGAAAATATTGACGAAAGAAACTGAAGATGACACAAATGGATATGGTCATGAACTAGAAGAATGAAATATTGTTTTATAATGTTCATACTAGCCCAAACGACCCACAGATTTAATGCGATTCCTATCAAAATTCCAGTGACATTTTTCACCAAGAAAGAAAAAAAATTCTAAAATGTATATAGAATCATAAATGATCCCAAATAGCCAAGGCTATTCTGTGAGCACAAAAGCACATAGCTCAAGGCATCACATTATCTAACTTCACAATATACAACAAAGATGTAGTAATCAAAACAGCATGGAATAGGGCTGGGGCTGTAGCTCAGTGGCAGAGCGCTTGCCTAGCATGTGTGAGGCACTGGGTTTGATCCTCAGCATCACATAAAAATAAATAAATAAATAAAATAAAGGCATGCTGTCCATCTACAACTTCCAAAAAAATTTTTTAATAAAACAGCATGGAATAAAACCAGACACATTGAACCAGTCTAACAGAAAAGAGAGTCCAGAAATAAATCCACACCAACATTCTATTTATTTATTACATTAATGCCCAGAACATAGTACAGGGAAAGGATAGTCTCTTCAATAAATGGTGCTAGGAAAATGGATATCCACAAAGAATGAAATTAGATCCTCATCTTAGTTTTTTTTTTAAAATACCAATTCAGAATAGATTAGAGTCTTAAATATAATACCTGAAACTATATATATAAAAAAAAAAAACACTGCAAAAATTCACAAAAGGAAAGCTCTAGAACATTGGTCTGGGTGAGGATTTTTTTAATTTGACCCTAAAAGCACAGGCAACAAAGCAAAAATAGACAAATTGGGATTACATCAAACTAAAAAGCTTCTGCAAAACCAACAAAATCAGTAGGCTAAAGAGGAAGTCTATGGGATGGAGGACAATATGCACAAACCCTATGTCCCATAAGGGGTTAATATAAAAAAATATATAAGGAACTTGAACTCAGCAGCAAAACAACTTGATGGAAATACGACAAAGGACCTGAATCAACATTTCTCCAAAGACGACACAAATGTCCAGTAGGTGTATTAGCAAAGTCCTCAGGGAAAGGCAAGTTAAAATCATGACTCATCACCTACACCTGTCAGAATGGCTATTACCAGGGGGTAGGGGAGGGAGGGCGGGGTGTGGGGGCATGTTGGTCAAAGGATATAAAATTTTAAGTAGGAAGACTAAGCTCAAGAGATCTATTGTACGTTTCGGTGAATACACGCAATCACAACATGCATCTGAAAATTATTAAAAGAGTAGCGTTTTTGAAAAGAGTAGATTTTGTGTTCTCATTACAGAAAATAAATGTGGTAATGCAGGTTAACTCCACTGAGCCCTTCCACAATATATATGTAATTTCAAAACATGATGCTGCATGTCATATATGCAATTTTACTTATCAATTTAAATATGTATTTGAAATTTAAAATATTTAAAGTAGCGTGTTTTTAACAAGCTACAAAAATCTTGCCAGTAAAAAGGAATAAAAGTCATCTTTGGTGAGATTTTAGGTGACTATCTTTTCTATTTCTTAGTAGCTTCCAATTTTTAAAAGATTAGCATACGATAGTTTTATAATTTATTATTTCATTCAATGATTCTGCTCTTGAGGACTAACTATATGTCAAAGAGTAGTATTGAGCTGGGTGCAGTGCTGCACGCCTGCAATCCCAGCGGCTCAGGAGGCTGAAGCAAGAGGATCGAGAGAGAGTTCAAAGCCAGCCTCAGCAAAAGTGAGGCAGGCGCTAAGCAACTCAGTGAGACCCTGTCTCTAAATAAAATATAAAATAAGGCTGGGAATGTGGTTCAGTGGTTGAGTTCCCCTGAGTTCAATTCTTGGTTACTCCCCCCACCCAAAAAAATGTAGTACTAATAACTGGAGCTGTAACAATAAAAATAAGACAAAAGGCCTTGTTTTGCAGTGGAAGAAAGAGACAATTAACCATTAATAAGTAAACCCAATAATGCTATTAGGCACACAAACATGGTGATGAGACAGATTTATCAGGGGAAGCCACTTGCAGAGTGATGAGGGAAGCTATCTAAGGAGGTTACACAGGAACCAGGATAAGAATGAGCCTGCCATGCAGAGCGTGGAACAGCATTCCAGGAAGATGGAACAGCAAACTGTTGAAGCAGTAGCAAGGAATAACTTAATTATTGTTCTATTAGGCAAAAATCCTAAGTCATATTTAACTTTTCATCTCCCAAATAGTATCCATTTTTCATTTGTCATAGGGCTTGGCTAAAACCACATACTTGGTAGGGTTCTGTAATGTAATATTTTCCACATAGAAATGTTTCCTGTGTTGTTAAAAATTTCAAGTTTGCAGGGATTTGTGCCAGATACCAAGCCAGGAAAGACAACCCTTGAATTGGCAGAAACTCATATCACTGTGCTTCAGTATCTGTTTGTCAGCTGTTGTTTACAGATTTTCCAATAATATTTTTACTGAATAAAGTATTAACTGAAAATTGATTTGGGGACATAAATCATCGACTGAGCCTGACAGTATGTAATAATAACCACAGCCAGTGCTTGGGACTTTAAGGCTTACCAGATGCATTTAGGCCTTCCCCAGCCATATTAGCAGTACCTCTACTTTAAGAAGGAAGGAGAACATGGCCAGCAGCACGAGAGCCACGTGTAAAGCAAGGCCTTGCTGAATCGTACCCAGCTCTTGGTAACCTAAGGAGAGCAAGCTCTAGGGCTACCTTAGTTCAGCAGCAGAAAAACCCATGTCTGAGTTTGATAAACTCCCAAATAAACAGTCTGTCAGCTGAGTCAGGCCCTGGACGTGGCTGTGTGGACAAGTCATCAGTCTCCACGAAGTAAACATGAGTGGCTCACAGCTCGTAAATTTCCATCACATTCCCCAGCAGGGCGAGTGGCAGGAGCCCTTGGGGTTTGCAGCCAGTAGTGACGATGCCCGGCAAACGGCAGCTGTGGCCAGGAGGCAAAGTGGACCTGGCCCTGGACTGCCTTTTTCACCAAAAGAGCTGGATCTGAACCCTAATCGCCTAGTATCCAAGTCAGCAAAAGGTCACAGTTCAAAGGTGGGTCAGGCAGACCACACCAGTGGGATGGAGCCGTCCCTCTAGGACCCCCTTCTCCTTACACAGGGTACCCTCGATGCGTGGTCCATGGTCTTTAAAAAATAATAATAATAATAACACTGAGATTCCAGGGACCTGTCTAGGGAATGCTTGCATCAGCCAGTCGTGGTGGCTACTCCCCTCTTGCTATTTTCATGGGAGAGAAGAGAATGAGCTGGCCATGCCCAACTGTGGCCTGAGATGCCCAAGAAGGCTTTGACTAAACATCAGGAGGTACCGAGGTTGGAAGCTGTCTTTCTGAGCTGTAACCGAGAGGGCCATGAATGTCCAACGTCACCAACTAGATGGGAGCCCTGCACCTGGACCATTGCCCTATCCACTGTGATGGTGACTTTTTGGAGTGAAGTTTTGTTAACCTCAAAATAAGGTACAACACCCTCTCTCTACTTTAGCCGGGAGAATTTCCTCTACCTACCATGGAAAGTGGTCAGCCACGAGTGCAACAGAGAAGTCTGACCAGTGCCCAAGACTGTCAGTGCATACGACAGCCAAGGGGAAGACATAGCACACAGCAGTCCTTAAGTTTATCTGACCAAAAGAAAAGAAAAACAACTTTAATTCTCAGGGAAGCAACCGTGAGTGTGCTATAGACCCCATGTGTAGTGGATCTGTCTGAAGACATAGCTTTGTTCAGCCCCTGAGTTTAAGGGGCTCAAGATCTGGGAGACAGGCTAGTCAGACGACGACAATGACATAAACTTGACAATGGAATCAAGGCCTGATTACAGAGCTCTGCTTATAGGAATCAGGAATGCTACCCAGAGAAGAGCCCTCCCTGAAACAGGACTTGGAGAACACCCAGCATGTCATGCATTGGATAACGAGGGGAGGGGAGTGTCAGCACAGACAGTCTAAGCACACGGAACCAGACGTGCAAAAGGCCAGTATGGTTAGGGAAGAGAAATTCAGTAAGTAACATCAGGATTGGGATGAATGGTTAAAAAAAGATCCACGCATTTTTATACTGGGTGCTATGTGAGATGATTTATGTACGTGACCTGATTTTATCTTTAAAGCTGTTCTATAAAGAGGCATTATTATGCCCATTTTGTATGTGAGGACACCAAGCCAGGGCAGGTTCATAGACTTAAGCAAGACCCACTATCAGGGGATGGGGAGCAGTGGGCTCCATTCCCCACAGAGTCTAACAGGCATTTAGTCTGTGCCATGTCAAATCCTATGAGCTAGGAGTCAGGCCCAGTTTTGCCCAACTCAAGCCCATTCCTACTAGTGATGCTTAGCTGGGTGGGAGACGTGGAGAGACACCTGGGGCCAGGCTCAGCCAGGGGAAAGAGCTCTTGCTCCAGCTCTGGCCCCTGACCCCCTGCTCGACCCTCTCTACACTTGCCGCACCTCTGGCCAAGCCTGTCTGGGGCATGTGCTTTCTTCTCTGTTGGGCTCCGGGCACCTGGGAGACAGCTCTTTTGACAGCTCTTTTGACTTTGGGTGGAGCAAAGAACTGCTGCCAAGTCAAACAGTCATTGGAATCCCAGGTTGTTCCTCCAGAGAGTCCTCAGAAGAACTGCCCTGCTGTCACTTCCGAGACTGGGGTGTGTCATCAGCAGCTCTGGGCGTCATCCAGCCTAGTCTTGTTGAATCCCTTAGGAAGCCACTCTGCACGGGTGTGACTCCCCCAGCCACCTCCTCTCACAGCTCTGATGCTCAAGGGTCTCAAAGGATGCTGAAACAATCTGCGTTCCCAGCCTGTTTACCAAAAGGGCCAAAGAGAGCGGCGGGGGACCTGGGCTGAGGCCCCGCAGAGCCCCTTAATCACAGTGAAGGAATCTTGGCCTCTGCCGTCTACAGTCTCTAGACTTTCTACCGCTGTAAGTTCTAGAAAGCTTACCTTTCCATTGTTGTTGGGGGAAGCATTTTAGAAACAGTTGATTAGTCATGTGGGAAAGAGCTGTTTTGTTAATTTCCATCTGGACGTTTGAAATTGACAGCAGTCCATTGAGATGGAGTCAAAAGGATCTTCGACAAGGATCAGGGAGACCCTGAGCTATGTCCTGGCCTCCCAAGGCACTAATAACAAATCAGAGGTTCAACGCAATGTAGAAAGTTGGAAGTGTGGATTGGGGTGGGGCAGTGTTCTCAGGACGCTCTGATGCCAGGTGTTTTTCTTTCCCTTTACGTTTCCTTCATTCTTTGGCTGTAGACCATCTTCCCTCCAAACCCATCCAGCTGTCAGCTGCTGCATTACCTCCATTTGCTTGGAGCCCCCCTGAGGTCAGGGTTCATATATTTTCCCCCTCCCTACAAAGGGCCAAATAGTAAGTATCTTAAGCTATGAACCAAGGTTTCTGTCCCATCTACCCAGCCCTACCCTTGCAGCACTAATGTTGCTACTGACAATATGTAAACATCCAAGCGTTATTGTGTTCTAATAAAACTTTATTCATAAAAAGAGGTGATGGGCCAGATTTGGCCACAGGCTCTAGTTTGCTGATCACTACTCTAGACTTTTTTTTCCTTTTTGAATTCCCAAGAACAGGAATGAAGTGTTAAAAAGACAAGCTATTTGTCTTTGTTGTTGCTTTTGGATTGCCTTTTTTTTTTTTTTTTTTTTTTTTTTTTTTTTTTACATTTCAGAAAGTACACTTTGTCTTGTCTTTGTAGGTGGTTATTTAAATTAAAAGCAGCTGTGAAGACAAGAGCCTTCTCAGTATTTTCCTGCTGCCATGAAGCGATTTTTAAATATACTTTTTGTTTAGCTAGATGCAAAGTTTACAGGTATATTGCAGAATAACTCAGAAAAACTTTCTGCACCATACAGTGCCTAGGCACGGAAAAGTGCTTCTTGCTGTGATGAATGTATACAAGTCATGATGGTTGAGAAATGGTTGGGGTGATTCTAGATAATGTGAATACATATAAGATCTTGATTGTGAAGCTCTCTCACAGAATCTGAGTTTTCTGGGGAAACCAGAAATCAAACACAAAACTTTCAGGAGAAGCGCCAAGTGAGGAACTCACTGTAGTTTTGTCCTGTCTTTGAAGACAGGTGACCAAAAAGGCCACATTAAGATCACTCAGCCTCAAGGAGGATCCCCACAGCCTGTCCCTCAGACTGTAGACATCAGGATAGAGGAGAAATGACAACTAATGACCCATGAACCTACAGGTCATGGTGGTAAGGAGGAACTACTACATGCTCCCTCCTTTGAGTATTTCAGTGTAAGTAGTGTGCAAACCAATGTTTGGAAAATAGTCATGACAAAGCATCAAGGGGAAAAACCCGGAACATTTAATAGTGGCATCATTCCAATTTTGTTTAAAATCTTTATCTATGCCCATAGAAGCAAACTAGGAAAACATTCAAATGTCAACAGTGGCTATCTTTGTGCACTATAATTACAGATAGTTTTAATTTTTCTTTCCTTTTTTTTTTGATCCTTAAAACAGTTTTTCTATTTATCAGCACATTGCTTTCATGGCTTTAAAAAGTGTTACTTTTAAAAGATGAGCAAGAGGGCTGGGGTGGTGGCTCAGCGGTAGAGCGCTCGCCTAGCATGTGCGCGGCCCCAGGTTCGATCCTCAGGTTCGATCCTCAGCACCACGTAAAAATAAAGGCATTGTGTACAACTAAAGCAAATAAATAAATATTAAAAAAAAAAAGATGAGGAAGAATAGATATTCTAGCCTAACTTTTGTTGAAAGTAAAAGAGCAGGCTCCCCTGTGGCAGTCTTTCCATCTGCCCTGAAGCAGGCATCCTGTCACCACATGGAAACTTCCAGAGACACACTGTACCCGAGGAGAACCAGGAGAACGTTGGAAGTGCTTCAGCATCTGGCAGGCGAATGATTTCCCTACCTCAGCCATCGGAAGTGGTGGGATGGGGTGGAGGAAGGGCCTGGGCGGCAGGGATCTGTGGCTTGGGGGCTGCCCGATAGCACTGTTTTCCTTCAAAGAAAATGCAGTAGTACCTGTCTCAGCCTGGTCTGGCCTTTCCTCTCCTCGTCTTAATTTACCAAAAAATACCACAAAGATTAAAAACAAACAAAACAAAAAAGCTATATGCTCATTTAACACAGCAGTTTTTAAGAGATTGATTTCATTTGGAGAGCATTCCAGAGAAAGGGAAGTTTCTTAAAGAAACACACATATTTGAAAGCATAGCTCTCCCCTAGAAGTTCTTGCATCTTTAATCAGAAAGATGGAATTCTCTTTGGGGGTGATGGCCAGGATTCAGGATGCCTCCTTTACATACCTTTGGTAGTGGCTCCATTATTTTAGGCATTGCCAAAATTCCTACTGGCCTACTACCTGAAGACAGAGTCCTGTTTGCTACTGAGATGGAGACCTTCAGCTTCATAAGGAATCCTGGGTCATGGTTGGCGCCATTGGTGATATTGGACAGTTACAAGTTACTCTTGATGGCTTTTTGCTCCTACTCATGCTAAAGAGAGGTTGCACAGACCACAGGATAACATTCACTAAGGAACTCAAGTCACCCCATCCATTCTTTCCACACTTAGCTTTGCAACCACTCATTTCCATCTCAATGATAGCCCCCTCCCCGGCCACGCATGCGCACACCCACACACATCAAGGCATTTCTCACTTCCCTCTCGATTTCTCCAGGTGATCATAGTGATTGTCAAGTTGCTCTTGGCTGATTAGTGCTGCTGGAGGTGAGGTTCCTCCTGCTGTACTATGTTCCCCAGAGTAGGGAATGGCTGGCCCTGGGGCCAAGGGGATGCCTACAAAGAGTATCAGTGTCAGCAAGAGCTCTGTCCACAAGTGCTCTCTCCAGCCTCCCCATGCCATTGTTTGTGTTTAAGATGTAGCTTTTGAAGAATGTCATAAAACATGCCTTCAATTTCTCTTTGATGTTATGTTCCAGAAACACTATTGGATTCTCTCCAAGGAGTCAAGTGAAAACCCTGTCCTCTTGTTTTAATAGGTTTTGATGACCCTCTTTTACCCTGTTCTTGGTTTAGGAATCTAACTTATAACTTCTAGAAAGACCATGACAATGAGAGTGGATACAAAGTGCTTATCCTAGTCACTTGGGCATATTGAACCCTGATGTATATAGATACCTTTGCATACACAAGGAAACAATGATTTGTTCCAAGAGTTTCCTGTACCCAGATTCTCTTTTTAAGGGGTCTCATTTTGGCCAGAGGAGGGCAGTGTTGCACATGTGGTCTCCCCTATAATGGTGACAGGAGCCCAAAGCTCTTTAATAAATGGCAGGTATTTTGGGAAAACGTCACTTGGCTCAGATTTTTAACATAGACCTCTAACAGCCAGGGAAACGAAATTACAAAGATCAACATGAACTGGGTCTTAAGGAGTTTGTGATCCGTCAAGGGTGTGGAGACCTCTGCCCCCAGGATAAATAAATGGAGGGTGCTACGTAGACCCCAGAGGGGGATGTGCTACATACAGTGGGGGACTCGGTGGGAGTCATGGCAAAAGTGGGCCTACAGACTGCTTCTAAGATTGCCACACAGGACTGGGGGTGGGGGTACTAGCACTCCAGGCAGAAGGAGGAGTGTGGCAGAGGCCCCAGGACATGCAGGAGGCTGTTTGCTTTTGTGTATATAGTGTGTGAAAAGGAAAGGGGAACAATAAGACTAGAGCTGAAGGCCACAGGCGATCACAAAAGTGAGGAGTTTTGAGAGACTTTGACAATGACTGACAGAGGATGGTTCTGAACACTTTTCAGATCCAACTCCTTCAGTCCTCCAGCACCACGATCACCCCATGGTACGCATGAGGAAACCCAGGGTTGCCAGTCAAGTTCCCCGAGAAGGAGACTCTGAGTGTGCAGAAAGCTTTCAGAGAATGTCCCTGGGATTAGAAGACACAGCTGGGGAGGGATGGCAGGAAAGGAAGCAGGACTGGGCCGAGGGAGAGGCTGGCCTGCAATGTCAACTTCAGTAAGGGCCAGCTTATCCCATGGGACACTCTGAGGCTGGGACAGCCCTTCAGAGATGTTCCACACTGGAATGAGGAGCTCTGGTTTTCCTACCCTTGGGTTATTGGACACAGGTGCCCCGGGGAAGCGGGTGTGATCTTGGGCAGCTCTCTTAAGTCAGAGGCAGGTTCCAGAGAGAGACTCAGCTGAGGGCTAAGTATAAGAAACTGGGAACAAATCTTTCTGTCCCAAAGACTGTCCGTCTGATGCAGCACAGAATATACTACCCTGGCTTAAGAAGTTTGCCCTGCTGGTTACAGTGACACATGCCTATAATCCCAATGACTCTGCAGGCTGGGACAGGAGGATCACAAGTTTGAGGCCAGCCTTAGCAACTTAGGGAGTTGTTTCAAAATTTTAAAAAGGGGGTGGGAGCTGGGCATCATGGTGCATGCCTGTAATCCCAGCACTTGGGAGGCTGAGGCAGGAGGATCGCAAGTTCAAAGCCAGCCTCAGCAATGGCGAGGCACTTAGCAACTCAGTGAGACCCTGTCTCTAATAAAATACAACAAAAGGGCTGGGGATGTGGCTCAGTGGTCGAGTGCCCCTGAGTTCAATCCCCCATACCAAAAACAGAAAGGGTGGGGTGGGGTGTGAATATAGTGCATTCAATTTGCTGCCCCCCCCCCCACAAAGCTGCATGCCCAAGGCCATACCACTCAGAAGCAGTAGAGGCAGGCCTGAAACTAAGGCAGCCTGACCCAGTCTGCACTTTTTTGGGGGGTGGGGACGGGTAGCCGGGGACTGAACTCAGGGACACTTGCCCACTGAGCCACATCCCCAGCCCTATTCTGTATTTTATCTAGACACAGGGTCTCACTGAGTTGCTTAGCACCTCACTTTTGCTGAAGCTGGCTTTGAACTCATGATCCTCCTGTCTCAGCCTCCGGAGCCTCTAGGATTACAGGTGTGTGCCGCTGCGCCCAGCCCAGTCTGCACTTTTAACCTCATCCCATATTGCAGGATAGGCGGTGGGGCCTAAAGAATACAGTCTTCCCTCGATATCCATTCCAGGACCGACCCCCCACCCACCTTGGATACCCAAATGTGCAAGTCCCTTGCATAAAATGGCAGTCTATGCAAGTCTTCTGCATACTTTCATCATCTCTAGATTACTTGTAATACCTAATACAATGTGAATGCCATGTAAATAGTTGTTCTATATTGCTTAGGGAATAACGATAAAGTTGACACATGTTCCGTACAGGTGCAAACCATCATAGGCCCAACTCCACGGTACACAAACAAGACACAAAGCAAACATTCAAACAGGGAGTGTTGGAGGTACAGCTGGGTATGCCTACGCATCACCTGTGTGGATTCAAGATAGCACTCAGCATGCAGCAAATTCAAGTTTTGCTTTTTGAAACTTTCTGAATTTTTTTCTGCACCATATTCTTGAATTGTGGTTGACTGCAGCAGAGATGAGGAACCCACAGGTACAGAACTTGCAGATAAGGAGGACTCACTAATCCTAAGCACTCACTAATTCTAAGCCAAGTCAAGGCTTAAGGCTTTGAGATTATAGCTCTTGATGATGTAGAACAGGTGGAGAAGCTAGAGGCTAGAAAACCTGAGTGTAACATTAGTATATAGCATAAAATCCAAAAAGTACAAGAGTACACAGTGAAAATAAACCTCCTTCCTGTCCTCACTCCTCTCTGGATACAGTTTCTTGTATATTCTCTCAGAGATGGTGTATATTTAAGCATAGATACATATGAACATCAGACTTATACTCTTGGTATCACATCATCTACACTGTCCTGCACCAGGCTTTTTATATTAACACCAAGACTTAACACACTGCTACCAAGCATGCAGAAGGAGCTGCCTTATTCTTTAAAAGAGTCCAACTTTCCTATTATATAAAGATTTACTATAATTTGAGCTAGACCTCTCTGGGTGGGCATTTTGGATTACTTTTAAATAACAATACTGTAATGTTTATACATGCGGCAGTTTGCACATGTGTCTTTCTCCGCTGTTTAAATGACAAGTTATATTTTCTTTCCTGTGAATTATCCAAATTCTTTCTGAGCTTTCCTGTTTGGGGCTTTGGTCTTTGAGTCCCCGGAGAGCTTTCCTTTTTGCTATGATACTATTTAGAATATCTCTTTAAACCCAGATTCTTCGAGGAAGCCAAATCCAGAAAGCAAAGGCAGGGTTCTGTATTTTAGGTCAGGGCAGGATTCGCAGGGTGCAGGGCAAGATCACGGTCAAAGCCATTACCAAGTTTGTTCTCACGATAGGGTGGGGGCTGTGGGGCTGTGCTGTCTGCTGGGCATTTAGCAGCACCCGGGGAAGCTGGAGACTCACCTGCCTCTCCCTCCACGGTCTTTCTGTCCCCAGCTCATGTGCTCCTCGGTGCAGAAGGCGCTGTTTGAGGAGGAGGACCACGTCAAGAAACTGCAGCAGAAGGTGGCCACGCTGGAGAAGCGCAACAGGCAGCTCCGCGAGCGGGTGAAGAAGGTCAAGAGGTCTTTGCGGCAGGCACGGAAGAACGGACGCCGCCTGGAGCTCATGAACCAGAAACTCAGCGAGAAGCTGGCGGCAGTGGCGGGCACGCTGCCGCATATCAATGCCCTGGGGCGGGAGCCCGCGCGCGCCCCCTACCTGCGGGGGTAGCGGTGCGCAGAGGGCGTCCAAGCTCTTGCCTTTCCCGGTGGGAATTAGGGATGACGTGGCTTTTGTGCGTGCACCTATTTCAAACCTTGTAGGAGATGTTCTATTATGCATTTGGTAGAGTCTAACTGGATAAAGCCTCCATTCTTGCTTTCCCCTGGGGTGCTGGCCCCCGCAGGAGATCCCACGTGCTGCACCATCCTGGCATGACCCCAGATATGGTGTCTGAAGTCCAGAGGCAGCAGGATCCTCGGGGGCTGTGTGTGGCCCCCAGAATCTGACCTCAGCTTTTTGGGTGGGGGCAGTCTGAAAAGTGCCCTGGGTGGGGAGAGAGCATTTTAAAATCTCAGTGTAGAAGGCATCAAGGGGTTCAGCCTTTATTTCAGAAGAGAGTCAGTGTGCAGAAGAGACTCAGCTCCCAGGTCCAGGAGGGAACTAAAGCAAGTCCTGGAAGCTTCTGATGCCTCCTTGTCCCCATCTTTGGAAATAGGATGTCTAATTGCAAATGTGCAGGGCACCCCTGCTCTGGCAGTATTCCACTGGCAGCTGAGGCAGCTTATTAGTTAATGAGCTCATCACAGGTCAGGGAATTGAGTCCAGAGTCGGGTAGCAGGCGATTAAACAAGATGAATTATACCTGATACCCGGCACCAGCTCCACGGGAGTGACGATAATGCCTACAGAGTGCTGGAATCCAGAGAGCAATTGCCTGTATGGGCCCACCCTGTTCCATCAAATTGCACTCCCAAATTGGAATTTAGCTTGGCCACTGAATTTTCAACCTCTTGTTTGCTCAGTAATTGCTTTTAATGTCTCTGAGTTTCAAGTGAGCTGCCCCAATACACTGTGAACTGTTCTGCAAAGACACCTCTTCACCTATTGAGATTGGGCAACCTTACCTCATTCCCAGACAGGCTCCCAAAGGGCTTTCTGCAGGCATTCCAACTTCTGCTTCTTTCTGCAAATTTACGACCCACCTCCCTCCCACCACCACCATCTCCAACAACAATGGAGAGGCCTGTCTTTGCTCTGGTAAAAATAGTTGCACATTAGTGCACTTGGCTTTATGTTAGTTCCTTAAACAATCAAAGCACTTCTTTGGAAAGAAAACTTTTAAAGCAATACAAGCAAAAAAAAAAAAAAAAAAAAAAAAAAAAAGAGCATTCACTAATCACTTAAGCACATTTGATCAAACCCCAGCTGTGTTATTAAGTCAGCTGAGTGATCAGCTCTTGTTTATCTTCCAATTGTGGCTGCAAATCAACAAGTGCCCTTCCCTGCTGTTTCACCAACAGAAGCTGTTGGCCCATATCAGGATCTGCCATCCAGAGACCACCCTGGGCACTCTGGGGCTCCTGATGCCACCTTCTCTGTTAGAAATGGCAGTCACTCTTAGAGTTCCACTTTTCTGCTGTTAGGAAAGCCAAGTGCTTCTTGCTATAGCAGCCAGTCTAGGAATGTGAACCTTGTGTCACTTGAGTCTTGGTGTCACGATGCTGCCCCAGGGGGAGAAGTCTATGCCCTGGCTGGATAAGATGGGAGCTTTTGCCCAGGGGCACTCACCTGCCAAGCTTCTGCTACCAATTTGTTAGTTGTATTCTTCTTACTATGCTGCAACACAAGATGTATTATCTAGTTTATTCAACCTGGGGACATTTCATTAAAGCAGTTTTGCTCCCACTCAAGGGAACGGTAAGCCTAGAGGTGACTTAGAGCCAGGGCTTAGAGAACTGTGGAGCTGGATCCCTACAGATGCCTTATGTTCCGCTTTTCCAATAAATAATGAGCAGTGATTTAAACCACAAAAACGAGGCTATGAGTGTTTCTTTGGGGCCAGGGAAATTTCAGGACTTCCAGCTTTGTCCTGGAAAAGTGATTTCTATCCTCTGGGGAAAGTGCCTGTGAATAACACCTGGGGCACTCAAGAGACCGAGTTCAAGCCTGCTGTACTGTCCCCATCTGGACACGGCCTAACCCTGTCTCTCCCTGGGTTCCCATCTCTCAATGCACCTGCAGAAAAGCTGTGTTATCCCGCTTGCTCCTCGCAGGGGACAAACAGTGTCATTAATCAGTGTCTTTAGGAACATACTGCAGTCTGTTGCCAGAGGAGACTCCCCAGGTCCCTGTTATCTGCTCATCAGTTCTTGCCACCTGTGAATTATACTAGTAGGAATTCTTTTACGCTTTATGAAATGCTGACTGCACGAATACTACTCAGAACTTGACACACTTTGGCCACCTGTCCTAGCACCTTCTCCGAGATGCAGGCCATTATTTAGTTTCCTTTTTTAAAAAATTTATAATAATTACAATTCATAGTGTACATATATAGCATCTTTGTACATACAACTGTTTGTATAGGCACACGGAGGCCAAGTGACTTCTCCAAGATCACACAGTCAGAAAAGACAGGTACAATCTCAAATCTTTAAATCCAGGAGTCACAAGCTGGCAGCCTGTGGGATGAGTTTTCTTGGGCTTCTACTGTATGTGGGAACATGAGCGTCTTTGGAGGAATGAGCATTCAGCTGCTAATAATGCTTTCTACATTTAAAAAAGGGATTTAAAAAAAAAAAAAAAAAAAAAAGACATTGCCCATTTCGGATACCTGCCTGGTAGCAGAAATTACAAGGGTCCTCACTTCTGTGGTGGCAGGCACATCTGTCTTGCATTGGGAAAAGAGAACATGAGTGCAGTGGCACAAGCATGTAATCCCAGGTACTCAGGAGGCTGAGGCAGGAGAATTGCAAGTTCAAGGTCAGCCTGGGCAACTTAGCAAGGCTCTGTCTCAAAAACTAGAAATTAAAAATAAAGGTCTGGGAGTATAACTCAGTGGTACAGCACTTGCCTAGCATGTGTGAGGCCGCAAGTTCGATCCCCAGTACCAAACAAATAAAAAAATAAAAACAAAATAAAAGCAAGAAAAACACAAGGATTTTGCATCAAAGTCAACTCAGTAGCAATTCATATTCTATTAAGTTTTTAAAAAACCAAGTACCCACTGTGCATTAGATTCTTTCACACAAATTATCTTACTAGACCTAATAATTTTATAAAATAGAGATCCCACACTGGGAAATGAAATTGACCAAATTATGTTATATATATGCCTGTACGAATATGTGACAACAAATCTCACTACTAGGTATAGTTATAATGAACCAATTGAAAAAATAAGGATTCCAACCCTATTCACCAAGAGAAATCTGAGGCTTGGAGAAATTAAGTAAATTGCCCAAGGTTCACAGCTATTCAGGTGGCTAGGCAGGGACTCCACTCCACCTTCATTTCTCTCTGCACCTGCTCCTCTGTAAAGTGGGGTAATCATTACTCCTCAGCCCAAAGGCTGAGAGGAGGATTGAGAGAGATGATGAGCTGAAACCTGTAGCACAGTGCCTGACACTCTGAAGCATTCAAATTACTTAGATAATTGTTATTATTAACATACACCAGAAAGATACAGTGTGTGTCAGAATAAAAGTATCTGGTAGAATTCCATATAATTTTCTTGTCAATCTTCACCTGAGTCTTGGTCTCTTTTCTATTCATCACGGAGTTTTTTTCATTTTCTTTATGCCTGAGCCACCTCCTTTTCTTTCAAACACAATAGTTCGTTGCCTTTCCAAATTTCCTAAGAAAATGGAACTCATTAGAAATGTGTTCCCTTGACTCCCTGGCCTGATCACACTGTCTGTTTTGACTCCTCCTTCTCTCCTCCCCACCATGTCAAAGAAGTGGTCCCACCGACCACATCCAGGGTCGAAAGGAGGACCTATTTTTATTATGAGTTCATATTGTTCTTCTCAAAACTTGGGGCTTTGGTTTGAATGTGTCCCTTAAAAGTTCATGTGCTGGAAATATTCCTCAAATTCCTATGTTGATGGCATTTGGAGTTGGAGCCTTTGGGAGGTAATAAGGATTTGGAAGGTCATGACAGTGGGGCCCCTGTGATGGCATTCGTGGCTTTATAAGAAGTGGAAGATGCAGGCTAGCAGCCTTGCCCTCTGCCATGTTGTGATGCACCGCGAGGCCCTCACCAGATGCTGAGCAGGTGCACCATGCTCTGGGGCTTCCTAACCTCTGCAACTGTGAGCCACAAAAACTTCTATTCTTTATAAATTACCTAATATTGGGTATTTTGTCATACTCAAGAAACAGAAAGTGAACAAAGACACCTGGATCCAGTATTCCCCTATTTTATCATAATATTTTTTCCTTTTAGGGGTCCCTGTCCTTATCTTCCAGTCATTCTTAGAGATACTTATCCCAAGAGAAAGTCCAGAAACACACCTGCCACTAGCACAGACCCATGCCCTGACTCTCTGAGGTCATCACCTTGGCTCTGACCTTTAACCTATGAAGGAAATTTAAAGGAGTCATCTGCAATTATGGATGTCCGTCTTCTCACTTCCCAGTGTGCTCCTGAGCCTGGCAGAACCTGGTGTTCGTTCTGCTGTTGCTGTCAAGGGCTCAGATTGCCAAAGCCATTTTCTCCCTGATCTTATCAAACTACGAATCTGAAGCATTTGACCTGATTCACCACTGTTACTGAAACTCTCTTATTTCCTCTTTTTCATTCCTACTCCTCTCTCCCATCCAAATCTTAAATTTTCCAATTATAAAAACAACAAAAACACCAATAATAAAATGTCTATGTGTGTAATTATTAGAAGTTGACACCAGTGGTCCCCAATCAAATTTTGAATTTTGACTTAATTTAATTTTCAGTCGTTTGAATTTATTCAGTCACATACGGCTAACGACAATCATATTTGATATAATCTATCAAAGCAGATCTAGAAAATGCCTTAGCATTTTGGAAAAAAAGTTACTTCCCAGTATCTATTTTCTGTTCATTTTTACTAACAAAACCCCTACGGGGCTGGGGTTCTGGCTTAGTGGCAGAGCGCTTGCCTAGCAGGTGTGAGGCACTGGGTTAGGTCCTCAGTACCACATTAAATAAATAAATACATAAATAAATAAATAAATAAAATAAAGGTATTGTGTTTACCTACAACTAAAAACAAAAACAAAAACCAAAAACTTACGTCGTCATGGGTGGCAATGTGTCCAATTCTAGAGCAGGTTTCTCAGCCTACATTTCTGAGCTTTTCACTGGTTGGTCAACAGATCTAAGGAGACTCACTGGGTAGAGCTTCCAGGAAAACCCTTTAAAATGTGCTTAGGTAGCTGCCCTTCCCTTCTTTTCTTTCTCCTCTTTCCTGGAACTTGCATGTTATGGCTAGAGCACTAACAGGCACATTGTGACATGAAACAAGCTGTGGGCAGAAACCACATACTACCTATGATAAAGAAGAAAGATAAAGGAGCTAGGTCCTCAGTAACAATGTGGAGCTACCTGACCATCCTTGAAATGCTTACCTCCAGGCTGTAGGATCTATGAGCCAAAAACCCCTGTCCTAAATCACTGTTATTTCAGGTGGTGTCACTAGTGATTCATTAATTAGTACCAGAAATTGTTGCAAGTAACATACCCTCAAAACAATTAGAATCTAGAATGGGTCTTGTAACTTGATAGGCTTAGAATATAGTCAGTTCTGGTTGGTTTTAGAGCATGGGATACTAAAAGTTCCTGGCACACAATGGCAAAACACTTATATAAATTGCCCTTTGGGTGTCCTGAGATGAAATGTCTATTGAAGGCAGGGCTTTGGTAGATTGTATCACTGCTTTGATAAACCATTTAAAAAGGATGAGAAATATAAGGACTATGAGGCTGAATGATTTCTTGTAACTGTACTACAGAATTAAACAGAACAAATAGGCTTTTATTTTTATGTTCTCGATCTAAGCCATTACAAAGTCCCCAGAAAGTTCCATGTACTTAATCAAAATGTCAACATGGCCAAAAATCAGACATGGAGTAATTGAGATTGAAGTCATAGCTTTACCAGAACTCATACAAAATCTCTGAACTAATTAGGAATGAGGAGGATTCCAAAAATCTTAATGAAGACATTAAGTCTGATGACCACAAACTTATAAACCCTATTGGGCTTCCCCTGCTAGCAGAAGTAGCAATTCCTTCCCTCTCTGATGAAGTTGACCCAACCTTGCTTAAGGACCATGTAATGACCTTGCCTGAGATAGTTTATTTGCATAAAGAGCCCAGTTCTTTTGGTGCCCCATCCTCAGAACTAACTGCAAAATTTGTAGAACTCCAGTGCTAAATGACAACTCAGGGTCCATTGTGAAAAAGAACTTTGAGGTAGTGACAATAGAGCATGAAAACAATGGTGAGACCCTCCAGAACAGGAGGCTTGGTGTTGCTGCACTGGCTATAAGCCCAAGAAACTGACCTTGCCCACCATACCAACCCCTTTCATCTCCAAACCTGAAATTAAAGTAATTGCACATGCATGAGGCACATCACCACATCACACTTGGAAGAAAGTTCTTACACCAAAACAATTTCAATATTTGTTATTGTATTGTTTAAAGCCTAGGGATGATATGGTAGGAATAGATATTTAGTGTGTCTCCTAGATTAGAGAGGAGGAAACCTAATTTTAGATTGCACAGAATTTATTGTGCATTTGACAGAGCTTTTGGATTCAATATGCCAGCTAACTCAAGCAGCTGGAATGTGCCAGCTAACTCAAGCAGCTGGGAGCACCTTTAAATGTTTAATCAGTTACTTAAAATATGGATTCCATAGTGTCATGCTGCATTAAATTGAGATGCCCAAAATTCCTAGGTATAATTTAGACAAAATATTTCAAAACATTAGGAAGATAAATTTCAAATTATAAGCTAGTCCCGAATTTGGCACCTGAGAAGACCTGGAACACATTTCCTTTTGAAAGTGTTGAGAGTCAGCATCCTTGAAAAGCGCAGAAATGGGCGTGCTCTCAAGGTCAGAAATGAATGCAGGAGAGGCTCCCATTAAAATGGGTCCCTGATCTCAATGTGAACAGTGGGATACTAGGGTACAAAAAACATGTAGCAGCACTCAATTTTCAAAGACAAAGTGAATATGTTAACTGATATAGGAAGCACAGCCAAAGTGGTAATCCAAATGACTGGTCATGATTTGCTCAGGACTGAAGAATAGAGAAGCTTCTACTGAACTCCAGACTGATTTGTATAACTGAAATCAATCAATCAATCTAGATTCAGCAAACACAAGTCTGATTTGAATCTCCACTTATGGAAGAATCATAATCCTTCAACCAATGTGAAGACCTAAAACAGTTTGCAGAGCACTTTGATTAAAAAGAGGTGAGGAGCCCTTGAAGAAAGACCCTGTGATAACATTACAAGATATTATAAATCTTCTTAGACTTGTACAAAGGGAGCTGCAGCTTCTCACCAGTATAAATGTGCACTGGAACAAGAGAAATCCTAAAACTTTTGTGATATTATTAGTACTGTTGCTGAACTATCACTAAGACAAGAGTCACAGGGGATGCTCATGGAGGTCACATAGTACTGTGCCACAAGTCCATCTCATAGTAAATATCACAAGTCTGGGAACCCGTCTATAGTTACGTACCCCCACTTCAGAGTAGGTAGTTGGAATAGATATTCTTGGAATTTGGCAGATATCCACATTGACTTCCTGAATCATGGGGTTTAAGACCATTATGTAAGGGAAAGTCAAGAAGAAAACTTGGAATTTCTACTCCTTGCTAATGCCAAAGTATATACAAAGTAGCATACAAACAATAGAAATACTAACAGGGGCTAGGGCATAGCTCAGTGGTAGAGTCAATGCTTAGCATGTGCAAGGCCCTGGTTTCAGTCCCCAACATCAAGAAAGAAAGGAAGGAAGGAAGGAAGGAAGGAAGAAATCAGGAAAAGATCTCACCAGAGGATAGCAACAAAGAAATTACTTAAAAGAATAAGAGATATTTTGGAGTTGAAAAGTACAATAACTGAAATGAAAAATTCACTAGAAAGGTTCAATTGCAAATCTGAAGGGGCAGAATAAAGATAAGTGAACTTGAAGATTATCCACACTGAGACAGAAAAAGTTTTTTTTTTTAATGAAGAAAAATGAACAGGGCCTAAGAGACTTGTCAAGCAGGGCCTCTTATTAATAATGGGAGTTCCAAAACAGAGAAGAAGAAAGGACCAGGACATAGATTAGTGGTTGCCAGGTGTTGAGGGTGTATGGGGAGTGGGTACAGGGTTTCTCCTGAAAGGATAAATATGTTCTAGAATTAGATGGTAGTGATGTTTGTACAACATTGTAAATATGAACTAAAACCACTTAATTGTATATGTTGAGATGGTTAATAGGGTGATATTTCATTCTGTAAACTTCATCTCAATAAAAAATAATCATTTCAGGTTCTCTTTTATCTCTCATTATACCTCCTCATCCTGAGTCATGCTGGATGCAATTCACCTGGCACTCCAATTCACCCAGCACCCCAATTCACCTGGCACCCAATGTCTTTGCTTATACTATTCCTTCTGCCCTTTGCTTTGACGTTTCTTAATTTACCTCTGAGAAAAATCCCATTCATGTTTCAAAATTTCACTCAAAGTCTATCATGAGTCTCACTGCCCACAGCAACTATTGGAGTTCTTTAAAATTTTTATAGTTTAGTAAGAAGTAACTGTTGAGAAACCCTGGGCACTCCAGTCTAAGTCAACTGGAAAGTTTTACTAAATATTATTTTTTTAAAAAAAATTGTGGTAAAAGACACATAATAAAAATGCTTAAGATGGTGAGTTTTATAAGCATACAGTCCTGTGGTGTTAAATGTATTCACCTTGTGGTACAAAAACTAAATATCACTGACACCTAGATTAGTGAAGACTGACCTGACCTCCTTATTGAAATCAAGTACTCCTTCCTCTGAGATCCTATGGAATTTAGGGGACATTCTCATTCTCGCATTGACCACATTTCTTTTTGGTTAGTTCTGTGTCTGTCCCATCACTAATTTGTGAGTTTCCTGAGAACAGGGCTTATGGCTAATTCATCTGAGACCTCAGTGACCTACACGATGAGACACGAATTCAATGTTTGAGGAAGAAAGAATGTAGGGGTGAGGTCGGCAGTGTCAGCACTGTGAGAACTGGAGACAGGAAGGGAAGGAGGCAAAGGATGACTCTTCACCACCCGGGTTTCCCCCTCTTCCCTGCATCCTACCTAGCATCTTACCTCAGTCCTGGCTGAGAGGCCAGCTGGGTTTCTCCATTGGTTTCAGGGCCCTCTTAGCTGCTGGCTTTAAGGAAAATCCCACCTCCAGAATGGTATCTCCATCATCTAAGTCCTACAGCAGTTGGGCTGCCATTATCTGAAGCTGTATATTCTATGTGTAAAGATTCAGTCTCTCTCCAGCTCCCAAATTTCTTGGAATAGAGGCTCATCTGAGACACCCTTGAATAGCACAATCAGTCCCCCACCTTTACAACACACAAGAGGAGGCAATGTGGCAGGGTCATTTCTTGGTTGTCCAGACAGCATTTCGCTTGGAAGGGAGTTAAGAAGCTCCTTAATTTTCTTCCCCACCCCACCCTTCTGTTGCCATCCTTCCTGGGTATCTCCAGAGCTGGTTGGCTTTGGCACCAGTGTCTGCACATAGCAAAGGGGTAAAACTCTAGCTAGTTTTTCTGGGGGTGGGGTGGGATTCTTTGATTTTTCTAAAGGCTCAGAGAAGAAGCCAAGAAAAGGGGGGGGGACTAGAATGAAACTTGTGGATTATCTGGACATTTTAATTAATCCTGCTTCCCATTAAAGGGTCATGGGTTGGCCCCAACACTCTCCCTGTGGGATGAGTCTCCAGTTGCCAGATGGCTGGGCATGAGCCCCATGGTCTGGCATTTCATTCCTTCCTGTCCAATAAAATGGGAAAATTTAAACCAGACACAGAAATGTCCTTTTCTTTTATTAAAAACATTTCTTAATTGTGTGTCTGGATACCCTGGAAGTGGACTTCTATATTTCTGAACCTTTGAATGCTGAAATTAAGAACAAAACCACCAGTATAAAAGTGCCAGACAATTACATAATGGGACTCTACACTCGTGGTTCTCCACCCTGGCTGCCCATTGGGAATAACCGGGAGCTATAAATAAAAGGGTGTGTCTGCCAATGACCCACTCCTACCTGGATGGGGCTCTAGTGGTGCCGCCATTAAACGTCAAGCAAAGGCCAGGTGCAGAGTGGCATGCCTATAATCCCAGCTACTTGGAAGGCTGAGGCAGGAGGGTCACAGGTTCAAAGTCAGCCTGGGCAACATAGTGTCTCAAAATAAAAAAATAAAAAGGGCTTGGGATGTAGTGCAGTGCTACAGAGCTCACCAAGCCTGTGCAAGGACCTGGGTTTAATCCCCAGCACCACAGGAAGAAACACAAAAAGAAAAACAAAAAACCTTCTGCATGATTATGATATGCAGCCAGAGGTGAGAAGTAGAGGTTATTTATCTTTGCAATAAACACTTTATTCTGGGAGATATTATTTTGGGGGTCCCCTTGGTAGAGAGGTAGAAGTTCAGATACCTAGAGTAGCTCTGAATTGTTTCTAAGCTGATCCAAATGCAAATACTTTAGGCTGATAGACTGTCTATCACTGTGTAAACAACTACCATAAACTTGGTGGCTTAAAACAATGCACACTTATCATCTCACAGTCGCTATGGGTCAAGATGCAGGTAGGGCTTAGTGGGGTCCTCTGCCTCAGGCTCTGTCACTGGCTGCAATCCAATCATTGGCTAGAGCTGGGACTCCTCTAAAGGCACCATCAGGCAGGTCCCATACTGAAGCCCATGTGATTGCTGGTAGTATTTGTTTCTTGCAGGCTGTGGGATTGAAGCCCTCTATGTGTTTGCTGGCTGTTGGAGGCTCTCAGTCTCCTGCCAGGTGGGCCTCTCCAAAATAACCTCTTGCTTCACCAAACATGCAAGCCAAGAGGGCAGTAGAGAAAGTCTACAAACAACATGTCAGTTACTAGCTTATGTAACCTAATCAAGGCAATGACCCTTACAATGGGCTGTTGGTTAGAAGCAAGTCACAGGTCCCATACATACCCAAAGGACATGAACACCAGGATCTGGGAATATGTGGAGGCTTAGAGTCAGCCTGACACTACCGGGCTTTAATAACTCAACTTCATAGTACAAAGCATGTCCTATGGGAAGGGTGGTACACTCTCACAGACTCGGGTTGGTCACACCCCCACCACTCCACAACATCACCACCACCATTGACTTGGTCTTTGGAGGAAGGACCCTGGAGGGAACTGAAAGATTCCAGGAGATTAGTCACCCATTGTCTCTTTGATGTAGTTCAATATCCAATCAAGGGTCCATAAGACTCAACGACAAGCACATGGAACTTTAAAGAGGGGTAGGGAAAGGGAGAGAGAGAGAGAGAAACAGAGACAGACAGACAGACACACACACACACACACACACACACACACACAGAGGTGCAACAGTCTCTCCCGTATGTGTCTTGTAAGGGCACAAATCCCAACATGAGGGCCCCTCCCTCATGACCAGGATACCATCTATCAAAATTCCATCACATTGAGGACTAGAGTTTTCATACATGAACTAGGAGGAAAAGCAAACATGTAGTCCCTAGCACCTTCTCTCTACTGGCTGTCCAAGGTTTTAGGAAGAAATTTTCAATAATGGAAAGGGACTTCAAAAGGAGAAGGCCGTCACGGTGAGAGGCTATAACACAGTGCTGAGTTTTATTCTTGTTCATTGGAAAGTTTTTTCTCTATGATGCCCTGGAGATGATTTAGCTTTTCTGTACTGATTTCTCCATCCATAAATTTAAAATCAATCAATTGATCATTTTTTTTATCACATTACTTTTAACATGGCCCCTGAAAATAGATCAAGAAGATTGATTCTTTACACTTGTGTGGATCTTTTCCAAAGAAATGTTCTTCTTAATTCCCCTACCATCATTTTCAGGCTGAGTTTAAAACTAATATTCTTTGTAAGTTTGGTTTTGCCTTGGATTCCCCAAGGCAGTTACTTTTGTTGGAGTTAACAACTCAGACCCGTGTTTAGTTTGGAAGAGGAAGGCTGTTGCAAATCTCCGGGCCACCCAGCCCAAGGTCAATCAAATGAAAAGTTCTAAGCATCAGCTGTAGAGAGGGGCCAGCCTGGTCCTTCCACGGCTTCCCAGATAACCCCATCAATGTCCCAGAGGCATAAACGTTTAAGGTCCCCCCACTCTACCTGCTTGCCAAGAACTACACACCACTGGAGGACTTCCGAGAGGAAAACGACACATTAATTGGTTTTTGGTTTTGTTGTTTTTAAGTTTCCATCTTGTTTTGGTCATAAGCATCAGTGACAATGAGTAAGGACATTTGTCCTGCCATCACTACAGCAGGATCTTCTTCCCATCTGTCCTTCATCCCAGCCAACAGTGTAAGGGTGGAGGCCAACACCCCTCCCTCATCTCCACATCAGCACTAATGGCCCACCTGTGGCAATCTGCAGGGTCACCGACTGTGGCTGGAGAAGACACACCTGTCCTTTAGTTCAGGAAGAGTATAAAAACGGGGAGGATTTCCTTCTTTCAGGATCTCCCATTGCATAGAGCTTATTTCTACTTTTAAAAATCCCGTGATGAGCTCTGGCACCTGCCTGAGTGGCTCAGGAGGCTGAGGCAGGAGGATTGCAAGTTCAAGGCCAGCCTTAGCAATTTAGCTAGGCTCTAAGCAACTCTGCAAGACCTCATCTCAAAATAAAATAAATAAAATAAAAAGGGATGGGGATGTGGTTCGGTGGTAAGGCACCCCTAGGTACGATCCCTAGGGCCAACAACAACAACAAAAAAATCTTGTGTCAGTCAACCTGTGCACATTGTTGATCACTTTGTCACGTCATTTTTGCAGTGCAGCTCTCAAGGATTGGATTACTGTCCTTTATTTTGGGTGGCGATGGTGGTAAAAAGGAACATTCTAACCCCCAAATCAGAACACACACAAGATAACTGCATAGCATTTCAACAAAGAGCATTTCCTATATCTCTGAGGCGAAAGCTCCGTCCTCAGCCCATCTTGATCCTTTCCGTGTCAGGTGCCAAGCACCGGCAGCTTGTACCCAGCCCTTTATGGTACAAATAATCAAATATTGGTGGGATTTGGGATCATGGGCACCACTAACTCCTTTCCCTGGAAACTAGGGCTGGAAACATTTAACCTCCCCCTTTTCTGCTTTTCCTTCAAAAAATCTGTGATTGATACATACAGATGTTTCTAGCACTTTATCACACTAACTGTTCCGTGGGGGAGAGACAAGTTTTCCATCTCACCAAGAAGCGGCATAAACAGTATTCCAAGTAAGAAACAAATTCTAGCACCTCCTTGCTCACGTGTCCCTTAACCCAGGGACTTTGACCTTGACCTTTCCTGGGGTGATGGAAACGTGGCTTGGTTTCCCCTTCACCTGCTGCCTCTCACAGGCTAATGCACATCTTCTCCTTGGAAGAGAAGGAGGCTCTTACTTCAAGCTAAGCCTTTACATTTCAACTTCCCTTTGGGATTTTCCCATCATTTCGCTGCCTGGACCCGTGCATTCCTTCTATCTTTTGATAGGTTTGGACAAATCTTGCTGAGGGCACCCCGTGTGATATTTTGGCTTCCTCCTTAGGGGAGCTCGTGCCTCGTGCCTCATTCTGGCCTCTCTGATGGAAGCTGCCCATTCCCAGAAGTCTCCAGGGTGTTGGATTGGAACATAAAAATAGCCTTCTCCCCTGCAGGGGACAGCTCCTGATTAGAATTCTTAAACTCTTTCTCAATTTCATTTTCCATGGAAGGGACAAGATTTAAAAGCAGACAGTTGGCAAACAGCCACACAGTTTTTCAGCTTGCTGGCCAGGACATCTCATGAGAACAACTCAAAATGCTTACAAAATTCTTCCGTTTCAGGAGCTTAGCAGGAGGTTGGAGTGGATCCATCATCCTTGGCCCCTGGTCCTGCTAACAAGGCTGCATATGCCACGGTGCTCAGTGATCAATGCCAGTGGCACCCAGTGTCCAGCAGGGCTTGGACGTTGGCCATGTCATTTGCCTCCACACTCCCTGATTATTGCTCCCCATGCTGTCTTTATCTTTCATTAATTAACTTATTATTTTTTTTTTTGGAAGTGCTGGGGGATTAAACCCAGGGCCTTGTGCATACTAAGCAAGCACTCTTTCACTGAGCCACATCCCCAGGACCCTATCTTTAAAAACCTGATCCTTATCTCTGGGTAAAGTCTTGGTAGATCTGAAATAAGGCTGCCCTGCTCCTGCTTGGAGTTTCACTTAATCCACTCTGAAGCATGATATCTCAGAGACCACTCACTAAGTGCTTCAACACATATTTATTGAGCAGCTACTACGTACTAGCACTGTGTTAGTTTTGACTGACAGTGACGACCAAGACAGGAGTACTTCCTTCCAACATGGAGTCGTATTCTCTCTCCAATGAGGGAGAGAAACGGCACACATGAACAAATAGTTATGAACGAGTGCTCTGAATAAAACCAAACCAGTGCGCCATCAAGGAAATGCAGTGGGGGTGGAAAACAAGGGAGGAGACCCATTTCAGATGGGATGTTCAGAGAGGTCTTTCTGAGAAGGAGTCCTTTAAAATGAGACCTAAAAAACGAGAAGGAGTTAGAGGGATCCTGAAAATACCTATGATCTCTCAGGATGGTCAGTCGTTGGACTGCAGGGACTGGCCGTCATGTCCATTGAGAACCACTTCTGTGGCTGCCTCCTATTCCTGCTCCCACCTACCTATCCATACCCCACACTCCCACCTACATCCAGGGAGGACATAACATACCTTAGAGGGAGACAGGAGAGAGTGGTGGCCCCTGCAATGCAAGGAGAGGTAACAACAGTGCACTCTACATTGTGGATAGTCCCTTGTCTCCTTAGTCTTTGATCTTGACCTTGCGCTCCAGACTCTCACATCCAGGGGCACCCATGACATCCCCATATGATTGTCTATCAGGCATCTTAAATTTAGCAAGTTGCGAACAGAACTCTTGACTTCCTGCCCGAGACACCTTTCCCTTAGCAAATCCTTAGCAAATGCCACCACCATCTTACCCAAGGGCATGTGCCCAAAACACTCAGAGTCATTGTTTTTTTTTTTTTTTTTTGTACCGGATACTGAACTCAGGGGCACTCGACCACTGGGCCACATCCCCAGTCCTTTTTTTTTTTTTTTTTTTTTTTTTTAATTAGAGACAAGGTCTCACTGAGTTGCTAAGTGCCTTGCCATTGCTGAGGCTGGCTTTGAACTCGCGATCCTCCTGCCTCAGCCTCCCAAGTGGAGGGATCACAGGCGTGCACCACCGTGCCCGGCTTCAGAGTTATTCTTGATTCTCTCCAATATTCAACCCCTTCACATAATCTATTACCAAGCCCTGCTGACTTCATCACTAAAATGTGTCCAGAATCAACACATTTTGTTCCTTCTCCCAGGTTATCTGGGTTTAAGCCCCCAGTACTACTCCAACAGCCTCCTATGTGTTACTCTCTCTCTGTCTCTCTTATGACCCAGAGAGATGATATAACTTGATCAAAATCACACAGTTAATATATGGTGAAGGTGGGATTCAGGCCCATTTTCCACAGCATCACCACTGATCCACGTCCTTCTCAGACCCATCTCAGCGGACCATTCTCCTTGTTCCTGACCCTCATTCTTGCTCACTACTCTCCAGTTATACTGTGCTTTCTGTTCCTTGACTATCCAAGCTCTTTACACGTGATATTCCTTCTGCCAGATCCCTTTTCCTTCAGATCTTTGCACACTCTCCTCCTCTTCCTCCTCCTTTGAACTTGGAAGTCTTTCCCCAAGCACTCTAATTTATTATCTAGTTAATTGCATCACTTTAATTTCACTCATTGCATCTTTCTTCTTCCTCATTAGGAAATTAGCTCCACGGGCACAGGGTGCTGCCTGTTTTATTTCCTATGATACTGCCCAGATGGCGGGTCTGTCCTGCCTGCCTAAAGCAGTGCCCAACATATGGTAGATGTTCTGTACATATTTGTTGGATGGATGCATAAATGAATAACTAACAATATGAAATACATTTATAATAGTCTTAAAATAAATATTAAGAAAACATTATTAACCCCATTTTACAGATGAGAAACTGAAGTCCAAGAGACCTAGAGAGATGATATAACTTGATCAAAAATCACACAGTTAATATATGGTGAAGGTGGGATTCAGATCCAAATGTCCTGACTGTAGTTCATGTCTCCTTATTAATATCTCATACTTACTATATCTCAGCATACATTTCAATATGTGTTTCTTTTTAACAGCAAGTATTTTTTTTCTTTAAAAATTTTCAATCATGTTTGGATTACAAATTACATGTTACAAAATTATAGTACCTAGTCCAATGAATTTTGACAACTATGACCATACATGTAACCACCACCAAGTTATAAAACAAGGCATGCGATATTTCTAGACCCAGATGTGGCATCCTCCCGCTTTGCACCCCTTCCCATCATCCTGGTTCCAGGCAGCACTGCTTGCTTTCTATTGGTGCTCTTTTTTTTTCTCTCTCTCTCCGTGTGTGTGTGGTGCCGGGTCATCGAACCCACGGCCTTATTATATGCTAGACTTGCTCTGAGTCACACCCCCAGCACTGACTGTGTGGCTTAAACAACAGAAATTCATCTTCTCGCCCTCCAGGAGGCTGGGAGTTCCAGGATTTCAGTGGGTGGGTTTCCTGGTGGGGGTGCTCTTCCTGGCTCACAGGTGGCCACCTTCCCACCATGTACTCCAGGGCTTTTTTCTTGGTACATGTACAGAGAGAGAGCACTTTGCTGTCCCCACTTCCTTTTATAAAGATACTCATTTTTAATCCTCATTTAATCCCAATTACTTCCAAAGTCCCCATCTCATAATACCTTCTCCTTGGCAGAATGTAGGGCTGCAATGTATGAATTTGGGGAGAGGGGTACAATTCTATCCACATAACTATTATCACAAAGTCAAACACTAGTAAACTTTAGAGCTGAGATTTGCCCCCAGGGCTTCTGAAGGCTGCTCATTCCATTACCCTGTGTTATTCCTCTGTTTTTACCAAATACAACGATATGAATAGTGATAACAGGAAGACTTCTTTGCAGAAGTGGCAGCTTTTCTAGTAGCCCTGCCTTGGGGTTGTCTCTTCTCAGTTCTAGGGAGAAGACAACTAGAGCCATAGAAAGGGAAAGACTTTGGAATCAGACAGCCCTTGCATTAGGCAGTTTTCCATCAGTATAACAAAATACCTGAGATAGTTATCTTGTAAAGAGAAAAGTTTTATTTGGCTCATTTTGGAGGTTCCAGTCTAAGATCAGTTGCTTTGAGCCTCTAACAAGGCATCACATCATGTTAGGAGTGTGTGACAGAGCAAAACTGCTCATCTCATGAGCCAAGAAGCAAAGAAAGGAAGAGGAAGAGGCTGGGCCCTCACAATCCCCTTTAAGGGCATCCCACCAAGGACCTCCAACTAGACTCACCTCCCAATAGCACCACACCAAGGGCAAAGTCTTGAACACATGCACCTTCAGGGACTCTATCCAAACCACAGGATTCCTGGAAGGGAATCTGAGAAATGGGAATGATGATAGCTGTCTGTAACATCACATGAGGGCCTGTGAGGTCATAAGGAAAGGACCTCTCAAGTGCCCACCCTTTAGTAGGTGCTTCACCCATGGTGCCTAGGATTGTGTTTACGTCAGCATCCTTGAAGTGAGGGTCACAGACCACTCATGTCCCATCTGCTGTTTCCAAGTCCATCTGGGCCCGTTCTTATTCTTCTCTGAGCCCGCTTCACTGGACTCCACATACTATTTCTGCAAGACAATTCCAATAACCCTGGATGGACAAAAGTTCCTAAATTGGAGCACTTTCCTGGAGCTACAATGCAATGTCTTTCAATAGTTTAATTAACCTTGAAAGGAAAGATAACACAGCAGAAACGGAAAGAGTATACCTCCAAAATCCCATTTCCTCTCTCAGGAGATGCAGTTCCCTCAGCAGAACTGTGCTTTACATCCCAGGGCAAAACCTCATCTTAAAGAGAAGGTATAGGAAAAAGCCCCTTGAACCATTAGAATAAAGTCTGGATTCCAATTATTTAATTAAAAAATGCTACATAAGTGAGCTCATGGGAGACATTTGGTCCTTTTCAAAGTAGAACTAAATTAAAAGTTGAGAATCTTAATTTAGGGCAGCTGGCCTTGTTTGGTACTGCCAAGCAGATCTTTCCTTAAAAGGGCACTGAGTGGAGAGAGTGATAGTCAGAGGAGGACAGCATGGTTATAATCCCCATGTTATTAAAAAGATGTTCAGACCAGGCACAGTGGCCTGTGCCTGTAATCCCAGCTTCTTGGAAGGCCAAGGCAGGAGGATGGCAAGTTCAAGCCCAGTCGGGTAATTCAGTGAGATCCTGTGTTTTGCTTCAAATCTAGAAAGTCCCTTCAAAAACTTGAAAGCATGATCTCCAATGCAGCAAGATTCAGAGGTACAGTTTTAAGGCAATGACTTGGGCTCTGACCTCATTAGTGGATTAATCCATTTGCTGGATTATTTATTAACAGCTGAACGGACAACTGGGTGGTAACTTTAGATACGTGGGGTGTGATTGGAGGAGGTGTGTCACTGGAGGCATGGCCTTAGGAATGGTATCTCTTCCCTGGATCCTATTTCCCTGCTTCCCGGCTGCCACGAGCAACTTTCCTCCATCATGCCCTTCTGCCACGTTCTGCCTCACCTCAGGCACAGCTCAATGGAGTCAGCCAACCATGGACTGAACCTCTAAAAATGTGAACCAAAATAAACTTTTCCTTCTCTAAATTGTTTTCATCAGATCTTTTGATCATGACAATGCAAAGTGATTCACACACTCAGTCTCAAAACAAAATTTAAAAAGGGGCTGTGGATATGGCTCAGCAGTACAGTGCTTGCTTAGCATATGCAAGGCCCTTGGTTCAATCCCCCAGTACTAAGAGGAAAAAGATGTTCAGCAGCCCTGATGAGTGTCTGATTGAAGACACCTTTTATATGAATATTGATCTATGCCTAATGGCTTTGACCCATTAGGACCCATTTGGAGAGGGCCTCACCAATGTGAGGTCTGGGGCTATTATTTACACTGCACTAGACTCTGGGTTAAGTGTTTTTCCTATGTTGTTGTATTGAAGTTGTCTTATCAACTGGCCAAGAGGAAAGAGTCTGCAAATATAGAATGGAGCCCCATTTTATAGACAAGGAAAATAAAGGTCAGAAAAATTAACTTCCCCCCACTCACGTAGCTGGTCTGTGAACCTAGAGCTAACTGATTACAAAGTATTCTCTCAGTCATCAAACTAATTAGAAGACTAATGTGAGTGGCTACCTGGGGAGCCTTCACTAGGTTCTAGGGCACTTCTACTGTACACCCTAAGTGGGTAGAAACCCCCATCCATGTGTTGGAAGAACATAGAGGCAAACACTTCAGAAAATGGGTAGGGACTGAGGCATGCCATTGAGAACACCTACTAGTTGAGGCCTTCACTTTTCACAATTTCCCCGTAGACTCCATGGAAAGTTATATATGGCACGTACCTATAAAGGCCCCACCCACCCTCACAATAGAATTTCATTTAATAATCGAAATCATTTAGTAAAGAGCACCAGAGAGCTGGTGGAGGAAACATGGAGACATCCATCCAGAGCTCACTAAGAGAATGAACAGATAAACATGACACTGAATATTTTAAATGCAAACAACAGATATCTGCCAGGTTGATAGAAACAAACTAAATATATGTAGCAATGAAGCTATCTAAATGGAGAGTCTTTGGTTGCAAATGATAGGAAAACCAATTGAACCATGTTAAACAACAACAACAACAACAACAATAAATGTGACTTTAGTTTTGTCCTAAACATATAATTACAACTTAGTTTTTCTAAAGTTCCATTCTCCACTTGAAAATAGAAAATAATGAAAGCCATTTCAGTATGAGAAAACCAATGTCAATTCATTATGGTCAACTATAGAAGTTAACTTAGCAGTTCTGCATGGCCCATTGGGCTTCCAAACTCCTCAGCAAATTGGTACCACAGATATCTACTGCACCCCTGAGAGTTGAGTTCACTGAGCTGAGTGTTGGAGATGGGAAACAGTTACTTGGGGTGGGGTTGGGGAAGACCTTCACTGAAGAGCCAGTATGCTGTTGGTGCTTTAAAAACAAAAGAGAAATGTGGATTAGAAGACAGTGAAGAAGCTATTCTAATTAAGATCATTAAGCATTTATCTTTGATTATCCTAGCCATTCAAAATCCATTGTCACCTTTCTTGGCATTATATGAAATTGCTGAGGAGGACAATCTTTTTCTTTTACAGTGCTGGGGGTAGAAGCCAGGGTCTCATGTCCATCTGCCTGGCAAGCACTCCACTCCACTGAGCTTAACTCCTAGGGTGAAATAGAAAAATCTTCATTTCAATGTTTGCAGATTTAAGTAATAGTTACTTACCACCTCTCACCTGCAGTTCTTTGTATTTTAGCTCAGAATCACTACCAGGTCTTGTCTTTCTGGGCTCTATCCCTCTTCTTGGTGATGAGAGGGCACCCTCTGCATTTCAGGGGGGAAATGTGCAGTCTCCTCTTCGTTCCATTTACTTGCTTTTTTATTTTCCCCCACCACTGTTGCAGGTGATTCTGCCACCACCTCCACTCCATCCCCAACCAACCAGCCAACCAACCAACCAAAACCCTACAGTTTTACAAAGTGACATGCAATTCTGCCTCCTACAGAGCTGGCATTAGGCATGGTTTTCCTTTGATCCACAGAACTCACACTCAGCTCCGAATCACCAAGGTTTGTTCAATCTGATTTTGAGGCAAATGCTACAGTTTTATGGTCAGAACCTAATTTCTCCTTCTCCTTTTCCCAGGCTTCTGCGTCTTACCCTCCACCACAGCAAAAATACAGAGGAATAATAATGTGCTATACATTGGTGGGGGGGGTGTATCTACTCCTAACTTATCCTGAACAATCCACTCTGAGCTCTGATTTTCTATATTGCTCAAGCTCAGCAAGGTCTATTTCCATTTTTGAAGAGCAGAAAATTGTAATAGAAACATAGACACACACACACTCTTTCTCTCTCATACAACCTGAGAGTCAGAAGAACTAAACTCTAGATTTAATTTCCTTGAAAATTTTCCCTGGGATCTTGGACAAATCACTTCATCTCTTTGAGCCTTAGTTTCTTTCTCTTGAAACAAACAAAAACAGATAACCTAGTAGATCTTTTCCAGCTTGAGCAGAGTTTGATTAATGTAAGTTTACAATGAGAGATGGGGCTGAATTCTCCAACTTCTATGGACCACCAGGAAAGAAACTCAGTAGTGGACCTAAGAAAGGTGGCTTAGTTGTTAAAAAAAATTTTTTTTTCAAAATACCTACCATGATAATACAGGACTCCCAAATTTGTCATTCTACCCTAGTCTAAGAGAGTTAGTGAAGATTTCTAGACTGAAGCTTTTTTGTTCTGTCTCAGACATTTGCTCCCACCCCATGGTGTGCTGGAACCAGATCACACTGGCTTGTGAGAGCTGACTGCACATCTCCCAAATCCATGCTCAATAGCTTCATATTGGCAGCTTGAAATTAGTCATAGTGGGAATATTACACCACAGAAGTCAGCACATGCTACAAATCATGACTTACAATTCCCCTGTGGAGAGATGGCTTACCAGCACACCAGAGCTCCCTATACTATTCATGATGATGAATTTTACATCTCAACTGGATGGGGCCATGGATCATCCAGATAGTTGGCTAAACATTATTTCTGGGTATGTCTGTCAAGGCATTTCTGGAAGAGACTAGCATTTGAATTGGTAATCTGAATAGAGCAGATGGCCCTCCCAATGTGGGTAGGAATCCACAGAAGGCTGGAATAGAATATAAGGAGGAATTTGCTCTCTGCCTAATTGCTTAAGCTCAGATACTGATTTTTTTCCTGCCCTTGGTGGTCCTGGTTCTCAGACCTTTTGACTTTATCTAAAATGTATATCATCAGCTCTCATGACTTCAATCCACTGACTTTCTTGGGCCTCTAGTTCACAACAGCAGGTCAGGGGACCTCTCAGTCTCCATAATTGCATGAGTCAATACTTTATAATAAATCTCTGTATAGAAGAACATACGTGTGTGTGTGTGTGTGTGTGTGTGTGTGTGTGTGTGTGTGTGTATGAGCAACTCCTATTGGTTTTCTTTCTCTGGAGAACCTGATCAAACATTCATAAAAACCCACAATACCCACTTACTAGTCTTCCTCATCTCCTACTGGAACCTACAATGCTAAGTAAAGATAAATAAGAATTTGCCCATTTGTAAGTCTCCTTCTATCAAATGTAATTTATTTAAAAAAAATCCAAAATAAAAAAAAAAAAAACTTGGGGCAGGGGGAAGCAAAGAAAAACCAAATTCCTTGGGTTCATGGCCTAATTCTGAGTCAATCCTCAACTCTGCAAAATTCTGGCCACAACTGTTTTTCCCTGAGACCACCTCTCCATAAACCAAACAAGTTTTCACCCCAGACCCAAATTCCTAACTCACATTCAGCAGTGTGCTTCACTGGCCTCAAATTCCATTGGATGAGCTTTGTGTCTCTCTCTAATTGCAACACTTAGACTGAGAGTCATGGCCATGTTCCACGGCAAAGCTTATCTGATGCTTCGTTCCTCTGGGTAAACAGGTTTCCTGCTGGGGCTGCCAGCAGCTCTAAGCACTAGCCAAGTTTGGCAGACGTTAAAAGTTTAGGGTTCTTCTCCATGTTCTCAGCTCCAAGCTGGCCGTGAACTGTCTGTACTCCCCACGGCCCACCAGGCTCTCAGCCATTCCTGCCCTGTGCCATCTTCCTTGCTCAGCCCTATGCCCACCTTGCACCTGGATGCCCCGACTGGAGACAGGGCATCATTTGTTCCAGACTTCTGCAGAGCCTCACAGTTCATGTCAAGATCTGTTTTCCATCTTATTGCTCTAAAAGAAGGATTTAATTCCTCAGTTCAGCTAATGGACCCAGTGGCAGATTTTGTGGGAAAAGATCAGTGTAAAGAAATCAGTGTCACTTTTCCTGACCCAGACTTTTCCAGCGAAAAGTAATATCTGAAAAAAAAAGCAAACACTGTGCTAAGTATTCTTCATATTAAAGGCAGAAATCCATGGTTAGGCACCATGAATCAGGACCAGACACTCTTTTGTGTGGTCTATGAGGAAGAGCACCTATCAGCTGGGAATTATTATGTAGAATTCAAAATCACCACTCAGATATTGCAGCAATGGCAAAACCACTAGAGACTTGACACACGCAATTTCTGTACTTGTCTCTTGTCACCAACCACAATTTGAGTAGCACTGAAGGCTATCAGTGGTGTAGATTTGAGGGTCCTTATTACGCAAAAGAGAGCTGAAGTTTCTTAGCAGAGATTATAAATGGAAGATGATCTCCTAGGAGTGAAGGAGGCAAAGGGGTTGCTTTCAGAATGGTAGAAAGAGAAGTCAGAACAAAGTCACAGAGGCCAAAAACCGAGACAAATTTTGGTAGCCACATCAGTGAAATAAGATAAGCAGATGGCATGGAAGTGACCAAGGGAACATCCACAATGTCAAGGACAAAAAAGCTCTGTGCCAGAAGCCCAGGTGTTCAGTGGACACAGAATCTACACAGGGTTCTTCTTCTCAACTTGCCTGTTGCCACCCAAAAGATGGCTGCCCTCATGTATGATATCTCACTTTATAAAATTATTCCCTTAAAGATCTGTGCTTACTGCTGTAACATTTTTTTAATGTGGCATTATTCTATTGAGGAACAGATCTATAATTTGAATACCTCTAAGTCTTCCTTCTTTCATGAAGTAAAATTACATATGCTCCTCTTTCAGGAATCCCCAGAATAGAAAATCCATGGAAAATGCATGAATTGGCACCCATTTTCCTAAGAACATAGGAGGATATTGTTTTCTTGGTGGTCTTTACCTTCTGCTTTCCTTTGAGTCTGCCAGGGAGGCTCAGTCGTGTTCTCACAGATGGCTCCAGCCCTCAGTTTCACATCACTCCATACTGTGGACCCAGGGCCCTCTCCTTTGTCACGCCAGGTCAAATGTGAGGCAGAAAGTGTTCTACACCTTCCTCTGTTACTCTCTCTTCCATGTCCTCCCAGACCCCGCCACTCTCCATTGTGGGGGGATATCTTTCAGCACAACAAAGTCTGACGTTATACACCAAGGAATCCACCTGGTAAGTGAGAAACCTGGGTCTTGAGGATGATCCCAACTGAGTACCAGGTGCAGTTCTTCTAAGATGCAGCCCAGGGATGGGTGGGTCCAGATTTGGACACAAGAACAAAGGAGACTAGTTCCCGGATGTAAAGGGAGGGGAGAGAGAGAGAGAAAGCAAGGAAGAAATTGCTTCCTGGAGAGCAACCAAGAAGACCCTAGGTATCTTGGCACATCTCCTGACAGCGAGGGTGATAAAGTGCGCTGTGTGTTATCTTCTGAACTCCTTGAGAGCCCATGACCAGTCCCTCCTCTTGAGAGGAATTCAGGTCCTCAAGCTTCATCAATCAGTTCAAACTATAGAGAACTTCAGAGCTGTGACATTCTGCCCTTCTGCCTATTTGTTTTGTACGATGAGGGACATCTGACACAAGACAGGCACAGAGGAGTGATGATTTAGAAATGGGCACCACTCCACTCCAGCATGGTGCCGGGTCCCTCAGTGAGCCATTCCCCACATCTCCACGTGTCCTCTCTTCCCCTCCTGTTGCTGATGACACCAGCTCATGAGATATGGCCCCCAGGACATGGGAGCTGCTCAAGAGAGAACAGAGAGGAGCCTGTGACAGATGCAACTGAAGTAGGAACCACACTCCCTGTTGTTCTTTTGATTCCCAGGTGGCTGAATGACCTCATAGGATTTGGGTTTCTGTCTCATATCCTAGATGGTCTTGGGTGTATATAAACTTTTGTGTAAGTCTCCTAGGGCTCGTTGATACTGGTCTGAGCTGCCAGAGTGGAGACATGGTCACTGGTGGTTGATAGTGGCCCTTTTCATCCCTATCTGCTGACATATGCAGCTAGGTTTGCAAAGTGTGGGATGTGTTTCCCTTACAAATTTCACCAGTGGTTCCTAGCCTAGGCAGCAACTAGAAGCTTCCTGGATGACCCTAATGTTAAGCACTAGTGTCTATACCTTCTCTTGTGGGTGGGTGGCCAGCCCCATTTGTTTTGTCTCTCTTCCTTTCACCTGTTCATTTCCCCAGTCTAAAACTCAAATAGCAAGAAAATGAAACAACAGTTCTCATTGCTCACCATGCAACTAAAGACTAAGGTCACAAAGCATGAGGACTCCTTCTCCAGTGGACCTCTGTGTTCTCCATGATTCTTACTTTATAGGGCAAATGCCAGATCTGGGAGCTTGGAAAGAATTTACCTGAAACTGTCTTCTTCCTTCCTCCCTCTCTTCCTTCCTTTCTCCTTCACTTCTTTTTCCATATTTTTTAAGTAAATGTAGAATAGACAAATCAAAATTGTATATATTTACTGTGACCTTTGCTACTTCTGAAGATCAGCTATCCCAAAAGGGTAGCAGAACCTAAGAAGGAGATACGATTCAAGGAGAGAAAACAAAACAAAACAAAAAAACCTTATGGGAAAACATAAGACCAGAGAGAGAGCCAGGATGAGGTCACAGCCAACTTCCCTGGTGATCTCTGAATGCTGTCACCAGACAGCTTGGCTGATGACCTACAGAAGACTATTAGTTGACATTCAACAGACCTTCTCCCCTTCTTCCTGTTATGTAAAGACTACAATTCCCAGCCTTCCTTGTAACTGGGTGTGGCCATGTGGCTGACTTCTGTCCAATGGGATGAGTGCATGTGTTTCATTCTTACAGTTCGGGTTGGCCATTTGAATGGAAAATGCTTCCTTAGCTCTTCTTTTCCTTTCTCACTGGCTAAAGGTGACGGCAAAGGCATTGAACTCTTCCTGACCAAGCAAGTAGAGAGAGCATTAAGGGGACAGTGAGCTGACATAATGCAAAGAACCCAGGTCCTTGGAGGACTTCATGGAATGGAGCTGCCCTGTCCTCCTGAGCAGCTCACCTTTTCACATGAAAGAGGAATTAACACCCTTCTTGTTTAAGCCATGGTTCTTTTCTTTTTTTAAAAAAATATTTATTTATTTGCTTCAGTTGTACACAATGCAATGCATTTATGTTTACGTGGTGCTGAGGATCGAACCCGGGCCGTGCACGTGCGAGGGGAGCGCTCTGCCGCTGAGCCACAACCCCAGCCCCCCCCCCCCCCCCCCCCCCCCCCCCGCCATGGTTATTTTCATTTCCACGAAGGGGGAAAAAAAACAGCCAAATCAAAGCCCCAACAAATACAGGAACCAAAAGGGAAAAATGAAACTCACCCCCAAAGAGAAGACATTAGGAAATATTCAAAATTCTAACAGCAGGAATAGTATCTTGTCCTTGTTTTGACAGGAATTTGCTATCCCTAGGGTTTGACTAAGAGAAATCTGGAGCCAGCAACCTGAGTAAGTAGTTGTCAGACCTAGCTGGAGTTCCAAAAACATTCTAGCAGTTAGGACTCTACCCTTTTGTTATGGTTTGGATATGCGGTATTCCCCAAAAGCATACATGTGAGACAATGCAAGAACTTTTAGAGGTGAAATGATTGGATTATGAGAGTTGTGATCTAATTGTTGGTTTAATCTAGTGATATAGATTAACTGGGCTGTAATGGTGGGCAGGTAGCGTGTGGCTGGAAGAGGTAGGTCACTGGGGTTTATTTTGTCCCCAGAGCGCTCTCCTTTGCCAGGCCCTTCTGCCACGATGTTCTGCCTCACCTTAGGCCCAGAGCTATGGAGTTGGCCAACAATAGATTGAATCTCGGAAACTGTGAGGCAAAACAAACCTTTCCTCCTCAAAATTGTTCTTGTCAGGTCTTTTGACCATAGTGACCCAAAAGCTGACTAAAACACCTTTGCTGAGAATTCTGATTGGAGAAGAGGCTGGCAAGGAGGGGTCCCTGTGCCTGTTCCTAAGATTTTCCTCTCCCCTCTTTTCCTTTCCCCCAGAAAGACTAGAGAGACTCTCACTCCTTTCCTGACTCAATCATTGGAAGATATTAAAATTTAGCATAGTCCTCTGTACCTTTTATTTCATATAAATTAGCACTTGGAGATAAAGTACTGGGAAGTAATGTCTTAAAAACATGAGTCTGATCATATTTGTGCTTCCATCCAGAGGAGTGGAATATCTGGTTATCTCCTTTCCTGTGATGTTAGCACATTGATAATTAGTGCGCAGAGCTCTGAATTAGGGTTTCAAATATTGATAGACTAATTTTGGAATACTTCTAGGAAGAACCACCCTCTTGTTCATCAATTATTTAGTCACCCTGAGGTGATTTGCCTCTGTGTCCTTTGACACAACCCAAGCAGTCCTTGACAACCTCTGTGCTTTCTGGTTTGAGATGCTGTAGGCTCCTTTTGTAAAATTCCTGCTGCAGACCTGGAATCAGCATTTTGTCTAAGGTGCTCTGTGTTATTATACTCAGAAACCCATAGTCTAGATTCTGGAGGCATTCACTGCTACGGACAAGGTCATTGTTTATACACCATTCTAGGAGAAAGACTGGAAAGCACAAATTTAAAAAAAAAAAATTCATTGCCAATTCATAGTGATACTTACAGTTCAATTTCAAACTGTTTTACTTAACCTCTTTGATTCTTTCTCTACGACTGAAAATCCTAGTTCCCAGGGACACCAACCTAAGTATTTATTTGCCTTTTCTCACAATATACCTGCAAAAGCCTAACAATTTTTCAACACCATCATCAACAATATCATTGAAAATGTTTTAAGATTGATTTTGCAGTAGTTTGGATCTTTCTACCCTGCGGATACACCACAATTTATTCACCCAGTCTGCTGTAGATGGGCATTTGGGTTGTTTCCAGTCTTTTGTTTTAACAAGCAGAGCTGCTGGGTCAAGGGTAAATGTATATAATTTTGCTAGATGTTGGCAAGTTCCCCTCCATAGCAGCTGTACCATTTTGCATTTCTGCTGGCAAAAAAAAAAATAAAAAATAAAAATAAGGGTGCCTTTGCCCTCAAAGTCTTGCCAAGAGAGTAGGTAGTCAAAGTTGGACTTTTTTTGTTCTGTTTATTCTGGTAAATGAGAAATGGTATCTCGGTGTGCTCCTTACCCCAACCCCCACCCCCGAGCCCCCTGCAGGATGTACACTCAGGGCAATGCAGGAAGTGGATGGAATAACTCCTGTTTGATCTCCCTGGCTCCAAAAAATTCATTTAACACATTGTCCTTAAATAACATTGGATACATGTTACATGTATCCAATATTAAATTGATAAGAATAGATATTATACTTAATCTTAGCCAAAAGGCTGATTCAGTGTACTTCTAATTTGCATTTCTGTTATAGTGAAGTTAATCAGTTCTTTAAATACATTTAATAGATTCTGGTATGCACTATTTTCAATAACAATACTTTTGGAATTTCTTCAGTATTGTTCTATATTTTCTTTTTGATCTAACAGTTACTTAATAAATGACTTGAAATTTCCACATGAAAAGGAATTTCCATCAGAGAATATTATTTGGAATATCTCCTCTGTTTAATGGTTGTTTATATTGGGGGTAGAATCTTTTGCTAAAAAGTTTTTTTGGGGGGTGGGGCACCAGGTATTGAACTCAGGGGCACTTAATCACTGAGCCACATCCCCAGTCCTATTTTGTATTTTATTTAGAGACAGGATCTCACTGAGTTGCTTAGTGCCTCACTTTTGCTGAGGCTGGCTTTGAACTTTCCATCCTCCTGCCTCAGCCTCCCAAGCCCCTAGGATTACAGGCATGTGCCACCATGCCTAGCTTGCTAAAAAAGTTTTCATGTTTTAATTTCTGTTTTCTTTTTAAAGGTTAGATACTGTTAAACTCTTTTGTTCATTTTACAAAGGAGGGCAAAATTTTTCAAGTGTCACAGATAAAACTCAGCCACTCCTATAGGAACAATGAAGTTCAGTTTCATTAATAAATAGTAGCTTTGGGGGAGAGGTGGCTTCTGATTATATGATCATCTTTTTGTTTCCTTCTTTCCCTTTACCATGAACCTTCAATAGTGCCTCAAAGGTATAGAAAGTTACTGGGAATTATATCTGCCTGGGTGTTGTGTTGGGATGCACGAAGCTTCTAGAATCTACAAAAATGAACCACTGTCTAGATAAAGTGTGCCTACAATATTTAAAAGTATTTGAGCTGACACAGAGAATAGAACACAAGATCCTAGGCATAACTCAAGAGAATTTTTCCTTTCTTCTCCCTGGCTCTTTGAGTCTCGCAGAAATGGAAAGAATCTCTATATTTCATCTTTAAATTTTAGCTAACGATAAGAGAAATTAAGTGATTCCATAGAGGTTTGAAGGGGGGACAAACAAAATTCATGCACACAGATCATAATAAATCTAGCGTTTGTACCAATGTACTCACATTACTATAAACAAGATTTTTGTTGATGGAATAACAACTATGTCTCCATACTTCAGGGAAGAGGAAAAAAGAAATAGAAATGTACAGCATCAGATGCTTGTATTACAAAACTCAGAATATATAAAGAACCTTGTAAAATCAATAAGAAATAGACAGTAAGAAAAAAAGCAGCAAAATATTTGAACAAGTATTTTACACAAGAAAAAATTCAAACAGACCAAAAACATAAGGAAAAGTGCTCAAAACTCTTTAGGAATTAGGAAAATGTAACTTCAAGCCATAATGATATATAAGCACACAACCGCTACTCTGGCAAAAGTTTGAAAGTCTGGCAATACCAAGGGTGTAATAGGAATAACAGGAGTAAGAGGAATTCTCAAACAAAGCTGCTAGGGCTTGATGTGGATTAGGAACATTATTTGACATTATCCACTAAAACTGAACACATGCATATCATATCATACATAAATACATTTAAATACATTTAATAGATTCTGGTATGCACTATTTTCATTAATAATTTTCATCAAATCATTTCACCTAGCATTTCACTCCTGGGATATATACTCTGTCCCTTAGAAATGTGAGTGCATTCTACCATTGAAAAGAATGTTCTACATAGAAGAGTATGTTCATAGGCAAAAGCTGGAAACACCCATTTACTGTAACAATGCCCATTTCCTGTAGAATGAATGAATACATTTATTGTACATCCATCCACTGGCATGCTGGCAGATATTTAACAATAGGGAGGAAAGGCTCTGATTTGTAGCATTTGCCAAATTCCACAGTATAGATACTCCCATCATGGCCAGTTTCTAGCTCCCAATATGATACCAACTAGCTTACAAAACCCATGAACATTTAACAATCAGCTCTCATGAGTCTGGACAAGCTGACTCCAGAGGATCCCTGAGTATATTCCCATGTTGTAACACTATACAACAATAAAAATGAATGAACCCTATCTACACGCAACAGCTTGGATAAATCTCACAAATGTGATGTTGAGCAAAATAAGCAACTAGAAAAAGAATGCATAGTGCCTGATTCCATCTACGTATAGTTCAAAATAGGCCAAATTAAATCAGAATGTTTAGGGATGGAATATTTACATGATAAAAGCACATAGCAGGGGAGAGTTGATTCTATAAGTGAAGACAGTGGTTAACTCTAATGAGGAAGAGGAGGTATGTGGTAGACTTCTGGGGTGCAGGTCAAATGTTCCATTTCTTGATTTTGGTGGTGTTATACAAGTACTCTCTTTATACATATTTGTTAAACTATACCTATAGTTGTGTGCATCTGTTTGCATATAGGTTTAAATCAGTGGCATGCTGGATTCTGCTGGAACTGGCTCATACCAACTCATGAGGATAATCTTGTCTCAATTCTGCATTCAGTGATGCCATGTTGGTAGCCTGGAATCAGCAGCCACAGTGGGAGCATTTACACCACAGAAATTGGCAAACACAACAAGTCAGGGCTTTTCTTCTTTTTCTTCTGAAGAATGGGTTTAACAACCTACCACTGACGATACATTTAAAACATATATACGATTCAAAAAATTGGCTTTTTAAAGCACAGGTTTTTCAAGGTTGAATGCCCTTCAACAGTTTCAAGGCAAATTGAATTTTTGAAAAACTAAACATGACAAGATCCTTGGAATGAAAAGCACTGACATTGTGAAAGAGAATTGGCTGTGAGAAATGTGAAGAGTTTGACGTTCTCCATTGTTTGATGTGTAATGAAAATCATTACACTGATGGTAAAATTGAGACCCACATCTAGTCTTCTGTCCTTATAGAAAATGTTCTTGATGAGTCCTTTGCAAGATGGTAAAATAGAGTAGATCAGAAGCTTTTCTGTCTTCCATTCAACCTGACTTTCTTAATTTCCACCCAAAAGTGGCCCCAACATTGTACTTTGCCAACTTGTTGGCAGCACTCTGAGCAGCTCTCCTTCATGACTACCTGTCATAACTTGTATAGCAGTGGAAAAACACGGTTATTTTTATCTACATATTTATGTGATTCTGTGTTCTTAAAATTCAGAGATCCTAAGATAGAGTTATGGTACCTTTATTCATTTCTGTTTTCCCAATGGCAAATGATTTATAATATTTCCATATTAAAATAATCCTGTATATATTATAATATAGAATTCTTAAAATTTCATTCATTTTCAAGGGAAGCCACGAGGTCAAAGGGAAATTTGGGCTCGTGAATGGCTTCCGCAGAAAATGCCTGCTGGAAAAAGAATCTGATGCTAAAAGTTTTCAAAAAGTATAGACTACTATCATTTCAGTTATAATATGAATCTAAAAACAATAGATTTGGTTAGATATTAATAAACTCATATATCATCCTGACTTGTGGAAACTTGATTGGAAAGCATTGTTTTCATTTGGGGAGGGAGGAGGAATGGAGATGGGACAGGTCTCTTGGATGGCTTTGACTCGTTTGTTTTATAAGAGTTGAGACGTCAAAGGGTCCGAACGAGATAAGCATAGGGCTTTGTTATTTTTTCCACTGGCTCGAGAGGAATAGTTGGAGTTCATAGTCGGATGGGAGGAATGTTGCTTATAATCAGGCACCAAAGTAAGCTCAGATTTGACAGGTGTGAGTCTACATTTCAGTGAGTGAGAGTCCCAGGCTGTGGACACCTGTCTTCTCCAAGTTCTCACCTTCACTTGCCTATTTTACCAGTCTGGCGACCCTGTATGAGTTTACCTTACTGCTTTTTTTTTCCTTTTTGTGGCCTTATGTTTCCCATATCCCAATTTATTCTTTTTGGGCAGGATTGATTCATATTCATTGTAACAAAATGTAAAACAAACAGAGCATTCATCTATCACCATATTTAATATCCGTGGCTCCTGTGGCAGTTTCACCCTAAAATACCACAGGGAAGACTGTCACAACATGTCCCCAGGTGTTAGAGGAGAAAGAACTTTGAGTTCCTCTTGCATTCCCTCCCCAAGCTGTTAGAAGCAAACTTAAGCCATCTTAAGAGGGGGAACTGGGCCTAGGGTTGTGGCTCAAGTGGTAGAGCGCTCGCCTACCATGCGAGAGGCACTGGGTTCGATCCTTAGCGCCACACAAAAATAAAATAAAGGTATTGTGTCCACCTAAAAAACTAAAAAAAAAAAAAGTTAAATAAAAGGAGGTGGAATCACCTCCTTTAATTAAGCAATCTCCTTTTTTGTGCTTGCCCAAAAGCACTCCTAAATATAAGACCAGAATTGGTTAGTGGCATGCAACTTTTAGTTGGCTGATATTTCCATTCAATTATTTTCAATACAATTGTGGTAGGCCATGGTGTGAGGATGTATTAAAAGAAAATCACAGGCATTATTGCTGCACCCTTACATTTGATATTCCAAGCAACTGGAGAGGATTATTTTAGAATAATTTTCCACAGAAGGAGATTTGTGGGAAGTAGAGAGTAGATTATCAAAATTACTTGTGGAGCTTTTCACAAAACAAAATATATATCCCAATCCAGCCCTTTGTCTGAACTTTTCCAGTCAGGATTTCTTGAAGTATGAGATAGGCAATCTTGTTATGAAAAAGTTGAGTCTGATAAATACCCCCGATTGAGAGGAACATTAAATAAAGAAGGCAATAAGACCTCATTAGCTGGGGACGAGAGGATAATGGAGAATTCTTCCTCCTCTTTCTAGTAACTTAAAACATTCAACAAAGCATAATGGTGGACCCTGCAGAGTAGAAAACAGAATCCCTGCCTCAAGAAGCACATGCTGTTTAGAACTATTTAGATCTCCAACATGAGGCACAGGAACAGAAATTTCCCAGTGCAAAGCAGGATGGGGCAAACCCTGAGGATCTAGATGCTCTTTGGCCGTTGCGAACACAATTGGCCACCCATCCACAGGTCAGGAGAACTCTCAGGTGTCACCTCAGTGAGGTTGCCAGAGTACAGTGGGGTCAAGAGTATTGTGAATGAGTCATTTAGGCATCAGAAGTGGGTGCCCTCACCTGGTAGCAGATCAAGAGTCTTCCCATCTTCATAGCCAGAGGGTGCACTGAACTGGAAGAGCGAATCTCCTCCAAGGACAGCACTGGTCAGTATGCTCCCAAATGACAGTCAAGACCTTCATCTCTTCTACACGCAGAACACTTTTCTGGAGAGCAGAGGCCTACGCAAGCTGGGTGGATGTCCTGCTAGAACTACTGGTCAACTGAGTAGGTCCATTTAGAGAGCCTTGAGGAGTAGTTCTGACCTCACACACTATCTGTGTTAGCCACCTTTCCATTGCTGTGGCCCAAACACTTGACAAGATCAACTCAGAGGAGGAAAGATTTATTTTGGCTCAAGGTTTCAGAGGTGTTGGCTGATTCCACTGCACAAACATCAAGGTAGACGGATTTGGAGGAAGCTCATGACAACCAAAAAGCAGAGAGAAAGAGACAGGAAATGACCAGGGACAGATATAGTTCCCAAGGCCACACCCCTAGTGACCTACTTCCTCCAGCCATGGCCCACCTGACTATAATCACCACCCAGTAATGCAGATTATTAACCCACCAAATGGATTAACCCACTGATGAGGTCACAGCACTCAAGATCCTCTGAACCTCACTGCATTGACTAACACATGAGCTTTTTGGTGGGGATTCCAGATCCAAACCATAATACTATTCCAATTTAGAGTCTCCCTTCCTTAGGCAGTATATGTGCATGTTTGGGATGACCAAGAAGCACCTTTTTTCTTCTGCAGAATGTAGTAGAGAGACATTTGTTTGTTTAAAATCCTTTCCCTTAGAAAACCACCTAACCCCTGTTCTATTATAATGCTCATCAATCCATGTGATTTGGGTGAGAAGGAAATATGTGAACAGCTGGGACCAGAAAACATCAGCTCTCAGTATCAGTGAGCTCTGTATCCATGGATTCAGGAATTTGTACTGTCTTGTCATTATTTCTGAACAATGCAGCATAATCATTATTTATATAACGTTTATGTTGTATTAGGTATTATGTAGAATCTAGAGATGATGTAAAGTATACAGGAGGATATGCTCAGGTTCTAGGCAAACACCGCACAATTTTATAGAAGGAATTTGAGCACTAGCAGATTATGGTATCCACAAGGGCCTGGAACCAGTTTCCTAAGGATACAGAGGGACAACTGTACTCAAGTTCCTTGGTTCAGGAGTAGACACGACTTGAGCTAGAAAAACCAGTTGTTGTGGTTTAGATATGAGGTGTCCCCCCAAGGCTCATGTGTGAGAAAATGCAGGAAAACGTTTAGACATGGTTGGGTTATAAAAAGTTTAACATACTCAGTGTATTAGTGGCCTGAGAGGAATTAATTATTGGTGGTAACTGTAGGTGGGTAGGATGTGGCTGGAGGAGGTGGGGCCCTGAGGTGTGCCTTTGGGGTTTGTGTTGTCCTTGTTGAGTAGAGCTCTCTCTCTCTCTGCTTCCTCGTGCCCTGTCCTGAGCCACTTTCCTCCACCACACTCTTCCATCACAACGTCCTGCCTCTCCTCAGGCCCTGAGGAATGGAGTTAGCCATCTATGGACTGAGATCTCTAAACCCGTGAGCGACAAACAAACTTCTCCTCCTCTAAGATTGTTCTTGTCAGGTCCTTTGGTCACAGCAGTGCAAAAAGCTAAATCACCAATCTTTCTTGTTTCTTGGGGTTCTCAGGAGAGATTTTTCTCTCTCCTACTGTGGTGATAAGCTGTTAGGGCTCTGTTGAGCCAGAACTATCAGGGACCTCCCTCTTTCCCAACATCTGGAAAGACCTCAAGAAGAAAAGAAGAACTAAGAAATAGAGAAAGATCAGTGGGTACGTCTAAATATAGCCTAATTATACATGGACTTTTTAGCTAGATAAACTAATTAATTCCTTTTTTGCCTAATTTGAGGTTTTTTGTTTTTTGTTTTGTTATTTTGTTGTTGGGGATTGAACTCAGGGGCACTCAACTACTGGGCCACATCCCCAGCCCTTTTTTGTATTTTATTTAGAGACAGGGTCTCACTGAGTTGCTAAGTGCCTCGCCATTGCTGAGGCTGGCTTTGAGGTCAGGATCCTCCTGCCTCAGCCTCCCAGGTGCTGGGATTACAGGTGTGCACCACCATGCCCAGTGTGTTTTTTTTGTCATTTTTTTTTTAACAGAAAGGATATTATTCTGATTATAGATCTACTGTAATCACCAGATTTGTCAAATAAAAATACAGGCTGCCTAGCTAAATTTGAATAATTTCTTAGTATAAGTATATCCCAAATATTGCATGGGACATAACTATATTCAAAACTTCATTGATTATCTGAAATTCAAATTTCACGGGGAAAATAAATAACTTTTACTTGCCAGTATTAATTGTGTCAACAGTGTTTTAAAATTCTCTGCTCAGAAGGAAAGAGAGCAGTCAGCTGGTGGATTTGCCCTTAAAGAACACGGGGGAAAAAAAAAAAAAAAAAACTACAACAAGGAAAGTTTCCATGGAGCCACAGATAGAGGCATCCTAATTAAATCTTTCTTCTCCGAGTTAACCCTGTTTTGTACAAACTAGAGGAGAAAGGTAGGGAGATTTGGGGTCAGGCATTTTAATCCTTATCAGATGGATAAATACTTCAGCTGCTCAGTGCTTTTGCTAAATAGTAGTATCACCTAAGGGAGCCTCTAAGCATTCCAATGTCCAGGTCACACCCAAAGCAATGAAATCACAACCAGAGACGACACACGCAGGAGCTTCCAATGTTCAGCCAAGGCAGGAGCCGGGCCATTAAGATTCAACCCAGTTGGAAGTGTTAAGAAACAAGAAATGAGGAAGGTCTTACCCAATCGAGTAAGCAAATCATTCCCAAAAGGGGATTAGCCAATGGGCTGGCTGACTGCTGGGCTACCTTGCTGGCTCACCCCCCACACAGCTGTGGACCTTAATCTCAGCTTGCCCTTAAGTGGCCTTGGGGTTGGCAGGTGTTTGGGTCACAGGGATGCAGACACAGAGGCCATAGTAGGTCCTTGTGGCAGGTGCCAGAATAAACAAAGCATCTCAGCTCTGGTTCCCTGAGGAAAGAAGAATTCTCTTTAGGAAGCTCAGAAGGAGGGAGGGGCTGGGTGAGGCTTCAGGGAATATTCACTTTCAGAAGAGTAGATAGACTCTTCTCAGAGTCAAAATCCTCACCTGGGGGTGGTTCCTCATCTCTCTTTCTGCCGCCAACACCACCTCTGCTCCATCCCCCTGCCTGTTCCTGACCAGGCCCTCAAAGTTTCTGGTGTTCTGCTAGGCCTCTAGGATGTATCAGACGCACACAATCAGCAGGCTGAAAGGAAACATCTGGAACTGTCTCCGATTGAATTGATTTGGCTTGCTGCCCCTTGAAGCTGTCGTGAAGACTGCTGGTGGGCCAGGCACGTCTGAAACTGAAGGCTAGGAGATGTCTGTACTGGTGGCGAGAGGGCCTCATCTGTGCTTAGGCAAGATCCAGGCAGGCTGGTGGACTCGTGTTCCCAGTGTTCCCCAGAAGCCCCTACAGTTTTTAAAGACCAGACTGGAGTGCTCTGTTCTGCACCATCACGTTTTCAAGTGTAAAAGCCTCGAGTGAATGACCAGAGGGAGCGCAGAGCTTGGATAAAGGGAACGTGAACTTGAGCTGTGGTAGTCAGTGCCCAAATGCCTCGGCTTTGGGAAGAAGTACCCAGAGGTGAACAGCACTAGGGAATCATTTGCATTCATCCAGAATCTGTGACTGTCACAGAGGCTGCCCAGCTAAGAGCCACTGCTGTCACTCCCATCACTGACTCAGTAAACCAGTGATTCATCAATTCATCTAACGAACGGTTATTTAGTGCCCAGGAGTACAATGGGGACATGATGGTGGAGAGCCAAAGAGTCGTGGTCCTTGCTCCCACGTCCCTCCCATCCACACTCCACTGTTTAGATTTGTAACAAAGGAGCTGGGGGTAAGAGGAAGCAAGAGGATGCGGCTGCTCATCCTAAATGAGGAAATTAACCTAGTAGCCTCCTCAAGTCTGCTCCAAGTGTGAATCTGGGGGAGGATGCTTTTAAGAACATCACAAGCTAAAATTCACAGCCACTTTAGGAAATGTTCCAGAACCATTTCATTTTCCCTGAGAAAAACAGGACTGCACACACTAATCTCTGGGGTGCTGGGACACCTTGCTCTGCTTTGCCCAAATTTAACATTGCACAGTTTTCCTGGCCCGCAGCTTTTCTCTCTGCTAGAGAGGAGATCAAGTCTAAAGGGAGACCCTACTAGACAGTTATCTTTTATCTCCATTTTTTCCAGCTACTTCCAGATACTTTGCAGTTGTGGTGGGGGTCCGGGGGGGTTGAGGAGGGTAGATTACCTCTGAGCAGAACTTGAGGAGAAGCAGTCACGTGGTCTCCAGAGAAAGCAATGGCTGCCCCTTGTGTCCCCTGGGTCTTACCTTCTAGGCTAGAGAGGATGCTGGAAGAGTCCTGCTGAGCACTCCTGACCCCGCTTGTTCCTGCTAGAGTTGCAACAAGCTAAGCCACAGAGGGGATTGTCCCTTCCGTGAAGAGCTACAGTAGAAGGTGCCCACAGCGGGGTTACTTCCCTTCACATCTTTGACCAGAGACTGAGCAGTGGCTTCTTCCCTAAAGAGCACCTGGTCTCCGCTGTAATTCCCTCCTGCCGGCAGGGGGCGCTGTGGTGCCCAGGAGCACTACTCCAGTTTGGCCGCTAGATCTGCTCCTCAGAGGACACAGGAGCTGAAAGATGTTTAACCCAGAGTTGCCATCTTATTAGGCTGGAGGTAACACTGAGGTGTTGGTAGTTTGTTGGGCAGCCAACCTCTTGATAATTAGCTACTACCTGTAGCTCCTGTGCTTTATGAGTAGCTCACCAACACCATCTTCTACTTTGATTCCACACCTGTTGATTTCTATCAGCAAACAGGTCCAAGAAAGACTGTGCTCCTTGTTGAAGAGGCACACCCGCTGGGCCTGGTTATTCAGGGTGCATGGATTTTGGCCAGCAGCACCTGGGCTTCCTGAGAACTTTCTAGAAATACAGAATCTCAGGCCCCATCCCAGAGTGACTGAATCTAAATCCGCATTTTAACAAAGATGGCCCCAGGTTTCGTGTACACATTTAAGTTCAGGAAGCCCTGCACTAGGGGATGTCCTTGCACCTCAGGTGTACCACAGATGGTGCTCTTTCTGGTTAAGCATCTTATCTGCATCTCTCTCCATCATCTCTCTTCATTTAACTTTTTGCACCATGGGTCACAAACATCAATCAGTAAGCAGACTGGAACTGAAATTGTGAAAAGGACTCACAATTTCACAGTGCCCGTTTCACTTACAGCCCCTAGGTTAGCATAAGATATACCACTGTGTGGTAGGCTTGGGTTTTCAAGACAGTCACCAAGAGGTCTGGAAGTACTTTCCCTGCCACTGAGGCAGTGTTCTTAAAGCGGACTCGGTTATGGTCTAGGCTACAGACTGGTTGCGAGGGCTATCTAATTCCTAAGTGTTCTAAGCCTTGCCTGTAGATGGACGAAATGTCTCCTGCATGTATTCATCAGTTATTATGAAGACACAGATGCCACTTTGATTGTTTTAGTCAGCTTTTTCACTGATGTGACTAAAAGATCTGACCAGAACAACTGTAGAGGAGGAAAGGTTTATTTAGGGGCTTGCGGTTTCAGAGGTCTCAGTGGCTGGCTCCATTGCTCAGGGCTCAAGATGAGGCAAGAAGACATCATGGCAGAAGAGTGTGGCAAAGAGAAGTGGAATCACATAATGATCAGACAGCAGAGAGAAAGAGAGAGGTCCCCACTTGCCAGATACAACTATATACCCCAAAGCCACACCTCAATTCCCACCTCCTCCAGCCACACCCCACCACTTCAGTTACCACTCAGTTAATCCCTATCAGGGATTAATTCACGGATTGGGCTGAGACTCTCACAACCCAATCATTTCTCCTCTTAACCGTCTTACATGGTCTTACACATGAGCTTTTGGGGGACACCTCACATCCAAACCATAAAGTTGACTAATAAAAGAAAAATTCATTTTTAAAGGTGATTGTGCTGTCTCTTAGTGTATTCTGCTTACTTCTAGAAGAGTTCCATGAAAAGGGGCCACGTTCTTCAAAAGTTTCTCAGGTGGTCTGAAGCTATAGGCTCCCAGGCATACCTTAACCAAGAGAAAAACATTCTATTTTCCATCAGTTGTAAGTTTTCAAAAGATTTGTTTTTTATAAAGAATTAAATATAAACATTAACCATAATATTAACCTATTGTTTTTTTTAAATAGACTAAGAGAATTGTTTGTGCATGAATTATAATTATAGGTTCATGAGGCTTGATTTAAAGAAGTACACAAGCCCTTGGCAGAAAGGATAGGAAAGAAATGGGAAAGAAGGAACCACCTACCTGCAATGTCCCTACCTTCAGTCTTTTTTTTTTTCCCAATTTAATTACAAGCACCTCTAACAATAGACTTCTTCCCTTCAGATCTATGTTTTTTGAATCATAACCTTTTCACTTGCAACAGCACTTAAAAATCAAGAACTTAGACGTGAAAGCTAAATTTCAATTTGCTGTATTACAAACTCTTAAATCATGATAAAAAAACAAAACCCACCAGATCACATTAGGTAGCAAAGATAAAAACTTTGTTCTGTAGAAGAGAGTTTCTTTTGTCTTATTCTTGTCCCTTGAATTTCCCGACTTTGTGTGTGTTTTTTATGTTCATAAGTGGGTATAGTACTATAATTTCCAAGTATATAAACATTCGTATATTAGGAACATGATCAAAAATATTTTATCATCAGGATGCACAATCAAAACTGTTTAGAGATCGCTGACCTAGATTAATGATGTCTTGCTGTCTTTTGTCAACAAAAAGACCAGAAAAGTCCTCTTACTGCCATTATTTAAAACCAGTGTCATGCTATGCACATTCCCTGAGCCTGAGTCATCTTGTTAATGTACACATTTGAGCTTGTTAATTGAACACCAGACTTGGAGAGAAGCAGCAGGAAATGTGCATTTCATGACGACTAGAACAGTTTTACCTCTTTCTCTTCCCTGCTCTGGGCTGGGATCCAAGTTTGAAGAAAAAAAAAAAAAAAAAAAAAAAACAACCTGAAATTCCTGGGCTCAGCTGATACTTTTTCCCATGTTACTCAGGAAACACAGCACACCTGACTTGGCAACACCTTTTTCCAGGCAAAGAGCAAGACCCAAGAGGGGTGCTGGAACTCATTGCAATTCTAACATGGCACTTGGGCTATGTCCGAGCACCAGAAAGTTTTAAAGGGCTAATGTTTACCTTAGAGGTCTTCTTGTCAAATTCATGTATTCAGTGTATAAATGGAAAACAGAAGGATAAAGACTGTAATGAATCACCCAAGATTATATAGCTCATTAGTGACACATCCGGGACCGGGACCAAGTTTCTGGACTCCCCTTGGGCTCAAAGACACTCCCTCAATGGCTGATGTGGAGGAAATCACCATGAGAAAGATGGAGAGTTTTTGGCTTATGATGAGACAGGGCTAGATAATGTCTAGTGCTTAATGATCCCAGACAGTAGATTTTTTTTTCATTTTTTGAAATTGGTACATTATAGTTGTACATAATGGTGGGATTTGTTGTTACATATTCATACATGCACACAGTATAACAATATAATTTGGCCAGTATCACTCCCCAGGTTTTCCTCATTCCCTTCCCTCCCTTTCCTCTACAGATCTCCCTCTGATTTTCATGAGGTGCCCACCGCCCCAGCTTCCACATAGGAAGTCCACCCTGGACTTTGAGTTTGGCTTGTTTTGCTTAACAAAATGTTCTCAAGTTTCATCCATTTTCCTGCAAGTGACATACTTTCATTCTTCTTTATAGTTGAAAAAACTCCATAGTGTATATATCCACTTTCTTTATCCATTCATCCATTGATAGACACCTAGGTTGGTTCCATAGTTTGGATCTTGTGAATTGTGTCTCTATAAACATGGGTCTGCGTAGGTGGCTATGGTATGCTGACCGTAATTCTTTAGAATAGATACTGAGGAGTGGTGTAGCAGGGTCCTAGGGTGGTTTCATTCCAGACAGTGTTTTAACAGAAATCTCCTGCACACACTGACTCTGGATGCCTGTGTGGGGTCCATGGAGAGAGTCATGCCGTTGTCAATCTGGGAAAAGTCGTTTTGTACAGCCCTGAGATGAAAGTGAAGCAGGAAGGCAGACCACCCTTAGGCAGGTAGGATGAGGACCTTGTGTTACCGCTGTTTACATGATAAGTCCTTGCTTCCCCGAATGTTGAAGTGTAACAGGACCCAAAAGGCGGGAATCCATGGGAAGGGGAAGTCTTCTCCCTTTTATGTCTAAGGTCTTCTTTTGTTCTCCCTAGTTTCTTTACTTATCTCCTTCTATCCTGCCTGTGATGGGAAAGCCAAAAGGTGTGAGACAGGTGGGCCCATGGGGGTCGGGGAGGAGTGGTCTGGGCAGGAAGGGGCTAGGGTAAGTTGATTAGCATCTCCCTGTTTGCTGGGAGCTGCTTGCTTCACTAACAGTTCTTTAGGATAGGCCAGACCTTGGGGACATTAACATTTCAATCTCCCAGGTGTTGTTCTGGTTTCCCAGGGCGCAGTTCCGACTCCATTTCCTTTATTAGACTTGATATTAGACCCAATTTACTTAACTACATTCACTACCTATGTTTAAATCTGGCTTCACTTGGAGAAGGGAAGGAGGGAATGAGACCAGGCCATCCTAGAAGGAGACATCGAGTCTGCAGAACATCCTGTCACTGCTGAAGGGCAGATGAACACACACTGGGACCGCCATGTGGAAAAGGGGGTTTTTATTAATCAGCAGACGGGACACATTGGGGGAAGGGAGAATCGGCACGAGGAGACGTGTGATGGGAGAAGAAAAGGAAAGAAGGGAAAAAGGGCTGGTTTCAGTCTAGAGAGCGCTTAAGTAGTGAACCAGTGGACTGAGGGACCCCCAGAGGGAACCCCAGTTCCATAGGCGGCCGGGGGTCAGAAGGCAAGCCCGTATGTCGTAATTGGCTCAGTAAGGCACTTGGGGTGTGGTCAGTAGCATGGCCAGCCTGAGGCATGGCCAGCAGTGTGGCTGGCCTGAGGTGCTTGGGAGTCTTAAGGTGCCTGGGGGTGTGGCTAGTTGCGCTACCTGGGAGGTGTGCCTTCCCTGCCCAGAATCCAACAACTGCCCCTGACAGCTTCAACCACAATGGTCTTCCTCAGTTACCCTACCCCAGCAAGCGTCAACCACCAAATCTTCTCTAAAGCACTTCCTCTTGTGCCAACAAACCCTCACCCCCCATCCTTCTGTTAATAAAGGCTTGGGAACTACTGTCCCCAGGTTATAGAAGACAAAAAATAGAGTTGATTGGCCCCTTTCTGAATTCTATACTCCACCAATCAACTAGCGAGACAGATCAAGCCCATAAGAACCCCTAATCAACAGATACTCATTGGCAACCTCTCTTTGGACTCCTCTCTTTAGGACCTCTGCTTTTTTTTTCTTTCTATTATCCTAGTAAATCCTGTTACTTCACTCTCATCCTTGTGTCCCGAGATTTCATTCTTCAAATTTGCTAGAAAAAGAACCCACCTGACAACTGTGAGCCATGTTATAAAAGAGAGAGGGGGGAGTGAATGGAAACTCAGTGAGGGTGTGTGTGTGTGTTGCTCTCTGTGTATTCTCAGGGCACAGAACAGGGTCCAGCATGTAGGAGTGATGTAGGACAGATGAGGCTGGATGCCCAAGGAATTTTCGGGAAGCAGGTTTATTTAAGCTGCAGTGGTCCAAAGGGTCTGATGCCTAAAAATCTCTAGTCCCCGAGTCTGGAAATTCTTTAAACTTTTTTTTTTTTTTTTTTTTTTTTTGGTACTGGGGATTGAACTCAGCGGCACTCGACCACTGGGCCACATCCCCAGCCCTTTTTTTGTATTTTATTAGAGACAGGGTCTCACTGAGTTGCTAAGTGCCTCGCCATTGCTGAGGCTGGCTTTGAACTCACGATCCTCCTGCCTCAGCCTCCCAAAGTGCTGGGATTACAGGCGTGCGCCACCGCGCCCTCAGTGGGGTAGTTACATGTCAGCCAGAGTGTATATATATATAACAGTTACTCTTTGTCCCATCTTCTTAGGCTAGACAGATGTTTTATAAGTTTTTACCATGAAAACAGAGATAGTATCTTTTGCATAGCAACAGGCTCTCTTTGAGACAGACTCTATCACACCTTTTGTATGCAAACCTAGCACTTACAAGAAAGAGGAAGCTTTAAACCACAATGCCCTTTGCAGAAACCCTGCTGACATTCTGTTGACACTCTTTGTAAAATCTTGGTGACTTCTGAAGGGTAATTATGGGGAGGGTCTTGGAGAAGCTTCATCATGGCAAGGGTCTTTTGGGTGGGGGTTCCTGGTATGCTTCAGGAGGTACTCAGGAAATTTCTGTTGAATGGAAATAACCTCCCTGAGAAGATGGGGAGGGACAAATGGAGAGGACCCACTTATGCTGGGCTTGTGGGGGACCAAGGAGCTGACAGCTGGAGAATCAACCGAGAGAGCAGGTGAGGAAAGACGCAGGCCGCCCCCTGTCGGCAGCCTCCTCTCAGTACTCTGCCTGCTGTGGGGTCTGTTACCTGCACTCAGGAGGCCTCAGTGAAAATTCACTTTCTAATTTTCTCCTGGGCCCTTTGCTTAGCTGGGTTTCCACAGCTACTTTCCAGTCTGTTGGGTTGCGGATGGGAGAGGCTGTGCTGGCCCTGAGTGGACCTGACTGTGACCCTTCCATGTCACTTTCTCTCTCTCTCTGACTCAGCTTCCTCACATATGAGGCAGAGCTATGATCTGTGCATTCCCCGCTAATCTCCAGGGGCTGTTGTGAGGACCGACCACGTGGTCATTCATGGCAAAGTGCTTCAGACCCCGTAAACCCCTCCTCTGTGCATGCATATCAGAGGGCAGGGCCACCTCTACTCAGCCCAGCTGCACATTTTGCCTTGGAGCTTGTCCCTGCTCTGCAGGAGCCTGGGAATCCAGCCCACCTGACCTTTTCCCAGGTAGCCTCTGTGTGTGGGTTTAATCCTTACTTCAAGGACCAGTTGTTAGAGGTGAGACTTATCTTCCACCTCTACATGATTGATCAGAACCCACATGCTCTTTAAAAAGCACCAGATGCTCTGCCATTTGGTGGACAGTGTGCGCCTTTGGACTTGAGCTGTTTGGCTCAAGCTAATTTTCCTTTGAAAGGTTAAAAACTCCCTCTCAGGGCACATAGGAAATGCTCTTTCTTGCAGCTTCAAACAACCTCAGGACAATTTGTTAATGCTTTTAATGTTTTGTACTATGCTCACGCAGAAAATAGAATTATTTACTTATTAACTTACTTTGTGGTTCTAGGTCTGAAACCCAGGCCCTTGCATGTGTTAGAATTTAGGCAAAGTTTCTTATGCTGGGAATGCCATTTTAATAAAAGGGAAGTTTATTAGGGGCCACGCGTGGAAGGGGGAGAAGAAGGGAAAACAGGGACGAACGGAATCAGGGACAGGCGCGAACAGAGAGATTTCAGTCTGGGGCTGGCTTAAATAGCAAAGTGGTGGTCAGAAAGCCCCCCTGGAGTGGGTCCTTGCTCTATAGGCTGCTGGAGGTCAGGGGGTGGTGGCCAGGGCACCTGCTAGCCAGGTTCGCTGGCCAGGCTGAGGCAACTGGGAAATGTAGTCTTTTCACAAAGTACCTGGGGAGGTGTGGCCTTCTACCTGGGAGGCGCTCCCTGCCAGGGATCCAACAGCATGTGCTAGGCAATTGCTCTACCACTGGGCTACATCCTCAACCCAAACAGAAGACTTGAAGGCATTGGTGTGTAGCTTTGAGAATAATGTGGTGTTTCCCAGCATCCAGTGTCTCCACCGCCCTGCATATACTTAGACCATGAATCCGCAGCCCAGGCTCAACCCGTCTGTTCAACAAGGACTACTACATGGTCAGGAGCACATGGACAGCGGGAAGATGGTGTGGTAGACAGACTTTTAGACACCCCCCACCCCCACCCCCGTGGTCTCTGCATCCTGGTATTGGTGCTCTTGAGAAGCCCTTCCCTTGAGTGTGGGCTGGGCTCATTGACTTGCTTCTAATGAACAAAGAACGGCAGAAGCAGTGGGGCGCCCTCTCCATGATGTGGTACAGAAAGATGGCACCTTCCATCCATCCGGGGCACCTCTCTCCCTTGGATCACCCCACTTCCTTGTGAGCAGGCCTATGGAAAGGCCCGCGTGGTGTGGTGAGGAATGAGACTTCTTCCACAAGGTGCCAGGGACTAAAGCCTAGCCATGGCCACGAGTGGGCTGCATGCTGTCCTTGAGTCCTGCTCCAGTCCTGAGATGCTGCGGCCCCAGCTGACAGCAGCTTGACCACAACCTCTGAGTGTTGTCGGTAAAAGATGGCGGCTAGGGTGCTTCTCTTCCAGGAGAAAACTGGCGGGCTCCCCGCTAGTGATGTTCAGGGTGGCGGGAGGTGGCATGACCAACCCCTGAGGGCCTCACTCTCCTTCTTACCTGGTAACGTAACCGAGCCCCAATGAGAGAAGCACACCCTAGCTCTCCCCACCGAAGACCTCTCCACCCCCTCCCGTCCGGTGCCCCTTAAAACCCCAACATTTCTTTCCCGGTTGCTGCAGCCACCCCGCCGCTGTAGCCAGCCCTGTTACCTTGCCGAATAAAATCTCCGATGGTGCCGAAACCCGGGACGGGGTTCCCCGCTGCTCCAACGGGACCCGGTCCCCATCGCCGATCTCACGCCACCGCGACCACGGTAGTCCACCTCTCTGACCGCCCGCCTCGCACCCACCACCGGCCTGCGAGTTGGTGAGTTTCCCCTCCCCCTGGGTGCCCAAACCCTGCCATTGCCCGTCGAGTGTCCGGCGACCCCTCCGGGTGTTTCAGGGGAGGAACCACACCCCACTCAGCCCTTCAAGGTCGCGGTGGACCTCGGGCACCTGAAAGACACCCCAGGGACTTTTCCTTCTCACCGCTTGGGGTTAGGATCCCTCTGCTTCCGTTCCCTCTCGTCTTTCTCCGCCTCCTCCAGGAAATTCCTGAGGTCAGGTAACCCGTGGCTCCGGCCCTACAGGGCCCCACAGATTGCACTTCCGGGTGACGGCCAGGTCGTGCTGTCTCCTCCCACAGCAGCCGGCTGCTCAGGGAGGCTGTCTAGCCCACCTGCTCGCATTTTTTTTCTCTCTGGCCCGGGTATTCTCCTCTCTTCTTTGTTCTTCCTCATTCCTGAACCATGGGTAATTCCAAATCCCCCCCCAGCCGATTCTCCCTTGCAGTGTCTCTTAGATAATCTGGCAACTCTAAGTTTGTCCCCAGACATAAAACCAAAAAGGCTCATTAAGTATTGTACTCAGGACTGGCCAACTTATCCCTTAGATAATCAAAATGTCTGGCCCTCTTACAGGTCGCTCAATCCCAATTTACTCCTTTGCCCTATAAGTGTCCTGAAGCCAGAGGCACCCAGCCAAGCTGCACCCTGACTCCTGAACACAGAAGCCTGCCACACTCAATATTTATACTCAGAATCGCTTCGTTTTAGTTATTTTGCCACGTGGCTGATAGACAGATGATGTGGATGGAAATTAATGAGAAAAGGTAGCAGTGGAGTTGAAGAAAGTGAGGGGACCGAGGGTGAGTACTTCAACATAGAAATTGAGAGGGAACACAATTTAATTCATAATAGTCCCTTACTATTGGTGTGGCTGGGACAAGGCATTTGACCCTTTTTTGTGCCTCAGTTTGCATCATCTAAAAATGGAACCTGGGGCTGAGGTTGTGGCTCAGCGGTAGAGCGCTTGCCTAGCACGTGGGTGGCCCGGTTTGGTCCTCAGCACCATGAAAAATAAACACATTGTGTACAACTAAAGCAAATAAATAAATATTTAAAAAAATAAAAATGAAAGTGGAACCTATTTAGTAAGGTTGTTATGAGAAAAGGAGTTAACATTTGAGGGATGTTTGAAACAGTGGCTGGTAATAGACTACGGTAAGAATCTGTGGATTCATGATTCATATGATAATAGACGATTCATATGATAATGACTGTGGGCTGGGGTTGTCTAGTCTGCAACCAGCCTCTCAGTGGCTAGATCTCTGGGGGAACTTCTCTCTGTCTCTCTCCATTTACACAGAATTTAGGAGATTTTGCTGATGAGGGTCAATGAGTTCCAGAAGGTATAGAGGAAGGGCCCAGGAGGACTGGAAAAGGCAGATAATTCATTCAGACAAGAGGCTATACCATATGCTGGCTGAAGCAAGACCGGGAAGAACTGGGCTGGAATTCATCCTGGACTCTCTTAGAGAAAGGCTGGTTATCATTTATAGTTACAGTCCAGAACTGCTTAGTTGGAAGCCATGGAGTTTCCGGGTAGCTGTTCAATCTCCCAGCTCAAGGTGGTGTGATCACTTGGCTGCTGTGGTTCCGTCCCAGGGGTACTTGAGAATCACCAGAGATCCTAATTCAATTGACTTGGACCTTAGAAATTTTTATTTATTTATTTAGCTGTAGGTGGACACAATACCTTTATTTTATTTATGTGGTGCTGAGGATCAAACCCAGGGCCTCACTCATGTGAGACGAGCGCTCTACCACTGAGCCATAGCCCCAGTCCCTAGACCTTCAAATTTTCTAACTGCTCCCAAGGCGATCTGAATATGCTACAGGGATGAGGATCACTGGAAGAGACTCCCCAGAGCTCCCCTTGCTGCTACTCAAGGGTGGTCCAGGGACCAGCAGCAGAGGAGCCTCCTGGGAGCATGTTAGAGATGCAGCAGTTCTGGCAGCAGCCAAGCTGCTAGATCAAAATCTACATTTTAGCCGAATCCCAAGAGATAAAGTGTGGGAAGCCCTGGGTGCAGCTCTCAGGAACACAGCAAGGAAGAAGCAGGGCCCTTTCCATTTGCCTGGCTCATCAATGCCTTTGTCAACTCCAGGTAGCCCTATCTTCTCCCTGGGAGTGCCACCTGGCAAGCACCTTGGGCTTGGTGAGTGCAAAAGTCAGCTGTCTTCCTGTATCCCTGCTGGGGAACAGCTGGCCCTCATTAGAGGGGATGTCTCAGTGCCCTTCTGCATAATTAGAGCCAGATTGGCCTGGCGGCTGAGAATCTCCAGTGTGCTTTTCTTGTGTTCTGATATAAACAGCCTGACCCAGCCAGGGAAGAAAAGGGTTAGATTCCGTCTGCTCAAGAAAGCATATGTAATGCTGAAGCCAGAGAAATGTTACAGGGAGGGGGGCAGGAAACAAAGAAATGGACGAGAGAGAAAGGGTTAACCTGTTGATCAAGAGCTGCCTTCTCTGGCCCCTTGTCTTTCTGGAACATGTGTTGCTGGTGCAAACACAGGAGAAAGATGAGCTCATGCTCGGGCAGTTCCTCTCAGGGGAGGCTGGAAGAGCACAAGAGATTGGAGACACTGTCTTGAAAATAAATCAGTAGCTTTGAGGGCAACTCAGAGGAGAAAAGCAGATGCCAGAGATAAAACTTCATGTGCACAGACACAACTTGCCAGAGTTATTAATCAGGGCTGGAGAACAGACTTAAAAAAAAAAATAGAAAAACAAAACCCAGCCACGTTATCATGATTGTCTGCATCTCTGATTCTAGATCAAATCCAGATCCTATGACATCTCTCCTGAGAAATAAAAGTGAACAACAGAAAACATATGGGCTGATACACCGTAATGATTATGATCTCTCCGCAGGTCCTCATTTATTAGACCACATGTAAGGCCAGACTGAGCTATTACACAAGATGAATGTCCCTTGGCGGTGTAGAATGGACTCTAATAACGGTCATGTTCCAAAATGTTAACTGATTTGACATGTCACTCCTCAACTCAATAATTTGCAATGGCTCCCAGTTACCTACTAAATAAAATCCAAATGTCATAGTTTGGAATTCAGTGATGGCACAAAATCATGAGAAGCGAGACAGCAGGATGGCCTTTTGTGTCAACACAAGCCGAGTTTGAAACTATGTTCACACGTACAACTGGCCCTGGGTAAATAATTGATCTATTCTGAACTCATTTGGATAATCAGAGCTCCTTCCTTGCCAAGGCTGAGGGTCAATGTGATGTTGAATGAAATGTGCTCAGCACAGTAAATGGTCAGTAGTGACACTAGTCGTAGTGGTTATTGTCGATGACAGTAACAAGGCTCCTCCAGTCTCTTACAGTTTGCTCCCATCCTATGCACCCACCCAGTGAAATAGGTGCTGGTCTCTCTGAACTGCATTCACCACCTCCATGCTCCTGCTCACATTGTTCCCCCTAAATTCTTCCTGTCCACACTCTACCCCTCCTTACAGGCTTAACTCAAGCGCTTCCTTCTTCATGCAGCTTTTGAGGGTAGGAGTCACACCAGATTTACTTTAATTTTCTCAGAGTGAATGAAAGTCCTGAATATGATCAGTGCTGAAAAAATGTTGAATGCATGCAAGTCCAGCAAAAGCACTGCTGGACCCTGTAGGGGAAACAGATCAGGGAGAACTGAGGGCCCCTGTGTCTACTTTCAGGGCTGCCAATGGACCTCCTTGGATTGGGTGTCAGTGAAGAGAGGCAGGGGAGGCCAACCCACTCCGGAACAGCATGAGATCTGTGAAGTGCTTTTTCTCTGTACCAAGCCCTGGGTGATGGACTCTTGAAGGCTAATGTGCTCTTCAATTCTCATACCCTTGAATAAAAGAGGACAGATGGACTCCCACTGGAGTCTGGCCCTCGCTTCTGAGCTCCCAGCTGGAGCTCTCTCTCCAGCCTTGCAAACCTGATCAAAGTTCCTGCTGGGCATACAGCACACAGTCCACACACGCTCCAAAGTCCTTTGAGCCCACCCAAGCCAGCGGGGACCCAAAGGGCACCTTTGTATGAATTGAATGGAAAACAAGCACCTTGTCCCCCAAGCCCTAGTGCTTGACTTGGCAAAGAAGGTGCAGACTGGAAGCCAGCCCCAACTGTGGCATGGCATTTACACACATGTGTGCGAGCACACTGCTATGCAGAGACTGTGTAATTGGGGTGCTCTTTCAGGGATTGCACAATCTGGGGGCTCAATATAGGTTTTGCAACCAAATAAATGTGCAAGAAGATGGGGTTGGGTACAGTTCCTGATCACATATACATACCCTAAAGCCCAGCAGCCCAGCAGTGTGGCGACCGGCTTGGGGATTTGATGTGTTCTGGTTTTGGAAACTTTCTCTATGAAACGGTTTTTATGTTACAGTAATCCTTCTTGGGAAATCCTTCAGAGCAAAGCAAGGGGATGTGGGTCCACACAATCTGTACCTGCTTTTGCCATTGAGTACAGAGTGGTTCTTTCCTGGATGAACAATCCTATAACTGTAAGGAAGCATTTGTTTACTTCTGTACTCGATTTAATAAATCATCTCCTAGGCATGTTCTGGTCACCAAAAGATATTTATAAGATAATTTATAAGACTGAAATTTATGTGGAAATATAGGAAATTTGGCATGACTTTTGGTGCCCGTGGAATCTTTGGGGGGTCAAAGGGAGCTTGGATCAGAAGGATAGAGGTGCTGGCCTGCTGGCCCATGTGACTAGAAAGACAAGCCAAGAAAAATAAAGCTTGACTTTAAAACATTTGAACTTCCAGTCCCTTAAAACTATCTGCTTTTCAGTATGGAGAGTCCTTAGAAAACTGGGAATAGAACCACCATTTGACCCAGCTCTCCCACTCCTCGGTCTATATCCAAAGGACTTAAAAACAGCATACTACAGGGACACAGCCACATCAATGTTTCTAGCAGCACAATTCATAATAGCTACATTGGGGAACCAACCTAGAAGTCCTTCAGTAGATGAATGGATAAAGAAAATGTGGTATATATACACAATGGACTATTACTCAGCATTAAAAGAGAATAAATTCATGGCATTTACAGGTAAATGGATGAAGTTGGAGAATATCATGCTTAGTGAAGTTAGCCAATCCCAAAAAAAAACAAATGCCAAATGTTTTCTCTGAATTAATGATGCTGATTCATAATGTGGTGGTGGTGGAACATTGGAGGATTAGACGAACTCTAGATAGGGCAAGGGGGAGGGAGGGAAAGAGAGGGGGAAAGGGGGTAGGAAAGATGATGGAATGAGATGGACATCATTACCCTAAGTACATGTATGAAGACACGAATGGTGTGACTCTACTTTGTGTACAACCAGAGATAGGAAATATTGTGCTCTATATGTGTAATATGAATTGTAATGCATTCTGTTGTCATATATAACAAATTAAAATTTAAAAAAAAGACAAAAACAAATACCTGCTTTCAATTAGGGTCAGTTTTATACTTCTGTGTATTTCTTTGGGCTAGATTTACAGTTAGTTTGTTGGCCATCTTTACCTTTAATAGTCCTTTCAAAAGCAGTTAGACTGCCAAGTGTGGTCATGCACATCTGTAATCCCAGCAGCTCGGGAGGCTGAGATAGGAGGATCAGGAGTTCAAAGCCAGCCTCAGCAAAACTGAGGCACTAAGCTCAGGGAGACCCTGTCTCTAAATAAAATACAAAATAGAGCTGGGGATGTGTCTCAGTGGTTGGGTGACCCTGAGTTCAATTCCTGGTACCCCTGTGCAAATGGTTAGATTACCAAAAGTCTTTTGTCCCATAAAATCTTCATTAATGATGTCACCTTTTCATCTTTTTTGTATTGATACATCTCCTTATTAGGGTCTGGTCTAAAAGAAGCAAGAATCGATTTTAAAAGGATGTATCAGACAGTAAACCCTCTACTTCTTGGCTCCCAGTCTTATTTCCCTAAGATCCATGTCATTGCTTCAATACTGGCTGTAAGGGACAGTTTTGAGTCTACATTTCTCAAATACATATTCAATTCATTTTTCCCCCTATACAACCACTTCCTGTTTGGATTGGAGGAGTCTGGTCATGAGACTCCCTCACCACAATAAATCTGATGAATTAGGGATTATAATTCCTCTCAATTCCCCTCAAAATATGTTAAATAAAAACGTGGGGGCTGGGGCTGCAGCTCAGTGGCAGGGCGCTTGCCTAGCATGCATGAGGCGCTGGTTCAATCCTCAGCACCACATAAAAACAAACACATAAAATAAAGCCATTCTATCCATTTACAACTACAATTTTTTTTTTTTTTTTAAGTAGGCGGCTCTCTGGAAAAGAAGCTTCCTTTGGGCACTGAAAGTATAGGCTGTGTTGAGAGCGTGGAGGGGTGTGGGTGTGGAACGCTCCAGCCTGGGACTCCCCTGTCCCACTCCCTACTCAGAGGTATTTCCTGAGCAATCAGCATCGGCTTTTCCTCCCAATGTGTGATCTGAGTTTCTGAGGTCACCTCTAGCCAACTTCTGCAGCAGCAGGGAAAAGAAAGAGCTTTCCTGTCCAGTGGGCATTGAACTTGGGCACCCCCATCCCTGAACTCAAGATGTGCTTCAGCTCCCTACCACTTCCTGCTCACAGGGTAGGCAATGCAAAATATTTAGGGGCAATGCAGGAGTTTCCAGGCTCTCGATCCAAACCCCTTTCTTCAAATTCAAACTTCAGAGAGAGGAAAAAAACAGACTACGTATATCTGAAGGTGATTAATTGTCTTTATTGGAGGAAAACAAGAAGTCATCAACCTCATTATCATTATGATAGAAATCTTGATATGTATACATGATTGTCAAGGCAGAGAATCATTTGCTACATAGACCCATGAACAATTTTGCAATGCCGCAAACCTATGGGGGATAAACTTCTTGCAGGGTTTATTACATGCATGGAATAAGTGCACAGTTTCCCTTCTTTTGGACAAGCATGTTTTTATGGGAAAATTGAACCAATCGCAAGCTGGTAATAGTCAACATGGGAATGTTCCTGGGTTTGACATTGTAAGCTTTTGGAAAACATGCTCACTGTTGAGGGGGAGCCGAAAGAAGGGCAATTACATTATATGTAGCCACAAAAGCCAATTTGGAAATAGTTCCAATGTTTATTCTGGGCAGAATGTACCTTTGATGTCTTCTCACCTGAACGTGGGACTAGGATAAATGTTCTCTGAAACATGCCACACTGTCTTTCAAAATGAGCATGCTGCTGCCAGGTTACTACCTTTCTTTTGACATTTGGACGGCATTTCATGTCACCCTGAAACAGCCCAAGACCCTGGAAGGACAGTGGCAGGCTTCAGAGCTATAGTACACATCTCTTTCCTTCTGTAGCTCTTTTGCAGCCTGACAACTCTGTGTCAAAGCCCTGTCCACCCAAGTGCAGGGCTTCTGGAAGGGCCTGGCAATGCTGGTCTGTCAAAACTAAGATTTTTCTTTGGGAAGCACTTTAACTGGTGTTTGGGGCTGTTGAGTCCCTAGTGATGTCTCATCTCTGTGACTACAGCCTCAAACACTCCTCTCATTTTCTTTTTTCCTGTCCATAAGAAAATAAAATCACCTGTAAGTAAAAGAATACAGCAAATCATCAGAAGACATAATAATCATATGAGAAGTTCCCCAGAAACAAAAATAATGTTTAAAAAACAGTACGGCATATGCAGAAGCGGCCTTAGTACAAAGGGTGAACGCAACAGTTTGTCCCTTTGGTGTAGAAAGATACAGACACCGAGAAGCCATTGCAGTTTGCTTTGTCCACAAAACCACATGCTGAATGTTTGGCTTCCAAATGCACAGCCTTTGGATTTGCAAAAGCAGAGCCCCCAGAGCCACAAGCTGAGCTGCTCCTGCTGGAGGTGGCAGGGGAGTCTGGGAAGGGCTCACTGCTTCCCGATGATTCTGGAGGCAGAGGCCAGGCCTTGGCCAGCATGCAGGGCAGACTTCCCAGCGGGGCTGGCTGCTGTGCGTACGCCTGAGCTGCAGACCACAATGCACTGAGACCACCAAGAAGGGACCTGGTGAAAGGAGTGTGGGCTTTTATATCTTCTTCTTTCTCCACTTCCTTAGACCTCCCTGCCACCGAGTTGGACGTTTTCGAGCTAAGTCATCCGCCCACAAATCTTCTTGGAGCCATCAGGAAATAAGTCCCAGTTTGCAAAAATAATCGGCTTTTCCAATCTCAACATTTTCAATTCTGCAAACCAAAGGATTGGAACACTCTGGTACATTTGCAGCCCCAACCTAGGACCAGGCACCCTCCCCCGCCAAAAGGGTGGTGGGTTACATACAGGTATATACATTTTTTTTTTTCTTTTGGGAACAAACTGAACAGTGTTTGGTCTGGAATGTGTTTAAGGAAAAGGTAAACTTTGCGGAGTGTGAGGAGACAGAACAGGAAGTAGTATTGTTTCAGTAGAACATGCAGAGGGGTCGTGCACTGCCTGAATCAGAGGACCATCACGGCATTTGCCAGGAGTAAGTGTGCAAACCTGGGAGAGGGTACGTTTCTGTTTATGACAATGGGAGGAGCTGCCCTTCGCTGGCCCTTGACTTACTTTCTCATATCCAAAGGAAACCCAGCGGTGCACCTGTGGCATTCATGGGAAGGAAGGAGTGTCGGGGGCTCAAAGCAGAGGCACTAGCCCCAGGTCTCATGTCTTTGGCTCTGGAGCAATGGATCTAGTGTGGCTTCCTCGGCCTGGAGAACCAATTCCAGCCACAGCTCTGGGGAGCCCGAGGGGCCATGGGCCCAAAGCTCTAAAACACTGAGTCCATCTTCACTGGGATATGGCCTTTTCTTTCTGTTTCCACGAGTGAGTCAAGAGGGGCTGCCCGGGCTCCCTCCCCTCTGTCTATGGTGTTCTGGGCTTTTGCCTCGAGGGAAGATCCCTCTCCCACTCACAATCCACCCAGGCCATGCTGGGCACCAAGGTGGACAAGTCCACTCACTATGTGGACTGATGATGTTTTCTAAGAGCCAAACTGTTTTGCCTATTTGGCCAATAGGCATCTTCTTCTTTTGCCCCAGGCCTGACTGCCAAGCTCCCTGGACACTACCTGAAGAGCGAGCTGGAGAGTGGCACCCTCTCAAACTCACAAGCTGCTCCACGCCTTTGAGGTGAGATTTTTAAAAGAAGTGACCAGAATCAAGGTCAAGAACACTATGTCCCACCTGCTTTATCAGCTGATTTTCTTGGTATGCTTCCTGCATAGTTCTTTTCTTTCCAAGGGAGACATGAAGCGCCATATTGTCTCCATGGAGGCAGGAACAGCTCACCCTAGTTATTGCCAATCCCATGAGCAGCCCTGGGGGTTCTGTCTCTCTAGCTGGCAAGCACCCTCTTTCCTCGGGGGTTTTGTGGTGAAGTGCACTTCACGTAGGTGTCCCTGCCCCTCCCAGACCCAGCCACCTTTGACTGGGACTCCAGAGTATACTGTCCCTGCTGGAAAGAGGGCTATGCAGAGCAGGGAGCTACCAAGACTCTAGAGGTAACTTGGTGAAGAGCGTGGCGCCCACTCAATTCCAGATGAATGCCAGCTGCTCTTAATGCCTCATTTATGAGATGAAGATCAGGGGGTCAAGAGGGACAGACAGGCAGTGAAGTTAAGACCATTCCAGGACACATTCAAAACTGAATATCCACGTGAGGGGAAAGAAATTCATTTGCACTGAGAAGGTGAAAGACCAAATGGGGGACTTGGGAGTCAAGAAAGAAGCCGGAAATGGGGCCTGTGTGCCCACCCATGGCTTCAGCTGAGCATTCTGGGTGAGAGTATGCAATGCTCAGTTAATTCTAGTGGAACTGCCATCAGTGAGGGTCCCGAGGCTTTGCCATCCCATTTGTCAGGCCTTAAGCAAAGGTCCCCTCTGCGCTCTCTTCCTGTTTCCTAATAAAACAGAAATAATGCCAAGAGGTGGGAAGAGAACCTTTGTCCTTTTATCCTGAGGGCTCTCTCAGAAGGGCAGGCTCTTCCATATGATATTTATGTCCCCTCTTCCTAAAGCAATAGAAAATAACCTAAGTCCAGTGGCATCAAGACAGTGTGGGCTTCCTGGTGTCATGATCAACAGAATCAACTGCTGGGCCGACCAGTCTCCGTCTAGCACTATGTTATTGGGACCTGACACACCCAAGGGCCAAGAACTGAGCCAGACAGCTCACGGGCTCACCCGCCACCTGTTCTGCATTTTTTCAGGTACAAGATACTTTTAAATAACTGTATATAACATGCACCTCATGTATCAGCTCCAGAAACTATTTTCATCATCAATAATAGAACCTGGCTTCAAATGTTGGGTGTAGCACACAGCAGAAAAAAAAAAAAAAAAAGCTGATAACTACTCTATGCACATTCAGGTACCAAACTCAGGATGATCATCTGATGCCCAGTAACCTTCTACTTACTTTTTTCTTACACTGTATGAACCTGAATGTTTCTGCGACACTTATTGGTAAGCAACATCCTAATCAACCTCCTAGAGAGACTCCTTAGTTTTCTCAAAAATTATTTATGATACTTATGTCCTTGTTTTTCTGAATAGGAAGAGAGGTTGATGCCTCTCCAGTCTAGGTGACACTTGCTTTTCAACTGGGCCTGCTATCATCTTATAGACTTTTCTAGGCTTTTTGCACATTTTGAAGAGGGAGAGCTTAAATTTTTGCCCTGTGTGCTTATGTGGTAGATGCCAAGCAGGACTCCTGCCAAGCAGCAATGTGCATGTGACACATGGAGAACAGGTAGACCAGCCGCCCATCTTTCCAGTTGCCCATCTATATCCTGCACTAATGTCCTTAGGAAGACAGGCTGGGGCTGCTGAGCCCGATAACACTGTGTGTGTGTGTGTGTGTGTGTGTGTGTGTGTGTGTGTGTGGGGAGGGCTGTGCAGCACTAAAAATAGGCAAAAGTGTGGAAGTGACAAAGACGGCTTGCCCAACAGGACATTCCATGACTGGCCATCCACAGGAGAGGGGCGTGAGGCCCACAGCCGGGATGGCCACTGGACCATCAGGTAGACCTACAGGACACCCTTCATGGGTTTGAGGCTGACTATGCAGAATTTAGTGGGGGGGGGGGGGGGGCATCAGAAGGTCACATTAGCAGAGAGAGGCCTGGGTCTACAGGGAGCCTCCTGGGAAAGTGTGACCTGTGTTGCATACTGCTTGTTCTCTCCTGCACACCTATCCACCACGTGGGTGCATAGTGTGGTCTAGTGTCCCTGGACATTCCTGGTTTTAACACTAAGAGGTCCACATCTTGGGAAATCCTTCGGTACAGGCCAACTGAGACATCTTTTGGTTTCCGGTTCCACTGAGGGCCTGGCTGAGGCCATCTCTGAACATTTCCGTGGTGGGCCGTGTCCTGCGCACTTGGTAGTCACCTCTTCTTATCACCCCAGATAAATGGTTTCTTCTTCAGGACTGTTACCCTCCCCTCCCTTAGATAACATTCAAAAAACAACAGGGTAAAAATATGGAGAAGCAACTTGTGAGTGTTGGAGGCCATTTGAAGTAGAAGATTAGAAATGCATCTTTAAAAAACAAAGAGATTGATTTTAAAACTGCATAGCTGAGATCACAGTTTCGTCTGTTATCCCTCGTGAGAAAAAGAGGGCGTGCATGGGTTCACTTTAAACAACATAGCAGCTTGCCCTTTGGCAAGGGAGGCTCCTAAATCTTGGCATTGTGGGCATCTCGTTGACTGGTAAAGTCAGCCTGTGAAGCTGAGGCCAGGTCTCCGGGGAGCAGGCGTCCTCCTTTCTGCTGTGGTTGGGGTGGGTTTTGCTGGAGGGGCTGCTTAGGTGAAGTTTTCTTCAGTTTCCTCCCCAACCCCCCAGAACTGCCCCTCCAGAGAAAGAGAAGTAAAGTGCACTCTTAGCCTTGGAGACAGATTCTCAATCCTCTTATTAGAATTTTAAAAAATACTTTGAAATTCCCCCTGGAGGAAAAAAAAATCTCTTAAAGGTTAACATAAAATTACTATTGAAGAGCAAACGATATAGGTCATGTAACTGAGAGAGATAGAGCAAGAACACATACTTCTTAAAAGGAAAGCAAAATCCTAATGCACAATATTTACTAATATTTAAATAATCCAGTTGAAACCATTTTTTTTTTCATGAAAAAAAATACACCCTAGATGGTTGCCTACGCTGAGAAGAGTGGAAATGGGAGAGGAGGAAGAAGGTCCATTCAGTTAGAGCTTTGCAAGATTCATATATACAGCACCAGGTCCTATTAATTCAGCTCCCCTTGAGTCAGTAGAGTTTGTGAGAAATGAACACTTCAGAATTGCAGTATAAAATATGGCCATAAAAAAAACTGTGTCTTCCAGTCCTATGCAGGAAGGTGCACCAGGCAGGGCAGGGTCTTGGTGGCCCAGGGCTCCCCTTCCCTGGCCCCGCCCCCTGGTTCCCACCTCCAGAGCCGGTCACTTGCTTCCAGTGTGCACTGTCGTCACAGTGGTGGGCCTGGGTCTCCGCTCGGCTCCAACTCCTGAGACCCCTGACGAAGAAGAAATGAAACTACAGAGCGTGGAAGGTTCCAGACCTGTAGGGGAACAGCAGACACTTGGGTTCAGAGATTCAGAAGCAAATTTGCAGCCCCTTCCCACCACAAGGGTCAGATGGGGTGGGTCTGTGGAGGACCAAACATTTGCCCACCCATGTGACTCTACAGTTTTTTTTTTTTTTTTTCAGTGCTGGGGGTTGAACCCAGGTCCTCATGCATGCCAGGTATACGCTCTATCACTGAGCTACATCCCCAGCCCCAGACTCTCCATTTTACCTCCCCATAGGAAAACCTTTGCAATATGTTCAAAATGCTTTATGCATAGACCCAACTTTCCTTTTCTTTTTTTTTTTTCATTGTAATTATAAATGCTTTGCATTTATCTTAGTCACCATGATGAGTAGGCCCACTTATTGAGCACTTACTACATACTGGGCTTCGGCTGGGTATAGAATATATATTGTCATTGTAAGAATTGTTCAGCCCAGGCTGCACTCAGACCCTCCACAGGCCTTGCTGTGGGCTGCATTAGCTGCTCCAGCAGTGCATGTCCCCAGAGAGCTTTGCACACTCACACACAGGGACAGCCATACAATTAATTACTAAGATGAGCTTTGCCGTCAATGCCATCAGACGACTCTTTAAAGAAAAGACCAACTGTGGGTTCCCTCTGGTCAGAGTGGGGAAAAGATCTCTGTGGACACATGCATGTGATCCACAGGTGTGTGTGACTGTGTCAGGGAAACTCATGGACACATCCTGGGAAGATTTGGGGGAGTGGGTCAGTCCTGAATGAAATGGGATGATCTTTAGGGTTTTTCTGAGCCAAATGGGAAGGAGTGTGATGCTCAAGGTGAAGCCAAGTGGAAGGGCTGCTCAGTGGTTAGGGAAATGGGGATCAATGGGGACAACCAAGGCAACTGGTCCAAATTAGACAGGAGCCACTGGATGGCCTAGTATGAGACGGAGAGGACTGTAAATAGAGGGCAGTGGAGAGGGGAACAGGACCTTGAGGAGGTCAATGCCATACAAAGATGAGGCTTGATGAAATACCATTACTATTTTTAAATTTTTTTTGTTGTTGTTGTTGTAGTTGGACACAATACCTTTATTTTATCTACCCATCTCTATGTGGTGCTGAGGATCGAACCCAGCGCCTCGCACTTGCTAGGTGAGCACTCTACTGCTAAGTCACAACCCCAGCCCCCCATTACTATTATTTTTATTGCAAAGTCAATGCACTTCTAATAAATGAGCTCAAATTATCATCATCCTCACACACACACAAAAAATATATACATATATATATATATATATATATGCACACACACACACACACACACACACACACACACACATTAAAAGTCAGTGAGAACAGCTGTCAGGAATCCCTCCCACTCTCTCCTCCATCCACAGAATGAGAAGCAAATTGGAGGGGAAGGAGATAGACCACGACGTGTCTGGGTCTAGTCCAGACAGGCTTGGCTGCATGGCCCTGGAGCCATGGATAGATTTTCATCTATAAATGGAAATCATAATACCTGGTGTGTGTGAGTATTAAATAATTCTATTAAAAAATAAGTCAGAGGGTGGTTGTGAGCATTAAGTAGGATAAAGTATGGGACGTGCCTGGCAGACAGAAGCACTCAGCAAGACTGCCCCCCCCCCCCGCCCCAGGCTTGTCTCCTATGCCTGCTAAAGAATTCTGGTTTTGCTACATACGCACAATCTTTTTGGCTGGCCAGACTGAGGCTGCTTGAGACACCTGTGTTTGAGCTGTCCAGGCTGCTGCCGAGATGTAGCCTCCTCATATGCCTCACGACGGCTGTGGCATTAAATGCTTGCTGAAATTTAAGACAGGAAAATACCGCACAAAATATTCCAGCGAGTTAGAAAAGATTCTCATGGCTTCCTTTTATGTATCTGGTTACCCCAAGCATTGCAAACTTCGCAAAACATCCTCAGGATACGTCAGAAAGAAAACTTCTATTGTCCCTTCTTGCAAAAGTGTGCAAATTTATTTTAACCCCCCTCTTCAATTAAAATAAATTTTGGAGATCTAAGAAAATGGTTTTCTTCTGACCTCATAAATATACAGAACAAATATAAAATAATTCTCTCCATCATTTAAGAGAAGAGATTTTATAATGAAAGGCATATTATAAGAATGTGATATCTCAATATGTGAAGCTTTAAAATAGTATTTATTTTCCTATAATTGGTACTTTTGTCCCAATTTATGGCATTTCCTCTGAATAAAATAGGGCAGTGGAATTAATTTTGTTTCTATATAGTCTTTCATGGTAAAACGGCCAGCTCTTAATTACCCATGTTGTTTAAAACATAAGTTTAGGTCAACAATCCATCATCACAAAACCTCTGTGGTTTATTTCCTATATTTTAAAATTTTATTTTACTTAATTGTTATTGGTGCATTATAATCAAACATCATAGCAGGATTCGTCATTTTCTATTTGTACATGCTTATAACATCATTTGGTCAACTGCATTCCCAAGTACCTCCCCTTAACTTCTGTGGGTTCAAATTCATTGCATTTTTATCAGAAAATATTGGTGAATTCAACTCAGATTTTCTGTTTTCTTTCCTCCTCCATATCACTTTAGTAAAAGCTGACTCTGCAAAGTTGCAGCAAAGTGAAGAGAGATAAAGGGGGGTAATATTGCTTATGAAATAGCAAATGAGTAAGAGTGGGCAGGATTGCTATCTTTGAGTCTCAGAGGGGAAAGGTTTAATCACACACAGTGTCCCTCTTACACCATGGTCCTCCCTCCAGGTCTTAATCATTATCAGTTAATATTAACAAAATTAGCTGGATGAGGTTCTGGGAATTTCCATCCAATTAGGGTGACAGTGACCTTTAGAAGTAATATACATGCAAATGGCAGAGCACGATTCACGAGAGTGGTTAAAATCACTGGGAATTTATTATTATTTTTTTAGAGAACAGTTTTTTTTAATATTTATTTTTTAGTTGTAGTTGGACACAATATCTTTATTTTATTTATTTATTTTTTACGTGGTACTGAGGATTGAACTCAGGGCTGCGCGTGTGCTACGCGAGTGCTATGCCGTGGAGCCACAACCCCAGCCCAAGTCACTGGGAATTAAAAAACAAAACGAAAAAAAAACCCTCAGGACTTACTCTCCATTTGCTTTTTGCAAAGTTCTTCCGGATCTGGGCGCTGACAGACTCGTGGATATTTTTGTTGAGGGCCGTGTCACCAGCAATCCTGAAATAGAGGCAAAGATATTCCTTCAAAAAGGGCAAACGGGCCCCAGGTTGTTTCCCAGGGAACCTCCCCGTGTCCTCAGGGAAACCCAGCCCCGTGAGAGGGTGGCTTCTTCCACCCCGAGGAGACTCATCCCAAAACTCACACACGCCGCCACCACCGCCCCAAGGTCCTAGCCACTTTCTGCACTCTGCACCCTTCCTGTATGCGCACACCCGCCTGGGCCTTGTTACCCGCCTCCTAGTTTTCTCTCTTTTGCCCTGAATTCACTTCCATCCTGTTCCTTTTCTCTGACCCCTCTCCCTCCACTCCAGCTCCCAACCTGCAAGGCTCTGAGCTCACACAGGTCTTCTGACTGCTCTGACCACCAGAACCTTCCCCAGGCCCTGGCTTCCAGCTTCCTTGCAGCCAAGGCCCCTACTTTCAAATGCCCTCCTCAGGGCCTGTCCTCTGAGGACCCTGTGGGCATGCTCACCTCCTTCCTGGCTCCATCCCAGCTGAGCTAAGCTCTGCGGTGACATTCCATCCATCTGCCCCCAGCCCTGTTCTCCTACCTTCTCCACCTCAGCTCAGTCCTGCTTAGTGCATCCTCTATACTTGCACTTTCTAGAAAGTTCCAAGAACTTAGAGGACCATGTCCACTCTATATTCAACGGGGTCTTTGATGGTCCTGGGCAATATTTATTATGGTTTTAGTTTAGAACCTTTTCTGTTAGTGGGTGTATTCTTCTACTCCATCTTCTCTCCCTCTGTCTCTGTCTCTGTCTCTGTCTCTGTCTCCCTCTCTCTCTAGTCTTGCATCTCCCACTTCTTGCTCATCTTACAACTGCCAATCTTAGGACCTGGAGGTCACTCACAGCCATTCTTCTCTCCCACACACCCTTCTTGACCATGACATCACCTTCCCCTTACATCCGATCCCTTGGCCTGCCCCTCTGATCCGAGGAAGCTATAGTCTTCTCTTAGTCTTTCCTGGGCTTTGATCCTTCCACCTTCCTTTTCCAGTTTAATAGCGAACAATTCAATTAGCGGTTGGTGTCTGATGCCTAGAGTTTATGGAATTTTGGAAAAGTTAAGGGGCAGGTGCCAGAGTTGTGGATCACTCTCGCTGTCCAGAAGGGGACTGATATAGGAGAAAACCATGCACCACCCAGACCCAGGCTGCCCTGGGCATGGAACATTCCAGATATCACACACTAATACTCCCACCTGCTTTGGGAAAGGAAAGGAAGCAGCTCAGGGCTTATTCAGGCAAGAAATCATCCCACTAAACCTTTCTTTCCCTTCAGAATTGCAAACTTGGTCGAGTGCCTAGACACTGGTCTGCGCCAGGTTGGTCCACATTTAGAATCCAGTCTAATATTCCCAGCAGACAGCATCTTTCCCCCAAATATATTCCCCTCTTCTCCCAGCAGGGATGAAGACACACAGCCAAGAGGAGACTCGGAGAGCAACTGATGCGAGCCAAGTTTTCATTTCCAACAATGACCAATTGCCCCCTTCCCCAGACACACATTGGTGAGACAGAAATAGCACACACAAATGGGCAAATCCAAAACCAGAGGAGCAAACAGGTTGGGGAGCGGTAGGCCTCTTTATTAACTGTTTTCTCATGGGAATGCGTCTTCCTGGACTAATTTTAAGAGCTACATCCTCATAAAAGTAGACCAGTTCCAGTATGTCGGTGGCCAGGTCTTTCTTGGAAATAACTGGGCCAAAGTGGTAGGGAGTGTGGAATTCCTCAGATTGAACACTGCTGTGGGCCAGAGTCAGCCTCCAAAGCAAACAGGCTGGGGAGCAGGGCATGTCAGAGAGGCTGGCACTGGGGTTCCACCTGCCTCTTGGCAGTGTGGTCTCCGACACTTTGGGCCTGGGACCTGGGGCCTGCGCTGTGCTTCCCACACCCTCTCTGTGGGTCATCATGGGCCCCGATGTAAGGAAAATGCAACTAGGAATTATTTTAGGAATATTTCCTATTCACTCCCCACAGTCCTGGGCTCTGCTACGGTTGGGTGAGCATCATGCTGGGGAGCAGGTGGCCCAGAGGCGCCTGCCAGCAGTCATCGAGGGTACAGTCACCTTGGGCCACAAGCACGCAGCACTGCCCTCCAATGCGCACCATGAGGAAATGGTTGCTACTGCTCGTGGTAAGCTAGGAAGTTGACCGTGACGACGTGGCCACCCTGATAGTCTGTGATCCTAGCTTCAGCCCTGTTCATCAGCCGCACTGGAAGGACTTGGGTCTTAAAATGGAAGGGATCAGTGGTCCCCCAGATTGTCTAGGAATTGACCGATGTTTCTGATACAGAAGAATTTCTGGATAAGTCTGTAAGCACACACAGATTTGGTAAGCTATGGGTAAACATCTCGTTCACATCTCTTGCTCCCTGGCTTTAACCACTTGCTCAGGATAGGCCTGGTGATATTCCAAACAGGGCTTTGCCAGATTCTTGGGCTGCTTCCCAATTCCTATGGCCAATTAGTGCTAGCATGGCTGGAGCCTTGAGGAGGTGAGGGGGGTCTCTGTCAACAATCAGGAGCATGATGGTTAACTTTATGTTTACCTTGGCTAAAACACCGTACCCAGGCACCTGGCCAAATGCTAGTCTGGATGTTGCCGTGAAAGTATTTTTTAGATGAGTTTAACATTTCAATCAGTAGACTTTAAGTAAACCATATTTTTTATGGGTGGGCCTCATCTAATCAATTGAAGGCTTTGAAGAAAAAAGAGGAAGAGGGAATTCTGCCTCTGGATTGTTTTCAGAGTTGGGCTGCAACATCAGATCTTGCCTGGATTTCCAGTCTGCTGGCCTGCCCTACCCATTTATCTGAACCCACAATTACATGAGCCAATGCCTTAATTTCTCAACATCAAAAAGTCTTCTATATCGGGCGCGGTGGCGCATGCCTGTAATCCCAGCACTTGGGAGGCTGAGGCAGGAGGATCTCAAGTTCAAAGCCAGCCTCAGCTTAGCAACCCGGTGAGACCCTGTCTCTAATAAAATACAAAAAAAGGGCTGGGGATGTGGCCCAGTGGTTTGAGTGCCCCTGCCTGAGTTCAATCCCTGGTACCAAAAAAAAAAAAAAAGGTCTTCTGTACACTCATCACTTTAGTTCACTTGTCAGTGAAACTGGAGACAGGTGTTCAGAACAATCCGACCTGGATAAATGATCTCTGGCAAGATGGCAGTAATGGGGATGGCTTCCCACACTGCCGCGCATCTTTCCCTACCTTGGACCATCAGTCAGCAGCCTGCTGGTTCCTGAACCTGAATGAGGGGCTGGGAAATATCTGCCTCCTCCAAGGAGGCCTTTGCAAAGAGCCTTCTTCTGCAAAGAGAGTGGTGTGTTTGAGGCTGCGGGAAGGCATCTGTGGCTCCGAGGCCTCGCCTAGGAAGGAGACTGTGGGATGCTGAGTGATGGTCTGAGGGCTCTGGTGTGCTGGTGTGATGGCTGTGCTGTGGTCACAGCGTCTGGAGCAGCGGTGTTGGTGACACTGCCCCACTGGTGTCCTTACTTCAACAGCTCTGTATTACACACTGAATCCTCCGCCTGGCCAATTTTACACAACAGAGACAAGTGTACCACAAGTGCAGGCAAGAGGGGGTTTGGTGATGCCGCGGTATCCGATGCATTTGACGTTACTGTTTTCCGTGTGTGACTTCCCGGGAAGTCAATCAACAATCCAAATACCAAGAGCCCTTGGGGGAAAGCCCCTCTGAATCACGCGGCATTGGAGAGAAAGCGCTCGGGCTGGCACAGCCTGCCGTGAGACACAGGCTGGCGGGGCTGAGGCTTGACCCTCTCCGGAGCCCCACCCTCCAGCGCTGCTCCCACCGGGACGTGCAAAGCCCAACTCATCTCTCCACGAGGCCCTGCTCTCCCAGGCCTGAAGCTGGAAACTCGGGAATAATCTTGGGCTCCACCTGATGACACCTGGGGCTTTTCCGCCCCTGCGCGGAGTGGACAGCCTCCTCCATCCCTGTCATGCTGCCATGGATGGCCACCTCCCCATCCTGGCCTGCACCTTCCTGCCTGCTCCACACCCACCTACCACCCCGCCTTTATCCTGCAGCTGGAGGGGGCTTTCAAAATCAAACCTGACTGTGCTGCTTAAAACCCATCCAGGCCCCACGGCTGAAAGGGGAAAGTACAAATTCCTGAGGTCAATAATAGAACAGAGGTAGTTTGTATATATCAGAGATGCATTAGGTGTCAGATTTGGTCACTTTGTCACATGCATGATCTCATTTAACCACTTGAAAAGCCCCCCAGGATATGTATATCGTTACTTATGATCTGGATTTTTTTTTTTTAAGTGTCAACAGGAGCTCCTCCTCCTTCTCCTTTTTTAAATAGCTTCATTTTATTTATTTATCTTTACGTGGTGCTGAGGATCGAACCCAGGGCTGCGCGTGTGCTAGGCGAGCGCTCTACTGCTGAGCCACAACCCAGCCCCTTATGATCTGGATTCTGTAGAGGAGACCCAAAGCCAGGTCAGACACCTGCTCGTTCCAATCCTCCTTTCTAGTCTCGTTTTCTACCTGTCGCCTCTGTCTGCTTGGACTCCAGAATACCAAGTGCTGGTGGCAGGCACCGTAAACAGATGCACAGTGTTTGGTCCCCATTTTGTGGCCCAGGTTGCTGGTCCTGCTTGGAGCTCCCTCTCCCTGCTGGCCAAGTGGAAACCTCCTGGTGCAGGGTGGGTGCACCACCCTGCCTCTCTCACAGCCCTGTCAGAAAGATTTTGGTTTAATTTTCAAAAATGCTTGGTGAAGCTAGGTGCAGTGGTGCACGCCTGTAATCTGGAGTCTGGGGCAGGAGGATCATGAGTTCAGAGCCAGCCTCAGCAACTTAGCAAGGCCCTGTGCAACTCAGAGGGACCCTGTCTCTAAATAAAATATAAAAAGGGCTGGGGATGTGACTCAGATGTTAAGCTCCCCTGGGTTCAATCCCAGGTACAAAAAAAAAAAAAAAAAAAAAAAAAAAAAAAACATGGTGAAGGAGAGAGCAGGTTTGCCTGGCCATCTTCCCACCTTCTAGAGAGTGAGGCTGGCTGAGTGAACAGGCACTAGGAGAAAAACCATTTCCCTTTCCTCCTCCATAACTGCAAAGTCTCATAGCTTTGAAGGCCCACGGTATATGAAATGGGAAAAAATCTTTACCATCTGTATTATCACATACTTGCAACTACTGTCTCAGGTGACTTTTTTTTTTAATAGATGAACACAATACCTTTACTTTACTTATTTATTTATATGTAGTGCTGAGAATCGAACCCAGTGCCTCACACGTGCTAGGCAAGTGCTCTGCCACTGAGTCACAACCCCAGCCCCTCAGGTGACTTTTTAAGAAACATCAAGACACACAGTGGGAACTCTCTGCCTTTTAAGAAAATTCCTCCCCCACTTTCTTTTCTTCCTCTTTTCTTCTCCCCGTAAGTGAGGCGGTTCTGGCTGGAATCCTGCCTTTGACATTAGTTAGCTGTGCATTTTGGGTTGAGTTACTTTATCTTTCTGTTTCCTTAGCTCTGAAAAGAAGATTAAAACCTATATTGTAGGGTTATTATGAAGAGAGGAGGTGACACTTTAAAGCCATTAGCACAGTGCCTGGAACGTAAGAGAGACTAACAAGTAGCTGGTGTTGTAAATTAAAGCACTGTGACACTGGTCAGGACAGTGGAAGGCTCCCAGCACAGGGAACCCTGGAGGAGACGGCGGGCTCACCAGGGCAGTCTCCTACAGTGCTCTGTAGGGAGACTTCCTCCTGAACTCAGCTCTTTCTCCATTTAGTACCCTCTCCTGTCCTTTCTTTTCCTGCAGTGCTGGGGACAGAACCCAGGACTTCATGCTGCTAGGCAAAGTGCTCTACCACTGAGTGACACCCTTGGGTCCCTAGTTTCATTACATTGGGTGCTACAGTTTGGATCTTAAATGTCCCCAAGGGCCCATGTGCTGAAGCCTTGTTCCTCAGAGTGGCACTATTTGCAGGTAGTGGCACCTTTAAGAGGTGGGCCTTCTTGGAGGTCTTAGGTCATTGGCGTTGTGCCCTCAAAGAGATTGTGGGACACTGGTCTCTTTCTCTTGTTTCCTGGCCACCATGAGGTGAGGCATCTTTCTCTACCATGTGCTCTCACCATGATGTGCTGCCCCACCACACACCCAAAAGTGACAGGGCTGACTATGGACTGAAGCCTCCCAAACTGTAAGCTAAAACAAACCTTTCCTCTTTTTAAGTCGACTGCCTCACGTCTTTGTTACAGTAACAGAAAGCTGACTGACACATTGGATATTTTACGACTCTTGGCATTTGTTCCTAAATAAATACCCACAGGGCTTTAATAAAAAGAGCTTCAATTAACTAATATTTGCTCTGCACCAGACATTGTCATAATCCCCTTACATGTGTTACTTCCATTATTTATTATGTCAACTGTATAAATTTGGGAATGCTATGCTCCTTTCATAATGAGAAAATTGAGGCTCAGAAAAGGCAAGTATAGACTCGAGTTCATAGCTAGTCAACAGCAAAGCTGGGTTCTAACTTAGAGTAGCACAAACATAAGGCAGCCCCAACTGCTCTGCTGAAAACGTGCAGAACTCCACGAAGCATCAAGTAGCCCCTCTAGAGTGAAAAAAAAAAAAAAAATAACACTAATTGGAAAAACATCGGAAAAGGAAAATACATACAACTTCAATTCGTTTAACTACTAATAAACTCAAGGAATGGAACTCCAATCTTAAAGCCTCCCTGGGCGATTACCTCCAATAAAAATGATCCTTAGCAACTTTCTGTAAACTGAAAAGCTGCAGCTATCTTTTGCACAGTTGACTTCTCATAAGTGCATTCAGAAGATTGTGTCCCGTGGACACAAAAGGGCTCAAACGTCAGCTTGGGCAGAGCAAGGGACATGGCCAGGATGAAATGAAACAAACACTTGGGTGGATTTCCTAAATGAGGGCCAACAGGAAGTTTTCCCTGGGGGCGCACACAAACAACGCGGTCTTCACAGTGGGGTCGTGGGGTTCTTACCATGGGTGCCGAGCTGCCTGCTCACACGTGTATCTTTTATTTGGGTCTTTCTCCATCAGGTTCCGAATGAAGTCTTTCGCTGTTCAAAAGGGAGGTACAATGAGGCATTACTTTGTGGTGTGACATGTGACAACAGGATGTCCCCGTGTCTTCAGGAATACCATATGTAGCACAGGATACACAAGACCAGCCCTCCACGGACCCTGCTGTACCTCAGAAACAGAAGGCACCAACCCAGGCTTTGACTCCAAGGGGGACTCTGTGAACGAGGAGACAGCGAAGCCAGTCTGGGACCCTGACTTCTGTCTCTAGGTCCCTCGTCACTAGCTTGTCTTTGGTTCAGAGAGGAGAGGCGGAGACCGGGTGATCACGCGCCTCTCTTCAGTTCACACCGCCTCGGGGGTCCTCCCCGCGGGTTGGACAATGCTGTCAGGTCCAGGGCCAGGTGTGGAGGGAAGCCGGTCCTTAGGGCCACCATGCACAGCCCACTCAGCCCATTAGGAACCCCGGGACAGGACCTCGGCTCAGAGGTGGGACACTAAGAACAAGAGGGCAGCACCACAGAGACAAAGGGGGACGCGGTGTGCCAGCCTGAACCCTGTCGTGCTGCGGGGTGTGGGAGCGCGCTGCCCACTGGTGGGCTTCTGAGCTCAGAAGCACAACATTGCCCGTGGGGTTCTTTTCCGCAGGCCTTGTAGAACCATATTCTGAGTTTCAGAAGCTTGAGGAAGAAGGCAAGGTGCTCCCAGTTAGGAGGAAATGCCAACAACTAATAACGCGCTCGACTGACTCAGCTGGTCAGAGGCTGTCCATCGCGCCCCCTCATCCTCTGCTTGCTCCCCCTGGAAGACGGAGCGTTACTCCTCCCCGAGGAAACTGAGGCCTGGAGACACTTTGCCACTCTGCCTGGGTTTAGGCTTTTTTTCCCTCGGGAAAGATGGTGAGGTTTGTCAGGAACATTTCTTTCTTTTTTAAATTTTTTTGGTACTGGGGATTAAACTCAGGGGCACTTGACCACTGGGCCACATCCCCAGCCCTGTTTTTGTATTTTATTAGAGACAGGGTCTCACTGAGTTGCTAAGGGCCTTGCCATTGCTGAGGCTGGCTTTGAACTCGTGATCCTCCTGCCTCAGCCTCTCAAGTGCTGGGATTACAGGCGTGTACCACCATGCCCGGCTGTCAGGAACATTTCTGTGTGGCACCACAGCTAAGATGCCGGGGCTGGAGTGAGGGCTGGGGTTTGACTCCCAGTTCTGCTGCTTACTCACTGTGTGGTTCTGGTCCGGTTATTTCACTGGCTGGGGCTTCAGTTTGCCCATCTGTCCAATGGGGATAATAGGAATACCTATCTGATGGGGTGTCCTGAGGACCAAGGGAGGGGACACATGTATGGGGCTTCTAGTGTTCAACACACAGTCAGTGCTCAATAAATGTTAGCTAATAATGTTTCACTCTCAGGGCGTGGGTAGGGGAGGTGGATGAGGAAGTCCAGGCCTTTTTTTTTTTTTTTTTTTTTTATTTTTTAGTTGTAGTTGGACACAATACCTTTATTTTATTTATTAATTTTTATGTGGTGCTGAGGATCGAACCCGGGCCACACACGTGCTAGGCGAGCGCTCTACCGCTGAGCCACAACCCCAGCTCCAAGTCCAGGCCCTTTGACATGGCTCAGGTTAGATGTCCCAGGCCTGTCTTCCATTCAAATTGGCCTCCAAGTCAAGGCCAAATATATAGCTCATACAGCTCCCTCAGAGGGCTGGGGTTGTGGCTCAGTGGTAGAGCGCTTGTCTACCATGCTTGAGGCACTGGGTTCGATCCTCAGCACCACATAAATAAATAAAATAAATGTATTGTGCCCATCTACGATTAAAAAAGAGAGAAAGAAAGAAATGGAAATCTCCCACTGAAGTAGTCATGGATTAAATGTTCATGTTCCCCCCATAATTCATGTTGAAATCCTAATTCCCAAGATGATGGCATTGGGAGGTGGGGCCTTGGGGAACTGCTTAGGTCATAGGGTTGAACTCTCAGGAAAGAGATTAGTGTCCTGGTAAAAGAGGCCCCAGAGTCAGCCCTATGCTCACCTCCACCCCGTAAGGACATAGCAAGAAGATGGTCTGTGAACGGGGAAGCAGCCCTCGCCAGACACTGAGTGTGCCAGCAACTTGATCTTGGATTTCCAGTCCCCAAAAGGGTAGGTGTTTGTGGTTTAATCCACCCAGGCTGTGGGTATTTTTGATTCAGGAGCCCCAACAGACCCAGACAGGAGCCCTGGGACCATTCTGGTTTAAATGTCACAGCGGGGCAGCAGCGCATGGCAGACCCACCAGAGTCGGAGATGTCATCCCAGTAGGGAGAGTCGAACTCATATTCTGCCTTGAGGATCTGTTCGAAGAGCTTGGAGTCGTTTTCGTCATAAAAAGGAGGGTAGCCGCAGAGCCTGGAAGACAAGACAGGGTAGGATCAGAGGGTCTGCGCATCTGCTGTGTTGGCTTTGTACTTCGCCCGGAAGGAAGAGATGTGACCTGCCCCGTCAAGGACACCTGTGCTGTGTGTGCTGTGAATACCATCTGAGCATCGGAGCCACAGTGCTGACCCTGTGCTAAGCCAAGGTAAATCACGATTACCCAAGTAAAATCATGATTCAGTAAGTAGCAGAAAGGGTTAACTCTGGTGACCATCAGAGGTGAGTATATATATTTAAACTCACATTAACTCTTTACAAAATATTAACCAGAGACCCAGGCACCCTAGAAACCCTGGTGTTATTGATCTTACTGCTTGCCATGCAGTCAAGTTGATGAGTTGATGAGTTGGTGGAAAGAAAAATGAAATATTTTAGGTTTAATATACAATCCAAGAGCCGGGTGCGGTGGCGCACGCCTGCAATCCCAGCACTTGGGAGGCTGAGGCAGGAGGATCATGAGTTCAAAGCCAGCCCCAGCAATGGCGAGGCACTTAGCAACTCAGTGAGACCCTGTCTCTAATAAAATACAAAAAAGGGCTGGGAATGTGGCCCAGTGGTCGAGTGCCCTGAGTTCAATCCCTGGTACCAAAAAAAAAAAAAAAAAAAAAAATATATATATATATATATATATAATACACACATACACACACACACACACACACACACACACACACACACACAATCCAGGGCCCCTCTAGGTTCATCTTATTTAAGCAATTGTCTTAGGAAGAAAAGGAAATTTTACCACTTTGAGTACCAAGTTGCCCCGAGTCACCCTAACCCACCCATGGTCGCTCACCATGCCCACACTGAGTATCTGGAAGGTTACAGTTTTGCCCATAAACACACAATAAGTGTCATCAGGAGGTGGCATGTTGTGACGCTGCAGTATCAGCCACAATGCCGTTTCAAAGTTGGCTTTTAGAAGGTTCAGTTAGGATGTGGGTGCAAGTAACTTACAGATCCAGGAGGAGTGAGGATCATCTAACAAAAGTAACGGGAACAGAAATTTTGATTGAAATATACCAAATACAATTTTTATACAAAATTGAGGATTCCGGGGGTTGGGGTGAAGCTCATTGGTAGAGCACATGCTTAGCTTGCATGAGGTCCTGAGTCCTGTGTTCTAGCCCCAGTATAAAAAAAAAAAAAATTAATTTAGCCCGGCACGGTGGCACACACCTATAATCCCAGCACTTGGGAGGTTGGGGCAGGAGGACTGTGAGTTCAAAGCCAGCCTCAGCAATGAGGAGGCACTTAGCAACTCAGTGAGACCCTGTCTCTAATAAAATTCAAAATAGGGCTGGAGATGTGGCCCAGTGGTCGAGTGCCCCTGAGTTCAACCCCCAGTACAAAAAAAATTAATTTTAAAAAAGCATGATTTCTCCTTCCAGCTCTGTTTTTAGTACCTTTACGGATTCATTTTTAAGTCCAAAATTTCCTTATCTGAAAATAGAGGCTACAGCCTAGAAAATTCGCAATATTCTTTTTGGATATAAGCTACTGTGGCTCTTCTCTCAGTTTGTTCAGCTGGTTAAAAACAGGAAAAGACCTGGAAGGGCACGCGAATGTACCACAGTGAAGAGCTGTCAATCTAGAATTCTACGCTCAGCAATAATAATTTGAATACAAAGATGTACAAAACATACTTTTCTACTTTAGTCTCTTTTCTACTAACAATAATTGGTTTAATGTTAAACCAGTCTTCCATATCACATTTTATTTTTTGCATCAACTATGGACAAATGGATCATTCCCACCTTTTGGGTATTATGAATAAAGCTAATATAGTAGTCATGTACAAGTTTTTGTGTGGACATCTACTTTTATTTCTTTTGGGTATAGACCTAGGAGTGGACTTGCTGGGTAATATGGTTAACTCTACATTTAATCATTTGATGAATTTCCTGCCAGTAGTGTGTAAGGGTTTCAATCTTTCCATATTTTTGTTAACATTCCTTAATATCTGACTTTTTTATTTTAGCTATTAGGTGTGAAATGGCATATCAATGTGCTCAGGTTTGGTTTTAATTGATTGATTTTTTTCACTCCTCCTTAGGGGCTTGTATAACACTGATAAAATGCCACAATGTGACTAAAGCTTGAAAACATTATATGAAATGAAATAATCCAGTCCCCCAAGTCCACGTATTGTGTAATCCCATTTTAATGTGAAAATTCAGAATCATCACGAGCCATCTATGGGCTGTGTGTGGACTATGTTGTGCATAGTAGCCTCCTGAGGGCATAAGTCTGGCATTGGGAACTTCCCATGACACCCCCCAGGAGATTAACTGGCTGAGTGCAGGTGAACTTCCCCCCTCAAGCTCTGCCTGAGACCCCACACAGCACCTGAGATGGGTGTGACCTGCCAAGATGCCAATCAACCTGCTGACTGCAAGACATCACAAAGCAAGACTCGGCCCTTGAAACCTTCCCCTGCCTTTGATGCACCCCCCTTAAATAAACCATCAGAGCCATTTTGTCTTTGTCTAATTCAAGAACCCATGTGGACTAGATCTATGAGGGGCTTCACTTTTGTTAAAAAAAAAAAAAAAAAAAAAAAAAAGACCTGGAAGGGGTGGGAGGGAAGAAGGAGGGGATGGCGGTGCCTGGTCCTGGAAGGCCAGGTGCAAAGTTGGACGGCATCCATCTGGCTTCTGGGGCCAGAAGGTGGCGGCCACAGTGCTGTCCCTGTGCGGAGCCCCGAACTTCACACGTAGCTCTAGGCTGTTCTAAACACAGCCACAGCCTAGAGACCAGTTTAATAAGAATGAATTCGCAGGGATCAGAAGACTGCAGGCCTGGAAGGACTCAAGCTGTCAGCACAGGAGCAATGCATGGCGGTGAGACCTCAGCCTGGTCCACCATCTCCCGCTGTTCCCACCAGGAGAGGCATGGCATCGGCCACTGCAGAGGGCATGGGGGATGGCATTTTTCAAGGCTGAGAGACATTCTGCAGGCTGATAAGATTCAAAGTCATCTATCCCCACTAGGCCATTTCAAGGGGCCGAGTGCTTGGAAAATCTCATTTTTCAAGATTTGCTGCTTTTGGCGAAATGAACAACAGCCAGCTCTTCTGAAACCACCAGGCACATACTTCATGTGCAAGGAAACCCCGGCCGCCTGGAGATGGAGATGTAAATTTTTCCCATAATGAGGATTTGGGCTAAGTGAAATGTGCATATTAGGAAAAGCAGACAGAGCAAATTGTTAGTTTGTCTTGGAAAAAAACTAAATTTCAGATATGTGAGGTTTTTGTTTATTAAAAACTGAGTATGTTTTACTTTATGGTTTGGCTTTCTTTTCAAGGAAAAAAAAATCTTTAAAAAAAAAAATTCCAAGAAAGATTTAGTCTTCTGGTGCCAATATTTTAAAATGTATATTCCAATTTCTTTTCCTTTTAGCTCTTTTTTTTTTCCTTTGGTATAGAATACTGTGTTTACAAGGGTGTACTGAGGACAGAAAAAAAAATGAAATGGATCTAGCTTGGAGCCTAAGTGAGCTAAAATTAAAGGAGATTTAAAAACAAAGATTATTAGTAGTTTGTGTGGAGGAAGCCCAAAGGAGGCACCCTCTTCTGTGCATATACGGCGTGGTCCTGGGGCTGCTATTAGCACTTGTAATCCTCTGTTCTTTTTTTTTTTTTTTTTTTTTTTTGTACCAGGGATTGAACCCAAGGGCGCTTAGCCACATCCCCAGCCCTTTTTATTTTTATTTTGACACAGGATCTCACTAAGTTGCTTAGAACCTCGCTAAGTTACTGAGGCTGGCCTCGAACTTGCGATCTTCCTGCCTCAGCCTCCTAATCCTCTGTTCTTTACTGGTGTTCCTGAAGTGTGATTTACCTCTTCATCTCAAACCTTTTCAATAATCCTTGACATTCCCAGTTCTCCAGGTCAAAAAGTTTATGGTTCAGAGTAGCATGGAAATTTCTCAACCCAATGATGGCTGTGCCTCAGAAAGAGAACCCCCCGTCACAGGATCCTCCTGTGGCCCCCATCGCAGCCAGGGAACTACCATCCAGGAAGTACTCTTGTACCTTCCGGATTTCCCGTTGCTATTTAGTTTGCCGTCCGTCCACCTGTGGCATGCGCGTGCACAGAGACTGCTAGATCTATTTGCTGTTCTAGGTGAGCCTCAGCTGATTGCTGTGTGTGGATTGAGAACTCCACGAAGACCAATACTGCACTATTTTACATCCACCTCCACCCAGGAGCTAAAGGTCCCAGACAGCTTCCATCAGCCCCTCTAGAGCCACCCACCCAGTCTGTGTGGACAGGTGAACAAGGGCAGCACTCTCTGACATTGGAGGGGCCCATCCATGGGGACCAGAGCAGAGATGGAGAAGAAGGAAGACGATCGATGACAGGCCCCCTCTGACCTGGCTTTCAGGTGGGTTAACCTTCCGGACGGAAGGAAGGCTGCTCCTCTCCTAGGAGCAGACTCAACTGGATGCTGTCTCTGATCCTGGTAACGAATCCTTCCCTCCTGTCCTTCCTTGGGGCCTGAGGGGATTTGATTCCCTCTCAGCACACCTTTCTGTATAGTCCCGGTACTGTTCTCCTGACAGTGGCAAAGTGACTGGCAATGCAGCAAAGCCAGGGCTCAAGCCCATGCCATCTACTCAAGATCCGTGTTCTTCATTCCTGTGTTGATGCGCTAAAGGGAAGCCGACTAGAGCAGGGAAGCTTCGGCTTCAGTCTCGACTTTGAATTTTCTATGTAGGTCATTTGCTTTGCTCCCGCCCCAACCCCTTCATCTGCAAGGAGGACCCTGGGACAGGATGCTACCTTTCCAACCTCAGCTCACGCACGCTGGGGCCTGTTTGCTGAGGTGCTTACAGCTGGCTCCTTGCACACAGACGTTTCTTGTTTCTGGATCAGGGTAAAAGCTGTGCACGTTACCTGGGCTGCCCTGTCCGTGGCCTGACTCTGGCACACCCTGGAGACTAGCTGGGGTGTTCTGAAGATGGTGTGACCTCTCTCTGCAGGTGGAGCTGCTGTGTCACAATGTGCTCTCACTGCAGGGCGCAGAGCTCTGGGGTGCCACCTCCCACACTGTCCATGCCTTGGCCTGTCCATCCATTCCTCAGGCAGGACCAGGCCTTACCCGAGCATATGAATTCTCAGTGCCCAGCTGAGGCTGGACAAATGCTTAGATGCGTGGACACATGCTTGGAAAAGAGGCTCCCTCCATGGCTGCTGGGCCCTGAAGCAGAGATGACAGCCCAGGGGCATCTCAAAGTTCTCTCCTAACCTGAGTCCCCACCGCATGTCCCCCCCTACAGGAGGGAGTAGAAATGCCAACATTGCACGTCACTCACAGACATTCCAGAAGAAGCCAGTGTGCACAGGCCCGCCTTTGAGGGCAGACCGGCCTGCCTTTGGGGAGAGGATGCAGTGTGGTTTGGGTCCCCCAAAATGGCACTCCCAGACATGGACCTGTTCCATACAGGAGAAGTTTTTCCATGGAGAAGGCTTTTAACCTAAATGAATGTGAACCTCATCCACGGCCAACGGTGGCTGACTGGGCAGTGAACTATTTTTCTTGGAAACTGAAATGCTATAATAGCATAAAAGCTCCCGTGGAGAGGCCCAGTGAGTTTACCGTGGTCATTATTCTACAGTAAGTTATGTTCTTCTGCTGGCTTGTCTTTGGCCATGGATCTGCCTCCCTGCAGAAACTGGATGTGTGCTGAAAGGATGTGCAAATATGACCAGTCGCCACCTCTCTGTCCCTTTAAGAAAAGTACCTTCATCGCCACCATTCACCTCAGCCTTGGTTCTCACCCCTCTCTGGGCCCTCTTGAATGATGGGCTTAAGGTCCTGTTTTTCCTAACAGCTTTTGATATCAGAGACACAGAAAGGACAGGAAGAAGATGGTAACAGAAGTGACAGTGAGAAAAGGCAGTGACTTGAATTATTAAGTTAATTTTATTATACTTTAAATTTCTATGGTAAGAACACTTTAGATGAGATTGACCCTCTTTTTTTTTTTTTAATATTTTTTTAGTTGTTGATGGACCTTTATTTTATTTGGTTATTTATATGTGGTGCTGGGAATTGAACCCAGTGCCTCACACATAGGAGGCGAGCGCTCTTCCACTGAGCTACAACTCCAGCCCAAGAGATCAACCCTCTTAATGCATATTTATACATTATTGTTGACCTCGGCACAGTGTTGTGTGGCAGATCCCCAGAGCTTATACATCTTGCTTAATGGAAATGTTATGCCCTTGGTTAGTAACCCCACCTTTCCCTCTCCCCCAGCCTTGGCAATCACTCTTTGATTCTACAAGTTTGATTCTTAGATGCCTCGTGTAAGCAGAATCATGTGTATTTGCTTTTCTGTGGCTGCTTTATTTCACTTAGTGTGATGCCCTCAAGGTTCATCCATGTTGCAACACATTGTGGAATTCCACTGTATGTATATGCTATCTTTTATTTATCCACTTATCTGCTGATGAACGTTTGGGTTGTATCTCCCCTTTGGCCATAGTGAATAATGCTATGAACATGGGGGTGCAATGGCTCTTTGTGATTCTGATTTCAATTCTTCTGGAATATTTCTAGATTGCATGGGTGATACTATTTTTAACTTTTGGAGGTACCTCCAGAGTGTTTTCTTTAGTGCATCCTCACCAGTACTTACTGTCTTCTGTTTTCTTGACTTCCTCCAAATGCATACAAATGGTCTACAAGTATATGACAAAATGCTCAGTGTCACTGATCATCAGGGAAATGCAAACAAAAACCACAATGCAAACCACCTCACACCTGTTAGGATGGCTCTGATCAGGCACCAACTTTAAAATAGTATTTACACATAAATCTTATACAACTTCAAGGTCCTCATTTTATCAGCAAACATATACATTCTACTAGTACCCGCCATGGTTTGAATAGAGTTTAATCACCCTTGCGACAGTACTAAGAGGTGGGATCTTTAAGAGTGATCAGAATTGAATGCTTCTGTTATCTTGGGACAGGGTTCCTGATATAAGGATGAGTCTGGCTCCCCTCCTCCCTCTCTGTTTTGTACATTTGCCCTTGGCCTCTCTTGCCTTCTGCCTTCCTCCATGGGATGATGCAACATGAAGGCCTCTCCAGAGCCAGCACCATGCTCTTGGACCAGAACCATGAACTAAATAAACATTATTATTATTGTTATTGTTATTATTATTTTACAAATTACCCAGTCTAAATTAGCAGCAGAAATTGGACTCATATATTTCCTAAGGTATACTTAGCAGCCATCCATTCAGCTAACATTTATTTTGCACCTACTATATATACCAGGTGCTGGATCTGATACTGGAGACATAATGATAAGAATCATTTCCTGCCATTAAGAGCTCAAATAGGACAGAGACATGAGCAGATGGCCATGACACGGGCAGTAACAACCACAGAGCTATGCAGAGGCTATCATGGGAAGGCACAACCTGAGCATCTAGCTCAAGTTGTTTTGTGGGGAGAAGAAGAGGTGGCTTCCTAGGTCCTGTCTCAGAGGATGAGCAGAAGCTTCGTAGGAGAGACAGCAGGGCCTCGGGCAGGAAGGGCTGACCAGTGATAAGGGCACACAGTTTAGTCAAGAACCAAAGAGAAGTTGTCTGCAGCTGTTGCTACCACTGCAAAAACACAGGTGGGCTGATGGCTCAGGCAGTGGGGGGCTGCTGAGGCCATGTGCCCCACATTGAGGGGGGGTGTTCTCTCCTGCAGGAAGCCCCTGATGGGTGTGGCCCGCGCAGCAGTTGGGCCCCAGGTTTTGCAGTGGGAGGGTGGGCTTGAGGCAGAACCAGTTAGCAGCTGTGCCACAGGTAAAAGGGAGACAGGAAGGCCAGGGAGTGGAGGCTAGATTAGAAGAGCACAGGTTCTAAAAAACAGCTCAGGGAAAGAGTCTCCAGTGTGGAGGACCAGGGCTGCCGTCCTATGCAGGGAAGAGCACGGGCAAAGTTAGTCCGGGTGGCCTGTATATGTCACCAGCAGTGCCTGGCAGTCCCAAGCTCCCCTTCCCTGGAAACTGCTGCACTCAGGGAAGAAGCTCCAGGCTGTTTTGGTGGGTGGGGACAGGGGCTGAGATAGCACAGGGCAGCACGGGCCCCTTGACATCGGTGCTGGTCAGCTCCGGTAATGACACCGGAGCTTGTCCAGGCCTGGACTGAAGGCCGAGCGAGGGCCAGGAGGACCGAGAGCTGACGGCAGGAGGCCAGGGCCTGGGCTCAGGGGTGATGTGGGAGAGAAGCCGGGCAGGGATACAGGTGCTGGGGCTTCCAGTTCATTCCACACAAAGCCATGTAGCAAATCCCTACTCCTGTGGCGACTGAGGAGAATCTATTCATTGCAACAGGACTGCCAACCACCCATGGAGGACAAGACAGCAGTTCCATTCAGGCCTCAGTGAGCTGGACCAGGTGTGGGGGAGGGGTCCTGGCCAAGACAGCCAGCAGGCAGCCAGCAGCCAGGGACAGAGCCTGGCCTAGGGGCGCTGAGTTACAGCTGGCGGCATTTGCACTGCAGCAGAGAGAGCGATGGGCTCGCTCGGTGCCGGCGTGACCAGGGGTCGCAGACCTGCCCTCCACAGGCCTAATCTGGCCCACAAATGTGTCTGCTTGGCCAGCAGTGATTTAAGACAAACGTGACTTGGAGTGACCACAGACAGGAGTCGCTTTAACCACCTTACACAGTCCCCACCAGACCCCACTGTCTTGTGTATATAAGCATTTCTGTCTGTGCATGGGGTACTGGAGCTCAGATTCCCCAGAAGCTTAGAATGGACTAGATGGCTGCATAAGAATAGCTTACCTCGCCAGGCGTGGGGGTGCACACCTGTAATCCCAGCACTTGGGAGGCTGAGGCAGGAGGATCACGAGTTCAAAGCCAGCCTCAGCAATGGAGAGGCACTTAGCAACTCAGTGAGACCCTGTCTCTAATAAAATACAAAAAAGGGCTGGGGATGTGGCTCAGTGGTCGAGTGCCCCTGAGTTCAATCCCTGGTACCAAAAAAAAAAAAAAAGCTTACCCCAACTCCAAAATAAACAGGAAATGTAAAAAAAAAAAAAAAAGTCAGGAAAGGTCCATTTGGATCTGGTCAGGGGAAGCTACAGCATTTCCGTCTCATTTAGAATATTTCTTTCCATACCCTGTCCACAGGACAGACTCGTTTACTTGCAGAGCTCCAGTGTGGTACCCTTGTTTGTGACATCTTTCCTGACCCCAAGCAGGTCCCAGGGCAGGGATCTCTCTCCACTCCTCTCTCTTCGGGCTTCCCAGGCAATGCCGTATGGTGTGGGTGCTGGTTTCTATCTCCTATTAGTCTCTGAGCTTCTCAAAGGTGGCAATGGTGTTGCGTTCATTTTTATAATTCCAGTATCTAGCCCAGCACAAAGTATGTGCTCATCAAAAGCAAGGCGGAGGAATGAATCCTTAGATGAGCCCATCTTTCATGGACTGCCATCCCCGCCCTGCTTGGCCCCTCTCCAAACATTTACCATTCCTCCCCATCCAGCTCAACGCCCAGCTCTTTCTTGGGTCCTTTTGAGGAATTTAAAAACATGGTGTCTTCTTATTGTAGTTACAGTGTCTGTCTTCTCACTTTGACCATGAGTTCCTGGGAGACAGAGGCTGTGTGGTATACAATATTTCTGTTCTATCTTTCATTAGCACTGGAAATGATCTCATGGATGTTTGTTTCTCGATTGTTCGCCCAGGAACGGGAAATGCTTGACATGAGACACGTGTGCTGCGTGTGAGCGTACACGTGTCTACACCCATGAGTGTTTGCAACAGCACATACTTAGACTCACTTAAGCAGGGTTGGGCTGTACTGGAGAAGCAGCTCAGTGGTAGAGAAACTGCCTAGCATGCATGAGGCCCTGGGTTCCATCCCCAGGATCAACAACAACAACAAAAATAGGATAGAACACTCCAGAATAGATATATACTCTATTTCCCCAAGTATAGTAATTTTTCAGCTATGTTGCAGTGAAGTCTCCCAATGGCCAATGGCACGTGCGTGCCATACATGCTATCCTCCAGGGCAGACTGGACTGAACCCAGAGAACCTTCCACAAATACTCCCTGCCCACCTGCTGACCCCTCAGAGCTGACAGCCCCTGTTCCCAGTCCAAGACCTCAAACCAGTAGCTGAACATAAGTTTGAAGAAGAACTCTGCAGCCAGGTGTGGTGGCGTACACCTGTAATCCCAGTGACTTGGGAGGCTGAGACAGGAGGATTGCAAGTTTGAGGCCAGCCTCAGCAATTTAGCAAGGCCCTCAGCAATTCAGTAAAACCCTATCTCAAGTTAAAAAAAATAAAAATAAAAAAGGGTTGGGAATGTGGCTTAGTGGTAAAGCTTCCTTGGGTGAAGTCCCCAGTGCTAAAAACAAAAAGTACTTTGCACGGCAGTGGGGCAAGGGGTTATCAAAGTCATGAGAGTTCTATTCTGGGGTTCAGAAGTCATCACCTGGTCCAACCCCTCATTTAGGACACTAGGAAATAGAGATGAAGGGATGGTCTCAGGGACACAGCCATCAGCAGGGCATCTGCTCAGAGCTCTGGCCTAGAAAAACAAAGGCTGCTTTGATTCCATTCTACTGATATTTATAGAGTATTGACGTGGGCCAAATGCTAATAATCATATAGCAATGAATAAGACAGACTTGAGTCTTGCCCTTCCGATTCTATCGTCCAGCCTTATCTAATGGGACAAATGGAACATTTTCTGCAGTAAAGAAGCTAATTATGGTCCAACAGAGGTTAATCACGATAGCCACCATCTATTGAGCATTTGCTGTGTACCATGCACAGAGCTATACAGCTTATGTATATTACCTCATTTAGTTCACAGCTATGAGGTAAGTTTTCCAAACTCCTCAGTTGAGGAAATAAATGCATGGGAGTTTAGACAACTTGTTCCTACCTAAAAGGTAGAACAGAATTATTTTTTCTCATTTGTGAATCTCCTGAACCAAGTCATATTAACCTTTAGCTATCCAGCCAGATATGTCACTACAAAGACGGGGCCATCCCAAACATGTTCTCTTTCTCAACCTGACTCTGAAGCCAGTGTCATGATTTTTGTTGATTATACATTTGGAAACAGAGCAGGAAACAAGGCCATTTGACCTGCCAAAGAACAGCTCACAGTGCTTGCAGTTATAAAATCAATGCCTCATGTTCTACCCAGCCTGCCTTCCTGAAAGACGGATGGGAGGGAAATGGCAGGACCATTATGGTCCTGTCTGTGGGAGACAGGGAGAGGGAAAAAATGGACCTGTGCCTGTATTGAACCAAATTCCAATAGGAGCCTGTCAAACTGCCAGCATTCAGCGCGCTGTCCCCGTGCAGAGCTGCCCGGGACCTACAGAAGCAGCCGTCCCCACCTCACAGGGTCTTGGAGGATGGGATGGATGGGGCAGGAGTTCTGATAGATCTTGTTCCCCGGGAGGGGAGGAGCTGGGAAATAAAGATGCACATAAGCAAAATTTCTAAGTCCCTGTGAAATGTGCTTCTGAAAGGCTGAAACTTATTTTTAAATCTTTCACATAAAAATATGTTAATGCAGGCTGGGGCTGGGGATCAGCGGTGGAGCGTTTGCCTAGCACGTGTGAGGCCCTGGGTTCGATCCTCAGCACCACATGAAAACAAATAAATAAAATAAAGATATTGTGTCCAACTACAACTAAAAAATAAAATATAAAAAACATATGTTAGGGCTGGGATTGTGGCTCAGCGGTAGAGCGCTCGCCTAGCACGTGTGCGGCCCGGGTTCGATCCTCAGCACCACGTACAGATAAACACATTGTGTACAACTAAAGCAAATAAATAAATATTTTTAAAAAAACATATGTTAATGCAACAGTCCATACTAATAAGTCAATGGTTACCCAGAATTCTTTGTTTCAGTCTACCTGGGGGGAGAGGTTCGGAATAAGAATGAACTGGATTTTTCAAGGAAAGGTTTGTGCTGCTCTCGGAGGACAGATTCCAGCTTGGCTCTCAGCACTGCAGAGTGGCATGGCATTGCAGTTTGGGTGAACGTCCCCCAGTGGTCTCTATGTTAAAGGCTTGGGCCTCACAGTGGCACTGTTGGTAGGTAGTAGGGCCCAGTGGGAGGTATTAGGTCACTGCGGGGGGCAAGGGGTGCACCCTTGACAGGGATTCTGGGACCCCAATCTCTTCTTCCTTGTGTTTCCTGATCACGAGGTGAGCACTTTCTTTTACTACATGCACCCACCATTGCTATCAGGCACCAGAGGCCCAAAGCAATGGCTGCACCCAATCTTGGGAATCTCTAAAACTGTTAGCCAAAATAAACCTTCACTCTTTATAGGTTAAGTATCTCAGGTATTTTATTATAGTGACAGAAAGCTGACTAACACGCATGGCTCACTCAGCCTGGGAGGTAAAGGAAAGGAGACATAGATTTGAATCCTGGCTCTTCTAAGCACGGGCTGAGTGACACTGGGAAAATTATTCATCCTTTCTGAGTCTCAGCTGATTTTTTTTTCCATGGGGACAATAGTGTCTACCTTGTGGAGATAGTAATATGTAGTATATACACACATATATTTGAACGTCAAATGTATGTATGTACATATACACATATATTCATAGTGTATACACGTATTAAATACTATACATACACACTGTATACTAATATATATAATAGGTAAAACAGAGAGGCAGGAGGACGACTGGGTGGCTAAAGTAGCTAGATGCAATAGATAACAGATAGACGCTAGAGATTTTTATATATATATGCATATATATATATACGTGCATACGTATATGCACATATATATAATACACACATTATATATATGTATACACACACACACACACACACACACACACACACACACACACACACACCAGGGTTTGAATCCAGGGCACTTAACCACCAAGCCACATCCCCAGGCCTGTTATATTTTATTAGAGACAGGGTCTCACTGAGTTGCTTAGGGCCTCACTAAGTTGCTGAGGCTGGGTTTGAACTTGTGATCCTCCTGCCTCAGCCTCCTGTGTCACTGAGATTACAGGCATGTGCCACCACGCCCAGCAGCAGTCGCTAAAGAAATAACATAAGGAAGTGGGTCACACAGCAATCACTAAGTGCCAGTTCCCATGCCCTTATCTCTGTCTTCCCGTTTCCATCCCACCAATCCCACCAAATCCTCGTCAGGTTCCTTTAGCTAGAACATTCTGATGTGGGAGAGCAGCTGCTGAGCACGAGGAAGAACAACACTAGAGAGAGAGGAGCAGATGAGTCCCAAGGGACTCAGTCCCTCATCCCATGACAATCACGGCAATGAAGCAACACATTCTAAAATGCTGGGCAAGTCTCCACCAACAACCACCTACCAACAACCATTCACTCTGAGCGAGACGTCTACACTGCTACAGAAGTGAGGGTGTGCCTTGTGTTGACTGCAGCGATGGAGGGTAGCAGACCTGCTCTTAAACTTCGATCTTGTGTGCCAAGTTTCTGAGCACTGTAAGAGTGGCCATGCTAGCTGGGCACCGTGGTGTACGCCTGTAATCCCAGCACTTGGGAGGCTGAGGCAGGAGGATCGCGAGTTCAAAGCCAGCCTCAGCAATGGAGAGGCACTTAGCAACTCCGTGAGACCCTGTCTCTAAATAAAATACCAAAAACTAAAAAAAAAAAAAAAAAAAAAAAAAAGGGCTGGGGATGTGGCCCAGTGGTTGAGTGCCCCTGAGTTCAATCCCCAGTACCAACAAACAAACAAACAAACAAACAAACAAAGAGTGGCCAAGCTGTCCTGAGAGCACTTTCTTAAGGGGTGCTCATTAAGGAGAAGACTTATATGCAGTTAGGCGGAGGTGCCCCCAAATGACCAAAACAACTCTGCCCTGTATATACTGCAAACTTGATAAACTACATAACGCCCAGCCCAAGCCCAAAGGGTCTCTGAAAAGCACTATCAAAATTAACCACATCTGAGCAGCTACTTGGAACACTCAAGTCGCTGATGTGCAGGGCCTTGGGGAAGAATTCCTTGAGTGTTCACTGAACGACTGTCTGGAATCTGAGTTTTATTCATCTTACTCTGGATAATATGATCAACTTCTAAAACTAATAAAATAAAGCAAAGCTTTTAAAGCTGATATATCTGTTACATTTATGTGCAAGGCCCATTTAGTGAGCAAAACGGGTTTCAGTACATTATTTGGCTTTATAGAATAGAATGACCAAAGAGATCTGAGTGGTTACAAAAATGCAATCTGATTATTTTGCTGACCATCTGTTGGATTATATGCGTTTCCAGAGCTTTCCTATTGTAAACTTAGAAGAGAACCAGAGAAAGTAGGAATGGTTCACAAAACCACGGGCAGGGGGACTGCAGGTTCTGTGCTGTTGATGCAAACTCAACAGATGAATGTCCCCATCACCCCCTCAGGTGGATAATGGCTTGAAAGCTGAGGATGGGTAAGCAGATTAGGGAAAGCATTTGTGTGTGTGTGTGTGTGTGTGTGTGTGTGTGTGTGTGTGTGTGTTGGGGGGGGGTGCGTTCCTTAAAGTACATCACAACTGGAACAGAGGAGAGGCCTTGGGAGGGGAGGAAGGAGAGAAAGAGAAACATAAACACTTCCCCTGGGGTGGGAAGCGCACCGCCCAATCCTTCAGGAGTCGACTTTTTGATTCTTGCATCAGCCAAACACATACCACCCCCAGGAGGTGCCAGGGCATTGGCACAGGGGCCCTGGGTCTCCTCCTGCAGCACCAGGCACCTCTCTCGGCTCTTGTTCACCCTGAAACTGAGGACACAGGGCAGACCCAGAGGAGGGGCGAGGAGAGCTCCCCACAGCCTGGCATGCTGAATTAGGAAACGCAGGGAAACTTTCAGCAGTGAAAATTAGTTTTCACGGGTAATGAACTTCAGACCAAAGCACCAAGGGGTGCAGACGTCCAGTCTGGAGGTGATTAACACCAAGCACAAACCAGGCATGCTACAACCAGGGAGGGCTCCAAAGAGATTTCTGCATCTAGGCTTCTCTGTAGTTAGGTCCTTTCTCCTTCCTGGGCTTCCTTCCCTCTTTATCTCTTTCTCTTTTCCATCCTTTCCCCTCCCTCCCTCCTCCCTCCTCCCTCCTCCCTCCCTTTCCTTCCTCCCTTCCTTCTCTCCCTTTCTTCCTCCCTTCCTTTCTTCCTCCCTCTGTCTCTCCTTCCTCCCTCCCTCCCTTTCTCCTGTTTTCCTTCCTTCCATCCTCCTCCCCCTCCTTCCTTCCTTCCTCCCTCCCTTTCTCCCCATCTTCCTTCCTTTCTCCCTTCCTTCCTTCCTTCCTCCCTCCCTCCCTCCCTCCCTCCCTTCCTTCCTTCCTTCCTCCCTCCCTTCTTCTCTTCCTTCCTGGTCTGATGGCCAGGCGGCCAGGCATCTGCATGCCCTAGCAATCCAGTTTGGGAGAGCCTCTGGCCGCACCTCCGTCTTTCCTTCCTAGCTCACAGAGCACTTTGGAGACCAGCTTGAACACAAGCCCTGGGCTGCAGCGTGGAGGAGAGAAGCCAGAAGGAGCTCACAGGGCACCACGATATTTGAAGTTGCAACGTGGGCTTCTCCCACACCGCCCCCACCAGGGTTTTCGGGGTGCAGGTGTGGACTCTCCCCCTGCTGCTTCCACCTCCCTCTGCTGAAGCCCAGCGCCTGCTCGGCACCTGCCGCGGGGCTGGCCCTTCTCCCTTCTGGGCCCTGTTGGCTCTTTTCTCCGTCTATGCAGGTCTCTCCCTGCTGTAGCTGATGGCCTCCACAGCAGATCTTTTTTTTTTTTTTTGGTACCAGGGATTGAACTCAGGGGCACTCGACCACTGGGTCACATCCCCAGCCCTTTTTTTTTTGTATTTTATTAGAGACAGGGTCTCACTGAGTTGCTAAGTGCCTCGACATTGCTGAGGCTGGCTTTGAACTCGCGATCCTCCTGCCTCAGCCTCCCAAAGTGCTGGGATTACAGGCGTGAGCCACCGTGCACAGCAGATCTTTAAAAGCACAACAAAACCCTCTTCTGATTCATCCATGTGCTCAATACAGCGCTAGAAGAATTAAAAATCCCAATAATTCTGAGATTATATTTTTCTGATGCGCATGTTTCCTATATTAATAGTGTGGAGCTGCATCAAGTCTTTCAAACTGTATTTTTTAAAATTATGTTTCCAAATGAATGGGGCGTCTTTTCCCACACACGGGAAGCACATCGTATCCAGAGATAATTGGGTCGGGAGGAAGAAACCCTCGATCTGGCTACGTGGCGGTCTTGCAGGGATCATTTGGGGAGGGAGACCTTCCCTCGGTCTGGCTGTCTCACTTCTGGCAGATTCCTTCCTGTCTTTCCAAATCCAGATGGCTGTCACCTGTCCTGTGAAGTCCTCCTCAGGCCTCAGGCCGTTCCTGGCTCTACCCCAGGAGATGCCACAGCGGTCCCCTCTCCTTTCATGACACCAGCAAGACTGGATTGTGATTTATGTGTTTACTGTCTGTCGCCTCTGAGATCGGGGCAGTGATGGGTAGCATTTCTACAAACCCATCACACTGCCTGACATAGATTAGCTCAAGAAGTGTCAATTAAGGGTCTGCATGTCAATCCCTGCCTTCCATTCTCCAGGCTGAATATCCCAGAGCATTAAGCGGCTACGTAAATGTCAGTTTCCAGGAGATGATGCAGAGATGAAAATAACAGAACAGAGGAAGTAAAAATGTTTTTCCATCAGGCACAAAGCCACACCATCTAGGGTAGAAAATCAATATATTTGAGCCATTCTCTTCCATCTTTGCCCATGGTACCCTTGCAACCCCAGGGCCTTTGCACGGCAGTGCCACAGATATTGGTGGCTGCCACTCTTCCTGAAGTCACTGGCAGGGAGTTGTTCCCACTCTCTTGGGAATGCAGAATTTCTGTACCTCGACCCTACAGTTGCCAAACGTCTCCTCATTCCTCCCTCACTCCTGTGCACACTTTGCACCCACTCTTTGAACCTGGAGGATTTTGAGGAGATGGATGTAAAGCAATTGGCATAGACAACGGATCAAGTCCCTTCTCTGAAGCAGCAGAGTCAAGGACATGGGCCCCAAAACAAAGCTGAAATATGGCCAAGGAGGACTTGCATCTGAGACTGAAGCTACGGGGACTCACAATCCACAGGAGGAGTTTGGCATCCTGAGGGTTCACTCTGTACAGAGGACAGAGGGGACTAGGGAACTTTCTGAAAAATCCTTGCAAAGCAGACAAACTAGAATATAACAAATGACCACTGATAGATAGGCTTGGGCCAATGGGCTACCTCCCCCATAGAAATTTCCATGAGGCAACCTGGTTTCATTTTCCCCAGGCAGGAGCCAATCAGCTTAAAGGTTGCTATGTTCCCCAGGCAGGAGCCAATCGGCTTAAAGTCTCCCTGTTCCCTGGGCAAAGAGCCAATAGCATTAAAGGTCGCTCTGGTACACCCCCCACAAGAAATCCCTACTTAAGTACCTGCCTGCCCGGAGCTCAGACACAACAGCTCCTCTCTGCGAAGAGGAAGCAGCTGCTGCAACAGCTCCAGACTCACCATCTCCAGCCCGATGGCAGCTGCCCCAGCTGACAGCTCCAGAGACCACAGCTGGCATGACCAGGAGCCCATCTTTCATTCAGAGCTTGCACACTCCCCTCTCCCTCACTCCTCTCTCCCACCAGAGCTTGCACACTTCCCTCTCCCTGACTTCTCTTCCCGTACTTCTTCTACCTTTGACCAGCCATAAAGGCTGGTGAAAAAATCTCTTGGCTGCACGGTTGTCTTCGGTCTGATTGTTGCCCTTCAACCACGATTGGTAAACCTGGGAGTTATGACCACCCACGCCTGCACAACTACAGAGAATGAGGCGAGGACAGAAGGGAGGGGCAGAGTAGTTGGTCTTTAGGGCAAGATAAAGGAGGGGTGGGGGAAGCTGGTCAGCCTCAGCCCTCGACCAGACAGGAGGAAGAGATTCACTGCTGGAGAGAAAGTGCCTCTGGCTGAGAAGGGCGAGCTGGAGACTAATCCAGGCTTTCTGAACACGCCCAAGGCCACCAACTCCATGCACCTCTCTGACCACTTGTCTAGGGAGAAAACTTAAGGTGTTAACTGTTTCTCCTGGAGTAGTCCCCAGGGGGGAGTGGACACTCCCTTGCTGGGCACAAACCTCATGGTAATTTAGTAAGGAACACTCCAGTTTAAAAAAAAATTGTGTCTAGTTGGTGTGAACCCACTCATTTGAGCAAGATAAATAAACAGATCTCTTTAGTTTCTAAATTTCTAAAGCCAAAGTCCAGATAGTAGGCCCAGGGTAGCCTGAATCAGGCAATGTGTCTCTCCTTGCAAAGCTCACTCACATAATGAGACGGACGCGGCCTGTGGATCTTTCTTATTCTTTTTTTTTTTTTTTTTTTTTTTTTTGGTACTGGGGATTGAACTCAAGGGCACTCGACTATTGGGCCACATCCCCAGCCCTTTTTTGTATTCTATTTAGAGACAGGGTCTCATTGAGTAGCTAAGTGCCTCGCCATTGCTGAGGCTGGCCTTGAAGTTGTGTTCCTCCTGCCTCAGCCTCCGAGGCGCTGGGATTACAGGCCACCGTGCCTGGCTTCTTATTCTAATTAACCCTCCCGTACTGATGGGAGGAACGGGCAGTGTGTGCTCCAGGCTTGGGCTGGGGCCCTGTGGTTACAATGCATTCCCTTCCATGGAGGCTTGCTTTCTTATTCCCTCCCAGGACTCATAAAGAGCCAGCTGTCAACTGCTTAAAGGGATGGGGACTGCCTTGGCGAGGATCATCCTTTGTCTCAGAAAATGGCCCTAGCATGCAGATTAGGCATTTCCAGCCCCACTCTCACAGAGCTAATGTAGCTATCTACACGGGCAAATCAACATCTACGTGACCTAGTTTCACAAAGTGAACAATCTAAGAGGCCAGTGAAAAAGTAAGGGGATTGCCGTAAGTGTTCTGCCTGGAGTTTCTTCTTGGGCAGAGAGGTCAGAGGTCATGGCCAAGTTCACTTGAGCCTGCCCAGCCTGCCTTCATGCCAGATTCAGCTGGGGAGTGGGAGCCTCCTTAGGATCTTTCTCTGTTTTCATATCACCAAGAGTCACTGTGCGTGTCTGCAGCGTGCTGCAGCCCCAAGCATAATTCAGGGAAATGATCATTAAAGAGTCTCCTTGAGGTTGTGAGAAGAAAGGCAGACTGCTTGTTATGACAAAATCAGATTTGGCCTGTGAGCTGTGGATTCGTGTTTTGAGTGCAGAAAGTGATTTCCCTGGAACTCACGCTGTCTTGGCTAAGCCAGGCCTGTGACCCTGGACATCAACCCACTGCGTCCTCTATTGCTCCCAGTAGCTGAAGCCATATGGGAAAATATTATATATTTTTATTATATTATATAATATATTATATATAAATATTATATATATGTGTGTGTATATATATATATATATATATATTTTTTTTTTTTTTTTTTTTTTTGCAAGTCCTAATCCCCAAAGGCAGATCCCTGGCAGGATAAGGACCCATCAAGTGGGTTTTTACAAAAGCACATCCTTGATAGGAAAAACTATTTCTCCTTCCAAATGGTGGATAATAGAGAAACGAGTGTGGAGACCAAGAGAGCCAATTTAGCAAGTATCTGCTCTGGCCAAGTGAGCAATGTTTACATGAATGCAGAAGGGTAAAAAAATAGGTGCTGTGGCCTATCCCAGCTACTTTTGCTGCAGTCTGATATCTCAGTGTGACAGGCTTATCAAATGAAAATAATAACGCTACACTCTAGAAATCTACAGAGGCTAACCTCTTTTCCATCCCAGTTCACAGGAAGAATGAGGAGCTTGATGTGATCCCATGGGTGTCATGGGCTCCCCTAGGTGCTGCCCATTGGTCTTGGCCTGCTCAACAGTCTTGCTCACAGCTTTCAATCAATGGATGGGAATATGAGACCAGGCATGGTGTGTGGAAGAGAAGTAGCAAGAGCCTGAGACTGTGTGACCTGTAAGTTCTACTGTTAATTCTGGTTCAACCTGGTGCCAACTCTGTGCTGAACACCAACCCCAGGCACAGAACTGCCCCACAAAGTCTCCATTAGCTTTCCAAGTGCCATAGCACCCCTGTCCCCGTGCCTGCATCCCTCTCCTGCTCAGATGCTCCAATCGTCTTATCCAACCTTCTAGACAGACCTGAGTGGTGCTTCCCCATCCAGAACACCCATCTGCAATGAGGCTGCACTCCATGACCCTTGCAGCTTGCTGTGCATGTCAGATCACCAGCCTCGAATTTATTATTGTCAACAACTAGCATATAAATGCCAACAACTAGCATTTCTAGAGCACCTTCTCTACTTCGGGCTCTGTGCTGGGTCCTAAAGATGTGAAGATGGCAAAGATGCCTCTCATTGGAGTACCAATAATGTATATGGCCAGACACGCTGGACTCACGGGTGGGTTAACGTATAGATAATGCTAAATTTGAGATGGGTGGTTCTCCGTGCACAGCATGTTATGTAGCAAAGTAAACCCAGAATTTGGCCTGTCACTCAGAGGAGTCTGAGCATCTTATAGGATATAACTGAAATGCCCAAAGTTCATTCACTCTCAGCTTGGGGCCCTAAGAACTTTGCAAGGGGTCAAGAAAATCAGCTTTCCATGTTGGAGCCTAACAGTCATGAAACTGGCCTGAAGGTATTTTCTGGGATAAAGTTGGAGGTGCACAGGAAACCATCAAGTATAAACTTACCAGGTTAATACTTAAGATAAAGAAATATATTCTGGGCTGGGGTTGTGGCTCAGTGGTAGAGCGCTTGCCTAGCATGCACGAGGCACTGGGTTCAATCCGTAGCACCACATAAAAATATCAACAAATAAAATAAAGGTATTGTGTCCATCTACAACTAAAAAAAAAAAAAAAAAAAAAGAAAGAAAGAAATATATTCTTTGCTTACTACTATACTTGAACCCGATTATGGTTTAGATATGAGATGTCTCCCAAAATTTCCTGTGTTAATTCAGAGGTAAAATGATGAGATTATGAGAACTGTGATGATCAGTATCCCCTTGTTTGAACAGACTGACTGGGTGGTGACTGCAGGCAGGCGGGGCATGGTTAGAGGAGGTGGGTCACTACGGCTGTGCCCTGGAACAGTGCATCTTCCTTGAGGGCCCTTCTCCTTTCTCTGCTTCCCAGCTGCCCTGTTCTGAGCAGTTTCCCTCTACCATGCCCTTTTGCCATAAGGTGCCACCTTGCCTTAGGCCCAGAGCCATGCAGTCGGCCCACGATGGGCTAAATCTCTGAAACTGTGAGCCCAAATAAACTTTCCCTCCTCTAAATTGTTTTTGTCAGGTTTTTTTTTTTTTTTTTTGATCATAGCAACACAAAGATGACTAACACAAACCCTGAAAAATATAGCACTGTATACTGCAATTATAAGTGGAGGCGCCACTGTTGAAGTCATACCCAAGTCCATGTGCCATGCCTCCACCCCAAATGTCTTCTAAACCCCAATTGTACGCGTGCTTCTCAATGGATATCTCTGACCACAGTGGCCTTCTTTCCACAGTTTCCTGCCATGGCATGAATGGGTAGGTGCCTGCTGCCAGTCCATTTTCTGCCTGCTTCTTCACTGGCAGAACTGAGATTTTACTCTGGGCTTTTCCCTCTTGCCCACTGTCACCTGCATCACTTGCCAATCATTAGGATCCTATTTTAATTTGCCAGTAACTGGTTTAGAAAAGGAATCAGTGAACCTGCTCTTGAACTTGCTCTATCTGTCACGTGAGGACACAACAAGAAGACGGCTGTCTGCAAGCCCAAAGGAAGGTGCTCCCTAGGAACTAACTTAGCCAGTCCCTTGGACTCCCCAGTCCCCAGAATTGTGAGTAATGAATGTCTGTTGTTTAAACCACCACTTTATGGTACTTTGTTATAACAGCCTGAGGACCAAGAACTCATGACTTAGTTTTAAGTTGCCAATCCCAGTAATTCTAAGAAACATCAGTCAACATGCACCTCCAATAGCTAAGAATTCAGGGAAATAACCGTGTGTGTGTGTGTGTGTGTGTGTGTGTGTGTGTGTGTGTGTGTGTGAGTGTGTGAGTGGGCACATGCGCATATCTCCCCAAGGTGAGTCTAGAGACATTGATGCTGACCTAAGTAGTGATTCAAGGTTCAACCAGATACAAAGAAACAACCAGAAGGCCAGAAGAGGGGCTATTCCCCCCACCCCACCCACCAGTTTCAGCGAAGATTTCTCTAGACTATCAATATCAGCTTTGATCCTTGGCGGGAAGGGGACCAACCTATCATCTATTTCCTTAAGTCATGGACAGGGAAGTTGGGAGAGGCAGGACCTCTGATCAGAATTTTAGTTGAGAAATTAGGGAGCCAGGGTGAATAACACAGAACCCATGTCCAAAGTCTGCTTACCCAGGACCCCTCCTCCAAAATGACATGCCCAACTGTGGGCACGTGAGATCTGATTTGGAGCCAGGGTTCATGACTTATCAGATTCTCAAGAGGGTCTGTAACCCATTTCCCCCTCAAGAGGAAGAAACCCCTGCAGAAATGCCGGCATGCTTTGAAAGTGCTGTGGAAGTGTAATATCTTCATTTTACGAGTTCAGAGGAAACTGCCTTTATCTATTTCCATAAGTGGGAGCTCTAGAGGCCAAGTGCATCATAATAGATAAAATTCTCCTGCAATAATGGCAAGAATGTACGGGCGCTGTCACCTAAGTCCACACTAAACTACAAAAGCTACCTAGAGGAATGCTGCTATAGAAAGACCATTTGCTTCCCAGATACTGAGACATGCCAATGGGCAGGGGGTGTTTCTGTCATTCCAGGAGGAGAATAGGATGCCACATGCTGTCACAACCTTATCCAGTCCCAATCACCTATAGTCCTTCTTTGTGTGCAGGGGGCTCTGTTGGCATCTTGCTTGGGGATGATGAGGAGGGGGATTAATTTCCATGCAATCTCAGGAACTAGTTGGCCTAAACCCACCCTAAAAGTATATCACATAACAAGCATTTGAAAGTACAAATTGCCAAAAGAAATTGCAATTAAAAATAGCTTTATGATAGACTTAAACAAAGCAAAATATAATGATAAAAAACAAAATACCTAATCCCCAAATAATTGCAATGAGTCTGTGATCTAGGACTCCATTTCCTGGGTATGGAGATAAGGCATCTAAAAGGAAATGAGGAATCCAAAGGTAAAATTCTAAATTTTCATCATAATTTTTTCCTGATTGTGATTTCTTTGGAATATGTCCTACTATTTTCATAGTGATCCACACCAAAAGGAAAAAAAAAAAACCACAAGAGGGCATATGAAAAGATTGTCAATGTTATTAGTTACTGGGGAAATACAAATCAAAACTAAAATGAGATAACCAGTTCCCACCAACCAAGATAGCTATTATAGAAAAAATGGAAAGTATAAGCATTGGCATGGACCTGGAGAAATTGGAATCCTGTACACTGCTGGTGGGAAGGTAAGCTGATGCTGTTGCTATAGAAACTACTAGTGGTTTCCTTGAGAGTTAGACATACAATCATCATATAATCTTATGACCCAGCAATTCCATTTCTAGATTATATGCTCCAAAGAATTGAAAGCAGGGATTTGAACTGATATTTGTACAGCCATGATCACAGCAGCATAATTCACAAGGGTCAAAAGACAGAAGCCAAAATAAAAAAAAAATTTTTTTTTTAAATACAGAAGCAACTCAAATGTCCGCTGATGGGTAAATGGATAAACCAAGGGTGGTAGATAGATAAAGTCAAATATTAGCCTCAAAAAGAAAGGAAATTCTAAAATGCTACAACATGGATGAACCTCTAGAACATTAGGATAAGTGAAATAATCCAGCTATTAGAAGGACAAATACTGAATGATCCCACTTATACGAGGTCCCAAGAGTAGTCGAGTTCATAGAAACAGAAGGTAGAGGGCAATGGCCAGGGGCTAATGGGAAACAGAGAACAGAATTTACTTTTTAATAGGTACAGATTTTAAGTGTGGGCTGACAAAAAAAAAAAAAGGTTTTGAAAAATGAAGAGTGGCATTGAGAATCTACCTGCTGCCACTGAGCTGTATCCTTCAATGTGGCCACAATGACGAATCTGTGATATGTATATTTTACCTTAATAATAATAATAATAATAATAATAATAATAAAGGTGGGGAGGAGAAGCCCCAGGAGCAATCAATACTTACAAGATGTAGGCGATGACTCCGATGGACCAGCAGTCAACGGCTTTGCTGTAAGGTTTCTGGGCCAGGACTTCAGGAGCTGTGGGATGACAAAGAAGAGACACAGGCCTGGCAATTTAAATGTCTGGGACTGTAGATGCTTATTTGGGCCCTTTCCTCCCCCCTGTATGACATTCACACTGAACTTTCCATGAGTTTAAAAAACTGAGTTGAGGGCTGGGGATATAGCTCAGTTGGTAGAGTGCTTGCCTCGCATGAACAAGGCCCTGGGTTCAAATCCCAGCACCACAAAAAGAAAAAAAATAAATAAAGATACTAAATATGAAAATTGAGTAGAGATAAGACCCATTTTATTTGTTGACTTTTCTAACTAGAAAAACAATTGAAGATGTGTGTGTATATGTGCGTGTGTGTGCGTGTGCGTGCGTGCGTGCGTGCGTGCGTGTGTGTGTGTGTGTGTGTGTGTGTTGTTTGACTAGAGATTATCAGTCCATCAGCAAATCCTCCCTAGGTGGCGATTTCATGGCACTGCCGGGGCCCAGCCCGCAGTGAGAAGCTATCCTCAGTGTGGGGTTTGGAGTATGTGACGGCACCTCAAATTGACACAAGGCAAATTTCTGGCCCTGTGTAGGTGCCCTGGGACATAAGAGCAAAGGGCCCTCCCTCTGCCTTCAGGGAGCTTGCAATGCAGCCCAGCTAAGAGCTACTCTGCGGCTGCTCTCAGTTCATTCTCTGAGGTTTGGGGTGAGCTACTCACCAGTACTCTCATTTCATCTGCTTACTTTCGAAGCAGGAAAAATGCTATTGAATCTCGCTTTTCCTGGACCTAAACCACCATCCCTCCTCAGGGCTTGGGCTCATCTTGTACTATTCCTGTCCTCCCTGTTCTAGGCCGTGGGGCTCCATCCAGCCCAGGGCCAGATAACCACCCAGTATCTAGTGACTGCTGGCATCTGGTGTGGTTGGCGCTCCATGCAGGCTTGTGCTGAGTAAATACACAGGAGACAGTGAGTCTTATGGGCAAGTAAAAATCTCCCTTCTCCCCAGACGCTTCTGCCTGAGGTGTCCTTAGTACACACTTCCCAGAACAATTAAAAGGGTAAAGAAAATAAAAACAGTATTGCTGATGAGGCCTTTGTTTGGAATTGTGTGTTCTCTGGGCTTTGGCTGCATGAACCCACTAACATCCTGACCATCATTATTCCCAAATTACAGATGACGACACAGAAACACTGAGAAGTCAAGTAACTTGGCCAAAGTAAAATGGCTGGAAAGTGGCCTCTACATCCATTTCCTCAGAAGGCACCTAACCCCCATCAAGTGCCTGCCATCAGCTGGGGCCTGCGCTAATCGTTCATAAATATTTTCTACTTGAATCCTTTCAAGAACTCTGAGGAATCCCCATGATATGCACTTCAGAGATAAGGAAACTGAGCCACAGAGAAACTAAGGAATTTGTCACAGGTCACACAGCTAGATATGGCAGAGCTAGAATTTGAAACCAGGTCAATCTGACCCTTGACCTGGCCCTTTTACTAGAACATACTGTTTGTTAAGAAAAGAGCTGCTTCAGTCTCTAAGAAAAGTCCTTTTGTAGGAAAACCAAAAGGGAAATCCTCTCTTTCATTCTGTTGAAGACAAAAAAAAAAAAAAAAAAAAAAACCTTCCTAAGCAAGAATAGGAAGGTATGCAAACTATCATTTAGTGTCTCTGCTCATGAGTGACAAATACCATCCACAGATCATCCCCAAATCTGATTTTAGGTTTCAGTCCTAAATTCCTCCAAACCTCTCCTCTGATTTTTTTTAAAAAAATGAGAGCATGGAGCTGGGGCTGTAGCTCAGTGGCAGAGCACTTGCCTAGCAACCTCAGCACCACATAAAATAAAGGTATTGTGTCATCTATGACTAAGAAAAAGAAAATGAGAGCATAAGAAATATAGTTGCATACCCTTTCTTGGCTGTGTTCACCCTCAGTGCACAATGCACTAGCAAAAGGAGGGACAGAACCATAAAGTCACCAACTGGGGAAGTAGCCCCTGGACAGCTGGCCGCAGGGAGGCTCCCTGCCCTCTAACTGCTAAGAGTACATTTCTCAAGACTCTTCAGTTATGGGATTGACAGAGGGAAGCCATTTACTACAGTAAATGTCTTTCTGATTTAGAAGGTATGTTCTGTCCCTGGGCTGGTGCTTTGGTCCGAATGGCCACATTGACACAGATGGTGCAAGAAGTGACTGAATTCTCAAGGACCTTCCAGGGCCATCCTGTGGCACAATGGAAAGAAAGCTCACCAGAGACACAGGAGGCCATAGAGCACCCACTGGCCACTTTCCCCTCCCACAGAGCTGCTGCAGATGTAAGGAGAGCAGAGCCTCGCTGGCAGGGCAGAGGCCCTGAGCCCACCACAGGGCTGTTAGGGAGATGGCCAGCCAGCCATCCAGCTACTCCACTGATCCAGGTGTCAAATGGCTCAGAGGCACAGGGATTCAGTACAAGCTGAAGAGCACAAAAATGTCACGCACCAGGTACCCAATGGCGACAGGCACACAGGAAAGCAGTGCAGAAAGGGAAGCTATGGACACTCTGACAGCTTCTACCAGGGTATGAGCAGACAGTGAGCCAGTGTCCTGAACCTCCGTGTACCGAGCATGGACAAAAAGACCACAGTCCCTGAAAAATAGGCATCTCTCCTGGGACCAGTTCGCACCGGCTTCCCTATTTCATGCATGGTGGGAGGGAGAAGTCTTTAAAAGAACATCTTCCTCCTGCTTGTCTATTAGAAAAAGGAATGTACTGGCCACCATCCACACACCGGGGACAATCACACCTCAAACATTTCACCCGAGGCTGCGGTTGTGGCTCAGTGGTAGAGCGCTTGCCTTGCATGTGTGAGGCCCTGGGTTTGATTCTTAGCACTGCATATGAATAAATAAAATAAAGGTCAATTCATGTAAATCATTTCACCTTCAATCTGGCAAATCCACGGGCATATTGGGCAGTTGTGCAAGACACAGCAAAAGACTTGAAAAGCAAGGGGCGGAGCTTTATGTAGCTTGGAGTGTGGGTGTTACATGAGATGTTTAGATTCTTGCAGTCACAGACTACACGTAAGTAACTCCTAAACTGTGAGATTCTGCTTAAATGATAAAGCTTATAACATCAGATACATGGTTAAAAACAATTTCTGGTTTGGATCGGTGACCTAGATATTAGGGGGAAAGCTCTAAGTTATTAATGCAGCAAATATCAGGATAATAATATTGTGTGCCGAGATCCATGTACTCGTGCCAAACTTTCCTTTGTTGTTGTGGTTGTTGTAGTATTGTATCTGGATTATGTCTACAACAAAATAAAAAAAAAAAATTGTTGGTTTTTTTGTTTGTTTGGGGTTTTGTTTTCAGTACTGGGGATTGAGCCCAGAGGTGCTCTACCACTGAACTACACTCCCAGCCCTTTTAAATTTTTTATTTTTTATTTTGAGACAGGACCTTGCTAAATTGCTGAGGCTGGCCTCAAACTTTGATCCTCCTGTCTCAGCCTTCTGAGCCACTGGGATTGCGGGCATATGCCACGAGGCCTGGCTAACATACAATTACTTTTTAACCAACTGGCAGCGAGCAAAGTGTCTCCATTCTGGTGAGGATCTTAATTGCACTTGGAAAAAAAAAAAAAAAAAACATAGGGTAAAGCTGCAAGTGTAACGTCATGATAAAAGATAAAGCAAACAGCTTCAGAAGTAACATTCCCATCACCTTCAAATATTCTGAAAACTGAATAATGGCCATACGCCAATGGCCTGAATTCTAATTTGACTTGTAATGTGATTGCTGGAACCAAGTGTCCTTTGGAACCTTGTGTGAGAAAGCCTACCTAGGTCACTTCCAAGAGCTTCTTTTCACCTCATAAGAATTCTTGGAAAAAAAAAAAATAAATTCTGAGACAATATTCAAAACCCTGGCGATCTGATGTGCTGACCAGATTGTGGTGAACCCCAGACCTGGAGGGTATTTCTCCTGCTCTCCTCCTGTGTTCTGGAATTGGCTCTGCTGTTTCATTCATCTGTTGAATTTGCCCCGCTCTTTGGGGCCGGCCGACTCCCACTGTCCTGGTTTCTCTCAGCTGTGGCATAGCAGGCAGCACTGGGGACTTCCCATCTCTCTCTGATCCTTTCAGAAGTCAGTTTTCGTGGTGAGAACCAGGGAAACTCCTCCGTATTGTGTTATTAGTCTCACGCCGCTTGGCAAGACTTCCTCCGAAGTTCTAAAACTATCACCAAGCATCCAATTTACAAACTTTGAAAAGACAAATGAGTTTCCAGGCCCACGGGGTGCAGAACACAGTCTATCCAGGGCGCTGGAAAATGACAAGGCTCTCTGTCCGGGCCATGCCACCACAGCTTCATCTCCCTCGCGATGCTGCCCCAAGATGCTGAAGAACTGCTTCCTGAAGGAGAAATCGTGCTTTCCTTTAAGGATCCCTATGTGGCAGGAAGCCCTGGCAATGGCTCCCCATCAAAAGAGGGAGACTTTCAACTGGAATAATTTCATTGGCGCTCCTGACAAAGACAGCAGTCATGAAAAGGCTTCTGGTTTGTGGAGAGGCCATCATCGCCCAGGCAAAGCAGGAAAGGGTTAATTCTCCTGGCACAGCCACAGTTGAAGGGACGGCCACACCAGGGGAGACGGCACATGCTTTCTTCCTTATATGAACGATGTAACCAAGTCCCTGGGGGCTGTCAGCCCCCGTAAAGAGACTCTCCACTTGGAATTGTTGGAACGGGCATATGCAAAGTAGGTAGCAGGTCTAACCTAATCATCTCTTAGGCTTGGCCAAAGCTAGCCCTTTAGACTTAGAGAGAGCAGGGCTGGGGTGGGGGAAGCTCTGTCTGAGTGACATTACAGGGCATGATGGTTGGGTTCACTCAAATCCTACAGCACACTAGCCACCTGTGATTCCCAATGTATCTTGAACACCCTTTACTGTTGTGTGTGACTCACGCTGTCAAACACCAGACCTGAGGGTGTTGGAGAACAGGGCCATGGTTCCAATCATTGCATGTTCAGGGCTAAGCACATTCTGGTGGTCAGCATGTGGTCATCAATTGAACCCAATCTAGTCACCACACATGCCATTATTCCTACGGGAAGACGTTTTCCAAATTCCATACATCTGAGCTACAAATAAATTTAACTGCACCAAATATTTTTGGCGAGTAGGTACAGGAAAAACAAAATAGAGAAGGAGAGACAAATTGATTTTGGGAAAGCCAGCGATGATCTACTGGGATATCCCTGTATTAGGTAAAAGCAAAATCAATCTCTAAATTCATGTGCCTGACTGAATGAGTTCTGATAGGAATTTGGGGGTTACAAGAAACAGAATTCTCCTAATTCTCTGCAAATGGATGTGTTTGTCAGTCAGGCTAGTCTTCTTTAAAGTTCTCAAAGGGATTTCGGAATTATTAAGTTTAAAACTAATAGGCCAAGATGTTCTGTTCCATGAGTGCCCAGAACCCGGTCCCTGGTCAGATCTCACGTGCTATCCACGCAGCTTTCCTTGCTATCCCTGTTGGAAACTTCCTTAGTTGACACCTGTAAACCCAAGTTCATCTCCACGTGAACCCTGCGCCTCAGCAGAGCATCCCCTGAGCCATCAGAGATCTCTGTGGACAGATGCAGTACTCCAGAGTCCCCAGGCCTAACTCAGGCAATTTAGAAAACAGTAGGTTTAGAATTTAAAATAATTGGATTTACTACTGTGAGATCTGCCTCCAACCCTCTTATGGAAAATTCCACTTTGTGGGCCATGTCTTCTATAAACCAAGCTATTTTATGTGGATTTACAGGAAGTATTCCTGGTAAAGAGAAGGACTCCAGAGATTTAGGGAAGAAAAGAAGAAAAAAAAAAAAAAAAAAAAGATTTTCAGGAAGCTTTTGGTTTGTTTTTAAAAAACAATTAAATTGCTGATTTTCCTTTCCAAAGAGGAGAGGAGAAAAGGCTTAACCAGTGGAATTGAGAAGGCAGAGAGCAGCTGTCTGGAGCAGGTGGGGCACTGGAAGCAATCTTCCTGAGTTCAGAAGGTAGAAAAAGAAGTTTCCCTTTAGACCGAGCACTCAAGCATGCGCCACAGAGCAGTTTCTGATGGGAGGAGTGTGCAGGAAACCGAGAAGGCCTCACCCTGTTACTAAATTCATGGCCAAGGTGATTCATTCTCCTCCTTGGATATTTGATCTATGCTTCCTCTCAGTACTTCAAAGATGACTGGGCTGGAACACAATGAGGAGGGACCTGGAAAATGTTTCTCTCTTTATTCAGTCATTTAACCAATAGCTAGCAAAGGGCTTCCCCAGGGCTGGGCCGCATGGTAGGCCCTGGCTCCGGCCCTATAGGCAGCTCAGACACAAATCACAGAAGTAACCAAGCCCCAGCAGCAGCTACAGCCAGGAAAGAGGCTGAGGCCAACACAGAGGAGCCCATCAGGCAAGACGGGAGAGGTGTTTTTGATTTTTAAGTCAAATTACTCTGAATGAAACTCTAAAGGTACTGATTTTACTCTAAATAAAACCCCATGATCTCAGTTCCTGGATTGAATCAGAGGACAGAATTAAGGCTAGGCTCTGTGCCAGCCAGCATATCTTAAAAAATTATATGTCCGTGCCTCAGTTTCCCCTCTTAAGGGGCACCTACCATTCTGTCCTAGAGCACCTTCATGGAAAAAAAAAAATTGAGCTCAGCTGGAGAGCTGGCTTTGATGCCTTCTCCTAAGAAATACCATTAGATAAAAGTTCGGAGCTAGACACTTAGGTCACGGGTGGTCTGCCAGACCTTCAGCGAGAGGTAAGAAGAAACACAGCTCCAAGACAGGTACCGTGGTGCACGCCTGTAATCCCAGCTACTTGGGAGGCTGAGGCAGGAGGATTGCAAGTTAGAGATCAGTCTGGACCCTGCCTCAAAGAAAAAAAAAGAAAAAGAAAGGAGAAAAGAAAGAAAGAAAGAAAGAAACAGTTCCCTCGCTGGTGGATGAGTGACAATTGTCTAAATCCAACTTCAAAAAGTTAGTGACGCTGCAGGTCAGAGAAGTGCTTTCTTTTAAACAGTGGGAGAGAAAGATGACAGCGACCTGCTCAGAGAAGGTAAATAACAATTTTAGAGATCAAAGAGAACCAACAGTAGCTTTTGTGTTGTTAGAACGCAGACATACATTTCTGGGGAGAATTTGGCCTCAGTAACAATTTCATCACCACAGGATACAATATTGGATGTGCCTGGTCAGGTTTGCTTCCTAGCAGTAGAATGGTCAGAAGCAGGGACATTAGAAAGAAGGGAAAATTTCCCATAAAGAGGGCTTTCCTGTGAACGCCGTCGTAAACAGCCATTGCTTCATCCACATTTAGAGTTTTGTGATATGGGTTGGGGGCAAATCGGATACAGCTGAAATACAGAGTCATTCCTCGCCTGTGGCCTCTCCTCCAACCCAGAGTCTCAGAGGAAGAGTGGAGGAGTGATCTCTTCCTGCAGGTATAGATTCCTTTGCTGTTTCTCATTCTTCAGCAACAGCTGTAATTTACTAAAACTGTCTTGCTAAGGAGCAGTACTCTGATTTTCCTAGTAGCCTCTTGAATTTTACCGCAGGCATGAAAAGTCCCCATGAGAGCATTATCCTGGTTTTACAGTTACCATGCTGATCTGAGCTGGGATTGCTGTTGAATGCTACCCCAGCCAAGACACAGCTGGTGGGTAGAAGAGTGAGGCTGAGGACTGGGAAGGGAGTGGTGGGCTTTGGGGGAAGCTGGGGTTTTGAAATATGCTAGAGACTTGGCATCCAGTGGGCTGGAGGACGTCAAATGTCTAAGTAAGGCCTTTCAGGGCAACATGGCAACAACTAACTCTGCTAGGCGATCCTTGCAGGTGCTCCAAGAATTCAGCCTCCCACCCTGTCTGGTTTGTGACCATTAATGATGGCTACTTTGCACTGAGGCCAATCCTGACTTTTGAAATCTGACAAGAAGCAACAATTAAAAATTAAGAAGACTGGGGCTGGAGTTGTGGCTCAGTGGTAGAGCGCTTGCCTGGGAAGTATGAGATCCTGGGTTTGATCCTCAGCACCCACCTATAAATAAATAAATATACAAACAAACAAACAAATAAATAAAAGATCCATTGACAACTAAAAAAAAAAATTTAAAAATGTTAAGAAGACTCCTATAGTCATCCCAATGTTTTGGATGCAGAAGGAGAAGAACAAGGAAGAGCAGAAGGAGAAATAGAAGGAAGAAGGAGGAGGTGGTGGAGGAGGAAGAAGACCTATAAAATGCTGCTGACACACTCCTTTCCATCACGACAAAATGGTACTAGTTCAGAAACTGTGAACTCCATCCCAGCGTCAAGTGTTTAGAAAAATCACTAAGAATAATTCCAGCGGGATGGACGGTGCTTTAGAAACACTGTGGTGAGAGGGAAAAAAGAGGAGATAAAAAGGGATGTTCACAGGACTGGGAATATAGCTCAGTTGGTAGAGTGCCTGCCTTGCATGCACAAGGCCCTGGGTTCAATCCCCAGCACCACACACACACACACACACACACACACAGATGTTCATGACAATAGAAAGGAGCTAGGGATAGGGATGTTGTGGGAGAGAGGCAGAGGGAAGGGGCTATACTGGGCAATGAAATTGACCAAATTGTATGCATATATAAATATATCACAATGAATTCCACTATTTTGTATAATTATAATGGACTAATAATGTACCAATAACAATTTGAAAACGAACAGGCATCAAAATTCCTACCTCCAAAAAAGAGTGATTTAGCAGTGAGGATGTAGCTCAGTGGTGGCATCCTGGGTTTGACCCCCAGCACCACCTCCCCACTCAAAAAAAAAAAAAAAAAAGATGTATCATGATTGTACATGTGGAAGGCGCTCCTCAAAGGCAGGGTTTATCCTAATGATGAACTTTTGGTCCCTGTCCACGTTTGCTTGTGTCAGGGAAGAGACCCCACATGTCTTCCCAGGCAGGGAGCCCCCTCCTCTGTAAAAATGGGGTGGAAGCAGCGCATGGTGCGAAACACAGCGTGAGATGCTCCCTGTGGGCTGTCACCAAGTGGCTGCTGACAAGGAAGGAAAGAGAACATTCTTATCTGGATCCTCCGCCTACTCCTCTGCCCCTAGGACAATTTATCAGTTACATAAAATCCCGTTTCAACACGAACGGGCTGCGAGGAGGAGGACAGCAATGATGTAATGCTTCCAATCAGGACTAAAATATGACACTTAGGTGGGAAACAAATAAAACCAAGCTCTGGCCAGAGGCGGGGTACCACCACACTGAAGATGAGCATTAAAGGGGAACATTAAAGGGCTGGGGCACAGGAGCTAGGAGGGACAATGAAAAGAGTGGAGATGACAGCAATGGCCATCAACTTGATTCAATTTCTTCTGGTCTGTTCTGAGTGAAGATAAAAAAAACGACAGTCATTCTCCTTGACATGTGGATGTTTACATATTTAAAGGGCACAAAGTCACATATCTATAGAAATACATAATATTAGAGAAAAAAAAAACCACAAGGGGCCACTTAGTTCAGCTTGTGTATTTTACATAAGAGAAACTGAGAGCCCAGGTGTTTAAGAGCCTAGACCTCTCTCGGACTAGCCCAATGGCCGGAGACTCACATTCGGGTCCTCTGCTGTGACTGTCACCAACTAACTACACCTTGCCACCTTGAGGATGGTGGTCCCCATCTCCCTGCTGTGCTGGCTGGAACCTCTGTTTTTCAAGAGCTCATCCTGATCTCAAGTCTCACATCAAGTTCTAAAAATGCAGTGATCCCTGCATTAAGGGCATTCCTCTAACTGGACAAAAATACACTCTGAGCATGATGACCAACTGTTCTCCATCTCCATTTAGAGAGGACCAAGACGAAACGTGCTTAAACTATTTTAGGCAAGTTAAGTCAGAGACAGACTAAAGAGGGCCGCCATGGCTGTGCAGACAATAGTGCAGGTATTCCTGTTGTGGAGGAGACTGGAATTACTCCTGCCCCGGTATCCCCAGTAACTTAGCAACCAGCCACTGCCTCCAAAGGTGGGGTTGTCCTCCTTCCAGCTAACATCCAGTCCTGAAATAGCTGCTGTGCCCTCCAAAGGAGATACTGCCGAGTGATCAGTCAGCACTCAACAAGACTTCATGGGGGAAAAAAAAATCTCACTTAGCTCAGAAACATCACAAAGCTGTTAAAACCTCCACCACCAGCCTCCTCTCTCTCCAAAGTGAAGATGGGCTAATCACCCTGGTAGGAGAAAGAACAGCATGGTGCCTTCCTCTTGGAAGACACTTGATCTATAGACAAAGATTTGAAGTTCTGTTAAAAGAGTTTAGTTTTCTTTCTGGTTTCAGAGGATCTGAACAATCATATCAGTGTGCAAATTGCAACATTAAGGAAAAAAAAAGCCATCAGGTTCTTCTTTACCAAATCGGAGTATATTTTGTTGTCTCTGATCTCTTATCAATTACATGAATGAAACACATGCATTCTGTCACTTACTATTCATGTTCAGTGATTTAAGAGAATACATCTGGATATTTTAATTAATATAATTGAGCAGGCAATGTAAGTAATTTGCTAAATTTCTTAGTTCTGAAGTTTGCTTCTCATTGATGTCAACAAAGGGAATGTTATCCTTGACTTCAATTACGTGGATTCCGTATCCAGGTCAATATCATATTGACAGCTAACATGTTGTTCTGAGAAGCTAATTTCCACCAGATGGGTCTATCGCTTCTCCTAAATTTATCAGCAATTACTAATCTGCACCAGCCTTCTCTCCAAGCCTGCTCATTTCTTCAGATCCACAACAAGTATCGGATGGTGACTCTGAGCCTCTGTTCCCCTGCTTTTTCCACATTGCTAACTGTTCATATCTTTGCCTGAGCTCTGTCTACCCTTCCTTCAAATCCCACTTTCTCCATGAGTTTTCCCCTGGTCATTCCAGCCCTTGGCGATCCCTCTTCTATGTGCATTTTCAAGTTGCTTCTGAAGTACACGAGTCACATCATATTTGAAACATGCTACTATACGAGCACCTGTATGGCACACCTGCCACGTTCTATTGGGGAAGCTCTAGAGGGAGCCAGCCCTCCAAGCCACCTGCAGCAGGAACACAGTGACCTGGTGGAGGGATGTCTCGATCCCCTATCAGTGAAACGACACTTGTGTCCAAGGGCCATGGCTCCTGTTAAAATCCTAGCAGCTGCTACACCTAAAAGGGCAAAGTTCAAAGTGCTTAGATTCCTGTTACCTTCTCCTAGGACACCTGTGCTTGAGGGACCCTTGGGGAAAACAGTCTCGCTTCATTGTTTCTTTATTAGGGAGTTCCTTTAAATTAAAGTAATAACTTCATGTTGGCAGAATTAACTATTAAGCTGAACAGTCATTTAGATAATAGCAATAATAAAAGAAAGTTTCACAAATGGAAACCAACATTTCTAAGTATAATGAGTTTGAACTAAAGCTGTAAAACTGTAGACTGCCGTGGGGGGTGGGGAGGAAGGTTTTTATTTTCGTTCCACATGCACAAATTTGTTGTTAAATCTGAGGACAATGTGCCAGGCTGGGAGCAGACAGGCGCCCCCGGGGCACAGAGCTGAAGAGCTGTCTGGCATTTCTAAGACCAGGAGGGCTGCCCTGTGCCTTCTGGAGAACATTCCTCCATTGGGCAAACTTAGTTCAGGCATGAGTGATAGTGCTGTCAGCTCTGCCTCCAGTGTTAATGAATCAACAGTGGATGTCAGAAAAGAGAATTGAACAGAAACACGCATAAAACAAGGTCATGTGCTGACCAGTTGATGAAAGTGTTGTGACCAGGATGTTGCGACCCAGCAACTTGAACAACTCAGAAGCAAACTCATTTGCAAACTTCTGCTTAACTCTCAGGCTCTTCCCCGGCAATGGAAGGCAACAGCCCCCTCTGGGTGCTCAGGCCAGGAAACCTCGAATTATCCTTGACTTCTCTCAGCAAAACCCCACTTCCAATATCTCAGAAAATCTTCGTGACCTTGACTTGGAAATATATTTGGAATGAGACAGTTTCTCACCACTTCTGTTGTTACCAACATGGTCCAGGGCCACATTATTTCAGCCCTTCTAACTGGTCTCCCCTCCCCAATGCCATCTATCCTGATCCCAGTCTGCATCCTAGGAGGATCCGGCTAAAAATCAGATCACGTCCTCCCTTAACTCAGAGCCTCCAATGGCTGGGCGTCATCCTGAGCAACAGCTAAAGCGTCTCAATGCTCAGTAAATATGAACAAGCTGAGAAGCTACTGTATCCCCACGGTCTTCCTCTTCCTTACCTCCTCAAAGGAAACTCTGTATCTGATGACAGAATTACCCAGTGGCTCGCCCAGCCACCTTTTAGAGCAGGGGACCCTTTAAACAGTCCTAACTCCTCCTCGCTCCTGTCACTCAACCACCGCAGGTCCTCAATTTTATTTTTCCTCGTAGCACTCGTGATAGAAATGGTCCCATTTATTTGTTTCTGTCTGTTGCTCCAACTATAAAGCAGGCTCCAGAAGGGTGGGCACTGTGTCCGGTCCACCTTGTTCACAACCTCACCCTGGGGTTCAGAATGAAGTGGGGGGTCACAGCTGGCATTGTGCTGACCATGTGAACACACTGATATAAACAAAGGTCTCAACATATTCACCAAGCGTTCTTGCTATGGCGTGGAGAAGTGTCCCCCAATGGCCTTTGTATTAAAGATTTGGTGGCTAGCTTGTGGTGCTTTGGGGAGGTAACAGAACATTTATGAGGTGGGGCCTAGTGGGAGGTGTTCTGGTCATTGGTGGCATGCCCTTGAAGGGGCTATTAGGACCCCAGTCTTTTCCTCTTTCATGTGTCAGCCATGAGGTAAATGGTTTTGCCACAGGCTGCTTCACCACTATCCCCAAAAGCAACAGGACCAACTGATTATGGACTGAAGCTTCCAAAACTATAAGTCAAAATAGATCTTTTCCCACCGGGTACGGTGGCGCACACCTGTAATCCCAGCACTTGGGAGGCTGAGGCAGGAGGATCGTGAGTTCAAAGCCAGCCTCAGCAAGGGTGAGGAACTTAGCAACTCAGTGGACCCTGTCTCTAAATAAAAGTACAAAGAAGGGCTGGGGATGTGGTCCAGTGGTCGAGTGCCCCTGAGTTCAATCCCTGGTACAAAAAAAGAAAAAAAAAAAAAAAATAGATCTTTTCCCTTTAGAAGCTGACTCTCTTAGACGTTGGTTCCAGTAATGGAAAGCTGACGGATAGTTCCCACGGCCTCCCTCCAGGTCCCGGAAGACAGAAGATGAAGCTCAGCATTCAAGCATTCAGACCTGTCAGGACATTCTCTGCCCTTTGTAGCGCAGAGTCTGCAGTTCTGATTTTAGGAAAAGCTCGAATAATTCTTGGCTTTGCCAGTACGGATCAGAATTGGCTATCTCAAGAGGATGACTTTATCACCGTTTGAACCAGGTTCTTCAGATCAGTGTTTTCTCTCTGGCTGCATCTATCTCAACATTTCGAATGTTTTATTGTGTCTGCTCCTCATTGTAATCTCTATGTTTTGCTGTAAATCACTCAAAAATAGATACATGCAATATTTTCTGGTATTAGGATCTGGGAATTCATCCAAATTAACTCCAGGCCTTCAGGCCCACAATCAAATCAAATAGGATTTATACTCAACCGTTAAAAGGTTTCAGGGGAAATCACTTCCCTGCTAACTTGTTCCAGTGTCTCTCAATATTTTTTATTCTTCCCTCAAGAGAAATGAAGGCCACCGTGATCGCATGCCAGACTCAAATGCCTAAGAAGAGCCGTGGAGCTGACACGGGGACACACACACGTGCGCATGCTCTGCTCACCCACGTAGCCGGGGGTTCCGCAGGCGGTAGACATCACATCTCCTTTGCCCTCCATTTTTGACAATCCAAAGTCACTGATCATTATTTTGGATTCTTCATCTTGACTGTAGTACAGCAGATTTTCAGGCTAGGGAGAAAAAAAAGAAAGAAGAGATTATTACTATTATTTTAACAAATCATGTTTAAAGCTGTGTTCAGTGTGGGAAACGCCTCACCAAACCGCAAAGCCTGTTCCCTGTTCGCACTTAGGAAAGTCCTTGACCTTTAGGCATAGCAGGTGCGCCAATTAAAGCATCATTGGTATGCATGGCCCAGAGGGTGACAGGATATCTGGCCCAGGCAAGTCTTCCACAGGTGTTGAATATTTGTTTGCTCAAGAAGATTAACATTTTTAAAAAAAAAAAAAAAATTCTTTTTTTGTTTTTAGTTGTACACAATGCCTTTATTTTTACATGGTGCTGAGGTTCCTTTTTTTTTTTTTTTTTTCTTTTTTTTCGGTACCGGGGATTGAACTCAGGGACACTTGACCCCTGGGCCACATCCCCAGCCCTTTTTTGTATTTTATTAGAGACAGGGTCTCACTGAGTTGCTAAGTGCCTCGCCATTGCTGAGGCTGGCTTTGAACTCGCAATCCTCCTGCCTCAGCCTCGCAAGTGCTGGGATTACAGGCGTGCGCCACCGCGCCTGGCTAGATTAACCGTATTTTGAGGCCATCTAAAAAGCTGAAGCTTCTTGGACTTGAGGATTCAGTTTGTAGTTAAGGAAGGAGGCTTGCCAGGAAATAAGATCACTTCTGCAGGAGCTCATCTGTTCCTTTCTCATTAGCAACCCTCACCAGCTACTTTTCTCAAATCCCAGGGCCTCTCTCCCTGTCCTCAGCCACCTCCCGTGGTGTCCTACAGCGGTGGCAGATGGGCTGTGTCAGTGCCTGCTGAGACTGTCAGGCACCTGCTCACTTCCCTCCCTGGGAAGCAGAAGGACGGCATCTCCCACGAATCTGGAGTTGGAAGATGTAGGACTTTCTAGCCCTGTGTCCTTAAGGACTCTGAGATGCTGTGCGCCTAGCTATCTACAAAGCACGGGTTGCTTGTTGCTCCTCTGAAGAGCAGAGGACAGGGCCCAGGCGGCAGGCGTGTGGAGCAGAGGGTTTTGATATCTCTTGCAGTTTCTGTGTTCCTTTCTTCACTGCAGTTCCACCATGCCTGAGGACCTAGGAGGGACTGAGAGGAGGCAGCGGTGGGATTGAGGGGCAACACTGGAGCGTCATTTGTCCACCTTGTGTCCAACTGGGGAATCTCATTGTTCCGTGTGTAGGGATCATGGAGACTGTGTTGCTGCAGCCTCGGAGTTTCTCCTGCGTCGCTGAGCTGACAACCTGAAACAGAGGAGGGACCTGCCTTTTTTTTTTTTTTTTTTTTGGGAAAAAGTGGCTTCAGCCAGGCGCAGTGGCACAGATCTGTAATCCCAGCAGCTCAGGAGGCTGAGGCAGGAGGATCTCGAGTTCAAAGCCAGCCTCGGCAATTTAGCAAAGCCCTATGCAACACGGTGAGACCCTATCTCTAAATAAAACATAAATATGGGCTGGGGATGTGGCTCAGTGATTCAGTGATTAAGTACCCCCGGGTTCAATTCCTGGTACCAAAAAAAAAAAAAAAAAAAAAAAAAAAAAGAAGAAGAAGAAGAGTGGCTTGAGTTACGGATGCTGTCCCTGAGATAACATCAAGGACTGTGGACGTTGCTGCTGTCCAGGAATATCCGCCCTCCAGGAGGATTATGAAGATTTACTGAGTGAATGGTCATGGCTCTCATTTACATTAAACCTAAAGGAAACGCAGCTTGAAGAATCTGAGGAGGAAAATCTTCTCCCCACACATTTCCCATCCGGCTTCCTCCACAGCCTGAGGGTGAAGCAGTCTTTTTCTCCTGTCAGAGGTTCCTAGTGAATCCTTGGTTCCTAAGTATCAAATTTTCTGAACTATTCTATTGTTTAGAGTGTAGAAAAGTGGTTCTTTGCACTGTAGCGAGGCAGAATCACCCGAGAATGTTATTAATGACATCTCTGTTCTTTGGCACGTCTGAGATGGGGCTCAGACATCTGGATCTTAGAGCTCCAGGGTGGTGGTGGGGAGACTGTGATGTGCAGCCACTGCTGTTTGTTGGGAAGTGCTGAGAACTGGCCAAGCCTCTGTTCTGGACCACACCTGAGTCAGGCTCCTCTGACCCCACCTCTCCAGGCCTTGACCTTGGCCTCCTGTGGCCCCCTCCCCTGCTCACCCTGCACAGCCCAGTCTTAGAAAGAGAGATTCCTCCACCCCTGGGATCTGATCAAGTTCCTCATCCTCCACTTGTGATGTTGTTAAAGAGAAAAATTAGTCAGACACTCGTTAGTGATGGTGAGCACTCTTTACCACTACCCCGGGGGGTTGCAGTAGGGAGAGATCCAGCTCAACTCCAAGCACTACAAGTGGAGATTTACAGCCCAGGAGGAGGGTGGGGTCAGTGGAAGGAACAGTAATGTGAGGAAGCCTTAGGACTAAAGGAGATTCTGGCTAAACTGAGAGTTTGCCAAAGGTGGGCCAGGGGGACATATACTGTGGGTGGGGGGGTTAAGGAATTTGGTCAGATAAGATATCAGGTATATGATTTTTGCTAAACTGACTCAGGAGGATTCTTGCTACCCCTGGACTAAGTTTAAGGCCGGAGCCCAAGGCCAGGGCCTGTTTAGGGAGAGGACTCTGGAGCCTGAATGAGGTTGGGCCAAATTCAAGTTTGGTCAAGGAGAGTCTTGGCCAGTTCTCAGAATTTCTTCACAGCAATGTCTGCACATCAGAATCCCAGTCACCCAACCACCCAGAGCTCTAAACTCCAGATACCTGGGCCCATCTTGGATCTAACAATAAGATGCCTGGGTCCCTTCTCAGATCTAACATCCAGATGCCCGGGTCCCATCTCAGATCTAAAATCCAGATGCCCAGGTCCCATCTCAGAGTCATTGTCCATTTCTAAGACCTTGGCTTGACTAAGCAAGGATCTTGCTATGTACTTTTTACAAAAGTCACCCTACCCCCAATATCCCCTTTTAGTAATTTTTATTTTTATTTATTTATTTTTTGTACCGGGGATTGAACTCAGGGGCACTCCACTGGGCCACATCCCCATCCCTTTTTTTTTGTATTTTATTAGAGACAGGGTCTCACTGAGTTGCTAAGTGCCTTGTCATTGCTAAGGCTGGTTTTGAACTCGTGATCCTCCTGCCTCAGCTTCCCAAGTGCTGGGGTTACAGGCATGCACCACCACGCCCAGCCAGTAATATTTTCATCTATGAGCCCGCCCACAACTGTTTCTTGATTCTAAACAAGGAAAAACACTCCCTGTTCTTGCGGTGTCCGGAGCGGAGCTCCATCTCCCTTCTCAACTATGCCAAGTCTTGAATAAGGGCTTCCTTACCACTTTAACAAGTGTTGACTGAATTTTGTTCTTTAACAACCCAAAGGGGGTAAAAGAATACTATCCTTCATCCCTAATAATAACAACACAAAAAGCAACAGGATTCGATAGTCACAGTGACAGTTCTGTGCCTGAAGCCTGAGACGAGATCAAGTTTGCAGAAGGATGCTTTCAAATGAATTTTAAAAGAAAATGAAATGGGTCAATTGGGAGTGGAAATAGGAATTAAGCTTAGGAAACGGGGGGAGGAGGATAGTCTAACCCCTAAACTGCATGTTGTTCATGCTCTTTTCTGAAAACACGGATTGGGGATTATCCGTTGATGGACAGCGTGGATCTGCTCATACATGTATAAAGTGGACTTTTTTTGCTATTTCTGATTTTTAATCTTCTTCGCCCCAGGACTTCTATAGCTGTAGAGGTAAGCAGGAAGGAGCGGAAGGCAAGTCATCTCAGGTTGCTAAACAGCACTTAAGACAGGCACAGGACTGCCAAACAGCCAAGAGGCCCTCCCCCTACAGGAGACTCACTTGGGTCAATAGAAAGCTCTTTTGAAGAACAGTTATACCGGAGGATGGGTCTTTCTCAGCTTAGATGGATAACTTGAATTGGCTCAAGTCTAGGGAAGGATACCAAGACTTTCCCTGCAGGGTGGAGGCCGGGGAGCAGAGAATGATATGAGTGAGCGGAAAGCCTAGAGACATTCTGGATCCCAGGGCTTGTGGGAGGACTGTGGGGGTGGGTGCTATGGGGAGGGGACCTTGTCACACTGTATTATAATTCTGCCCAGGGTCCTAGAAGAGCCTGGACTCACCTGAAAGATCATTTTGCTGCATATTACAACATCTTTGCAAGACAACTGGTGGCCAATACTTGAGGTGGAATATCAGTCTCCACTTTGGATAAAGTTAATGTCCTATAGAATCACATTCTTAAATCAGTAATGCTCAAATGGGGGAAACCGTGTTCCCCAGGGGACATCTGGCAATGCCTAGAAATGTTTTTAGTTGTCAGGACTCTGAGGGCGGTGCTGCCACTCATTGGGTAAAAGCCACAGATGCTGCTAATCACGAGGGACAGGATGGTCTCCCACGCAAAGGATGGACTTGCTCCAAATGTCAGTAGTGCTGGGGCTGAGGTGGCAGCAGTGGGTACTTCCTGTCCCAGTCCCTTCATTTTGAAAAAAGATCAGATGATTGTCCCTGGTAGATTCCAGGGTCAAGAAGACATAAGAACACCTTTCTGGAAGGAGGAGGGGGTTTGTGCACAGGGGGTAGTGTCCAGGTTCTGCACTAATCTTTCATTAACATCATCAAGCTCTCTACTGCTCTGGCCTAGACCATAGAGGTGGTCTTAATTTTCTCAGATGTTAGTGAAAATATAATATCGTAATCCCCACCTCCTCTACATAGATCAAACCCATCTGTGCTTCTGAAAAGAGATCACAAAAATGTCCTATAAATGCTTATGTTCTTTCCACAGTGATAAGCCTGGTGGTTTTTGTTTACCATTGAGATACCAGCCCACCAAGTTGCTTAGGGCCTCCCTAAGTTGCTGAAGCTGGCCTTGATCTTGCAGTCCTCCTACCTCGGCCTCCCGAGTCACTGGGATTACAGGTGTGAGCTGCTCGCCCACAGCCTGGTGTTCTTAAAGCTCCACAGGCTGGGAGCCCCAAGTAATTCTCCAAAAGTATTACATGGAGCAAAGAGCAGTGTCTCCTACTCAGCCCATCTGCCCTTCTAGGAAGTAAATAAACAGTGCTCTTCCTGGATATGGCTTATCTGCTTAGAAATTATTTTTCTATGTGTTTTGTGTTTTTAAGGCACACTCATACATTGCTGGTGGCACTGCAAATTGGTGCAACCACTATGGAAAGCAGTATGGAGAGTCCTCAGAAAAAATGGGACTGGAACTACCATTTGACCCAGCTATCCCACTCCTGGGTTTATGCCCAAAGGACTTAAAATCAGCATACTATAGTGACACAACCACATCAATGTTTATAGCAGCTCAATTCACAATAGCTAGACTACGGAACCAACCTAGGTGTCCCTCAATAGACGAATGGATAAAGAAAATGTGGTATATATGCTCAATGGAATATTACTCAGCTTTAAAGAAGGGTGAAATTATGGCATTTGCCAGTAAATGGTTAGAGTTGGAGAATATCATGCTAAGCGAAATAAGCCAATCACACAAAACCAAAGCCCAGATGTTTTCTCTAATATGTGGATGCTAATTCACAATAAGGTGGTGGCACTAGGGGAAAATAGTGTTAGATTAAGGAGAGGGAAGTGAAGGGAGGGGAGGGAGAGGAGGTGGGGATGGGAAAGATAGTGGAATGAAACAGACATTATTACTGTATGTATATGTGTGACTACATGACCAATGTAACATGTACACTTAGAAAAGTGACAAATTGTATCCCATCTATGTATGATATATCACAGTTCATAAATGCATTCTACTATCATGTATAACTAATTAAAATAAATAAGAAAATTAAAATAAAAAAGAAATTATTTTTCTAATAAGCACAGAAAATCAGACCCTCACGCCACATCCCTGCGGTCACAACACTAACTTGTTTGGCTACCGCTGCCTGCTGTGTTCTGGAAGAACAGAATTGGCACTTGGTGGAGCTGCAAGAGAGCAGTGAAGGCGCCGCCTGCTGCCTGGCCTAGAGGCACCAGGCCAGCTCATCTAGTCTGGCCTTGGCTCTCCGCAGAGCCTCCAGGCCCTGGAAATTAGCTCATCATGCTCACGGCCCATTTCACCCATCAAGAGGCCTGCAAAGGGCAAAGGCTGGGAGGAGTCCACTGACATCTCCGCATGCCCTCGTCCAGAGGTTCTCCAGCACAGCTTCCCAGACCAGCACGGGCATCACCCGCAAACCCTTCAGACACGGAAGACCTCCGGCCCCTGGGAACCTGGCAGAACCAGAACCTCTGGGCAAGGCCAGCCAACTATGGTTTCACTACCCTCCTAACCAGTTCTGATGCATGCTAACACTCTGCATATCTGAAAAGAGATTTTTTTTTTTTTAAAAAAGTCCTAAAATAGCCTTTGGCAAGGAAAAATGGAAAAATGAGAGAGAGAAATTGGTACCTGGAGAGAAAAAAATTCCACAATGAGTCAGTGTGTGTGTGTGTGTGTGTGTGTGTGTGTGTGTGTGTGTGGTGAATCCGGGGCCTTGCACATGCCAGACAAGCGCTCCACCACTGAGCTATATACCCCCAGCCCAAGTGTGAGTTTTTATGAAAGGAAAAGCTACACCATTTTATCTCTGGACATCCAGTAACGGATATTGGGCAGATGCTAAAGTTCCATTTTGACAAATATTTGTGATTGATTCTTTTGATTCAGATTTCCCACAGCTGGTGTACAGTGAGGCGTCACTATCACACGATCCTTGTATTTATGCTATGCGTGGTGGGTGTGCAGGCGGGGGCGGATTTCTCTCTGGCCCAGTGCATTTAGCTCTGGGGTCTGGACCTGTAACTACGGTAGCCTGGAGGGACTTTGAGCACAGGGACGATGCTGCTGCTTTTCAGTGTTTCTCAGGTGCATCTGTGTGGTGTCTATGCTTTGTTACCTACGTGGACCTGGGTCAGGGGAGCAGAACATGATGGTAAGGTGCCCGGATCCTTCAGCACTAATGGAGGAAGGGTCAATGTGTCAACGCCTCACGAAGAAAAGATGAGAAAGGAAGCTGCAGGCATTGGAAGAAGGCTGCACCTACAGCTCATTTGGCTGACCTTCCTGCAAACACTCCATGTCCCCTCTCCCTCCTCTCCTGCTGCCTGCCTCTTGCTCCCTCTCTTTCATGTGCTATGCTGTGCTGAAATGGGGCTGGAACTGGGACAAGGCTCTCAAGAACTAAACTTGGGCAAAGGGCTTTGATGGTGTTTATGTCTTGAACGGAATGCTCTTTTCAATGGGCTTGAAGTAATACCCAACCTAGTTCTCTGTGGCCCTCTGGTTCCATCATGGTGATAAGATCTCCCAAACAATGATCAGCCACATCAGTCTGCATCTTGTTCCAAGCTCCTTTGGGCCCCCAAAGTGATGACAACTGAAAGTACACACATGCCCATGGTGGGTTCCACTCCTCTCTCCTCAAAGCATCATTCCTCTCTCAGAACCAGTCCTCTTGGACAGGTGCACTGGGGGGTTGAGGAATAACTGGGGGGGGGGGTGTTGCTAAGCAACAGCCTCACCTTGAGGTCCCTGTGGACGATGCCCATTCTGTGGAGATAGTACACAGCATCGAGGACCTGGCGGATCAGAGTGCTGGCATCTTTCTCTGTGTAGAACCCCTTCTCCACTATCCGATCAAACAACTCGCCACCGGATACGCTGTTTGAAAAGAGAACAAATTAAGAGTTTGAGAGGAGCTGTTATAATTATGCAGGGAAAACCATCAAGAAGGTGATAAAAGACCCAGAATGCATTTCAAAAATGAATCCATTTTCAGGTTTAGATTTTGCCCCACCTCTTTTCCCAGAAGCTGTCCCCAGGAAGTGTTCCTATGTCACGACAGTGGAAGTGTTCAGAACACAATGAGGAATAAAGCTAAATCGGGATCCATGGACTTGCCAAGCTTAAGAAATCTCTCCTGACCCTGGCCTCTGTTCTGGTGTGATGATATAAGGTTGGCACCATCAGATAAGGCAGGTCGGTGGGGGGGGATCCTGCCTAGACGCTTTCTTTGTGTGAGAAAGAACACTTACACAAGGGGGGATACTGTGAGCAAAGCCTTGGCCTCCCAGTAGGATATCTGGGTTCTTGACCAAGTTCTGCTTCTAATATAGTGAGTGGCTGAGCACTCCTTGACTCCTGGGGCCTCGTTTTTTTCCTCTGTAAAGTGAGAGCATTAATCTAGTCAGCCATTTTCAACAGACAGTAGGCACATGCCCTGGGAGGTATTATGACATCTATCAAAGTCATTTGAGATTTATAAAAGAGAAAGAGATAAACAAAAACACTGTATCACATTATTACATTGCTTTGCTTTGGTCTTTATGGCACAATTTCATTTTAATTTGCTTTGAAATTCAGAATGCCTTTAATGGGCTTTTTTTTGTTTGTTTGCTTATTTGTTTGCATTTATCAAAATGGGGACAAAGATCAAGGCCTGGGGGACAAGCTCTCAGCCCCTTTCATCTTTGAGATTTCATGCTTCTCTGGGTCTCATGAAGTAATGGAATTGTACAGTCCAGAAAAGGAACAGCTAACGGCCTTCAAACTTTTAGAGTATACACTTCTCTAAGAAAAGCAGTGCTTTGCTCAAATAATCAAGCCATTCTAGAAATAAACTTCAGGGAAACATTAACATTACTGGAAAAAAAAAAAAAACAGATTTTTAAAGAACAACATGAAACAGATTTATTTGAAATATTAAAATCATAAACCAGTTTTGAAACAACTCTACAGCTTTAATGCAATCCTGGCAGTAACACACACACATACACAAAGATATTAATTTCTACAAGTCATGGTAATTAATGTGTAATAACTGATCCACTGAAAACTTCTTTGTAAAAAGCTATAATAAAGAAAAAAATTGCAGCTATAAAAGGCCTATGTGCTAGGTTTTTCTATTACCTATAGTCATTCCAAATAATATTGCGCTTGGATGTTTCATTTCCAAAGCAAACTGATGATCTAGATAAGAAACGAAAGGCTCTAAGGAGAAATAAAAAGCAATTCAAAGAGTGAAAAGAAATGGAAACAGAAAAGACACTACTTTTTAATTATTATTATTATTATTATTATTATTATTATTATTATTTTAATTTATTTATTTGGCAGTGCTGGGGATTGAACCCAGGGCCTTGTGCATGCCAGGCAAGCGCTCTACCAACTGAGCTACATCCCTAGCCCAAAGTACTACTTTTTGACAGCTATGTTGTTGACGTTATCCATCCTTAGGTAATCCAAGGTTCCAAGACATCCTTTCCTGGCAACTGAGACCAAGTTTGCTCCATTCCTTGTTTTTCTAGAGCTTTTCCCAATGAGTTTCCAGGTCTGAATCTTTGCAGAACTCAAGGATGTACTACAGGAAACAGATGGCTGCCAGGGACCAGGTGAACCTGGATGCCCTGGAGCCTTACACCTTGTGATTTATTGAACACCCATTTGACATTTATGGGGCGCCCATTCTGTGCCAGCACAGCAACTATACACACTTGGTGGCAATGAGGCAGCATTAACTGCCAAGGGGGAAAGTCTGTTGTGTTCGTGACCTTCCACATCATCTACCATTGGTCCACCTTCCAATAATGGCATCTCTTTTCTTTTTTTTAAATATTTTTTTTTAGTTATAGGTGGACATAATACTTTTATTTTATTTTGTTTATGTGGTGCTGAGGATCAAACCCAGGGCCTCACACATGTGAGACGAGCGCTCTACCGCTGAGCCATAGCCCCAGCCCCGATGATGGCATCTCTAACTGATGTTCCAGTACTTTCTCTCCAATGGCCTGCCTGCTACCACCTCCTCCCCTCTGCAGCTGCTGTTGGATCTGGGGCAGGAATGCTCACCCTTTCTAGCAACCTCACCTCCTGCTCTGAGCACTCCACCTTCCAAGCCTTGCCCAGTCCTCCGCCTCCCTCAAAGCTGATCTGCCAAGTTCCCCACTCGCTCGAGGTGAGGTCCCTTTTTTCCTGCTATGGGATATACATGGTATTGATGAAATTCTGTTCAATTTAAAGATTTGCACTGCCAAAGGGCCACAATCCAGTGAAAACCGAAGCATCAGTATGGAAAGATGTGTAACGTCACAGAGCCCCGATGTTCTGTGCGTTAAATATTCTGCTGCTTAAACTGCAAATTGTACCGGGGCTCTGTTTTTGAACATTACTCAGAAATAATTTGGTTTCCTTAGAAACCAAGGCACAGGGGAAATGTTTAGAAACTTGACAATAAAAAAAATGTAACAATACTAATTAAAAAGTCTAAATTTGCAAATCATTTTAGACTTTTCAACAATCTCATTAAGCCTGTGTTTTAAAAGCCCACTATTAAAAAAAAAAAAAAAAAAAAAAAAAGATGGTAGAATGTGATGGATATCATTACCCTAAGTGCATATATGAAGTCACAAATGGTGTGAATATACTTTGCATACAACCAGAGATTTGTAAAAGAGTGCTCTATATGTGTAATATGAAATGTAATGCATTCTGCTGTCATTTATAACATCTTAGAATAAAAAAATAAATTAAAAACATTATAAAAATAATAAATAAAAGCCCACTATTAGAGGAACTCTTACTTGGAAGCTGTAAGCCTAATGTGATGGTATTTGGAGATGGAGGCTTGGAGAAGTAATTAGGTGTCAATGAGGTGATGAGGGTGGGCCCTGAGGATGGAATTTGGGCCCTTATAAGAAGAGGAAGAGAAACCAGAGCTCTCTCCCTCTGCCATGTGAGGACACAGTGAGAGGACCACCATCTGTCAGCCAAGAAGGGAGGTCTCACCAGAATCAGGTCCTGCTGCCACCCTGATGCCTAACTTCCAACCCCCAGAATTGTGAGAAAATAAATTCTGCAGCCTGTGGTATTTTGCTATGAGGCCTGAGCTAAGACACCCACTTATTCTCAAAACCACAGAGAGGCAGGCAGGGCTAGTACAGTGGTCCAAGAATCACTGCTGAGGAAATAAGTTTAGCCTCATGGTGAGGCACAGGTATCACTCTTCAATTGGGAGGTCAGGCTTTGCTTGGCGGCTGTTTGGCTGCAGAGCTGATTGACAGGTCATTTTCTTGAGTCAGTAACTTTCCCTGGGAAACCTCCAATGCACATGGTTTAAAGCTCCTTGTTAGAAATGGAATCCTCCAATTAAATCATCTGAAAAATGTTGGAAAGGACTGGGGTCAAGAGATTGGGGGAAAAGAGTAGAACCATAATAACAGATCAAGAGATAAAATCAATCGGTGGTAGCTGTCTTAGTCTATTTTCTGTTGCTAAGAACACAATACAACAGACTAGGAAAGTTATAAAGAAAAGAGGTTTATTTTGGTTTAGGTTTCTGGTCCAAGGTCAAGGGGCTGCATCTGCAAAGCCTTCTTGCTGGCAGAGTCCTGAGGTGGTGTGGGTCATCATGTGGAGAGTTGGGGAGTTCATAAGAAGCCCAGCCAAATTGCTTTTTATAGCAGACCCACCCTTGAGATCACCCATTAACCCACTGGTTTTCTTAATCACATGAATGCATTAATCCTTTATTGAAGGCAGAGCCCTAATCACCTCTTCAAGGTCCTACCTGGTCCACTTATTAATATCTCATACTAAGTATGACATTTTAATACATGTTTCAGAAAGAAAAAAAACATTTTCAAATCATAGTAGTGGCTATTGGGAGAGAGACTGGGCTTCAGGGGTACAGAGGGGGAAAGATGAATGGAAGAAGAAAGAAGAGATGGTCAGAAATTTGCTGCTCTTTTGAATTCCATCTTTGAGGTTTATTTAGAACAATCTGACTCCGCATTGAACTTGGGTTTGCTCAGTCTCCGATCTTCCTCATCCATCACAGTGTACTGCTATCATATTGTATGTGGATTTGAAATATGCAAATGTGAAATAATTCGATATAATAATCTCAGCAAAATTTCAATTTATTTGCAAATTTATAAGTAATGCAAATCCCTTCAAATTGAAAACAATAATTGTCAAGAAACATGAAAGTTGCTGGGGTGAATAAACAATAGCTCTGCCTGCACTGTGGTATATGGTAAGGCAGCATAACTTTGTCAGCATACTGTGCAATTTTTGATGGTTCTGGGAAAATTTGCTATTGTTTACATGTGCTTGAACTTCACCTGTTTAGGAGATATTTTCCTTTTATCTTAAAATTCACTGCTTTTTGCAATTGAAAACATTTATGCCTTCCTAACATTACCAACCACACATTTGTTATAAGGAAACACCGGCGTTATTGCTATAAAGTGGGCTCCATCAATCTATTCCTCTAGAACGGAAGTCAGATGTAACAAAATAACATGAAGAAGGCCAAATGGTACATGCTGTGAACACTCTGAGAAGCACTGGAAGCAATGCTGAAAATAAGCCTTGATATTCACAAAGGCAGAGAGAGTGGAGAGGACACAGGTGACAAGCTACAAAGAACAGTGTGGTCTGAATGTGCCCGAGAGCCAGGCTGGTTACAAATATGTGTTTTCTAAGAACCATCCGCCCCTTTCCATTTAGTCCTAGGGGAAGTGCTCTTGAAATATACAGGCTGTGGTTAAGAAACCATTTTTCAATCGAGAAACCCCAAGGTCCAGAGGACCGACAGGTACATTTTAACCCAGTTAAGAAAAAGGAAGTTTCCTTGCTCCATCTTTTCCTCAGTCAAACCCCAGCCCGGCAGGGTCTGGAATTCCCCTCCTCCCAGGCCCCATCATCTGGGCTGGTGCTTAAAATCCCCACTGCTCTGCCTAGCTTTGGTCCCTGCATACCTGCTCCTGGGAGCACCCTCTCCCACTCCAGGGAGATCCAGGCTTCACTTCACACAACCTCGCCCTCAATCTGTCCCTCTTTCAAAAAAATCCTACTTTATTAATTAAAAAAAAAAAAAAACCCTTTATTCTTAAGAATTCCATTTCCACAATATCTGCCAGGTCTTGATCTGTTCAGAAATTTCCAAAATATAAATTCCTACCTCTCTGTCTATCTAATGAGCCAGATAGATTCAACCCCTTATATTCCTTATAATCTGATTTGGACCATTTTGCCTTTCCGGTATTGGGGTGTGACGGAATGAATTGTGTCCCCCTGAAATCCCTATGTTGAAGCCGATCCCCAGTACACCTCAGAATGCGAGCACATTTGGAGATTAGGCCTTTGGAGAAGCAATTAAGGTCAAAGAAGGTCACAGAGGTGGGCCCTAATTCAACTGGACTGGTGTCCTTATAAACAGAGGAAGAAGGGTCAGTGCTCAGCAGGCATGAGGACCTGGATTCAATCCCTAGCACCCCAACAAGAAGAGGCACCGGGGGTACTGTGGACACAGGAAGGGCCATATGAGGACAAGGCAGTCATCCACAAGACAAGGAGAGAGCCTCAGGAGGCACCAAACCGCTGACATCCTGATCTTAGACTTCCAGAGCTCTAGAACTGTACAAAAATAAAATCCCATTGCTTAAGCCACTCCCTGGTGTACAGTCACGGCGCCCACAGCAAACCCAGCCGCTGGGCATCAGAAGGATGTTCCACATTCACACTGTGCATCTTTTGTTTGTTTAAGACTTGTGTGCGTGTTTCCTCTGCGTGCTGTGTATCTTTGAACGTACAGTCTCTTTTCACTATTTTCTTCACAGTTTAGGTTGGTGTGTGGGGGGGGTGCTTCTCTGTTTGCTACTTTATTTGTGTCGCATGCTTTGTTTATTTACTTTTATTTATTTTTTTTGGTACCAGGGATTGAACTCAGGGTCACTCGACCACTGGGCCCCATCCCCGGCCCTTTTTATGTATTTTATTAGAGACAGGGTCTCACTGAGTTGCTAAGTGCCTCGCCATTGCTGAGGCTGGCTTTGAACTCGCGATCCTCCTGCCTCAGCCTCCCAAGTGCTGGGATGACAGGTGTGCGCCACCGCACCTGGCACATGCTTTGTTTACTCACCAAATCATTGAACAATCCTGTATGGAGCTAGTTGGTATGTTGTCCCTACTCAAGTGGGGCTGTCATACGCAGCCAAATGAAGCATAAAATCAGTGTTCTGGTGGCGGTGGGAAGAGAAGTGGCGAAGGTGTTTGACTATAAAGGTCACTGAAAGGGACCCAGGGGACAGGGCAGGAGGATGGGACAAGAGGAGGTGAATCTGTCCTAAAAGAAGGAGCCATATTTAGTTAAGTGGGAAAAAGCCAGTGGGCAGGCAGAATTTGAATTATCAGGACACAAGGGAGCTAGTGAAAGGAGAATTTGCTGAGCTGATACCTACAGGGAAATCGTCCGTGAAAGAAGTGTTACTTCGGCACCTAGAGCACACCAACCACTTGGTGGGCCATGCAGGTTTGTGATTGGGGAGCTACAAAAGAAGCTCAAGTTTATGGTCAAGACTACAGGCACTAATGACTTGCTACACTGGGACTGCACCTGGAAGCCCAGCAGGACATCACAGAAGGGAGAAACTGGGTAGTAACAAGGCTTCCTGGAGGACTACCTCTGTGTCCTGCAGCCTGGCCTAGTACGCAGCGAACTTCAGAAAAACTGAAGCTGGTTCTTGAAGGAAGGGGGCCTCTGAGACCTTCACGTGGTGGGACCCCAGTGACAGCATCACCTGCCTCCCATCTATACCTTCAGTTCCCGCCTGGCTGCCCCTGACGCTGACCAGGAAGGGTGTGGTTGTGGGTGAGGAAGAACTAAAGGCATTTGATTCTGTTTGGGAAATCTACTTGTGGAGACTGATAGAGAAATTGTACTTTTGTACTAAGGGTTATAAGGTGAAGAGACTATTTGCATGATCAAGATTTCAAGAGAAAAATAGCTAATCTCATCTCAACTCAAAGCACCTGTTCACATTCCAAAAAAAAAAGATCATTACAAATCATTTAAAAATTTTTTTGGTGCCCCAAGAGGGCATGCTATTCATATTGAATCCCCAGCACATATGACTTTTCAAGTGGGAGAAGATAAAGAAAACAAGTAAATAAGTGAAGAAGAAGAAGAAGAAAAAAAAAGATAGTATGAGAGTGACAGAGGATTGGAAATGCTGTGCAGAGTTAGACCCCACTGCATGAGCGTCTGGTACAGCCACTTTTAGATGGATTGGGGCACGGTCTTTCTCAATGACAGATGGCAAAGAACCAGTAACGATCAGGTGGAGAAATAAGCCTGTCCTAAGACGCCAAGTGGGGCAGACATCTGGAGGTGCTTGAGGGCCCAAAAGGAAGTCAGGTGACTGCAGCTTGGTAGGCAATGGGGAGAAAGTTTTCCAAAAAAAGTTTATGGGAAAGGAAAGCCTAGATTGCTCAGGGCCATGTAAACGGAGAGTCAAGCAGGGCACGTCTATTCTCCATTTGATAGGAAGTCATTGGAGGGTTTTCAGCCTGTGGGAGGCGGTGAAGGCTCTCCCTGGGGAACACAGGGGTCAGCAGAGGACAGAGGCAGGGTACGTGTTAGAGACACAGTAGGCAAGACTCATGGAGGAGGTTGGTAGGGGACCATTCATTTTTTTTTTTTTTTTTTTTTTTTTTTTTTTTTTTGGTACTGGGGATTGAACACTCAGGGGCACTCGACCACTGGGTCACATCCCCAGCCCTTTTTTGTATTTTATTTTAGAGACAGGGTCTCACTGAGTTGCTAAGTGCCTCTCCATTGCTGAGGCTGGCTTTGAACTCACGATCCTCCTGCCTCAGCCTCCCAAAGTGCTGGGATTACAGGCGTGCGCCACCACGCCCGGCTGGGACCATTCATTTTTACTTGAACAAGTAGATGATGACACCACGGTTTGAAATGGGGGCCATGATTATATTAATTTTATGCATTAACTTGACTGGATTGGGTGTACCCACATTATTTGAATAACCAATTCCTGGGTGTGTCTGTTATTAGAGTGTTTCTGGATGAAATTACTATTTGAATTGGTGGGCTCTGCATAGTAGATTGCCCTCCCCAATGTGGGTGGGTGCACATAATGCAATCTGTTGGGGGCCTGAACAGAATAAGAGATGGAGGAAGGAGAAATTGACTCCTTTTGCCTCCTGCCTGACTGCTCCAGCTGAGATATCGATCTTTTCCTACTCTTTTTTTTTTTTTGTGTAAATATTTATTTATTTACTTTAGTTGTACACAATGCAATGCATTTATGTTTATGTGGTGCTGAGGATCAAACCCGGGCCGCGCATGTGCGAGGCGAGCGCTCTGCCGCTGAGCCACAACCCCAGCCCCTTTTCCTACTCTTGAACTTGAATCTCTACCATTGGTTTCCCTGCTTCTCAGACTTTTTGATGCAGACTGAATGATACCACTGACTTTCTGGGTCTTTAGCTTGTAGATGGCAGATTGTGGGACTTCTCAGACTCCATAATCACATGAACTTATCCCAACCAACCAGTCAATCAATTAATCAACTGATCAATCGATCAATACCTCCTATTGGATTTGTTTCTCTAGAGAACACTGACAATGACAAGGGCCCTGGAGAAAGAACAGATTTAGAGGAATAAAAATATCTAGAGTAGCCTGAGATGATGGAAATGCTGTTTGTGGGTATTGTCCAGAATGGTAACCACTAACCCATGTGTGGCTAGTGTGCATTTGAAATGTGGCTGGTACAACTGCGTAACTAATTAACAAATTTTATTTATTTTAATTAATGTAAACAGCCACATGGCACTCAGCTACCACATAGGACAACGCAGATCTAGAGCCCTGGGTAGGATATGTGGAGTCTGTGATGCTTATTGGATGAAGCAGTCAAGCAGGTAGCTATTTTTTTTTTTTTTAAATAAGTTTGCAGTTCAGAGGGACAGATCAGAGATAGAGATTAAAATTAGCAAGATATCAGTATGTTGAAGCTCTTTAAAGCCAAAATGTGATCAAGCACTAAAAACTCAGCTAGAGAAAGGGGTATCTAATGGTACAACTCTGTTAAACTAGGAAGAGCTAGCAAAGTAATAAAGATAGGAAGCACAGAAGGAAATATGGTATCATGGAAATCATAGCCAATCCTACAAATGCTGCTGAGAGATCACGTAAGAAGGGGACAGAGAATGTCCATTTTGTTTGGCAAGATGAAGGCGAGGGCTGGGGAGGAGATTCAGGAGATTCCGTGGCGTAGGAAATGGCTTGTAGACCCTGGGACTGGAGGGTCTCTGAGTATGCAGAGAACACCCAGCTCTGAGCTCTCTGAGACTCATTTTTCTCATCTATAAAAAGGGGTGATTATATCCATTTTTTTTTTTTTTTTTTTTTTTTTGTGGTACCGGGGACTGAAAGGGGCACTCGACCACTGGGTCCCCAGCCCTTTTTTGTATTTTATTTAGAGACAGGGTCTCACTGAGTTGCTAAGTGCCTCGCCACTGCTGAGTGGCTTTGAACTCGCGAAAAAGATTACAGACCGCGCCCGGCTTGATTATATCCATTTTAAGAATGTGAGTCAATAAAAAGAAGATGCTCTGTGAACTCTTGGCTTGTTTTAGGTCCCTTGTGAATGTTAATCCCTCTGCCTTTCCACAGGGAACCTGGGTGCCAGAAGCCCTGGTTGACAGGGAATTCTCATGAAGGAAACTTTGAGGGATTAAAGGAGTTGCCACTGGGCAGGATGACTCAGGAGCTGCTGGTTATCCACAACTGAGGAACCCCTACTTTTATTTCTGTTTCCCACAAACAAGCCAGGGATTTTTTTTTTTTTTTTAAGACATCCAAGCACGCGACTAGAGTGAAAATTTCTGCTTTACAACACAATCTCATACGTGAAAACTGTGACTTCTGCATCAACTAGATCTCTTTCTGTAACTTTGTAAAATGAGGACTTGCAGGTGAAGGTCAGGAGGCATGGACCCAGTCTGGCATATTCCTTGAGATGTTCTAGGTAAATGAAGTGCTCATTAACCCCAGCTGGTGACCTTCTGGTGGCACTTCAGCAGTATGAGTTTTATGCCAACAGATATTCCTGACTGTATTAAATGTAATCTCAGAAAAATCTTCCTAATTATCTCTTTGACTATGACATATTGATTGGCCTTTCTACCATTAGTTCCAATTAGGAAGATTTTACTTGGCAGCACAATTATTTTTCTATTATAGTTTTTCTAGTACGAAAGCAACTTTGCATTCCTTGAGTGGATAACAACTGAAAGAGATAGGAGATGGTTCTGGAATAGGTCTAGGAATACAATTTGGTTACAGATCGCCTGTAAAATTGACAGTTCCCATGTGGGGAACTGCCAGTTGGCTGGAAGCACATCTTGGTCTATCTTGGGTAAACGACTGCTCAAAACCGATGGAGAACAATTACGCAATTTCACATATGCTCAGAGATTTGGAATCTGAAGGCAACTGATAGGGCCCCGATTGTATGACAAGCCTAAAAGATGCATTTTTAATTTCATTATTCAGTTTTAATGCAAATTTATTATATGTATTTATATTTGTTCCAGTGTTTCTAAGCCAACGTGGATTTCTACTGAAAATCTAGCACGTGTGTGGGAAGGTACATTAATTTAGATGATTCAGGAAGGGTTTAAGATGGCCTTTGAAATAGCAAGGATGAAACAAAAGCTGCCTGTCTATGGGTCGACCTTGCAAAATGTCCACTGCCTGTGCTGGCAAAGTCTCATGACTGTCAAGTTCACTTGCTAGCGACAGCATTGAGAAAGGCGCACAATGACAGGTGCCCACTGCACGGCTCCCAGTTCTGTCAGCTGCTGTGCCTCAGACCCTTTCTGCCTACTGAAGTGTCACCTGTTTTCGTCTTTCTCGTCCTACTCATCCTTGAAGCTCCTGCTTGAACGTCACTACTTCAGAAGAGCCTTTTCCTAACCCCACACCAGACTAGGATGCCCATGGGCCCCCTGTATTTCTAGAGCACACACCAGTTGTCATCAATTATTAGCATATTCGTGTGTGAGGCTGTCATACTATGCCACCCCCCAGCCCAGACTGTGAACTCCATGAAGGCAGAGCCCTGTCTGCTTTGTTTGGTGCTTGACCCCACCCCAGACTACTGAGCTACCTGCCACAGAGAAAAAGCAAATGAAATGTTTGCCAAATAAAGACACATACAAAGCTGCACAGTGAGTGGGGTGTGGGTCTAGCTGGGCGTGACCTTACACAGAGCACTTAACAGAAATGTCCTGCGGTCTACCTCCTTCGGCAGATTGGCTGCCAAGGTAATTCTTTCTCAACCTCCACCTCATTCATTCATTCATTCATTCTTGAGTCCCCCACCCACCTAAACTGGTTACTGGTTTGCATATTATAACTTTATCTCGCTAATCATATCTCCCCTTTGTCTCTTCTGCTTTGAGTTTTGCCTTTTGCTTGGAACATGCACTCCACTCTCTGAATTACGTTCTAGAGCCCCTGGTGCACCCACTAAATGGCTTTTCCACTTGGCTGGCCCTGGTTTTGTGCAGGGAGCCTGAATATAAGAGTCTTTGTGTGACGTCCCTGTGCAAAATAAGGTCACATCTTAAAGCATAAAAACAACAAAACCCTTCAGCACATTTTTATAACCATTGATTTAAAAAAAAAAAAATCATACCCCCAAAAATCATTTAGCGTGGTCTGGTAAAGATGAGTTTGTGATACAGAGCAGTGTGTGGGGGACAGAGTGACCTCCCTAGGATGTGGATGACTAACTGGCAACGTCATGGTCCAACCTATGTCACGTGGACAGGGTGAGGCAATCGAAGCTGACAGATCAGGCCACAGAACAAAAGCCTGTCAAGTCATGGCCACTAGTTGTCATTTGTGTATTTTGACAGATAACTGCCTTCCCTTGTAATTGCACAAATATGCATTATGCATGGGGATGCCTTTGTCAGTTACTGTGCTGTTTTAGAATTAAGCTGATGAAACAGACCAGGTGCCAGGTAGGCAGCCGCTGCACCTGGTTCCTGCTCACTTGGCATCCAGTGCCTGCAATCCAAGAAGGGAAGAAAACCTCTCCTCCTGGCTGCGCCGTAGGCAGCTTGAAAAACACACTGCCTGTGTGTTCTAGTACTCACCGTGGGCAAAAGTACTTCTTACTGAAGAATTCCATTTTTTTTTCTTTCTAGCACCCACACATTCATCCTTCACACTTAGTGTAGAGGCAAAGAGATACCACACGACATTGAATGAGACTACTACACATTCCAAAACAGCATTTTAAACAACCCATAAGATCACATTATGTTTGCATTATGTATTAGCCTTCGTGATACAAAAATGACAAAGGAAGTTTTTTTCCAAATGTTTCTAAGAATGGATATTACTAATCTCAAAGCCAGCCTCAGTAAAAGCGAGGTGCTAAGCAACTTAGTGAGACCCTGTCTCTAAATAAAATACAAAATAGGGCTGGGGATGTGGCTCAGTGGTTGAGTGTCCCTGAGTTCAATCCTTGATACCTCCCCAAGAGCATCCTTTATGTCCTGGGAGTACAACGGCTGTCAGCAGCCATGACCACCAGACCTAACCACTGAGCCCAGGAAGGAAGTTTTGTGTGCACAGAACTGAGAGCTTCAAGCACAGAACTGGACTTGTGTTTTTAATGTTCACCTTCCTTTGCTTTGTCTTTTTAAAAATATGCCTCTCTGCTTCGCACATGCTAGGATGGTTAGAATCTCAAAACAAAGCAAAAGGGAAAGAAAAAAGAAAGGAAAACAAGTGTTGGCAATAAACATGTAGAGAAATTGGAACCTCATCCATTGCTGGTGGAAATAAATGAGAACTAGGGAAGCCACTCTGGAAAATAAGTTCAGAGTTCCTCACAAAATTAAAGTGTAGAGACTTACAATATAACCTAGCAATTTCATTCCTAGGAATATACTCAGGCAAACTCAATACATATGTTCAGATAAAAACTTAAATGTCAATGTTCATAACCGCTAGCTGGGGGTCGTGGTAGCGCATGCCTGTAATCCCAGCACTTGGGAGGCTGAGGCAGGAGGATCATGAGTTCAAAGCCAGCCTCAGCAATGGCGAGGCACTTAGCAACTCAGTGAGACCCTGTCTCTAATAAAATACAAAAAAGGGCTGGGGATGTGACCCAGTGGTCGAGTGTCCCTGAGTTCAATCCCCAGTACCAAAAAAAAAAAAAAAAAAAAAAAAAGTTCATAACAGCTTTATTCTTAATAGTTAGAAAAGAAGAAAGTACCCAAATGCCCATGGATGAATAAATGGATAAACAAATGTGATCTATCCACATAATCCACTTATGGAATATTATTGAACCATAAAAGGAATGCAGTACTGATACATGCCGTGACATTTTTGTCAGGACCTTTCACTGTCTGCCAAGGGGATGGAAAAGCTCTGGCTTTCTGGCTGCTTGCCACATTACCACACCCTGTTACAGGACCTAGGCTAAGCAGGGGGCGCGGCTGTGAGAACTGAAACCACCCCAAGGATAGGCCAATGGCATCCGCCCATGCTCCTTATGTGTCCCTATGATCTTTATGTTGATTGGCCCATGTCCTCTATAAGACCGTCCAACTTCCTCAATAAACCGAGTTCTGGCATTCTACTGACTGGGCTCCCTGACGCGGCTCTGAGTCTTTTGAAGGCAGGGGAGGAGGCGTTGGCGGCCTTTGCTTTCCCAATCCAGTCTCATCGTTGAGGTAGGCCCCTCTGGCCTCTTTTGCTGATCAGAAGAGTCCATCCCGGGTACAGGGAGGCTAAAGACCCCAACCCCTTATAATATTCCAACAATTTTAAGTACACTGAAAACATGCTAAGTGATAAATCCAGGCACAAAAGGCCACATGCTACAGGACTCGGTTTATATAAAACGTCCAGAATACGCAAATCTCTAGAGAGAGAAAGTAGATTAGTGATTGTTCAGAGGAAAAGGGAACAAAGAGTGACTGCTAATGGACAGAGAATTTAATTTTTGGATGACGTGGAAAGTTCTGCAATTAGTGTTGATGGTCCCACAACTTTGTGAATGTACTAAAAACCACTGCATTGTACTTTACCAAGACACATCTGAATGACAGCTCTTTTTGACAAGGCACCCTCTTCTCTTTTTCTAGATCCATTATTTTATTAAAAGGATAACAAGTCCACGGAGGGTGTACTCTTAGGTCAACCTTGGAAATAGCCTACTTTATTGTCTTGACCATTTGACAAATTGAGCTTTGCCCTGTCTTGATCCATCTCCTCTGTGCCTGTTTTCTCATTTTTAGTGACATGGAAAGATGGTGTCTAGCGAATCTTTTTATAGACAACCTTTCTCTTACCACTTTCTGTCTGCACACACCTATACTTACTTAAACAGCCCCCATCTTGAACCCAGGTTCTTATCTTGAGGAATAAAGTAGAAGAATTATAAAGCACAGAGCTCTTTGTCAGAAGTGGTATTCTTAGACAGCCTCTGGGAGTACACCACTCGCACAGGCAGTTGAAGACATTTTCCTTGGAAATGGTTCTTAGTTACATCCCCCAAGGTCTTAGGTGACCTCAGCTAGCTGCTAAATGGCACCTCACTGACATATTATTCGTATCAATAGATCCTTTCATTTAAGAACTTAATTGCACTAAAATCTCACTAATGTTACTTGCTTTGAAATATACAAGACCAATTTTTTTTTTAAATGAGTGTGCTATTAATGTGATGAAAATGTTCTAAAACTGGATCAGGGAGATGGTTCTACGGCTTGGTAAATTTACTAAAAATCTTTGAATTCTATGCTTAAAATAAGGGAAGATTATGGTACAGAGATTTTACACCTTGATAAAGTTGCTAAAAAAAAAAAAAAAAAAAAAAAAAAAAGAAAGAAATAGCCAAGTGCAATGATGCACACCAGAGGCTCAGGAGGCTGAGGGAGGAGGATCAGGAGTTCAAAGCCAGCCTCAGCAACTTAGCAAGGCCCTAAGCAACTCAGTGAGACCCTGCCTCTGAATAATTCCAAAAAAGGGCTTGGGATGTGGTTCAGTGGTCCAGTGCCCCTGAGTTCAATCCCTGGTACCCAATAAATAAACAAATAAATAAATAAACCAGGGGTGGGGACAGGGAGAAGTGGGTGGATGGAAAGTCACAACAGCACAGTGGCAACGGCTGGTGAAGAGATGTTGTAGCCGATGCTGTCCTGAGTTGCTTAGCTCCCTCCTTAAGGACATTCTAGGTGTTGGAGTGTTAGTTGATGACGGTTCCCAGCTAGGTCCCTCTGAAGGCATCTCCTTTAGCAGAAGAGCTTGCTTGTCCAATGTCATCCTCCCTTGGGGCAGCCCACATCTGGACAACGAGAAGATACAAAACGTCTACCCCTGCACACTTGTTCCAAGTCAGGAGCAATAACTGAAGGGTCGCCTCAGCTCCAGAGTTCTGGGAAGCGGCCGAGGCCTTTGTCTGGGTGGATTTGCTCGGCAGCTCCTCCTGAATTCCTGCCCTGCTTCCTTGAAACCACCTGCACCCAAACCTCTGCTTCAGAGGTTGTTTCTGGGAAAACTGACCCAAGACAGAGAGGCTCATCATATATGATCTCCACATTTGTAAATGTTGAACATTTTTCATCATAAGAAGCAAGAAAAACAAAAAGTTCCCCAAGAAAGAAAAATGGGTCTGATGTTTCACAGACCAGCTGTTATGGTTTAGATATGAAGTGTCCCTCAAAACTCATGTGTGAGACAATGCAAGAAAATATAGAGGTCAAATGATTGGGTTATGAAAGCCTTAACCTAATCAGTACATTAATCCCCTAATAGGAATTAACTGTGTGGTGACTGTAGGTAGGTAGGGTGTGGCTAGAGGAAGTGGGTCTCTGAGAGTATGATTTTGGGGTATATAATCTGTCCATGTTGAGTAGAGTTCTCTCTCTCTCTCTCTCTCTCTCCCCCTCCCCCCCTCTTTCCTGGTGCAATGTCCTGAAACACTTTCCTCCACCACACTCTTCCACCATGATGTTCTGCCTTACCTTGGGCCTAGAGCAATGGAGTCAGCCATCTATGGACTGAGACCTCTGAAACCATGAGCCCCCCAAATAAACTTTTCCTCTTCTAATTGTTCTTGCCACAACTCTTGGTCACAGCGGTGGAAAAGCTGACTAAAACACTAGCTAATATGAAGTCTGTTGTTCTTAGGTAAAAGGGAATTGAATAAGGAGGGCCAAGAGCTGGCCCCATCCGCCCATGAACCTAGAGTGCTGGCTAAGCATTAGCAGTGCTTGCTGGGCTGTGACAAGAACCATGAGATGTACCTGATGGGTTTGCTGAATTGATAAGGTCTCTTCTCAAGCTGGCTGTCTGCTGTAGTTCCAAGAGCGCATGGTCTCTGCTAAGCACAAAGAAAGGAATACGAGGAAATCAGAGAGTACTGAGATTCTCAGAAAGATGAGATGCCAGGAAAGTCTGTACCCAATCTTGAATTTAGAGTGTATTTGTTTCCTACACTTAATACAATTGCACCCGCTACTAGAGAGCCTGCAGGCCGGAGTATAATAAGATTTCAGTGACTCGATTGAAGTCACTGATGGGAGCATTTCAGACACACTCCACATATTCAGTCTGTTACATCCAAAGGAGGGTCTGGACAATCCCATTCCTTTAGAGAGTCCAGGAGCCACTAATTATCTAAAATTGCCTTGCTTTAAAAAAAATCCCCAATCTTGTTAGAAATCTCTGGTTCTCTGACCATTACTAACTCCCCATGGCCCAACAGATTGAGGCTGCTGCTATAACAAAAAGTCCCCAACCAAAGAGATATAATTGTCCCATGCAAAAAATAATCTCTTCAAAAGAGGCACTGCCCTTGAAGTTCCCAGAATTTGCTCCTTGTCTCCCCTACTTGTGCCTTGTTCAGTCTCAGCTTCTCCAGCTTGAAGCTCACCTGGCTTCATCAGTCTCCCCTCTCTGCCCTTCTGGCTGCACCTCTTGGTTTTGATCTTGTCCTTCTCCCTTGACATGAGACCTCCAAGACGTGACTAATTAGTCAGCCCGCTGCATCCGAGGGCTTCCCATCCTTGGATTCAACCAAATTTGGGTCAAAAATATTAGAAATCAAAATTGCATCTGTACTGAACAGATACAGACTCGGGGGGGGGGGGTCATTATTTCCTAAATAATACAGTATATAATGACTATTTATATAACATTCACGTTGTATTATGGATCATGTAATCCAGGGATGATTTAAAGTATACAGGAAGATGTGCAGAAGTTCTATGCAAATCCTCTGCTGTTTTACACAAGAGACTGGAGCATCTGCAGTCTTGGTATCTGTGGGGGTCCTAGAACCCATCCCCCACTGGTATCTGATATTGGGGAACCTCACTCCCAACACCAGGTCCTCTTCTACCTGTGACTTTCCCTCACAGCCCAGCCTCTTTGCGGATCTTTCTGGGCACCCAGACCAGGGGTGTCAAGTAGCATTGTCCAGGAAGAGGGCAGAGGAGGGGCTTGGGACACTGTTGGGTACGGAAAAATGCAGAAAATGCAGAAGGGAAGCAGGAAAATGATACCCCTAATGACAGGACAAAAGAGCGTGAAGGACCGCTCTGTTGTCACGCTAGTTATTACATAATGTTTTTACAAGTCAGAAAACACATTTGTCATAAATAATATCACCTTTCAACCCATCACTGTTGTAAGTCTTTCGTTTTGCAAAAAGCATTTGTGAAACTGTATGAATGTCATTTGGTTCTCACAGGCAAGCTATGGTTGGCCTTATTTTAAGGATAAGGTTACAGGAAGGATTGGTGATTTGGTTGGAGAGAAGGTGAGATGAGATGAAGAGAGAGAGGACCTTACACATAGAGGCCTTTCAAATTTTCTGATCACAAATAATAGACAATATGGAATATATGAAAAACACCTCAAATTTTAAAAAACCCACCCAAAATTCCACCAGTTGAGAGCACCCACAATTAACGTTTCAACTTTCTTTCAATCTTTTTTTTTTTTTTACACTGAGATCAAATCATATATGCATATATCATTTTGTCATGAGCTTTTTCAGGCAATATTGTAAGTATTTCCCAACATTCAAAAAGATACTTCATAAAATAATTTTGAAGTATGTATAACATTAAGTGATAGATAGATATTTATTCATTTATTGGTACTAGTAATTGAACCCAGGGGCACTGAGTCATATCCCCAGCCCTTTTTATTTTGAGACAGGGTCTCATTTCGCTAAGTTGTTTAGGGCCGCACTAAATCACTGAAGCTGGCCTTGAACTTGTGATCCTCCTGTCTCAGCCTCCCAAGCCACTGGGATTACAGGCATGTACCACCACACCTGGCTGAATCATTTATTTTTTAACAATATACTCCTAATATATATTTCTGTTGTTATAGATAACAATGAATGGAACAAGTTGGTATGAATTCCATATACTTTTGTTTACATTTTGAATTATGCCTTTGGATTCCATTCCTAGATAAAGAATAGCACTGGACAAAATACTGGGAAGCAAGAATAATTCACTTTCATTCCCATGAAAAATCTAATGTCGAGGGCTGGGGTTGTGGCTCAGCGGTAGAGTGCTCACCTAGCACGTGTGAGGCCCTGGGTTCGATCGTCGGCACCACATAAAAATAAGTAAATAAAATAAAGGTATTGTGTCCAACTACAACTAAAAAAATTTTTTTTAAAAATCTAATGTTCAGCTTACTCCACCCTTGGCAGGATTAGTTTTATTTTAATCTTTATTCATTTCATAGTCTACACACACACACAAACACTGCTTTAATTTGCCTTCTTTAATATTAAATTTGAATGTTTTAAATGTTTGTTAGCCACTTCTAATTCATCTACTTGACTCCTTATATGAAATTGTTTTTCTTATCCATTTTTCATGCATTTTTGGTTGGGTTTTGTATTAACACAAATCCTTATTTAAAAAGTACCAGAAATAATGATGTACAGCCGGGTGCGGTGGCGCACGCCTGTAATCCCAGCACTTTGGGAGGCTGAGGCAGGAGGATCACGAGTTCAAAGCCAGCCTCAGCAATGGTGAGGCACTTAGCAACTCAGTGAGACCCTGTCTCCAAATACAATACAAAAAAGGGCTGGGGATGTGGCCCAGTGGTCGAGTGCCCCTGAGTTCAATCCCCGGTACCACAAAAAAAAAAAAAAAAAATAATAATAATAATGATATACATTGCTTTGTGCTTCTAAAAATGCATTGCGTGAGAATCAATAAATCGTCAGTGCTACCTTTATTAGAACTTGGCAGTTATAGGAATACATAAAATTATCCTGCTAAATACAATCATAATGTCTCTCTCTCTCCTACAGGTTGAGAACTCAGTCTCTTGAGTCTGAGGCCACTTGCAACACATGCTCTTCTGGCTCTCCTCCTTGGGGACACAGGATGTGGCAGGAGAAGGGGTCTGGGACAAGGCCTGGCCTATAACAAAGGGAAGTGGGAGAAGGGAGGAAGAGGGCATATGGTTGTCCTCATGGGGGAATAAACTCATGGGCTCCATGGAGCAAGAGAGGCTCCTTGTAACTCCTGGCATCTGGCACCATGATGGAAATCCCCGGATGAATGAGGAGGTTGTCCTCCATTCAGATCCCAGCCAGCGCCAAGACTCGCCAAGGGAACTCACAGCCTTCACTGGCTCCGCGCTACTGTACATAAAATGCTTCCAGGTGCCTACAGTGGAATTTCAATCAAAATCAGCTTATCCTTCCGTTTCCCTTGTGATCAGATCATACTGCCAGCCATCTCTCAATCTCACCGCAGTGGAAGACATGGAGGGCGGGAAGCGGATATTGAAGAGTGCAGCTTTTTAATTTATTTCTCTAAAGAAACAGGTGCCAACTATGCTGCCCCGTAACTCCTGGGATCAGGACCTGCCAGGCTGCCAGCCTCACATCTCAGTCTGCTGCTGGGGTTTGCTACCAGGACCAAATGGTACAGAGAGAGGGTTGGTGCCACCAAATGGCTACGAGCAACCAGCTCCTGCTGGGGATACAGGCCTCTGCTAGAGCTACCACTTGATGGGACAATGCAGGGTAGGGGTGAAGACGCTCCTATGCTTCTTGTTCCCTGAGTCTGAATAAGTGACTTTCCTCTCTGCAGCTCATATTTGTAAAATGAGATATTAATTGCACTTATGAGCCTAAATAACATATGAAAAATAATTAGACAAAGCAAGCACTTGACATATGCTACCCATTATTATGTGTTATGATGATGGTGGTGCTGATGTTATTCTAAGGCACTCGAGCTAGGCAAATTCTTGGGATTTGCTATTTCACACATGGGACTGAGTAAATGTTTGCTGATTTAATGAATGTTATGCATGCTTGTTTTGTGCCAGGTTCTCTGCTAGGTGTGGGGAGAGCCCTGGTCCACTAGTAAAGGACTTCTTTTTATGTTCAATCCCATCACAGGCAGCTTGAAGGGCTGCAGACAACACAGAAAGGTAAAGCATGTTTAATATTAGTAAGAAAAAGACAGCTAAGGAAATGAATAAACTCTAAGATGAGCAGAAGGGAGAGCTCAGCATACAAAATCCAGGCCATGAAGATCCCTGTGCTTGGTGAGAACAGGTCACAAATGTGGCTTTAAGATGTTTCTCATAGCCAAGTAGAAGATACAGGCAAGTCAAAGAGGTTTGTGTCTATAATTAACACAAATCTCTCCAGGGAAGCACAGAGATCTGGGATTTAGCCCACATAGTCAGCTCCATCCACAGAGTCTTCGAGATATATAAGACTTGATCTTCTCATCTTTAAATCTCTGATCTTTCGAAAACTTTTAAATAATTTAGAAAATGGGCATAGATGCAATGACCATGTATTTCATAGATACATATGGTTTTGAAAGTCATAATAAAATGAATATCTGTTTTCAAATCTTTGGCCAAGGAAGCAAGTTCAATTCAGGAATCATTGAATGATGTGAACTAAATGGCCCAAAGGAATCCTACTAACATGTGTGGTCATTAGCAACAAAAATTGGATTGGGGCATGAGGCACAACAAAAATGAAATGTACTGAGTAAAGACCCAACTGGGTAGTGTTTTAATGTTGATGCTTGTAGAATATTAGCTGGTGCTATAATTCTTCTATGGCAAGGACATTATGGAATGGCTGGTTAACTGAATGTCACGGGCTACTGATGATACATGCCACCATTGGACTCTTGCCAAGCCAGATGGAAATCCAGTCAATTAATGAAGCCATTCTTTGTCATGAAATGTGAGAAGATTTCTGCTCTTCTTTTCAACTCTTCTGTCTGGTCACCAGAGCCCCAAACCGGTAGATCATTTATGACTCCCACCTGACATTAATTTAGGTTTAAATTCTGCCAATTCTTGCTCATAAATATGTCTACCCTCTTATTTCATCTTCATCTCCATTGCTATTGAGCAAGATGGCGTCACCATCCCCCAGCTGTTGGAATGGCTTCCAGCTGGGCTCCTAGCTGATCAGCCTTCCTCAACCCACTCTCCACCCTACCATGGGTCAGAGGCTCAAATGAACCCTTCAGGGAACAGCTACTGCCATGTAAGAATAGAAAACAAAAATGCCACTCTCCTCCCAACTGAAGGCACGGGGCCCCACATGGAGATTTGGGGGGTAACATCATGATATTTTAAGTAATTATTATATACCAGGAACAATGCTTGACATTTCCTGGACATTATCTTACTTAGCCTTCAAAAGTGCCCAGATATACACCACCATAGCCTCCACTCAGCAGGTCAGGAAACTGAGAATGTGAGGAATTAGTGACCTGACAGCTGTAGATGGTGTCCTTCAGGTCTGAAGTGAGGTCCACTTTGGCTTCACTGGGCTCTCAATCATCAGATCTAGAGGGTCTGGCCAGATACTGGCACCACTGTCCCTCATTAGTGCTGTCACCTGTGGACTTCAGGTCACTCCATCTTTTTGATCAATGAGCCTGGAACCTCCCTGTCATATTCTCCAACACATTCCTGTCTTAACAGGCATGGAGATGCTCCTGCCCTTCTCAGGTCCTTCAGTGCAAGTCCTCAGATCTCCCAATGGTTTTTCTGCCACCCTCTTCATCATCACTCAGGCTCCTGATCACAGCCTAGACCTTGTCATTACCAATAACTAACTACAAGGCTCCCATGATCTTACTATCAGACATCCTCTCTCTCATCTCCACCTTCCATCTTTCCAGCTACTCCGTCTAGTATCTAGACTCTGATAACCCTTCAACCCCATGGAGACCTGCAACCCATCTTTCCATCTATCATCTTTACATTGCCTCCTGCCAACTTAATGCTCTGTCTTGCTCCCTTACCCAGCTTCGAATCCACAGCCAATCCTTATAACTGCTCCTTTCAAAATGCCCTAATTCTTCTCCCTGGCTTATTTACTTGGCAAAGCTGGGACCCTGGTTAGATCCAACTTGACCGGCTCCACGTCTGCACTGCGCAGCTGAACAGGAGGTGGAAGACGCAGGCTTGGTGACTAGCCTTACTGGCCTTATCTTGAGGCTGAGTCTGCTATGTTGCTCATGCTGACCTCGAACTCTGGCTTCTTGCCTCAGCCTCCTGAAGATCTGGGACTACACGCGCGCCACCCTGCCCAGGTGGCCTCACTTCCAATTCCCGTTCATGCTGATCCCTGACGGTGCCTGACCATCAAGGTCTATTTTCTAGTCCCTTCACTTTCTGACTCCCACTGACAACCATTTCACAACATCCCTCCTCCATCTGTGTTTTCCAAGATTCTCAGCAGATGACCCAGTTTCCACCTTCGCTAGGAAAAGGGAAGCATCAGAAGAGAATTTCCACAGACACCCACCACCTGAAGCATCTGCACTGAGCTACCCTGCTGTCCTTCCCCCTCACAGAGGACGATGCCTGATCCTCCCAAAGCCAATTCTTCTGCATGGGCACTAGACCATATCCCCCTCCACCACTCCAGGACAGTAACTTTCCTTGCTCTCTGCAGGATCACTTTTACTAGAACACAAATAGAAAGTACTTTTCCTCATGAAAACAAAGACAGAAACCAAACCTTATCCTGACCTCACTTCCTCTTACAGGTGGGTTCACTAGACCACACACACACACACACACACACACACACACACACATACACACAAAGGCAAAAACACCACAGGAACTGTGGAGGCACTGAATTGGCAGCCAGGCAAGCAGCTCATGGACAAGGTGGGGGTGGGGTGAGTGAGTAGAGTTTCAGGGCCGAGAAACCAATCTGCCTCATCTGATGGAGCTGTCCACAGCTCAGAATTATCTTCTAATGAGGTTAGAAGCAAAGTCTCTGTTTCAGTCCTAGTACCACACCGATAATGCAATACTGATCACTTCTTCCAACATGCTGTCACTCACAGCCTGCAGTTCCAAGATATGCACAATTCACGGTTGCAGCCTACCTCAGCCCCGCAGTGGCTAACTGTCCTCCATCAGGGCCTCTGCTAATGGACTAAAATGACAAGGCAATTCAAATGCATACACTGGCATATCTAGTGTGGCACGAGGACCTGCACCAACCAGGATGCAAAAGCGGTGGGACTGTCCCTGCAGGTTTTAGAACCACACGGGCAGCTAGAAAAACATGCAGCGTTCCCTTAAATCTTCAATTATACAAAAATGCAAATCTGCCTCATTTCTAAAGAAATACAGGGCTGTGACTGATCAGCACATGGCAAATCTGGACCTGCAACTCAGTGGGGGTGGAGACAGCATCTCTGCCTCACTCACAAGGAGGCACTTGACACATTTTCTAGGCTAAAGGGCTGTGATCCACTTAGAAATGTGCAACATTTGAAAAAGTCTCTGGCTATTAGCTGCATCCTGTGGTACATAACAATACCCTACAATCTGTCCTCAGAAAAATCAAATAAAGAGAAAGAGCAAGCCTCACCCTGTGAGGCTGCCAGTTGTACTTAGGGCTGTGATGTGTTTAAGAGAAACACAATGATGTAGAAGATTGTGCCCAAAAGACACTCTCAGCTCAGTTATGAGATAACTTACGCCTCTGAATGTCTCATCATCCCGACAATTATGCTTGTTCTATAAAACATAATGGGCCAGTGCACATTGCACACAATTGCAGTGCAAATGTTGTCAAAACACAAACTACTTAGGTGTTCACATGCTTTGTCAGTAAAAATGCTATCGGAAGCCAGTTATGAAGAAATGCTATTATCTAAGCACAGACCAGGGATGACTGTCTTGTCCTCAATGATGGTTTTGACCTCAGATCACAGAGACACTGTGACTTGATATTTTTGCAGCATAACCTTTAACATTTCTGGACTGGAAAGGGATTGTTTAAAAATGTCTTCAGAAGGCTTTTAAGTGGTAGCCTGAGGTAATCAAAATGAGACTTGTTCTGCTTCTCTTGCTTAATAATTTTTTTTTTTTTTTTTTTTTTTTTTTTTACAAAATGGTAAAGCCAAAACTGCTGGCTATTTGCCCCACGATCCACAAGTCTCTCAGCACCAGCTGCACGTGTCTGAGCACCTGGGCAGAGCAACCTGATGCAGAAGTGAGGCTGGACATCCGTGGCGGGCATCGCTGGCCATAGACCTGGATTTCGGACAATTGCTCCTCAACCTTGGAGCTCCATGGCTGGAAGCACAGCACAGAGAAAAGTGGGTCGAAGTGAATTCTTACACGGATGCATGAACATGTGCAAAGAATTTTTGAAATGAGCTTTGAAAACCACAGTCAGAACAGGCAAGGTGGCGGGTCTGGGGATCTGGGAGGTGCGGGTGCCAATCCAAGCCCTCTCACTTAGGCAAGTCACTTAGGTCTCCAGATCTCTGTTTCCTGAACCATCACTGAAGGTGGGTGACATTTTAATGATTGGAAATTGAAACTGTGGAGCCCAGCTTTGAACCATATATAGGAAGTATAAAAAGAATGGCTAATAATGATAACACGTCTGGCTGCGGCCTCTGTAGAGTTATTTTTGGGGACATGTCTCTCTTAATTCTGCTGCAGAAGTGGATCTAATTAAAGTTGGCACTGTGTAAGTGTGTGTTCTACTTGACCACAGTATTCCATTTATATCATCAAAATGTCATCAATTCTAGTTTATAGGTTAAGTAAAAAATCTTGATGAACTATTAGCTAGAGAAAAGTATCTGACATGTGCATATGGATGAGGTACTGAAAGGTTCTGCCATAAGAATTCCTTTTCAATGTGTTTATAATGTGTGGGCAGAGTAGAAAAATGAGCATTTTTTATTTTGAAAATGTTAAGTGCTTGCCTGCCTATAAATCTGTTATGCAAACAACGAGATTTAATGAAAAACATTCTTGGTGGGGGAGGACCAATTTTAAATATATGCAACATCCAATATCCAAATTCTCTTATGGCCAATGGCTGTGGAACAAAATTGGAAATCCTCATAGCAAATACTATTTCCAGTACATCTCTGATACTAAAAGTCAGCAGAATACAGTAAACATTTTTGGCCTTGGATATGTGTGAATTAGGAACATTTCTTTAAAAAGAGAAATCATCTATACATTAAAAACCACATTCATTATTCAGTAGTGTGTCATAACCTGGAAAAAAAGGACCAATTTTGGAATTCTTCAGGTTTTTCCTCCTTTAGAAACAGATGTGGACATGCCTTAAGGTCTTACTCTAACCTGCTGGATTCCAAGGTGAGAAAAGTCGTATGTTGAGAAAATAAAGTATTAATTGACATTGTCAGTGGGTATTTATGATTGTTGTTGTTTTGTTTTTTCCAGTGCTGGGGATGGAACCAAGGACCTTGCACATTCTAGGCACGTGCTGGACTACTGAGTTACATCTCCAGTCCTAGCTACTGAAGACTTTAAGAAAGTTGTTAAAGGTTATCTAATTACTAACCTCTCTAGCTAAATATTCCCTTAAAAGACCTCGAAATGTTTCCCTTAATGTATCTAAGTTGAAGTTTCATTTTACTCTCTCTTTAAAATTACCACTTCTCTGTCCTTTAGGCCTAGAAATAAAGGCCCCTGATATTTTTAGTTTAATGTAATGGAGCTACAAACACATTCCCACACAGAAACACACTAATGCCTCAGGCTGGGGAAGCGTTGCCATGTGTGACAACATACTTTGGCCTGCATTTTGTTACTGAATCCTATAGCCACGTGGCAAGGAGCCAGCTCAGGGATCTGCAAGCGGATTCCACAGAGGACTGCAGATCTGAGGGGTTCTCCGACTGTCCCAGTCCAAACGGCTAAAGGAAAGCACAATGGGATTCTCACTTCTGCTGTCAAATACTGGACAAACGTGCCAAGTTATTATTTGTGAAGTTTAAATTGTTGAAAAGGTCATGGTGGAAAGAAACACATCTTTACTTCTTCTTCTGCGATGATACCAAATGGTTCCGGTGCAGAAGCTGGGATTGATCCATCTGGTCACCTGCTAGACCCAAGTGAAGACGCAGAGAAGCGAGGCAGCTCTGGGCAGGCTGGGCTTCAGGGGAGACCACGCACTTCCTCACGCGTCAGTCTCAGGCAGTGAGCTGCCTGGCGTCAAACTCTTTCACGGATTAATACCTCCCCAAATAGCCTTTTCAGTGCAAGGACTTCTCCCTGTCCTGGCAACAGGAATGTATTCACTCGCTTTCTTTCAAGTGGATTTGCAGGTGCTCTACTACTGAGTTACATCCCCAGCCCCAGGTACTTTAAGAAAGTTCTTAAAGTCGAGTTCAAAGCCAGCCTCAGCAATGGCGAGGCACTTAGCAACTCAGTGAGACCCTGTCTCTAAATAAAATACAAAAAAAAAAAAAAAAAAAAAAGGGCCGGGGATGTGGCCCAGTGGTCAAGTGGCCCTGAGTTCAATCCCTGGTACCTAAATAAATAAGAAAGTTCTTAAAGGTTATCTAATTACTAACTGTTTGAGCTAAATATTCCCTTAAAAAAACCTTGAAATGTTCCCCTTAACGTATCTAAGTTATTTTTGCCCAGTAATCACATTCCATTCTTACTGCAGAAGATGCCGAGTTATAGCTGGCATGATCTAAAGCGGATGAGGACTCCGGTGGAAGCAAGAACTACTCTGGGCAAAGCGAAGGTCACTCCAGAACTCACTTGGAACTCTGAAAGCCCCAGAACACAGATCCTGAACACCAGATCCCTTCCAACAAAAAGCAACCAAAGATAAAAAGATACGAATCCAGAAATGCATTTTAAAAACCAACGGGGACTGCAGATACTGCTCAGTAGCAAAGCACTTGCCTAGCATGTGTGAAGCCCTGGGTTTGAGCCCCAGCGCTGCAAAACCAAAACAAAACCTGTTAATAGAGTTTAAAACCACTGTGAGGGGGCTGGGGTTGTGGCTCAGCAGTAGAGTGCTGGCCTAGCATGTGTGCAGCCCGGGTTCGATCCTCAGCACCACGTAAAAACAAACGCATTGTGTACAACTAAAAAGCAAATAAATAAATACTTGAAAAAAAAAAACACACTGTGAGGACATAAAAATGGTAATTGATGGTATATTTTAATGGAAAAAAATCCTTTCAACTTACATAATAAGTATTCTACCACCAGGAGTTTTGCATTCATTAATAAATATAGATCAGTGATGAGCTTATAGGGTAGCAAAAGATGCATGTTCATCTGAGCCATATTCCAAGTGCTGTATGTTTTTATGTGACTGCCATTTCTGTGTTATTTCAAATAATCCATTTCCTTTACTTTCTGAGATACCCTGAAAATGATACTGGGAAACATACGTGTTAATTATTTGGTGGGGGGGGGGTCTGTCATTAACCAGCTGTGTGACATTAGGGAAGCTACCTAACCTCTCTGAGCCACAGGTCCCTCCTTTGCCACAGAAGAGAGGTGCAATGCCTCTTCCTTCTGGAGCAAAAATTCTATAATTTTCTTGTTTAGATTGTCAAAACACCTAATGAATTTCTGTTCTTCTGATTGTAGCCTGTCTCTTTCCAAATAATCATTAATCAATCCTAAATTAAAGTGTGACTCACTGAGATGGCCTTCATTAGGAAGGTGTGGGTCTGTACATGCACAAACCCACATTACAAAGCCCTGGGGCTTCCATGTCTTCATCTAAACATGCTTTTTTTTTTTTTTTTTTTTTGGCCCTAGTACCTCCTCTGCTCCCTCCCCTGAACCCCTTTGGACTCCCTTCTATTATTATATTTTTAATCTGTGCATTATAATCATACACACACACACACACACACACACAAACAAATGGGATTCATTGTGATACACGTGGGTATGTATACACAGCTTTGATCAACTTCATTCCCCAGTACTTCCCCTTTTCCCTCTCCTCCCCACCTCCCCCTAATCTCCTTTCCCTATTCTATTGGTCTTCCTTCGATTTTGTGAGAACCCTTTTCTCTCCTTCCTCCCTCCCGCCCTCTCTCTTCCACATGAGAGTAGTAGTCTGGCTTCTTTCACTTAGCATGATGTTCTCCAACTCCATCCATTTACCAGCAAATGACAGGGGGAGAGAGATACTCACACCTTGTTGGTGGGACTGCAAATTAGTGCATCCACTTTGGAAAGCAGTGAGGAGATTCCTTAAAAGGCTAGGAAGGGGGGCTGGGGTTGTGACTCAGTAGTAGAGCACTCGTCTGGCGCAAGTGAGGTGCTGGGTTCGATCCTCAGCACCACATAAACATAAATAAAATAAAATAAAGGTATTGTGTCCAACTACAACAAAAGAAATATTTTTTTAAAAAAAAAAGACTAGGAAGGAACCACCATATGATCCAGCTATCCCACTCCTTCGTGTTGATCCAAAAGAACTAAAACCAGTATACTCTAGCGATGCAGCCACATCAGTGTTTATAGTGGCCAAGTTATGGAACCAGCCTCGATGTCCAGTCACTAGATGAGTGGATGAAGGGAATGTGGTAATCGTGCACAATGGAGTTCCTACGAAGCCCCGAGGAAGAATGCAACCAGACGTTTATTCTCGCCTCCATGCCACGCTCAGTAGCTCTTCCTCCCCACCCTCCTTCCTACCTTTCCCCACCCACTACTGGAATCCCACCTCACACACTCCCCACCTGCTTCAGGGACACTACCGCACTGCCATTAGAGAGCCTTCGCCATTCTTTACCAAATAATCTCGCTGTCTGTTTACTGTTTTCTCATTTTTCATGCTTGTTCCAAGCAGTCCTTAAGAAAGCTCAGGCTTTCCAACATCAAGGGCCCTCGATGACATTTCTTCTATTTCTGCTATGACACTGAACAGTCAGTAAGGACAGGGGTTTTATTTTGTAGTTTCAAACTTCAATGGCCAAGCCCTTTGAGTTCACCTGGTCCAAATCCCTCTATAGGCTGTGGAGGAGGAAACTGACCAAGTGCTGCGCTAAGTACTCCTCAGAACACTCCAGAAGTATCCCTGTCTCCATCCCACAGACGAGGGTGCTGCAGGGCATAACCCCACTACCCCCAGGAGATGACTTTATCATGTGTCTACTTTCAAGCCTCTTTGGATCATTTTACAGTGTGTTACTGAATGCCTGTGTCCCCTCCCAAATCGGCATGTGGAAAGTTAAGACCCATGGTGGTGGCACCAGGAGGTGACTGGGTTATCAGAGTGAAGCCCCATGAACGGGATTATAAAGGAGGGCACAGAGGGCCTTACCTCTCCCCCCACGTGAGGACACAGGAGACAGCTGTCTGAGAACCAGAACGCTGGCCCTCGCCATACACAGACTCTGCTGGTGCCTGGATCTTGGACTTTCAGCCTCCAGAATTGTGAGAAATAGATTTCTTCTATTGCTGTTTTTGTTTGTTTGTTTGTTTTGTAACAGGGATTGAACTCAGGGGTGTTTAACCCCTGAGCCACATCCCCAGTCCTTTTTTATATTTTATTTAGAGACAGGGTCTCTATGAGTTGCTTAGGGCCTTGCTATGTTGATGAGGCTGGCTTTGAACTCCCAATCCTCCTGCCTCAGCCTCCCAAGAGCCTCTGGGATGAAGGCACACACCACCACACCTGGCATTTCTACTGTTTAAAAGCCACACACTCTAGGACATTCTGTTAGGGCAGCCTGAATAGACTAGGACAAAGCCTAAGAGAATCAAGTCACAGAAAAGCATTCATGAGCACCACAGACCACCCAGCTGAGGTTTCCAAGGAAATACCCAGGAGGGAGGGAGCCCCAAGATCTGCCCATAAAACAATGTGGAAAGGAATCTCCACCAGGTGGCTTCACCCTGAAACCCATGGTCTCCTGTGGGTCACTAGAGGATTCCCTCTGCCCAGCTCCTCCCCTCTCGGCCTGGCTCCAGCTTCTCTCCAAACCTCTCCACCCCTCATTTCTTCCCACTCACATTCCCCAATGCATCCCTGAACTCAGGAAGATGGGCCGCTGGTCACAGAGCCTGTGCATTTTAGAAAGCAAGAAGGGTCTAGACAACTCCTACACAGACTTCTGCTATAGACCTTAGGTCTACACGGGTAATTCCCACAACTAGAGTCCTGGGCTGTGTCCACTAGCACTCATCTGTACAGAGGAGGCCCCAGGCCCACCCAACCCTAATCTCCCTCTAGTCATTTCCCATCAGGCCACAGGTCCAGTGACTACTACCAGAAGTACCTTGCTTATGCATGTGTCTACCTGTTATTTGTTCCCTCTACTAGACAGTGAGCTCTGGGAGTGCAAGATATTTGTCTGTTTTGTTTACTGCTATCTTTCTGATGCCTAAGGCCCTGGTACCTAGTAGATGCTAAAACAAAACAAAACAAAACACATTTCTTGGATGAATGAATAAATAGTAGCCAGAGAAGGAGAGAAGGCAACAATCTCTCCTCAAGGGCAGCACTTGGACGAGCAGGAGCAGTTAGAAATGCAAATTCATGACCCTTTCCTACCCAGAACATGGATCCCAGATTTTGATTTGCCATCAACAGTGCAAAATTGAGTGACAAATGACCTCCTGACATATTCCCTCTGATTAAGTTCCATTCTTCCCTGTATGGGGTTCCAGAAAGTGTTTTCTTAAGCTGCATGGGAAAGGAGTGAGAGGCAGAGAAATTGCTAGCTCTTATCAAGGACATTTGTTCTGTGAGAACATGTATCATGAGTAGTGTTAAATTACTAGTTGATTAAAAGGTGCTGGAACCAGGGCAAGCGAGGAGACTGTGCAAATTGCAGCCCAGCCCTTGTTCCTGTTGAGCTTTGGAAAGGCCATGCTATTCCATATGCCCGTGTTTTCAGACTTGAGTCCCTGGCCATGAAGATCCCAGTTATGCCTGGAGAGTTCACCCTCCGTCCTCCAGGTTTCTGCACCTCTCCTGTCAGTAGCAGCCTCTCCACCATGGTTACTTCTCAAGCATACGGGTATAATTCCACGTCTGCTGTTCCCATAGCATGACTTGACCAGCCAGGCCAGACATCTCTATCTTGCCCAAAGATACAAGCAAGGCCTTTTAATCATCTCACATAGCGCCTCATCAAAGGATTCTGTTGAATGAATTAATCAATTCCAGAAGACAGCAGCCATACTCACATGGATCTTGCAATTACTTCTAAGGCTGAAAAGACTAAAGAATGATAGCACACACAATAGGTTTCTCAGCATAACCTGCCAAGAGCAACCACCTTTCAGGGGTGTTGAAAAGCCATGGATATGAATCCTTGTTGATTCCTCTGGGCTATTTAAAAAAAAAAAAAAAAAAAAGTGGGGGGGGGAGCTCCTATTTCCATATCAAACTTCTGCTAAGACAATCAGAGCATTGTGCCAGCCACTGGCTTAGGACAATGGAGCTGTGTTTGCTTGAGTTGAGATTAGAGAATTTGTCAACAGTCATCTTATCTGAGATGTCACCTCTAGGTCTCATTACCCTTAAGCAATGGTTGGGTTGAAAGATTAGTAGGAATGCCTTGAGTGACTTGTTGGAGCAGGCTGGTCACAGACTTGTCAGCTTTCTCATCACTTGATGCACCTCTCCATGATGACACCAGTTCTTCTGGGTTGTTAATGGTCAGTGTCTAGACCCTTGTCTCCATCGTGTCCCTCCAGACGTACCTGGAGACCTGAAACCTGGAGGACCACGTTCTGCGTGATGCTCTGATGCCTGCCTCTTTGCTCACTGATGACCCAATAGCTACTCCTTGCTGGGAATTAAGCCAACGGACCAGGATGGGATTTGTACACCCTGACTGAAGTCCTGAGCCGCAGTCACGTAAAATCATGTGCAGTTCAAATGGCAAACGCTTTGATGCTCTGTCATCTGCCTCTGAGAGGTGACAACAGCTGAGTATTAGAAACATGTTCTCAAAGTTCTCCATTGCTCAAGGGGTAATCAGGGGACCAGTGAGATCCATAAAGTCTGGGAGCTTGTTAGAAATGCAAATTTGTAGCTTGTCTCCTACCCAGACCTTGCAGGTGGGCCTGGAAGTCTGCTTTAACAAGAATTCCCAGGTGAGCCTCAAAGTCTAAAAACTTGACATCTGTTCTAAGGCTCTCCCATCTTGAGCTCTCACTCAGACTTCCCAGAGGGCTAGAATCTAATGCTGGAACGGGCAATGATCATCTGGCCTCTATAACTGCTAAATGACAATTATCTGTAGGTTTGCCCTGGGATAACTGCACCGCAGACTTGCAAGATTAAAAACTGCTCAGGAGGGTAAGATGGGCAGGTGCATGGGATGGGCAAAGTGGTTTTAACTCCCAAAAGAAACAAAATGGCTGGTGAATGTTCACTTAATCTAGTCTGCATGCTTCCTGCTGCTGCCCGAACCCCTGTGGTCAGAAGGACGTAGGTGACTTTCTCCTTAGACTTCTTCCAGCGCTGTGTGCACCATGAGACCTACTATGGGGCAGTTGTGAAGCCGGGGGAATGCTTAACAGTCTTACTGGGAACCTTCAAGGAGAATTCATGGTCAAACTCCCCTAACTGTCTCACACACACACACTCGCCTCAGTTTCTTTTTGATGAAACGAATTTACCCCATTGGGTTTCTGTGTACTTTGCAAATGTGAAAGTACCCGCAAAGGACTATGGGAAAGAAGGAGGCAAGTTTAGCAGGGAATATTAAATCTGACGAGCCACACGTGACATCCCCGTGCTGTTCTAGGTTTGAACCCCCAATGCTGTCTTTGGGGAGGGTAAGGCCCAATTCTGAGACACCTAAAGAGTACAGTGTATTTGGTAGCGAAACACAGAAGAGAGGAAAAGGAGTTGAGAGATGAGGCATTTCAGCTTTGAAAAAACAAATTTGGAAAAGCTAACAGAGATGATGAGTCATGGCACACGGTAATGAATCCTGAGGATCTTGTATCTTTAAACAAAGAGGCAAAACCCTCTAACCAGCAACTCGAAAACTATTAATTCAGCTTGAAGCTATGGAGGCCTGCTTGCAACATGACTTTAGGGCATCCTTCCAAATTTACTCAAGTAATTTTTTTTTTTTTCGGGTAAGGCAATTTATTTCCCCCAAGCATAGATTTTAAAACCTAAGGGAGCCATCTGGTGGCTTAAGTGTCTACTAATTAAAATCCTCTCAGGCACAAGATTCACACCCCGTGGACACTGTCACTGGGCATAAGATAAAACAGCATTGAATAAAAGCATTCTAATAGTGTATAAAAATCCAATCTTGCCATTTGGACACAAATCAAAATTAAGGATGAGTATATAGAAGAGTGATTCTGGTATTATTATTAGTATATAGAAGAGTTATTCTGGTATTATTTCTGGTATATTTTTTTCTATCCTCCTGAAAAAGAACCCAAATAATCAGTAATGAAAAGTTGTACTTTGAACTCAATTTCAAAACCACATTTCAAATAGAGTAGGAGAAAATTGATTACATAATTCCAAAACTAGAAATCAAATGGAAAATCATGGCCCAATGGCTGGCTGAAATGATGGCAGATTTGCTTTGGGTCCTGTTCCCACATTGCAAAGGAATCCCTAAATGGGGTGGGGAGGTCAGCACCAGCTCAGAAAAAGAAAACTTCAGCTCCCAAGGACTGTTCCTGAAAATAATTTGGTTAAACACACCTTTTCTTTCAGGTCTGCAATGTCACACTGCAATTATTAATGGCTTCAGTACAGCAGTGCTTTCTTCAAACGTTGACATTCCTTTCTATGTAATAGATCTTTTCTTTCCCCCTCATGAAGAAAAATGGTCACATATTACTCTCATCAGGAAGAAGGAAAGATCACTTCAAAACTTCAGATGGTGCCTTGAATAAGATGCGGTTCTGCTCACAATGAATTTCATAAACTTTTCCACTAAGGTCTCCCTTTTTCCAGCTTGCCCAGTGCCAACTGCGTTACTGGGAAGGATTATTATTGTATTTTTTTATGAGGAAAACCCAGTTCCTTTCATGAAAGCCTAATTATACCAATTTCACCAGCAGCCGCGAAGAACAAGCAGTTAAGAGGTCCTCATTATCTCCTTTATAGTTACTGTTAAAGTGTAACTTGGCTGTAAAAATGTGCCAGAAAGTTGGCGTAAATGTTGAAAATCGAAATGTAATTTTTCAAATTACTTACAAAACCAATACAAAGACTGCTATTTTAAAAAAAGATATTATGTCTCCTGAACTAGAGTTTAAACCAAACATAATAAGACAAGATGATGAAATGTACATTTGGCCAGACTATTTCTAAATTAAAGGCTCTGCTTTTAATGTTGACCAACACATTCAAAGTGAGAAAATATCATGGCGTGGGACAGCGCGCCACACCTGGCTTGCAGGGTCAGAAGTACTGCTAACGGCATCTGGGGTCTGGAAGGGACTGGAGACTGTGCTACCCCACTCCTTCCTCTGTCCCTTGCTCCCTGAACGTGGACCTGATGGAATTCCAGACCAACCTGGTACCGCACCCCCCGCATCCACTCCCCCCTGGCCACCTACGCCCCGGTCATCTGGGCAGAGAAAGCCCATCACGAGCAGCTAGCTCTTGGTGGCCAAGATCACCAATGCCTGCTTTGAGCCGATCAACCAGATGGTGAAGTGTGACCCTCACCACGGCAAGTCCATGGCCTGCTGCATGTCGCACAGGGGGAATGTGGTCCCAAAAGACATCAATGCGGCCATCGCCACCATCAACACCAAGTGCACCATCCAACTTGTGGATCGGTGCCCTACTGGGCTTAAGGTGGGCATTAACCACCATCCCGCCACGGTGGTGCCCAGAGGAGACCTGGCCAAGGTGCATGTTGAGCAACACTATGGCCATCACTGAGGCCTGGGCCTGCGTGGACCATAAGTTCGATCTCATGTATGCCAAGCGGGCCTTTGTGCACTGGAACGCGGGAGATGGCATGGAGGAAGGGGCATTCTCAGAGGCCCAAGAGGACCTGGCAGCGCTGGAGAAGGAATATGAAGAGGTGGGTGTGGATTCTGTGGAAGCTGAAGAAGGGGAAGAGCACTGATTGGGAGGGTGTGACTGGCAACTCTCCCTTCCTCCCTCTCTCTTTCCTGGGTAACACTGCCAGGATATATTTACCTCTTAACTCGCTCTCGTGGGAGTTCCCATAGCTGGGTTGTGGCTGATGGCAGTGGCTTGGTTTCCAACCCAGTCTTACATTGCAGTGTCCTGTGCACGGAACTGAGACCCCAGTCCAATATTAGACATTTGCTTACAACGTCACAGAGGCAACCTTCCAGGCTTCGAGCGTGAAGGATCCCCTAGTGCTGGTTGAGCTGGGGTGTTCCAGTTCCCATCACACAGCACAGCCTTCGTCTCGTAAAGTGGGCCACAGGCACGAGGGTGCAGGGTGTTGGGTGTGCAGGATGTGCGTGTGACAAGTTCCCATGAAGTGACACACGTTTATCGTCATAAACCGAGTGTGACATCCCTCCCGGAGTCCTTCTGTCTCCATGCACATCTCTAAGGCTTTGGGAACAAACTGGCTCAAGCCAACAGTAGGTAGGCCCACCATAGCCAATTCATCTAAGTCGAGAAATCTGGCAGTTCTAATGCAGTCAATGGTCTAATTTGGGGTGACTTGCCCCTCCCCCAGGGGACATATGGCAATGTCTGGAGACATTTTTTTATTTTGTGACTACTAGGGTGCTGTTGGCATCTGTGGGTAGAATCCATGGATGTTGCTCAACAACCTATAATACTCAGGACATCCCTCCACAGCAAAAAAATTATCCAGCCCAAAATGTATAGTGCTGAGGTTAAACATTCCTATTCTAAAGGATTTGAAAACTACTTCAGAAAGATGATTTGTAAGTACACATGAGGACAAGAGAGAGGTGTTTTTTCCTATTCTTCCCCTAACTAGAACTTGGGAATAGACACTTAGTATGCTGCCTGACACATAATAGGCATTCAATAATTATTGAATTTATTTAAATAAGCAAAATGTCATCTCCCTGCCAGATCCAAGTATAATCTGATGAAAGGTAAAAACATCCCTAAGTTTTGTACATTGAACTTAAAAATGCAGCCTGCCATGGAAGATCACGTGGTATTATTTTTGTCCTTTGCATGCAAAAAATGGGATTTTCATAGAAGCAATTTGAGCTCTGCTTTGTGGCAATGGCTTCTTTCCATAAGCTAAGTCTGCTGAGAATCACTGGATCCGCAGAGTAGTGTTGGCGCCACTGTTTGAATATCTGGGGCCTTTTCCTATTATCATTTATTTTTTAAAAAGTGGAAAATGATAAAATGTAACTGAGAGAAGTAGTGATAAGACATGGAGATCTCACACTAGTGATGCGACTGAGATGAGACAAGATGGAACTCGTGAAATGGAGCAAAAGTGCCCAGGTGGATGAATGGTCTCTACCTAGGTAACCATTTGCATGTAGTTGAAAGAACCAAAGCCAAGAACTGTGTGGCATGCTGGGAATCAATCATCAAAAACTGTGGCTTTAAAGACTTGGGATAATTAGAGACTTTAAGTCTATTGTCATATACCTATGAAGATAAATACAAATATATCTGAAACCTTCCGAGATAGGACTATTTAAGTATATGCATTGTTCAGCTTTGGCACGGTGGTGCTTGCTTTGGGGGCTACACTACATGTGAAGGTGGAGGGTGGTCTGGATTTATATTCTGTTGCCGCCTGAAGCAATGGCCGCTTGGAGCAACGAAGCCGCGGGAAGAAGTTCAGAGGCAAACTGGAAACAAACAGCTTTTTATTCTGATAACTTTTCTCTCTGGCTCTAACAACGACTAACACGCACCACGCACACACCACCAAAAAATGGCGCAGACCCGATCAGCAATCTAGGCTCAAGTCACTCGAGATCCCGGGCCAAGTCACTCGAGATCCCGGGCCAAGTCCCGTGAGACTACAGAAGGCGGCAATGTCCAAATCTCCATGGCCCATAGTCAACCGCAATTTAAGCCATCTCCCCAAACAGGGCTCCTGCAATATTCTATAATACAGCATGTACCTATTGGGACAGGGAAGGATTAGAGGGGAGTCAGCAATGGGAGCATAAAGTGGGGAGACCGTCCTTGATGGTCAGCAGGGCCTCCCCAACACCTCTGGCTACTGGCTGTGGTGAGCTCTGGCAGGCATGCACCCACAGAGGAAGTGGAGATCTCAGAATATCTGTCAAAGCCTGATGCCACCAGCCAGCAACGTATCCCCATGCCCCTCTCTTGCTCAGCTTCCACCCATCCAGGCAATATTCTGATTATAGTTTCCCTTTTCAAGTATTTTTTGCCTAAAGGGAAACACTACATTGCTTAGCAAACACAAACCCACTTGACAATTATACATTTCAGTAAGAATCAATAAAACTGGCATTCTGTGTCTTTTAACGAGATTAACGAGATTCTGTTCTGACAAAAAGATCCAAGCTTGGTATGTTGGCACACCAGCGGAGGTCTAGAAGTTGGGCTGCGGGCAATCCATCTGGGTCAATGCCACACCGTGGGGGGCTGCTTACACGGCCAGCTACCCTTTCCCAGGTCTTACCCAATCCTCAAGAACACCAACAACCAAACGAATGACTAGCCAAGGATGGCCCACCGTCCTTTCCTCCTCTCTCCCTGTTCAGATTTCTGCAAACATCGATCGAAGTCTGCATTCCTTCCCTGGTTGTTTATGTTAACCAACAAGCAGAGAAAAGCCATTTGACAAGGGGCACCCCTGGAATTCTGGGGAGCACAGTTAACCTAAGGCTACATTTCAACCATCTTCAAAAAGCAATTAATGGAAACCCCCAAACCCAAACAAGACCTATGATAAGCCTAAGCGTCCTCCACAAGCTTCCTGTCACTTGATTTCTTAAGAGGTGCCCACTTACAGAAGCCCCGCGGAGATCTGAAATGGAAGCAGTGTCGCCGGAAGGGTCCTCGCCTGGGGGAAACCGCACTTGGTCACATGACTGCTCAGCTCTTTTTCACAGTGGTTTCTGAGAGGCCCCCAGGTGTCAAGCTGACAATGAAGCCTGCCACCGCTAAGCTCCGCATTCTCATCAGTAAAGGCGTGTGTGTGTGTGTGTGTGTGTGTGTGTGTGTGTGTGTGTGTGACTCTTAGATTCTAATTGTCTCACCAAATACGCCTGCAGTTCAACCTTCCCCTCTGTTACAGGGTGAATGCTTGTGTCCCCCACCCCCTGCACCCACAAATGCATATGTTCAAATCCCACTCTCCCATGTGATGGTATGAGGAGGTGGCGTCTTGGGAGCTGAGTAGGGTTAGATGACGCCATGAGGGTGGGGCCCCATGATGGGATGAGAGCCTTAAGAAGAGACCCCTGGGCCGCTTTCTGCCCACCATTTGGGCACACAGCGAGGAGGCCTTCTGCAAACCAGAAAGCAAGCCCTCACTAGGAATGAATCCACCAGCTCCTTGATCTTGGACTTCTACCCGCTAGGACCATGAGAAATACACAGCCTCAGACAGTGTTTGGCCGTGGTGCTTTGCTATGGGAGCTCGAACTAAGACTCCACCCCACTCCGTGGCACTTCCTGAGGTTGGCTTTGCATTGTCTAGCTGCAGGTACCTGTCCCAGCACCTGCCCTTCCCATTGCAGTAAGGACTCTAGATCCAAGGGCTGCAGCTTAACATCTGTGAACCCGCCACAGTGGCCCTGGCAGTGGGATGCCTTGAGAAATTCATGCTGACTCTGGGGAGCTTCAACCAAAGGAGAGGAGGGCTGTCCTTGGGAGGGCTCTTGAGCTTCTTGGTGAAATTCTGAGAAGCATCTTCTACACCTGCCGTGTCCCTTGTCAATGCACAGTAGCAGATGCTCAGTAGACAGGTGTGGATAAAATGCACAGATCAGCAAGGAAGCTGGCCTTTGTTCCTCAAAAGCAGCAATAAACAAAACCAAGGAGCACAGGATATGTTTGCCAAACACACTTTACAAGCAAAAAAATGGGAAGAAACTTGATCTAATGTAGGGCACACAAAGTATCTGAAATTAGGCCTGCCTAAGAAAAAGGATTACCTTTATGAGAAGTATGCAAACAGAATTTTGATCAAACTTTATTTTGGATCAAGTTATTTTTCATGGGATATTAAAAAATTAACGTTTGATCATCTTGCTGCCAATGTTCCCTTAATTCTAGACTGGCACTGGTTTTTCTGCAGGAATAGGTGGTGCAAGGGGAGCAGATACTTAGATCTGCTAGAAAGGGCAGACACCAGCGTATGAGGACCCTGGCTCACGGCCACGCCCTTCCCTACCTCATATCCACAGGGAATGTAATGACCTCCACTTCATCTCAGGGAAGCAAAGAATACTCTGTGTGGCATTGTTTTCTATGAAAACTCATCTTGTGGTATTGATAAACAGCAATACCCTTGGGAACAATTTTGGGTCTCCACACTCAAAAAAGGAAAAATATAAATGAAACATTTAAATGAAAATGTTTAAAGTAAAACATTTGTAAAAACCACAAAAGGCAGGAAGGAAGAGAACTTGTTAGAGCTTCTGTAATGATGCATTCTCGTGCTTATTAACCCAGGAGGAGTTACAAGCTGAGTTCTTTGCCTTCTATCAGGTAAGGGCTCAGTTTATTTCCCCCTTAAATGCCTGTGAAACAAGGTCTGCGTTCATTGTGCTCTTCCCCCTCCTCCCTCCAGGTGGCGCCTCTGTCCCAGTCCGCCAAGACTGCCCTGTTCTAATTCCTCAGAAGCCACAACACCTTCTGTGACTAAAACAGGCAGTTTCTGGTTTGCTTTGTGCCAGAAACCAACTAACTCTTCCTGGAATCCCAGGGTGGGAACACTTTCTTAAGCTGAAATTAATACAAAAAGGCTGAGTGTGTGTGTGTGTGTGTGTGTGTGTGTGTATATGTGTGTGTGTAAGGATAGACTTTCATATTGCACGTTCTATCCAATAGGTTTATGTGGGAGATGGATTCTGTTGTGATAACGCAGACTAGCAATGTCTACAAAAGCACTGTCTGCTAGAAAAATATCCATTTTATAGTCTAAACGAGGTGGTTGGAAACTCCCCTCCTGGCCAATCAAATGCCAAACACAACAGAAATCCACCTATGCTTGGTTGTGCTTAGGGACATAGCTTAGTAAACACTTGGGGGTACCTGTCCCTGATAGGGTTTTGCTCATCTCGAGTGTCTTTGTATGCTCAAGCACTGCTGTGAGATGAGTTCTTTGTTCTTAGTAGATTACTGCGTTGTTCTTTACAAGCTCCCTTCTGCCTGGGTCATGCTTCCAAGTATTGCATTTCTACTGGGTAAGGCTAGATCAAGCCTGGGCAGCAGCTGGTGGGTTAATCCAAGCATTGCTGGCCACATATTCTTTATTCCAGCCTCACAATTTACAGGACCTGAGTCCTAAAGAAGCCTGCATGGTCTTCCTGCTTGCTCTCCAGAGGGCTAACAACTTTGATATACTAAGTGAATGGCTGTCACATTGTAGCAAAATATCTGTTTGCTTCTCGCCCCCAAATCTGTGGGCTCTTAAATTTTTGCCTCTATGTTCTACACAGCTGGGGTAGTTTCTAGTATATTATAGATGTTCAATAAACATGTATGGAACGAATGATGGGGTACAGTTCACCTTCTGAAAGTTATTGGTACACTGTTTGAAATATGCTGGTGGATGTGGCATAATGTTACATAAAAATATTTGCAGCATAAACTATTTCCATTCCATCTGGAACCAGCTATTGTTCTTATTTGCAGAAACATACTGTGGGTTCTGAGCAGGAAAACAAAAAAAAAAAAGAATGAGTGTCTGTCTTTGGATCAGTTGGCTACAAATAATAACAGATAATTTTCTTTTGAAAAATTATATGATGTCTACTGTTCTAAGTATACATACATGTAAAATTTATACATAATGAGGTTATATACATATATGATAATTTAATCCTTACAATAATCTGTGAAATAAATACTATGATCATCATATTTTAAGGAGGAATCTGAAAAACAGAGAAATTAAGAAATGTGTTCAAAGCCACACCATAAACTGCAGAGTCAGGATGCAAAACTATGCAGTCAGACTCCAGAGCTGGTTTGCTTATTCACTGTACTGTACAGCCCCCCTATACCATGTGGGTGTCTCTCATTCTCTTAGTAGCAAGCTTTAAGTGGCACCCACACTAAAACACTAATACCAGGAACTCTGTTGGGAAGTGGGGGTAGGAAGGTCTTTGCAAATCTGACCTCACTCAGCCTCCTCTGTAGCTGACCATTGATGATGGTCTAGCCTATATATCACCATTCACCACGGGAAGTGTTAAGTCCTTCAGTTGAGAATCTCTGTTGCTCTTGGAATTTCCAAGTGCTTCTTAAAGCTCCCCTCTCTAATCAATGATGAAATTATGATGACAACCTCTATTAGTTAGGTGATGCTAGCTGTAGGCACAGACAAAGCCCAAAAATGCATAATGGCTCAAATGCAATGGAAATGTATTTCCTGCTCACACAGGCTAATGACCAGTGCCCCCTCCCAGGAGTGACCCAGAGATCCACTCTCCTTCCTTCTGAATGTTGCACCTTTTTCAACAGGAAGCTGATTTTTCCCATCGGTCCAGAAAGCGCACAAAGGATTTTGCACTGGAGGTTTTGATGAGCCAGGCCAGGAAATTATACATCTCATTTCCATTCACATTCCACTGGCCAAATGCAAGTCACTGGGCTGAACCTAACTGCAGAATTAACTAGGAAATACAACCAGCTCTGGCCCAGGAAGAAAAGTTAATGGGTTTGGTGAAAAGCTAGCCATCCTCTGCCACAGAGGCTAATCTCAGAATTAACTGAAGATGCAATCAATAAAAGAATGAATGTCTAGCCCCTACATTATTATTTCAGTACATCAGACATTCCTTCTCTCTCTCTCTCTCTCTCTCTCTCTCTCTCTCTCTCTTCTCATTGTTTAAGGGAGAAAATGATGACATTAGAATTTATGAATACCTCATTTCTCCTAGGTAGATGGATACTGGTTTCCAGCAACCCTCTCTCTAGAGAGGATCCATGCAATCCAGGAGGGGCTCATACAAAATAAAATCAAATAAGACCTTGGGGCTTCTTGGTTAGTAGGCTTCCTTCCATGCAAGGAGCCCACTGTGGATGTCCTTTCATGCCCGCTGGTCATGGATGTGCCGGCATGAGGATGCTTACCCCAGCATCTGCTTCTACCTTGCCTTGACAGTGAACCTCACCCGCATTCCAACTCATCCTCTGATGGGACTAAAGCCACATGTGATGGGTCACACAGAGGCAATGGCTGCCGATATTTTTTAGAAAATGCAACAGGTGAATCTGCTGTAGGGGAGGTAGGGATGAAGACTGCAGCCACCCCCCCGCTCCCGCTATTGTGATCCTGAGCTCCCTGACTTACCTGAGGACCCCAAGGGGGGTGGATTTGAAAGCTACTGTTCAGAGCAGAGCAGCTACAGCAGAGAGCCGTGAACAGCTGGGGATGTGGCGCAGCGGCAGAGCACAAACAGCAGGCGTGAGACCCTGGGTTCAGTCCCCAGAACCCCACCCCCCCAAAAAAAAGATAAACTGACAATAACTCAGTGCTGTTACTCCAGGAGTCAGTATTTCTACAGCCACCTCCACAGCTGTTTGCCCAACTATAGCAGCTACATGCCACTAAAGGATATTTACCAGATGAATGAAAAATGATGAACTCGTCTGCCATGCACCTGTCAGCAGCTCACCTTTCTGGGCCAACACTAGGAACACATTCAGAAAAGCTTACATGCCTAGGGTCCAACCACCACCTCTGTTGCTGAGAACGCACATGATCACACCACTCTACCAGAAATCCCGAAATTAGGGTTATATATTTACCCCACCCCAGTTCCACTTTAACCGATCACACCAAATGACTGAGTAGGATCCCAGATTAACCCGTGACTTAGAGTGAATACAGACTGACTGGCAGCACATTGCAGCAAAGAATCAAGCTGGGTGAGATGGTACACTCGTGTAATCCCAGTGATCAGGAGGCCGAGGCAGGAGGATCGCCAGTTCCAGACCAGCCTGGGGATGTAGCTCAGTGGTAGAGAACTTCTGGATTCAATCTCTAGTAGCACCAGACAAACAAACCAAGACCAAAAATGTAGGCATTCCAATGGTTCCTGAGCCTTTATAAGACAGAACTTCACTGAACTCAGTTGTTTCAATCCCTGCCCCCTTACACACCACACACACACACACACACACACACACACACACACACACTTCAGATTATTAGCAGGATAACGATGCTATCATGTCCATAGTATCTATCCTGCTAAATCACTGGCACCGTCCATGGCGGTTGGCAGAGGCAGTTAATAAATAGTGGTTTGAAGGAACCAACCAAGAAAGCAATGGAGAGAGGAAGGAAGGGGCTAGGACACAATTTTGTAACACAACCTGAAATACTCTTAAAGCCATGCTGGATTTTCACAAGAAGACACTGACATCAGACAAGGGGCTGCCCTTTGTCCTAGGGCCACAGATAAAGAGAGAGTGAATCCAGGTCCCACACATGGTAGGCTTCCTAGGCCTGGTCTAGTGCTGTGAGTCCTTGATCTGGAGCCCAGAGATCTGGGGACTGACGACTTGTCCTCGCTAGACGACGGGAGAGCTGCTGGCCTTCGTGGTGTACCTTTCTTCTGGGGCAGATTTCCAGCATTTTAGAGTAAGCATGGTAAGCATGGTCCTGTGTCACAGGGAGCAGGGAAGACAGCCGGAGCAGGAGAGGCTGTGACCAGTCAGCACACGGACAACGGAAGGATGAGCAGCCCAGGACTGGGACAGGGCTCCGCAAGCGCGTGTGCTCCTGTGAATTCAGAACGCGGAAGACGCTGCCCGTCACCTTTCGACTTTCAAAATGCACTAGCCTGTGTTTTCCAAGTTTTATTAAAGTCAGGTAGTAACAGTGTTTCTATACCAGGAGGAGACCTCAGAGATAACCCCTGCCAGGGCCCTGTGGAGGGGTTCACTGAGCAGGACCAAAAACAACAGGCCAGTTACTCTGCTGGGCTGGCCTCACCGACAACCGAGGTAGCAGACCAAGAAGATGACAAAAATCCCCGCCACATTCACCTAGCCATCATGTAACTTTTTTTCCTTTTTTTTTTTTTTTTTGGAGGGGGTGCGGGTGGGCTATACTGGGGATTAAACTCGGGAGCGCTCAACCACTGAACCACATCCCCAGCCCCTTTTTGTATTTTATTTCGAGATAGGGTCTCACTGAGTTGCTTAGAGCCTCACTTTTGTTGAGGCTGGCTTTGAATTTGCGATCCTCCTGCGTCAGCCTCCCGAGCCGCTGGGATTACGGGCATGTGCCACCTCGCCCGGCTCAACTTTTTATTTATTTATTTTTTAATTAGGTAATGAGGAAAAATCATGGATATATCCAAAACGATGAATTAATGAACAGACAAATTAAAAAAACAAAATTAATGAACACACACACAAAAAACAGGGCATCTACTTGATGCTCTTTAAGGCACCTTTCTTAACTCTTCTCCTTAAAACTATCAGTGCTTTTTTTTTTTTTAATATTTATTTTATTTGCTTTAGTTGTACACAATGTGTTTTTACGTGGTGCTGAGGATCGAACCCAGGCCACGCACATGCTAGGCAAGCGCTCTACCGCTGAGCCACAACCCCAGCCCCTATCAGTGCTTTTATTTCATTTTTTGGCAGTGTCTTAAGCAGTCCCCATGTAAACATGACAAGCTTATAAACAAAGACAAATCCACACACAAAATAGAACACACACACTACCTACCACCACCACCAACAAAAAAACAAGTAGTAAATATGGAAGCCAGAGCCTAAAACAAGAAGTGCTCAGTATCTTTTGCTCTTTCTTGAATTCCTTCCTGCTAGCTCCTTAGCAAAGGTGATCTTTCCTTAGTAATCTTTCCTGCTAAATATGTCTATAGTCCACCAGCCACCAAACAATAAAAAAATTAAATTAAATGAAGTGACAAAGCTCCGCAGAAATATTTTCAAACTGATTAAATCATAAATTCAAATGTCTTCCCAAGGCATTAGGTAAATAGATATTTTCATGAATATTTCTACAAGGAGGAAACTGAATCACCCAACAAAGTTTCCTATGGAAGATGTCTGATGACAGATGAAACCCCACAGGCCCTTCTAGGTCCCTCTTTGCACACCTCAAGAGCTATGCTTCCTTTTGTTCTCTTGTGAAAAGGCTGCCTGCCATTTCTGAGTTAGCAGATTCTTTGCTTTGGGCTATGAGTCTCAGTTCAAGATATTTTTATGCCCTTAAGATTTAAGAATGCATATTCTATTTCTCCTATTTTCATTTCCTTCCCCACATTCTACTGCATTGGAACATCTTCTATTATGTTTGTTTTAACAGTGCAAACGGGATGGGGACAGTGGCCTTCTGTGGCCGCTGGCTCCTTGTCTCCTCCCTTAACCAAAAAAAAAAAAACAAACAAACAAACAAACAAACAAAAAAACCCAAATCCTCCAAGAACGGCCTTAGCACTCCCCACCTTTTCTCAGCCAAGAATTTTCTCAGCTCCAATGTATTCCATCTTCACAAACCCTCAACATCTTTTTGTTGTTGTTGTTGTTTAAAAAGCTTTCCATTTATATAATTGTGGAGGCTCCAGGCTCCGCCTGGGCTTTCTCAGAGCCTCCACCATCAGGCTCTCCCTGACCCCAGACAAGGTGACTTACCCAGGGGCAAGGTCTCACAATGAGGGGAGATGTTGAACCCTGGACTGGGGTTGCCACCTTCTCCCAATAGACCTGTGCTCTCCCCTCCCCTGCCACAGCTCAGGCCGTTGTCCCTGCTCTCTTAGCGACAGCTCCAACCAGATTCTGCTAAGAGGGGCCACCTCCTCCCCACCTTCTCTGGGCTCCCAGCTCCCCGCCCAAGGTCAGGCAAGCTTCCAGCACCATCTCAGCTGTCTCTTTAACCCCTCCAGGCTTTGGTCCTCTGAAGCTTCTTGTGGTTTTCAAATCTTTTGATGATTTAGATTTGCCTGGTTCAGTTTGAATCTCTAGGACAAGTATGAGTTGTCCTTACACAACACACTGGGTTAGGCACTGCGGAAAACAAAAGGCATCTTAGTCCTCAAAGTACATCAGCCGTGGAGCCCCTGTCCCTGCCCCACCTCACCTTGTTGTTTTAATATTTCTTCGTACATAGGTGGCTATCAGCATCTGACACCAAGGATTGAACCCAGGGGTGCTTAACCACTGAGCCACATCCCCAGCCCTTTTTATATTTCATTTACAGAGAATTCTTGCTGAGTTGCTTAGGGCATCGCTAAGTTGCTAGGCTGGCTTTGAACTGGAGATCCTCCTGCCTCAGGCTCTGGAGCCGCTGGGATTACAGGCATGTGCCACCATGCCTGGCTCACTTCACTGTTTCTTTTGAGTCCCATGCCACCCAGGCATAGCAAGGCAGGTGCTTGCCCAGCTCACAGAAGGGGAAGCCTAAGCTCAGAGGATCTGGATCTGCCTCCAGGGGCCACAGTTGATTTAAAAAAAAAGTGAAGCTTTTTCTTACTCCTAAAGTTCAGTCTTCATACTGCCTTGGGTTTTGGACAATTACTACAAAATTACAAGTAAGTTTCAAAATCAATCATGGCACAGGGTTTCTAATGAACTCACTATATTCATAATTGGCAATAAAGGAAATGTTCCAGATTAGCCCAGGAAGTGACTCAGGGGCCTAGTACTTCCTTTTGGGAAGCCACTGCAGTGGCCTGGCCAGGATGTAGGTGAGGCCCTGTCCAAGATGGGGCTGTGATGTTTTTAAAACTGATTATGGGATAGAAGTCAAGCCTCCCCGTCTACCTGTAGACACTCAGTTCACTCTAGGACTTAAGGTGGAGGGGGGACTCACTCTAAGAACTTCATAGATCAGCCAATGGAGCTTGACCGAGACTCTTCCCCATGTGATAGAATAAACCTTCCCTACTAGACACTGAGTCTAATAATCACTTCAATTTTACAATATGGAGCTTTGAGAGAATTCCTATCTACATGTAGAATGTAGATGTCTATGTGTAATATAACCTGCTTCCAAAACCCAAAATATTTGGGAAGTTAACACTGCATAAGAAATTCCCCTAGGAATGAAAGAGAACAGGAGAAATAAACTTTGAAGAATGGAGTGTAGATTCCAGCTAAGGCTTTTACTGCATAACATAAGAACTTCAAGACCCTCACATACAATTGGAATCATTTAAAACAAGTTCTACTATATCAAACAAGTTGTCCATATTTAAAACTCTATAATATCTTGGATTAAGGAGTTCATGCTACCTGAAAGTCAGTATCTAACCATCTCAAAATAAAGAGACGTAAACCACCCATGTATCCAAAAGGCTGTGAGTTTACACTCTTCTGGAAATTAGTGCCTATAAAACGATTCCAGGAAATTGGTGCTCTTAATGAGAATAGAGACATGCAAATTATTTTAAATTAGAGGCAAAGAAAAACATCAACTCTTTTGCTGAGGTCATCTAAAGATGACAGAAAGAAGTAAGAAGCAAGAAGTGTATTCCAAACTCGGGCCCCCAGGGGACATACCTGTAATCCCAGCTACTCAGAAGGCTGAAGCAGGAAGATCACAGGTTCAAAGTCATCCTTAGCAAATTAGTGAGGCCCTAAGTAACTTAACAAGACTCTGTCTCAAAATAAAATAAATAAATAAATAAATAAATTCATTAATTAAAAGGGCTATCCTGGTTCAATCACAAGTACCAAAAAATAATAATAATAATTAAAAATATATATATGTATATATACACACATACATACACACACACACACACACATATAAAACCAAGTTGCAGGGCTCAGTGGTAGAGCACTCGCCTAGCACATGCACAGCCTGGGTTCGATCCTCAGCACCACATAAGAATAAAGGCATCGTGTACAACTAAAACAAATAAATATATATTTTTAAAAAAAACAGTTGCATGACGTTATCTTGAGTATAGTTTTATTATTCCAAGTTGAGATCCAACTAGGACCAGAGATTGGACAGAAAAAAAGGGAAGTAGACACATAGAGCGGATTTGTTGCCTTCCCTATGCTTTTCTGATCATCAGATCCTATTAAGCTGCCTTGTCCTCCTTCTGACCTCCTACACTCCCACCACCACCCAAAGTCTGTATTTTTTACAGAGAAGGTAAATATATTCAATTGCCACCAGGACTTTAGGAACCTCCAGGCATACACTGGGAGTGCCGTGTCAGCTTGGCACATTATCCCTGCCACACGGGTGGCAGAATCCCAGTTGCACACACACATCTGCTGAGAGGGGCATGAAGGCCAAGGCTAAAATGACGGGACACTGAACTTGACTGTGTTGCACAGTTACATATTCTGACTTCTGGAGAGAGAGGGTCAAACAAGATATAAGGTGCATCCAGCACTGCAATGACAAAGCCACCTTGATGATTCCTCGTCAAAGAGTAACCTGGGATCGGATGTGGGGCTAGAGGTCAGGGGAGAGAAAATCCATTTACGGAGCACCTCCTCTGGCCTGGACTCTGTGCTAAGCAGATGCAAATCCTTAGGAATCCTCACCAGGAAAAAACATGACTTCAAGAGAGTATGTTTGGGGGCTGGGGTTGTGGCTCAGCAGCAGAGTGCTCACCTAGCACTTGCTGGCCCTGGTTTCGATCCTGAGCACCATGTAAAAATAAACAAAATAAAGGTATTGTGTCCAACTATAAAGAGAGAGAGAGAGAGAATATGTTTGGGGCTGATTTTGCAGCTATGGAAGTAAACTCAAAGAGACTCTTGCCTAATGCATTGGAGCTAGCGGGGGGCCTGGACTTGAAGGGCAGGACTGGGGGGCCTGGCCTTTGTTCTGGGAGTCCCCCACACCAATGCGAGTCCAAACCACTGCTCCATCATCATTCCATGTCTGCTACCTAACAGTCTTCCTCTCCTGTTGCCTGGCTGTGAGGTGAATGGTTTGCTCCACCCCATGCTCTCCACCATTGCCAGCAGGTACCCCCACCAGAGGCCTAAAAGCAACAGGTCCACCCAATCGTGGACTGGAATCTTTAAAACCATGAACCAAAACAAACCTTTTCTCTTTATTATAATCTCAGGCATTTTGTTACAGTGATGGAAAGCTGACTCACACAGACCCTAGATAGCCATCAGTTATCTACAGGTTTATTTCTGCCTCTGGGTAGACAACACAGAATAGGTGCTCAAAAATTGCATATATCAAACAATAAATAAGACAACAATGAAAATACTTATCTTTTCTACATAATATCTACATCCATTTTTGCTGCACCATCATTCTTAATTTTGGCACACTGTAATTTCCTAAATTGATAAAAAAGAAAAGGAAATGATTTTAGTATAACTAACTACTGAATAAGGATGCTGCAGTATTATTATGCATCTCATAAAGATGTCCAATTACTGCTCTCATGAAACCACCTGTTTCTAGTTAGCATTACCTTTAGTTAATCTATTATGCAATTAATAAAAGCATTCCTGTTCCCCAGGCATTCGAGCTAAGTGAGATATTGCCTATTTTTAGAGTAGCACAGACCAAACATCCTATTTTGATGAGACTGAAAGAAAGTCTATATCCTCTGTAAGGATGCTGAAGAACTTCATTCTGGCCTAAGCCCAGTTGCACAATAATGCACTTTATTCCTGGTTCTACTTACCTTGAACAGAAGTAGCTCTCTGCCTGGAAAAGCATACAGTACACACACACACACACATTTTCGTAACAAAAGCAACAAACATTTTATTATCCTTACTATGTCTGGTACATTATAATTTTCTATTCTGTTCGATTTTCTTCTTTTCTAAACCTGACCATAATGCACTGAACTGATTTCAGTGTACAATAGTTCAAGACCTGGGTTGAAGAAACCTAACCTGTGGTCTGAGACCACTCATTAAGTGAGCTGACTTAGTTTATCCCTGATCCCTACTGAGCAGGAACACTGGACCACGAGAGACAGCGTACCCACTGCCCCTACAGTTTGATTCTGCCCAAAGACTCTTTTTTTTTTTTTTTTTTCTGTTTGTTTTGGTACTGGGAATTGAACCCAGGGAACTTCAGCCCCTGAGCCACATCCCCAGCCTTTGTATTTTTTATTTTGAGACAGGGTCTTGCTAAGTCGCTTAGGGCCTTACTAAGTTGCTGAGGCTGGCTCTGAACTTGGGATCCTTCTGCCTCAGCCTCCTGAACCACTAAGATTACAGGTGTGTGCCACTGTGCCCGGTCGATTCTGGCCAACAACTTTTACAGGGTTTTAGTTCATGTCCCTAGGATCAAAATTACTACCAACACCACCACTGCAAAATAATGATAATAATAATAATTGCTTAGAACAAGAAAAATAAGTCATATTTAATTCATTTTACACAACAGAAAATAGGCTTTTTATGGGAGATACATGAAATGATTGCTGTCACACATTGAAGGGAGTGACATGGACAACACAGCCTACTGTTTAAAGATCTCAATGCACTGTCCCACCCTGCACTCACAAAGTTTGATGCAACTCATTTTAATGCCAGTTGTCATGTTATAAACTATCAATCATCCAGAACACACACTTCACTTGACTTCTAATACTTGATGGATCACTCAAAGAAAATCTTCTTGAGGATTATCACCTTAAATAAGAAAACATAAGACTCTTGAAAATGTGACACCTTCTGGAAGATGGCTGTGGCAGACGAAGGTCTCAGTGTGTTCACCTTTTCATTGTCCCTAGCCATGTTCACTGAATGGCTCATGCAAAACGAAGATAATAACTATAATGATTACATTGCACTTTTATTTACAGTCTTGCAATGAGGGGGATTGCTGACTGTAATCAGCCACACTTACATTGAATGCTGGGTAACAGCAAGGGGCTTTACATAAATAACATTGTATTTTTTTAACTTTGCCCTGATGAGGATTCTTCTTAAAATCATATTTAAAAGGCCGAAGCAGAGGGGCCGGATATAGCACAGTTCTGGACAAAACCTGCGGTGAGCGTTAATTAAGACCACTAATTGGAGGGTCAGTTGAACACGTTTCAAAAAAGCTGGGAAATAATTCAAAGAACAATACTGATTTATTCTTGGCTCACCATAAAGAGAATCAAGTATCAAACCACACATGATTCATCTGTGGAATTTATCCTTTTGAATAAGTAGCAGTGTTTACTTTGTGATGGCTTTACACTTTTTTATTGAACTCAGACCTGTCTCTCACCATATTTGGGCAGCATAGGGAAGGCTGCTGTTGGACAGAGCTGTGAAATACGTGTCACTTGCAGGTTGGCCTTTCTTTGCTATGTTATCAGTTGACCTGTCATTCTGGCACCTTCCATATCGGCTGTCCTGAACCCTGCCAGCAAGGCTTATTAAGTAGTTATCTTCTTCATGATGACCAGCCATTGCTTAGAAGGAAGCCATGAAGTCAGGTGAGCCTACTTGGAAATGACTCTGAACTACTGTGTAACCTCAGCTGTGCCATTTATTTGCTAAGCCTCGGTTTCTCTGTAAAATGGGTGTGTGAAATTGTCAATGGGCATCGCCATCTGAAGAGAACATGCTTTCTGGCAAATAGCTAAGATAATGCACAGTCCCAATAACCTTCAGCCACTGCGATGCACACTATCTGAGATCCTCTGGAAGCACCAAGTGGGACCATAAATCACTCTCGTGCTCAATGCTACCCTCTGAAATCCTAGCTCTGTTGCTCAGGCTATGAGACTGTGAGCAAGGTATGTGTCTTTGTGCGCATGGTTTCTTCACCTCTAAAATCAGGATCTCAATAATAGAACCTACCTCAAAATGGGGATTTAGGGATGAAGTGAGATAATATAAGACAAGTGTTAGCCAGAGTCTAGCCTCCACTACATTTTCATTGTCCCTAGCCATTTTCCTAGCATAAGCTGTTGTCAGGACACAGGCTTTTTTGCACTGATGTTTGTTCAAGTTGCATTTCTTTTTCTTTTTCTTTTTTGGTACCAGGGATTGAACTCAGGGGCACTGGACCACTGGGCCACATCCCCAGCCCTTACAGGGTCTCACTGAGTTTCTAAGTGCCTCGCCATTGCTGAGGCTGGCTTTGAACTCACGATCCTCCTGCCGCAGCCTCCCAAGTGCTGGGATGACAGGCATGAGCCACCGCGCCCAGCTCAAGTTGCATTTATTGGGTATCTTTGCTGCATGAGGCACAGATGGAGCCTGTCTTCAAGTAGCTCTCATGAGTGTCAGAAACAGATGCCCAAAGGGCTGGGGTGGAGTTCACTGGTAAAGCGCTTGCCTAGCATGCACGAGGCCCTGGGACTGATCTCTAGCACCACGAGAAAAGAAAAAAGAGAAAAATAAAAGAGAAAAACAGACACCCCTGCCTGGTAGTCTGGATGCCTGATCCAAGGCTCCTATTCCTCTGAGACGCACCACATTCAGCAGGGGTTTAACTTGGACACAAGGACAATTTGACAGAAATACTGCCGACAGCCTCATCCCCTTGACACTGACCTCAGTTCGTATGTAATTTCACCTTTGCAGCACTTTCTGTGGTGTGCCAGGGACAGCTGGTGGCTGGGAAGAACACACACGCTCCCCTCTCAGAGAACAGAGTGCTGCTTCTACAATGTGGCGCCCCAAAAGGGGGCCCCCATTTCCAGCCCCCCACCCCCTCCAGCTCCCTGGACATCTACAGAGGAGCCACACACGTGAATCCTGGCCCAGGAATGTGGGAAGAGTGTGCACTGCTTCTCGGGCCTTCAGAAACACGCCCACTGGGCCCCTACACGCTTCCTCTCCCTTCTGCCAGCTAGACATCTCTACCCATGTGCGGAACAGGAGGCGCTGCCCGCCTGCTCTCTGGATGGACAGTTGGAGAAGCAGGCGCTGGTCCCCAGCCAGGCTCCCAGATGGATAGTCCATGGCTGGGAAATATGCCTCTCGTGCTAATCCCCTCTGATTTGGGATTCATCCACCCTAGGAGGACAGAACTACAGATTTCCTTTCTAGGAATAAGTGGATATGTTCGGAGAAAAATAAAACTTATTTTATAGAAGGCTCTTAAAGTGGATACCAGGAAATGATGCAAAGGCCATCGGAAAATGGATATGGACAGGACATTTTGAAGTGCAGGGCACAGTTCACAGAAGAAGCTGCACTACCTTAAACAAAATTGAATCCAAGCCGGGCGCGGTGGCGCACGCCTATAATCCCAGCACTTGGGAGGCTGAGGCAGGAGGATCGCGAGTTCAAAGCCAGCCTCAGCAATGGCGAGGCACTTAGCAACTCAGTGAGACCCTGTCTCTAATAAAGTACAAAAAAAAAGGGCTGGGGATGTGGCCCAGTGATCAAGTGCCCCTGAGTTCAATCCCTGGTACCAAAAAAAAAAAAATTGAATCCAGAGAGAGGAGTCAATTTAGCTGACCAGAGAGAGCTGACTTAGCCTCAGTCACCTCCACTCCTTGCTGGAAGCAGTCTGACGTCTGATCAGTAAGGAAACCTTACCCATTCATCATCATTATCTCATTGATTAAAATCTTTATACAGGCTTTTCATTTTGGCATTTTTTTTTTTTTTGGTGAGTTTTTGTTCCTTTGCAAATCACTTTATCATTTTGGTGACCAAGCCATTGAAAGTGAAAACCCTTTGGACACTAGACTTTTTATGTGCAAGTAAAAAGTCAAAATGTCAAATTTAAAATAGCAGTAAATATTCAATAATCCCCAACAGGCAGGGGGAAATTTTGTGCTTCATATCTTTGTAGAGTATGATATTTAGGAAAGAAAATTAAAATATAAGCACTATCAATCTCCGTTACTGGTACATCTTCTACTTGCAAACTCACCTCTTTGCTATGATTTCTTGGTAACTCTGAAATCAGTACTTGAGACCGTTTTGTGGTCTTTCTTGGACAGGAGCAAGGGAGAGAAAATTTGAGTCACCGATGCACAAGGTCCCAGCTAAGGTCCAACAAGGCCATGCTCTGTCACACCGGTTCCTCTCATAGGTGTCCGGTTTGCATTTATTTGGTGCCAGATTTTTCACATTTTTGTGGTTTTTATTTAAATACAGCACCCACACATAGTGCTGAAGTGCTGTCTTGGGTCCTGAGCTCAGGAAAGCTGAGACGTGCCTTGTGGAAAAAGTACGTGTATTCTGCAGCTTTGTTCAAGTCTGAGTTCTAGTGCTGCTGGTTATGAGTTCAATATCAATAAATCAGCTACACATGTTGAATGAGGTGTCTATAAACAGAGGCACCCACAAAACAAGGTTATGAAAATCTGTGACAGCAAGCTCAAAGAATCTAACCCTGTGACTGATCCTGGGAGCAATGGTTCAGTGTTTGCTAATCCGGGGTACATTCTTAGGGTACACCTAAGAATTTCAGTGAGTAAGATTGTTTTAGAATTTCATGAGCAACTATTAAGCATCAAACATCATGCTGAACTTTTGTACCAGCATTATGTGTCTGCAATTTAGGCAGAAAGAAAACCGTATCAAGTCTGACAATAGACTGCTATCTGTAAAGTCCCTATTTTTAGAAAATTTGGCCCAATTAGTCACTATTTCAGTAAATAGCAGCCACTCCAAGGCCACACAAGCTTTCCTGTCAAAGAAGCAATTCACGCCAAGTAAACGGAATGGACTTCATGGGATTTAGTAGCTGACTTCTGGAAACCACAAAGGTCATTTCCTATAGAAGACACCACCCAAAAGGCCTACTGACCTTCCACACCACGTGGCCACAGAATGGACACAGCCCACAGCCCCGATTCCACACCCAAGCCTTGCCTGGCCAGATTCCAGACCAGAGGCAAAGGGTCAGGCCTATGGGCAGAAACGCGGGAAGAGCCGCCGTGTCCGGGGTCTCCCACTGATCCTCGACTGTACACAACGTCTTTGCCTTCTCAGAACACCCAGTGACACTGCTGAAGTTCAGCCCGTTTCCTATTCTTATTCTTGGCTGTTTTATATTTAGCACAAATGAATAAGCCAGGGGGTCAAAGTTTGAGCAGCTTTTTCGGGTTTTTAGGGAATCCCTAGACAAAATCTAGACTGTTTCTAGATCTTGAACATATGAAAGGTAGAGTCATTTTGAGAGCTTTTAGGACTTTACCTTAAGCATCCCTGATCTCAAAATCCAAAGTCCAAAATGCTGCAGAACCAGAGCTTGTTGAGCACTGACATGAGGTCACGCAGCAGGTCTTGGTAAGAACATGGGTACACTAAAAATACTGTGTAAAACACAGTCAGGGTATATTTATAAGGAGTGCATGAAACAGAGATAAAATTTCTATTTAGACCATCCTCAAATATCTCATTAAGTGCATAAGCGAATATTTCAAAATCTGAAAAAAATTCAGAATCAGGAGACTTCTGGTTCCAAGTATTTTGGATAAGGTATACTCAACCTATATTTAACTCCAAGCTGATTCCAGTTGCTTTTAAATTCTAGGTGAATCTTTGTAATCTAAATGTACCCTGCTTCGGCCTATATCTTACACTGCCCCTAAGAGAGGATGATTGTTTAATAGAAGTTATATTAAATTTATTGTAATTTTTCTAAGTTCAGTGAAAGGTAACACACATGTGCCCGCAAAGAAAACTGCCTAGGCGTGAACTCTGATCCACTTTGAAAGGTTCCAGGCAGCGATATGTTCTAGAATATTCCACAACACTGCCAAATCGAAACACCTTCAATCCTGAACTATACGTATTCCTACAAAACTGACACATCCCCATAAGTTATTATCTTTGAAGATTCCATTTTCCTATCAAAGGAGGAATTTACTAGAACTACTTGTTCTACGGAGCAGAAAATTCTTATGTTTCCAAATACAGGAAGAAGCACTTCAAGAATTACAGGTAGAATTCAACCTGTAAGTGACAGCTTTCAGAGTATGACATCTTCATCCATTAAGACAATTACTGCTGAACACGAATATGAACATGTAACTTGAGTCGATGGATGTATTTTAAGGCTCTCAGACTCCTAGGACAATTTGAAAGCAGCAATTTCCAAGCCTTTCACTCTAGAAAAATTATTGAATAATCCAGGAAACACTGAAGTTCCACAAGATTCTTTAATAGGTTATTTTCAAAAAGATATCATGGTCCTTTATTTTTTAATAGGCTATCTTTTGAATTGACTATTTTTGAGTCATTTGATGGCTCTGTGGATTAAATCACAGAACTGTTAAATATTGGAGTCAGGCAAGACACAGCAAGGAGTAATCTAAACAAGGTCCTAAGTAACCAAAAGGAAGAAGCATGAAGGATCCCTGAGGAGGGAAGGAGGTACTTCTGCATGTCATCACACTCCACCCTACACTAAAGCACTACGCCCCATAATCTGGTGTCAACTATTATTTAAAATAATCAGCAATGCTGGGCATTATCTCACTGTCAGATTTCGGTGTCCAGAGGGCCAGTGAGGACAGAGAGGAAGTTGGGCCGGGCCGAGGCTGAAGCTAAATGAATCTTCAGGGCTATTCTGAGGACAAAAGCTAAGCAAGGCAGAACAATGGGTCCCAAAGATGTCTCAGGCCTAATCCCGGAAACCTATTGAGGTGAAGTGACAAAAGGGACTTTGCACATGTGGAGATGGGGAGATTATCCTGGACCCTCTGGGTGGGTCCAGTGTAACCCAAGTTCCTTACAGGAGCCAAGAAGGAGAGGTGATGACAGAAGCGGAGCAGCAAGGCAGGGAGAGAGAAAGACTTGAAGATGTCCAGCTGCTGGCTTTGCAGAGGGAGAAGGAAGCCAGGAACTCAGGAAAGGAGGCAGCCTCCTGGAGGCAGGACAGGCAGGGATCTCCCTGAGCCCCCAGGACAGCCTTGATGACACCTGGACATACACATCACCTCCAGAACCATAAGATAATGAATATGTGTTGTTTTAAGCCACTAAGCGTGTGGTAATCTGGTACAATGAAGTAATATGCAGGCCAACCCTCTGTAGGCCACTGTCTAGGGGTGGGATGGTGAGATGGGGCAGGATCAGGCTGCGGTCAGCACTACAGGGTCCAGTGCACTAAGTCGGGGAGCCCATCCAGCTAGAAAGAGAACCGTGGCCAGTGACTGGGGGAAGCAGGCAAGAGGAGTTGCACCAGGACCCCAGTTCCAACAAGGACACCATAATACCAACAATGGCTGAATGCTATGTCCTGGAAGTTGGGTGAGCTGACTGGAGGTCCCAAGATGGGCTAAGGGACTTCAGGCATGCAGGCACCCAAGAAATTTCCCCCAGGCCTGCCTTAGGGCCCGAAAGCACATTCCAGGTGCTGTCCCACAGAGTGGGAAGAGGGGTCACTACCCTGCCTGAGGGGCTGGGGCTGGGGCTCAGCAGCATAGCTAGCCTAGCATGTGCAAGTCGCTGGGTCAGTCCTCAGCACCACATAAAAACAAATAAATAAAATAAAGGCATTGTGTCCAACTACAACTCAAAAAACATTTCTTTAAGATATATATATATATATATATATATATATATATATATATATCTTGACTGATTAATCAGGGAAGTCCCAAACAGAAACCAGGGCCTGGTCAGACAAACTGAGTATAGCGAGACCTGAAATAGTACCTGGGATTACTGTGCAATAACAAGATAACAAAATACTAAAGATCATACTATTTTTTAATCATATAGAGTTGTGAAAAAAAACCTGTCTAGGGGCTGGGGTTGTGGCTCAGTGGTAGGGCACTCGCCTAGCACATGCGAGGCCCGGGGTTCCATTCTCAGCACCACGTAAAAGTAAATAAATAAAATAAAGGTATTGTGTCCAACTACAACTAAAATTTAAAAAAAATTAAAAAAAAACTGTCTAAGCAGAAATAATGACGATAATATCAATAATCTTGACTTCATGGAAATAAAAGATAAAAACTTTGTTGTGGTCAAAAACAATTTTAAAAGCAAAAGGAAACAGGAAAAAAAAGTTGGTAAAACATTTAACTGACCCAGGATTAATTTTTATATTAATCAAAGTGGTCTTACAAATCAATAAGAAAAGCACAAGCAATTTAAATAGAAAAGTGGGCAAGAACATAAGCAAGCAATTTCCAGAAAAATATATTCACTGATTGTCTCCATACACATGGATTGAGCATCATGTCTGTGCTAGATTGAGCATCTTCTACTGCTGAAGTTACTAGAAATGAGCAGTAACAAGACAGGCCAGGAACCTGCTGTACGGAGCAGCAATGGTAAATTTTAAGTGTCAACCTGGCTAGACCAGGTGCCCAGTTCTTTGGTCAAAAACCAGTGTAGATATTGCTGTGAAGGAGCATAGTCATGTGATTAACACTTGTCAGTAGGTCTGGAGTAAAGCTCATCACCCTACATAATGTGGCTGGGTCTCATTCAATCAGCCACAGGCCTTAAGAGCAAAGATGGAGTTTTTTGCGAAGAAGGAATTGGGCCTCAAGGCTGAAACATGGGAACTCTCCCTACTCTACCAAGTTCAAACTCAGCAGCACATAAACTCTTGCCTAAACTTGAGGTTGCTGACTTGTCTTACAGGTCTCAAACTTTAAGTTGATTTTCTCAAGTATTTTGTCACAGTGACGGAAAGCTGACACCACAGGGGGTTCTCTGTGTGTTAATATCTTGTTTATTTTGTGTCAACTTTCTGATCAAATGTTGAACTCCCAAGTCAAAATGAACCACAGAAATGAACTTACCAACTACAAACATCAGTTTCTTTTCTACTTAGTAATAAACCGAATACAAGGACATTTTAAATCATAAATTACAACCTTGGTTCAAACCAATTCTTAATATCTACTCTTTTGTGAAAAGAAAAAAAAAAAACTTCCTTTATATGTGCTTTTAGCTGTGTTCGCTATTCAAATGTACTGTTAATTTTCCGTGAGGAGTGACAGAAAGGCACAAACTCCTCACAAAACAAATGTCAAACCAACACAAGGAAAAATAGGTTATTAGAGCAATACTTTGGTGAATGAGAATACTTAACCAATTAATAGAGATTAAGCTTAGTCAGAAAGGGGTGGCGGTGGGTGGGAGGAGAGAATTAGAGCTGGTTGCTGGGAAACCTTTAAGTCAACTAATACAGTCACCCCTCTAGGTGACAATCATGGTCATAATCGCTCTTCTTTTAGTTTAGTCTACATTGTACAAGGCAGGAGCACGAGGCTGTGGAATGCAAACTGCTTCTTCTATGCTGCTGAAAAGGGAATTTAAAGCTTTCTTTCTCTGAAGCATAAATAGCCTCTAAAACTCTGAAAGAACAGGGTTCATTACAGAGACACCCGAGGGTAAGCGAGAGCTATAAAGGTTTTAGAATTTAAAGGGACTCTATGCTCCTGAAGAATCAGTACAGCCATGCCACTTCCTTTGTGGGGCTAAAGACTTGGGAGGAGTTTTCTGCCTTCCCAGGGCAGAAAAAAGCTTGTGAAATTCAGACCCCAAATTCTTTTGAGCTATTAGTAATTTCTGTAATCTCTTCTTTATGCATCTTCCTTTATAAACTAACTAGAGGTTAGTAACTACCACTGGATTTATATTTGTTCCTTTTTTTTTTCTGGTACTGGGAATTGAACTCAGGGGCACTGAACCACTGGGCCACACCCCAGCCCTTTCTTTTTTGTATTTTTTTTTTTTCTTTCTTAATTTAGAGACAGGGTCTCACTGAGTTGCTAAGTGCCTCCCCATTGCTGAGGCTGGCTTTGAACTCTCAATCCTCCTGCCTCAGCCTCCCAAGTACTGGGATTACGGGCGTGCACCACTACGCCTGGCTGTATTTGTTTTTATTTTAATCAGTAATTTTTATTTTTACTTTTTAGGATAAAATCAGAACTGCGTTCTGGATGCTGTTATATGAGAGCCACTGACACCAGGTGGACTGTGAGCTACACAGGCATAACCACAAGCACCCGTTCTTCTGGTGGCCAGGAGAGACTTCAGGCCAGGAAGAAACAAGCCCCTTAAAAGTCACTCTCGAAAATGCAGTGGCATGTGTCACAGTGAAATGTCCTACTCTTGCTAAACCAAATGAGATCATAAAATACTCTGTAGGCAGAACCTGAGTTAAATTGGTATTTCATTTACCTCCATTCCCAACTCTTAGGTCCATTTCCTATGAGGAGGAATTATTTGTTTTAAACTGATTTTAACACTTAGATCAAATACAGGTCTAACATGCAAATGCACGTCACTACTCAGTTGTATTTATGGCCATTCTCAAAATCTGTTGGCCATAGTAACCAAAACACACATGGGCTTATGAGTTGAGAAGTTCCCAAGATGTTGTGCAGGAAGAACAGGGACTCTATTAACAAGAAGGCGCAATTGTTTAGAGCCATATAGTGGGAAAAGAGAATTCCTGATATTTGCAACCCTTCACAGCTGTTAACTTCCAGCATTTTCTCATTTTTATTCATCTCCAGACTTGAGAGAGATGGCCTTTGGGTTTGGTCAGTGGCTCTCTGGCTTGCACTGTGGAAAATGATGTCTCCTGTCCTATCACCGTGTGACATCCTTTGGTTTGGGAACTCTCAGCAGCACACACACATATGTTCTTTGGTTTCATCTGGTGATTGGTTTTTCATGAGATGATATAACTTAGTTAGGATTTAAGAGCCATGACCATCCATCAACTGTTTCACATTACAACACTATCAGGAGCTCATGAAACTCACTAAGAGTCCATGATCATATGTTACAGTAACAGTAGGAATTAAACAGCATCTTTAATCTACTATGAATGCAAAACCCAGGAAAGGGGGGGTGATATGTAAACAGTTCTGGCACATGAATTTTGGGGCACAACACAGTAGGCATTGTGTTAAAAGACAATTTACCAAAACACACTGTATCATTTTTTTTTTTCTGAGAATAGAATCAGTAAATCCAAGAAAATGGCTCATCTTCAATCAACATAAATTGCTCAGTGAGATAATTAAAGACCCAAGTCATTAAGGGCTCAGTATGAAGGCTGATATTAAAAATGAATCTGTTCTGAAAATGGGCCATGTCAGGTCTCTTCCTAGTTCGAATATGATATTACACATCAACGAAACCACCTGCCTCCCAATCGCAATCTCTATAGAGGAGGATTGAGGTTCTGATTATGCCAGTAAAATGAATTTTTTTTTGTCACAGTGATAATTGATTCTCACAGCTGTAAGAATGATTGGTGGTAGCAAAATAATTACTATTGGAGGTTGGTGGCGACAGATCCAGTCTGCTAGAGAGAACCAAAAGTTCTTAGAGATCTGGCAAGTGGTTTTTACCATGAAGCCATAAAGTTCTGTGAATGAGCATAAATGGGGCCTCATTAACTTTTTTTTTAAGCATATAAATCAGGGTTTATTTAAAAGGGGTCTCATAGACTTCTCCCAGGAGGGAGAAGGGGGCCATTGCTGGTATTCTGGTATCCAAAGAAGTGAGGCAGGTCTGCCTTTTTTATATGTCCCACGGCTTCCTCTGTTCTGCTCTCTTCCCCTTCTCTCTCTCCTTCCTGCTTACATGACCAGGCCCTGTGGGATGGCCAAAAGGTGAAAAGCAGATGGGCTGAAGGGGGAAGGGCAGGAAGGTGCAGCTCCTGGGACAGGTTACCTTAGCAACAGGTTGGGGCAGGGCAGGTTCTTGATAAGGGTGGAAAAAGGGCTCTGAAGGAATTAACGTTCCAGTCCCTTAGGGGACAGTCTCTCAATAGTCTCCAACTTCTCGGGCTCTCACTCAAAATTGGCTTTCTTGATCCGACCTGACTCAATTTACCTGTCTATACTGACTGCCTGTCAGATTCTGGCTTCATTCCCCCCTCTAATTTTAGGAACTCCTTACTACTGTAAGGAAATGGGACGATGACTGGATCTGGCTTCTTAGAGCTGGAAGGGGGCCAAGAGATGGGGCAAGTAGTTTGGAGTTCCCTTTTTAGAAGCCAGGTCGGATTGAAGTCTGGGGAAGAACAGGTTGTAAAGTCATCAGGGACGGCAGCTTCTATGAGAGAAACAAAAAACATGAGTACTGAATAAATGTTGCAGCATCCGGAACATGTCAATGTATACCATGAAGATGCTTCCAAGGGAAGCCACATGGTCAAGCAAGACCTGGAACCATCCTAGTGCAAATGGCACTAACAGAAAGGCACTAGAAGAATGAAGAAACAGCTCTCAAGTTCCACCAAGAGTGACTCCCAAGGGAACTCAGCTGACTCTTAACAATAGAAACAAAAGTTAGTTTGACCTGCTTCATCTTAAACACCTAATAAAAACAGTTAAAACCAAACACAGCCATTCCTGAGCATTAAAAACAAATAAATGAATAAAAAATAAAAAAATATATATAGTTAAATTTAACTTCAGATATACATTTGTGTTAGTCCCCCAAAATAAGTAAGACTGGAGGCTATAAAAGAGAGATTCTTAGGAAGGAATGCCTGATAACTATCAAGAAGAACGGCCAGAGTCAGAAGTTTTAGTCACTTTAAGGCCTATACATCTTCCTAACCTCCTATACAGGTAGGGTTAATATTTGCTAACATGATTATCTAGCCCTAAGCAACAAATAAAGGGTTCTCTACTAGACACAGAGGTCATACCAGTAGAAAGATTTTATAAGATCAGATGACGTTAAGAAGCTTAACAACATCTTATGGAGACAGACATCTGTGACATTAAAAGTTAAATGTTGGGCTGGGGTTGTGGCTCAGCGGTAGAGCGCTTGCCTAGCACGTGCCGTGCGCGGCCAGGGTTCGATCCTCAGCACCACATACGAATAAACGCATTGTGTACAACTAAAGCAAATAAATAAATATTAAAAAAAAGTTAAATGTTGTGTTTACATTCCTGATAACTCTGGGGATGTTAAAGATTTAAATTCCCAAATAAAGGCCTTGTCCACTCTGACCTTATTATGGAAACAACTCCTCAGCCCTCACACGTCCTGGTGAGAAATTATTGACTGGTATCATCCTCATTAACTTTTTTTTTTTTAAATATGGCAAATAAAGAAAAAAAAATTCAAATGACATACAATGTTCTACAGCAAAAAAAAATCAGTTTTCCTGCCCTTTTCTCTAAGAATCAACCCCTAGCAGTTTTCTGTATATTCCTCCACGCACTTCTGCACATTGAAGCATAGGTGTCTACACACGACTTTGCTTAAAGACATAAATAAATGTAGACACTACCACATCAAGCTGCTGCTTATTCCTTTACATCTTATCTTTGCAAATTATCTCGTATCAGCACATGCAAAGTAACCTCATTCAGGTATACAGTTGGCAAGTACGTATGTATATGATACAAATGATATCACGTCAAATGTAGAAACAATATTAACTTCCAGATAGGCTAATGAGCATCAAAGAACCTTAGAAACAAACTGTTCCCATGGAACTGCTTCTGCCTATTGCCACTGGGACTCAAATCCAGAAAACTCAAATTCTTTACGTGCACAGCAAAATGCATCAGCTCCCCGGCCATAAACAGAGGGGCAGCTGTAGTTGGGAGAGGATGGAAGAAAATAAGATGTACTTGAAGCCAAGAAGCAGGTAAGGCAGAGAGTCCCACCTAATCCTCCTAATCTCCTGCAAAACTACTGAGAGCCCAAATTCCCCATTACAGTGCACTCGTCTGTTCCCACAGCAAGAGCCAATTTTCCTCAGGGCGCTCGCCTGTCCCTAATCTTCCATGACTTGGTTTCCACTCAAAAAATGTCATCCACTCTCTCCATCAAGCCCAGATGATTGAGAACAGGGAAGACAGTAAATCACCATCGAGAAGGCCTGGGGTGGCTTTTCTGAATAAAAATATGCATAATTCAGTGTCTGAAGAACTATTCCTGGAAACAGAGGATGTAAGAGCTCAGGCTCTTTCCAAGTGCCCGGCTCAATTCACTATCAGTTAAACACAAGCTGCACTTGTAGGAAAATAGATATTTGATCAAACTTAGTAGACAAGAAGGGCAGCTCTTGGTAGTGGCTGGTGGCCCCTCCAGATGTTAGAGGGACTCACTCAGCACTGAATCTTGTATCCGATGCTAAAATACAGGCACACCTGGTGTCCCCAGAGAGTTCTACCACGTAGAGGTCACAGTTCTGGTATAGTGGAGTTGGTAGTGACTATTGCTACATGCCCCTTGGGAGGCAAGGCTTAATCTGGGGGGAGTAGGGGGCCCTCTGGGAACACATTAACTTGCTACTGTCCTGCCTCAGCCTCTCGAGTAACTGGGATCACACAGGCACACACCACCATGCCCGGCTCTTATCCACCCCTTCAGTAACTATTTATTCAGACCCCTAGTGACAAAGAAAATGAGAAAGTGTTAGGGGGCAACTAGGCATGGTATTTTCACTCATGACAGATGCATAAGTATACTTTAAAAGTGGTGAGGTTGAACGGCATATGAATGTGATAGTTAATACCTTTGACACAAAAAAATTAAGCCACAAGACAGACCAAAGACTAAGAATGGAGAATTTTATTTTATTTCATTAGTTAATATATTTATTTATTTTTGCCTTTGAGAGAGTAATGCATATGCACACTATAGAGCCTGTTGGCCACTTTGTGCTAAGTAGGACAAGTCAGAGAGGCCCATGTGCAGGGACTTGGTGACAGCTGTACATATTTTCTAATATCTCTCTCTTTTTTTTTTTTTTTTTTTAAAGACCCAGCAGTCTCCCTAGAAGTGTCAGGTTTATCTCTCTAGAGTCAGATGTGATAGGAAAAGAAAAAACAGAACTATGTTGGATCAGACATTAGAGAACAGAGTGGCTGAGAAGTCTTCCCACCCAGGATATTTTCTATTGATTTATGCCAAGTTCTTTGGAAGAAAGGGCTCCTGCTGTTTATATCATGAGCCCTTGGTAAGGGTCACCAGAGGAGGTAGTTAATTGTTAAGACATTCTGAGGTAGAAAATTATTGATGTATGTGTCTAAATACTAAAAACCATGCAAATGAGATGGTTTTAAAATAATTTTAAAGAAATTGCTTATTTTAAAAAAATTACTGGGGCTGGGGCTATGGCTCAGAGGTAGAGCACTTGTCTCACATGTGTGAGGCCCTGGGTTCGATCCTCAGCACCACATAAATAAAATAAAGGTATTGTGTCCACCTACAACTAAAAAAAAAAAAAAAAGAAAGAAAATTACTGTTTGAATTGAACAAATCACTACATCCACAGTATGTAAAGGGATATAATTGGTCAGGTTCTTGTGTAAATATCATATATCCCCATTTGTGATTCTTGTAATGAAAAGAAGAAACTATAAGAAAATATTCAGAAGATGTTTGGGGTTGAGCCAGAAGTAGTCCCCCCCCCAATTATTGCACTAATTTATCTATTTATTTGAAGATCTCTACACTCTGGAAATACAGTTCACCTGGAATAGGTCATCCCGTATTGTACATAGCAGGTGAACATGTAATTTCAAGTGGTTGGTATATAATACTCCAGATAGAAATGGAAGCCAAGTAGCTGCCTCCTGAGACTCCACCAAGATCTGTAACTGAATAATGTGTTTCCAGGGTCCCCTTGGGAATTTAGCCTTGCTTCCCAAGGGGTATGTAGCAATAGTCACTACCAACTCCACTGCACCAGAATTGTGATCTCTGCTAGGCCTTAAGGAAGCAAAAATACTAAGAGAGTAATTCTGTTTTCCAGGAGTGTAAATTAGAAAAGGCGGCTATATAGACAAGTAAAACCGAACAACAGGAAGGACTGGCTTAATTCTTACAGGGAAGGAAGGTTAAGAAGAATATTAGAGGGCGGAGGAGGTAGCTCAGTGGTAGAGCAATTGCCAAAGCCCTGGGTTTGATTCCTAACTCCACACACACACACACACACACACACACACACACACACACAAATAATAATAAAATAAACACAAATTTAAATGTTTTAACTTCTTTCTGTTAATTATCTAATTATTAGAAAATAACATGTAGAATAATTATTCAGCACAAATTCACATGTATTATCACTTTTTAAATTTTAATGTTTCTAAATCCATATCTGAAGAATTCATTATTTTTCCAAATTGGATTTATTATTTTTGTTATAGAAATCACGCTCAGCAAGAGACCAAGCACCACTCAGAGAGCTGGAGAACTCAGGTTTATTTACACCAGAAGACTCAGATGAGCTAGTGCTCTGAAGTTCTGGGCCCTGAGCTGAGGTTACATGGGGCTTTTATAGGAAATCTGACATCATTTCTTAACCATTACAACATAGGGGGGAAACATAGGTGGGTTTGAATTCTTGGCCTCCATGGCCAAAGACTACGCACAGGGAATTTACGACAAGTAGTTCACAGGTATAGACCAAATCCAGTAAAATATCTGTGAGTGTTACTGAGAAGTGGCCTTCACTACAAGCAGTAGTAACTTCAGATGACTTGAGTTTACCTCCTTAAGAGCTATAGTTCTAAGAACTAAGCCAACAAGGTTGTAGTTTAGAGGGCAGGTATTGGCCCAGCAATTAAGTGATATAGCTACACTTCTACAGAGTTCAGAAAGTTACAAAGTATAGGAAAATCACCCCTTTCCCCAGGCACTGGTCTTCATCATAATGTTCTTACAATTTCATTTTATAGTCAGGTCTGGTATCTCCGTCAAATTTTAATTTTTCATAAAATTGTCTATGATTCACTATGAAGTTGCATTTTATGATTACTAAGTTTTTTGAAAATCTTTTTATATGTTTTAATTAGTTATACATGACAGTAGAATGTATTTATGCACTGTGATATATCATACATAGATGGGATATAATTTCTCATTTTTCAAAGTGTACATGTTGCAGAATCATATTGGTCATGTAACATGTCATATATATACATACAGTAATAATGTTTGTTTCATTCTACTATCTTTCCCATCCCCACATCCCCCCTCCCCTCACTTCACTTTCCTCTACTCAACCTAAGGTAATACTATTTTTCCCTAGCGCCTTATTGTGAATTAGCATTCACATATTAGAGAAAACATCTGGGCTTTGGTTTTGTGTGATTGGCTTATTTCGCTTACCATGATATTCTCCAACTCTAACCATTTACTGGCAAATGCCATAATTTCACCCTTCTTTAAAGCTGAGTAATATTCCATTGAGCATATATACCACATTTTCTTTATCCATTCATCTATTGAGGGACACATAGGTTGGTTCCATAGTCTAGCTATGGTGAATTGAGCTGCTATAAACACTGATGTAGCTATGTCACTAGAGTATGCTGGTTTTAAGTCCTTTGGGTATAAACCAAGGAGTGGGATAGCTGGGTCAAATGGTGGTTCCATTCCCAGTTTTCTGAGGAATCTCCATACTGCTTTCCATAGTGGTTGCACCAATTTGCAGAGCCACCAGCAATGTATGAGTGTACATTTTTCCCCACATCCTCGCCAACATTTATTGTTGCCTGTATTCTTGATGATTTCCATTCTGACAGGAGTGAGCTGTATTTTTTTTTTTTTTTAGTGTAGTTGGACACAATACCTTTATTTTATTTATTTATTTTTAAGTGGTGCTGAGGATTGAACCCAGCGCCTTGCATGTACTAGGCCAGTGCTCTACCGCTGAGCCATAACTCCAGCCCCTGATTACTAAGTTTTAAGCTGCCTGCAACTTCAATTCATTTTTCTCTACTGAGCATAATATTTTTAACTTGGAAAAAACTCTCTACACATGCTAAAACACCTAGTAAGTTCACAACAAGTCCTGCTAAATGTGCAGATTCTAAATTGTAAATTTTTATTCAAAATATATAAATAGTTCAGCCTATTTTTATACGTATGGTTATTTTGCTACTTTACTTTGAAAAATACTTTCTTTATAAAATACTTTTTTAAAAAAAGGATATAACTGTGAAATAAATTATCCCTACTAATGATTTTTAAATGTTTCTTCACAAATGGATGCTGCAATCTAATCAGACTTCTCAATTTCTTCCCATTGCTGTACAGATATAAAATTATCCCAATAAAAATAGGAGCTTCACTAAGATGCTTTCCACAAGCTGAATTATTTCAAAGCACAATTATAGATTTAGAAAATTAACTCATACACTATTTAAGCTTTCATCATTTAATTGGTTCAGTTTCTTTTGTAGGGATTTGCTTCAAGATTTATTTTCAATCAATGATTGCAATTACCTATGAACTTCAAACATTACTGTTTAGGGCACTTAATACATTAATACATTGATTATAGATTTCTTTTTTTAGTTTTTTTGCTTTAATGAGTTACATGTGACAGTAGAATACACTTTGATACATCATATGTAATGGAGTATAATTTCTCATTCTTCTGATTGTACATGATGTAGAATCCTACCAGTCATATAGTTATATATGTACATAGGGTAATAATGTCTGATTCATTCTACTATCCTTCCTATCTCCATGCCCCCTCCCCCCTTCACTCCCCTCTACCTAAAGTAACTCTATTCTTCCCTAGCCCCACCCCCATTGTGAATTAGCATCCTCATATCAGAGAAAACATTTGGCCTTTGGTTTTTAGGGATTGGCTTATTTTTCTTAGCATGATATTCTCCAGCTCCATCCATTTACCAATAAATGCCATAATTTCATTCTTCTTTAAAGCTGTGTTTTTTAACCAATTCAACCAAACTCTGGGGAGTTTGTTCACAAAGAAGTTTGATACCAGTTTGGTACATTTAAATCGATTTCCACAGTACTCCCTTTAAAGGCTATGGAGCAGGTAGCTTAGGAAGGATAATACATGCCTAGACTACACAGAATACAGGAGAACAGATGAATCTAACCAGAACTGCAGGAAAGAAGATCAGAGCAGTGCCGAGAGCTGGGCTGAGGCTGGAAAGAAAGGAGGCAGGCTGGCTGGGGACCACTTGAGAACTGAGCCACAAAGGAGCAAGGATTTTTCACTTCAAGATGTAAAGTTAATCACCCGGATGTGGCCAAGGGGACCTACCAGAACTCTACACGCCTGTTTCCACACCGGAACTGCAGCCGCGCCACAATCCCAGCTTTGTTCCCCTCCCCCAGGACAAAACTCGAATTTCATGCATTCCCAGGGCTTCTCCCACCCCAGCCTCACCAGGAGGCGCTATTCATAAGGGTCCACAGATTCAAGGAGATGAGATTCAGTTTTAGAAACCTCAACTCAGGGGCTGAAAGACTTTCCTAGCAAATGCAGAAAACCCGACAACCAGATTTCTAACAACTGTACTTGTTTCGTGCAGATTTACACTCAGAACACGGGGACGGTAAAAGACACCCGAGACCATGGTATTTCAGACCTCAGGCTCATCTCAAACAAACAGAACAACAACAGTAAAACCCCCTTGATTTCACAGATAGACCAGAGAGGTCGGGCGCTGAATAGGAGATCTCAGCAAAGACAGAAGGGAGTCCAGAGTAGGCAGGTTCCTGCTTTCCACTTACAACATTCCTAAATCAATTTCTTAAATAAACCTTGTAAGATCTCCCCCCAAATCTCTTTCCAGATGGCTGATCAAATCTCCCGAGTGAGAAATGTTTGAGGTGATGGACACGCCAAATACCCTGATCTAATCATGACATTAGATGCATGTGTGATGCTCATGACAAAGGGGGATTAAGAAGTAGGGGTGGAGGGGCTGGGATTGTGGCTCAGCGGTAGAGCGCTCGCCTAGCACCTGCGCGACCCGGGTTCGATCCTCAGCACCACATAAAAATAAATGCATTGTGTACAACTAAAGCAAATAAATAAATATTAAAAAAAAGAAGAAGAAGAAGTGGGGTGGAGCCTGGTGGTGCACGCCTGTCATCCCAGCACTTGGGAGGCCGAGGCAGGAGGATCACAAGTTCAAAGCCGGCCTCAGCAATGGCGAGACACTTAGCAACTCAGTGAGACCCTGTCTCTAATAAAATACAAAAAAGGGTTGGGGATGTGGCCCAGTGGTCGAGTGCCTCTGAGTTCAATCCCCAGTACCAAAAAAAAAAAAAAAAAAAAAAGAAGTAGGGGTGGGCTGTGCAGGATTTGGCCTGGCACGATGCTTTAACAAGAAAGAAAGGGTCTGGATGCTTGAGAGGAGCATTATAGAAATTAGAAAGAGAGCCGGGCGCGGTGGCACAGGCCTGTCATCCCAGCACTTGGGAGGCTGAGACAGGGGGTTTGCGAGTTCAAAGCCAGCCTCAGCAATGGCGAGGCGCTTAGCAACTCAGTGAGACCCTATCTCTAAATAAAAATACAAAAAAGGGCTGGGGATGTGGCCCAGTGGTCGAGTGCCCCTGAGTTCAATCCCCAGTATATTTATATATGGAAATAGAAATTAGAAAGAGAAAGCCCAAGGCAGGAATTCACACAAGGTATTTGCAGAGCACGAGGAAACTGGTTTCGTTGGAGCAGAGTGCTGCTGCTTTGATTAAATCATCAAACAGAATTGCAGTCTGGGAATACATCAAACTAGAATGTCTAATCAGGTATATGCTGCAATTTTTTTTTTCTGTGTAGGTGTTCTTTCCACAAGCTCCAAGTTTTTATCTACTAGAAAAAGAGAAGCAACGAAGACTGTGGCAATACCATCTGTACCTTTTATTTAACAATCTGAGCTTGCTGACTTTCAAGTATTAAACAAATTTCTAAATCTAGTAAATATCTGTGCAATCTATCAGTGAAGAAATGGATAATTTCTGCAATCGATGCTTTATATTCTAAGCCTGGTTCTTCTCCTTAATGTCCTTTTACGGATTCTCAAAATTGAGTGTTGGTGACTAGAAATTACTTTTCAAAACTTTAAAGATTGTTCACAGAATGTATGGAAATTGGGGGTGGGGGTGTAGCTTAGTTGTAGAATGCTTGCAGGTTTAATTCCCAGCACAGGGGGAAAAATTATGGAATTTAAAAATTATACATACTTTTAAGAACTCACTAGATGTTTAATGAAAGAGGTTCTGTGCCATTCAAACTGGATTAAATTTGGTAATTGTATGTTTAGAAAAATGTTGTGAAATTTTTTAAGGAAAAATATATTAAAAACATGATTGTAAAGCCTCTAGACAGGGCTGGGCACGGTGGCGCACGCCTGTAATCTCAGCACTTTGGGAGGCTGAGGCAGGAGGATTGCGAGTTTAAAGCCAGCCTCAGCAATGGCAAGGCACTTAGCAACTCAGTGAGACCCTGTCTCTAATAAAATACAAAAAAGGTCTGGGGATGTGGCCCAGTGGTCGAGTGCCCCTGAGTTCAATCCCTGGTACCAAAAAATAAAAAGAAAAAGAAAAGAAAAAGAAAAACCCTCTGGACAAAGAAGGACTGTATATATCTGTGAAAAGACTAATTCGCCAAGAAGAGATATAATAATTATAAACATACAGGCAACAGACATCAGAGCCACAAATATATGAAACAAGCATTGACAGAATTGAAGGGAGAAATACAGACATCTCTGAAGAGTAGGTGACCTCAATACACAACTTTCAATGACAGAACAAACAAAGAAAAGATCACAAAAGAAAGAGGACTTGAACAACACTGTGGACCAAGAGGGTCTAACAGACCCACAGAGAGCTCTCCCTCCCACATCTTTCTCAAGTTCACATGAGACATTCTCCAGGAGAAACCACACGTTACATCACAAAACAAGTTTTAACGAACTTAAAAAAGACTGAAGCCACACAAAGTATATTTTCTGATCACAATGGAAGGAAACCAGAGATCAGTAGCAGAAGGAAAATGGAAATTCACAAATATGAAGAAATTAATCAACACAATCTTAAACCATCAATGGGTCAAAGAAGAAGTCAAAGGGAAATTAGTAAATACTTTGAGACAAATGACATACCAAAAAAATCTTTAAGGTACAGCAAAAGCAGGATTCAGAGGAAAATTATAACTGTAAAAGCTTACGCTGAAAAAGAGGGAGGATCTCCATCTAAAAGCACGACCCCATGGGCAGCTTCATGAAGCTGAACCTGGTAACACTGGTTCGTGATTACACTGAGCCTCAGTTTTTCTTTCTTTATCTGTTTACTTCTCTCAGCCCTTTATGTCTCAGTAGGATTTCCAGTGGCCAAAATAAATAAATAAATAAGCAAGCATATTCAGTATTTAGCCAGGAGAGTGACAGAGCAGTGGCATTACTGAGTTGGCTTCTGCCAGTGTGTCCAGATATGTCTCCTACCAGGATGTCACACAGCCAAACTGAATCCAAAAGCCCTTCATGGATTGACTCTTCCACTGACTGAGTCCTCTCAGTGGAGACCCTCCTAGCTGGAGACCTTCACAGACGAAGACCTTCCCAAACAGAACCCTCACAAAGACCCTCACAAATGGAACCTTCACAGATAGGGTCCCTTTACAGAAGAAGACCCTCCCAGATGGAGACCCACACAAAGACCCTCCCAGATAGGACCCTAACAGATGGGGTCCCTCATAGACGGGGACCCTCATAAGCTCTACTCTTTGTCCCATCCTGGCTCCTCAATGCCTCTGGTGAACCAGCCCTTTGGTCAGGAGCCCCCGCCTCACCAGCACATCCATCTGACTACCTTAACCAGCCTCTGTTTCAGGGGCCTCCTCTCAGAGCACCCTGAAGAATCCTCAAAGAAAGCCATCACTGTGGGCTGTATTCTCTCTTCTAGAAACAGAACTCCTCCAGAGGACCAGTTGTGTTTGCTGGTGTCCCCCAACCTCCTTCCCACCCACTTCATGCTGACCAGAAACCACAGGGATTCCAGGCTCTCCCTTGGTGTCTGTGGTGAACAATGGCAGGATTTTGTTAATTTACATGTAAATACATGAAGGTGTTGCATTCAGAAACTTTTTTCTTCATGATCATGCTTGATTGGTTCCTTGGCTTTTTATTGAGAGTAATAATTCGTGTTCTAATTAAAAGTGTTTCTGGGAACACAGTGTATAAATTGTGAATACAACATCCCCATGAAAGCTGACACCACAGACCTCCCAACCAGGGAGCTGTCCAAACAGCTTCCCGCGCAAGCCAACAGAGAACAGAAACCCTATTGCCTCCTGGAAGCTGCATATATTTTCATATCTCAGGCTACTTGGGAATTAAATTAATATTCTTTAAAACAACATGAGTTTAATTCTTCATTTTTCAAGCTCAGCAGGTACGTATTTGAATGCTATCATGGAATCAATGAATTATTTAAAATATTTGTATCTCACATAGAATAAGCAAAATGTAACAAATCACAACAATGATAAAAGGCACCCATCCATTCATTCATTAATTGAAAATATTATTTAAGTAAGAAATTTAATAACTCTTGTTAATGGAATGAAACTGTTCTAGCGAATTCCTATGATGTTAGTGAGAAAATTATGTATTTTCCCTCATAATCCACTATAAACTAGAATATTTTCTAGTTATCTCTGCCTTTAGAATACTTGCTAAATCACAATTAAGAAAGTTTTCCAGGTGAACTGAACTGTTCACATTCATAATACCTACAAGCCAGGCACAATGGCACAAGCCTATAATCCCAGCAGCTTGGGAGGTTGAGGCAGGAAGATCACAAATTGAAGGCCAGCTTGGACAACGCAACAAGACCATCTAAAAATAGAAAGGGCTAGGGATGAAGCTCATTGGTAAAATGCCCCTAGGTTCAACCCCTAGTACCCACCCACCCACCCCCACAAAAAAAAAAATTTTCCTTTAAGAATTTTCTTCCTAGAAAAGGCTAGCTACATATTACATCACATTGGTCAAGAGTGTGCACTGGGCAGAGTAGATGCCCCAACCTCTCTGATCAGGTTCTTCGTGTAAAATTGGGATAATACAGACTCCTAGGTTTGTTGTAAGGATACATGAGGAAACAAATATGTACTAACCATTATTACTTTTCTATGTGATCTTGTTAATTGAACAAATAGTTATCAAGTACCTACTGTAAGGTATAAGCAGTACTCTAGCAGACAACAAAGTATGGGTAAATTTTTCTAAGATGGTGACAGTGCTATGAAGATAGATCAAGTTGGGGATGAAGACAGGGAATGGAGGTGTTTGTGGCAGGAAATGGAGGAAGCAGTTGCTCTTTTATTCAGGAGAGCTGGGGTATATCTCAATGACAAGGTTGTAAGGACAGATGAGGCAAGGCACTGAAGATATCAGGAAACAGTTTTATTTGGCTGCAGCCAGGCTCAGAGGGTACAGATTTTGCTGTAATCAATCAATCCCCTGAACCCCGAGTTCAGGTAGTTTTAGAATTTTATACTCAGCTTGTAAGGGGAGGGGCTTAGAAGTTTACACTCTACAGAAGTTCACATAAAAGCAGCTTTTTCTTTCACTGTTCTGGACAAGTTAACTCTTCAAGGACAACACCTGAGATGGGGAGAGCTTCTTCTCCCCTCTCTTTCCTCCCCCTGCCAGCTGTTACCAGGGAGCCCAGTTGGTAACTTCTCTTATCTTAGAAATGTAGACATCTCTGAGAAGCTCCAGCTCAAAGCCAGAGGCCTTGTTGGAATTTGTCTTTTTATTATCACATTTAGCATTTACAAACACACTTCTAAAAACTACTATGCTGGATACATGTTTGTGAAAAATAAGTAAAGGGGCGTCCAGTACCTGGAGTGCGGATTTCTTCCAGGCCAGTGGCCAAGTACTAGAGCAACAGGAAAATAGGAAGTATACCTACATTGAACTCTTTTTTTTTTTTTTTTTTGAGTCTCTTTTGCTGATAGTCCTAAAATCAGCCATGGTAAAGATTTCCGGAGAAGCTTAGTTAAGATTTTCTGTGGAGCAGGGGGTGCCACTACAACAAGGTGATATTTGGCAGAAATTCTAAGAGCACTAAGAGCTGTAAGGGGCAGTGCTCCAGGCAGGAAGAGAAGAGGGGAACAGAGGCTCCCTGAGGGCGCAAGCCCAGCATTCTTGAGGAACAAGGAAGCAGGTCTGGCTGCAGCTGGATGAAAAGTGGGACAGAAGGTCTGAGGGGTTCCCAGGGGCCAGGACAGATGCAGCCCTGGAGCCACTGTGAGGACTGTGTCTTTGGCTGAGATGGGATGCCAATGAGAGATTTCAAGAAAGGCAGGGCAAGGCCTGGCTAACACACTAAGAGAGAACAGCACGTGGGGAGGGCCTGGGAGAAGGGCAGGTCTTGTACATGATGAAGGCATGGGCTGGGGTGGTAGCTGTGGAGAAGATGAGAAGCGATGGGATTTGCTCTAAATCATGAAGCTGGTAACCACTAGATTTGCCAATGGGTTTGTTGGGTGTAAGAGAAAAGGATAAGTTAAGAATTGCCTCCAGGTTTTTGGCTCAAGAACCAGAAGAAGAGAGTTTTCACTTGCTAAGATGAGATAGACATCAGGAGAAGCAGATTTTGTTAAAAAAAAAAAAAATCAAATTGACTTTGGATATGATAAGTGAGTGATGCTTATTACCCAGCCAAGTAGAACCACTGAGTAGACAGTTGGATATGACAGCCTGGACTTCCACAGAGGAGTCCAGGCTGGAGACGGAAATTCAGGTTAACCACATGCGAAAATTAATTCAATAGCCATATAATCTATTTTTTAAATGTATTTCTGATGCATCTTGTCAATTATTTCAACTTGTTTATTTTCCTGCTCAAGCTGTTATAGATGTGAAAGGGCAGATGATAAGGGGTGTCCTTATTATCTCCAAATACACAGACTGATATTCCACAAGCAATTTCAGATTTGAAATAAACTCAAAACAAACTGACTTTTCATCTATAACTGATCTCAGTGTCATACCGACCTTTATACTGTCTAAAAGAGAATGTTCCAAAAAATAGCATTTTGAAAAAAAGGTAGTCATTGAAAACCCCAAATAAAATCTGAGTATAGACCTCTATAAATACTCAAGTCTCTTTTTCTTCATAGAGACAAATATGCTGCAATACTCAGGATCAAAACAGCAATTTAAAAAGTAATAAAATTAGGGTGCTGAGCATCCTCTATTATATTTGAGCTTCAGTGTTCAAATTAATGTTTCCTAGGAAACCCAAGACCTGCCAGGCACAAATATTGCAAAACATAGTCCCCTAAAATGTTACATTCTAAGTGTTTAGAAATCAAGGACTTTCTAAGCTCTCCAAAAACAAAAACAAAAGCAAACACAAATAAGCAAACAAAACAACAAAAACCATTTTCCACTGACCCAGACCCACCCACCCCCAAGAAAAATGGATTCTTGGGAACAAAAACTATTGAGCCTTGCCAAACAAAAACTAAAGTACAATAACAAAAACAATTACACAGCCCACAAAATCTTCAAACCAAACCAACAATTTTCCCAATAGTAGTAGATCAGGGTTTTCTCTCATTGTTTGGTTTTCTTTTGATTTCTTTCTTCTTCTTTTTTTGATCATTTCTTTTTATAAATCTCACTAATTTAGATCATTAATGGAAAAGAGTAAGGAATAAGAGAGGTTCATTTCAATTTATTTCTGAACTGATAAAATATTTTAAAGACATAACTATGATATTAAGATACACTTAATATTTTGAACTAAACTGTCAAATTTTTACCAACTAGAATTCTGTTGGGGACTAACTAGAATTAGCGTACGTTGTGATGACATGATTGTTTGGATAGAAAATAAATACACAAAACAACTACTAGAACTCATATGTGATTTTAGCACAAAAATCAATTGCATTTTATATAATAGCAGCAAGCAACTAGAAAAATGAAATAAAATCCATTTAAAATAGGATCAACAAAATGAAATACTGAATACAAATATTGAAATACAAAATATTGAATCAACAAAATTGAAATATTGAAGGAATATTTCAGAATAAACTGAACAAAAATATAGAAGACCTCATTGCTGAAAATTACAAACATGATGGAGAGTAATAAAAGATCTAAATAAATTGAGACTGGTGATGTTTATTAATGAAGAAGTTTAGTTTTTTAAGCTTTCAATGGTTCCCAAACTGATATACAGATTCAGTGTAATCCCAAGTGAAATTCCAACGAGCATTTTTTTAAAAGTTGATTGTAATAATCTATATGAAAATAGAGACAATCTAATTTAAGAATGCCAAAGCTATCTTAAGAAAGAATAACAAGGTTGGAGGACTTACACTACCTGATTTCAAGACTTACCATAAAGCTACTATAAACAAGAAAGTGTGGTAATGAAAAAAGAACAGATCTATAGAGTACTGGACCAGAATAACTACATAAATTAACCCAGCCATATATAGTCAGCTGATTTTTTTCCAAAGGTCCTACGGCAACTAACTGGGAAAATAAGTCTTTGCAATAGATAACTCTGAAAATTGGACCTCCCTACAGAAAAATATAATCAATATCATCCTTATCTCACACCATAAAAATTAACTAGAAATTGATCTTGAAATATATCTAAATGGAAAAGCTAAAACTATAAACTTTCTAAAAAAACAAAATTTGCAACTTGGGTTAGGTAAAGACTTCATGTAGACACAAAAAGAAATTATTAGAAAAACAAATCAAACTTTATCATGACTAAAACTTTCCCTATTCAAAAGGTACCATTAAGAATTAGGAACAGTTTCTTAGGTATGACAGCAAAGAGCATAAGTAACAAAAGAAAAATAAGCAACGTCAAAATTAAAAATTTTTGTGCTGCAAACAATACTATCAAAAAGTAAAAAGACAACCCAAAGAATAGGAGAAAATTTCTGTAAATCACCCATCTGATAAAGGACTTACAGACTCTCTGAAGAAGTCTTACAACACAACAATATAAAGTTACTTAATTTAAAAATGGATAAAGAATTTGAATAGGTATTTCTGCAAGAAAGGTATACTAGTGGCCAATAAGCACACACAAAAAAATGTTAGTCATCAGTTAAATCAAACCAAGAGATACTAGTTCACACCCACAGAGGGCTAACATCAAAGACAGACAATAGCAAGTCTGGTGCTTAGGGAGAAAGGTAGGAATCCTTATCCCAGGCCCTTGTAAAACAGTACAGTCATTTTGGAAAATAGCCCTTAAAATGTTAAACACATATTTACCATTTAACCCAGCAATTCCATACTTAAGCATGTCCCCAAAGGAAATTAAAATCTGTACGTGAACAGGACTCACATCATTATTTGTAACAATCAAATAGCGTAAATAAACTAAATCTTTACTGACCAGTGAGCTGATACATAAAATGCAGTGTTATCTATATAATGGGATATCATTTGGCAATAAAAAGGAATACAGCCCTGATATATTCTACATGAATGAACCTTGAAAACATTTAAGTTAATTGAAAGAAGCAGGTCACAAAAGACCGTATATTGTAGGATTCCAAGCAAGCTACAAAATGGGAGGAAATATTTACATTACATATATCTGACAAAAATAGAATATACAAAGAACACTTAGAGCCCAATAATACAATGAGGATCCAATAGAAACCGAGGGAAAGTTTTGAAATAATTTTCTATTTAAAAAGATGTACTAGATGACCAATTCGAGGCGTAAAAAGCTAATCATCATAATTAATCACTAGGGAAATACAAATTAAAACCATTCTGAGATTCTGAGATACCACAACACACCCATCAAAATGGATAAAATAGAACACTAAAAACTTCAGTAGTTAGCAAGAATGTAAGCAATAGACATTTATATACACCTCTAGCCCCCCAAAGTGGCATTTCTTAAAAAGTTAAACACACTACTTACCTTGCAACCCACTTATTCTACCCAAACATACAGCCACAACACAAAAATTTGTACATGAATGTTAATAGCAGCTTTATTCACAATAGTCCCCAAACTGAAAACCATCCAAATGTCTATTTTAGGAAAGTGAATAAAATGTGAAGTATATATACTAGAATATTACTCAGTGATAAAAAGGAATGAGGTACTGGGGACATGTTACTACATGAATGAATGTCAAAATTATGAGTGAAATAAGCCAGACACAAACAGGGACATACTATACGACTTGATTTCTAATCCTTTCTAGCAAGTGGAAGGTGATCAATGATTGGATTATGGGCAAAGGAAGAAAAACTTCAAAGACCACCAGCAATCTTTTGGAGGTAACAGAAATTTTCTGTATCTTGATTATGGTAGTGGGTTCATGAACTTGAGTTTATTGCTTCAATCCTGAACTGTCCAATTTCAATAGATGCAGAATATTGAGTGTAAATCATACCTGTATAATGCTGATTTTTAAAAAGGAGTGGAAACCAAAGAAATATGAATCAATACAAACAAGTTAACATTTTGTAATTAGCATATCCAATGTTTGTGCAAATAGTGTTTCTAGCTGCTTATTTGTGTATATGCATATTTTTTTTCCTTAGGTGTTTCAAACATTCATTACTGCTGCGTCAGGATTTTGTGATTGATTTACCTAACAAATATCATTCAGCGCCCCCAAAACGTTAGTTCCAGCCTAACTGCTCTCTGGATTACTACAAATTCTCACTAAATGTGGTTCATATTAGCCAGGTTTTCTCTAACTCCGAAAGAGGAATGATGTCCTTGGTAGAAACTCAGAAGATGGGGGTGGGGACAGCGGTGCCACCGATTTGGTTTCCAAGTTTTGAGCGAAGGTTGGCTACATTCCACACACTCTGATGCTCTCGTGGGTTGCTTCTTTACATACGCTTCTGCTGGTAAGCGTGCGACCAAGTTGCTTAGACAGGCAAATTTAAATCTACTTGGACTTGATCTCATAAAATTAAAGACCATCTGCAGAGACATCGAGACAAAATGATACAGATGTCCATAAAGAAACCAGCATGTGCTGAGGACCTCCTCTTTGTGACAGTTTTCTACACATTTTCACATTCACTGCTCACTACAGTTCTCTAAGTGTAAATATTATTATTATCTCCACTTTTTGCCACATTGGAAACTGGTACTCAAAGAGACCCCAGCCATTTGCCTAAATAGACCCAGTTAGTAAGAGGCAGAGCTGAGATTTTTTTTGTATTTGGGGTACCTCAACCGATATTCACTATATTTCCATATACTCAAAACTAAAGTAAGCAAATATATATATTTAACTTTGGATTCAAGTATTAGTACTTTCTGTATTACCAATAAAAAGTACCCACTTAAACATGCAGACTTTGTGAGATTTTTGCTTATCAATGAAATGTCATAGTCTTCTTATTAGGTGAGATGTGTGTGTGTGTGTGTGTGTGTGTATGTATAGATGGTGCCAGGCATTGACAATGGTGTTCTACCCCATCCCTTCTTTTCTTTTCTTTTCAGACAGGGTCTCCCTAAGTTGTCCAGGCTGGCCTCAAACTTGTGATCCTCTGCCTCAGCCTCCTGAGTTGATTACAGGCAAGCACCACCACACCCAGCTCACTTGAACCTTTAAAGAGTAGACTCTATAATAAAATAAAGTCATATGAGCTTGCAGGATGTGTTCCCAAATTTGGAGAAAATTATTGGAAATTTCTCTCTGGGGAAAAAACAGAAATATGGAAAATCATAAAACAAGGAAAACATGAGACTAGGAAAAATTATACTTAGGTAATCAGAGGGTTAACATTGAACCCATTAGTTAACGGCTTAACAGTCAGTCTCCAGAGAAAAAATCAGACAAATGCTTCTTGATTGGACATTTCAAAAATATTTACATAAAATGTCATAACCTACCAAAATAGTTTGCAGATAATCAATGCAGTGATAAACTGGGTGTGGTGGCACAGGCCCATAATCCCAGATACTGGGGAGGCTAAGGCAGGAAGACCGCATGTTCAAGGCCAGCCTGGGTAACTTAGTGAGACCCTGTATCAGAATTTAAAAATAAAATAAAATAAAAAAGAGAAGTTGGGCACAGTGATGCACACTGGTAATCCCAGCTACTCTGGAGGCTGAGGTAGGAGGATCACAAATTCAAGGCTAGTCTCAGCAATTTAGCAAGGCCCTAAGCAATTTAGCAAGAACTTGCCTCAAAATAAAAAGGATTGGGGATGTAGCTTAGTGGTAAAGCACCCTCAAGTTCGAACTCCAGTGCCAAAAAAATAAATAAAAGGGCTGGGGGTGTAGCTTAGTGGTAGAGCACTTACTTAGCATATGCTAGGTCCTGGGTTCAATCCCTAGCACCACCAAAATAATAGTAATAAAATAGTGCAGCGATGAGCACTTATTAGTATCCCAACTTAATAAGTTGTTTAAATAGTCATAAGGAAGAGAAGAACACATGAAAAATAAACTGTCAGCTTAAACAGCAATTCTTCTGCATACCTTTGGCAATTCAGTGTCTGAATAATAAAATAAATAATGAAATTAAGTATATATTTTGATCTTCATCAGAAATCCTCATCAGTCATGAAGCTCAGTAAGGTAGTGTTCCAGGATTTATTTTCTCGTGTTCTGGCTAAAGCACAACACCCTGTTGAACTTTCCATCGATTAATTCTAGTAAATGTCCCGGGATAGTCCCAGATCATAACACTTAAAAGTGTTTATGTGAGTGAGAGGCCAGTTTCATCTTAAATTAAAAAAAAAAAAAAAAAAAAAACCATATTCAAGTAAAGATTCTATCTGCATATTCTGTTGATTACTTCCTCCCCCCCACCCCCGGGTCAGCTCCAGTTTTACTGGAGTGCAGAGGTAATCTAAAGGGGGCGATCACGCCATGGTCTGACTCCAGCGGGCCTCTTCCCATGCCTGGCATGGAGCCCCATTTCAACCTCATGTGGGATTGGAGAGGGAAGGGACGGCGTGCACAGCTGCCATCTGCTCCCTCCCCCGGCATCCCTGGGAATGAAGACAAGGGTGGGAGTTTCTCCTAGAGACGGGAGCCAAGCGCACCCCACAGCGGGCCCGCTGGAGTGGCTTCGGGCATCAGCTCTTGGACCTGGCACGTTAGAAAGCAACAGAGACACCCGGCAGTGGTAGCATGGGATCCCACAGCAGGGTCTCCACTCTAACCTAGCAGAGGCAGACGAGTCCCGGGGAGGCCTGTGGACTCCTGTGTGCAGAACACAGTCTCCAGACCCATTCAGGCTTCCCTGCTGCCCCACAGGCCTCACCGCTCCCTACTGTCTCACCCAGCCCACTGCATCCATTTATTTCAACATTGGTGTTTACGAGCCTGGTTGCACTCATCAATTAAACAAGGTACTTACAGCTGCATGACCAAGTACAGGTGATTTGGGCTTTCATAAATGTCTTCCAGGGCAACTATGTTTTCATGCTTAATCCTAGAAGATAAAAGAAAGCACACTGATAAGTACAATTGGACATGGAATCTTTTAAAAACAGATGTCACTATAGCAAAAAGTTCTAAGGCCGAATCAAAGTCATGAATGACACATGTAAGACTTGTCACCAAACTCAGACTCTTTCTCTCAACAGTCCTCCCTTAATCTCTGCTCCTCTTCATTTCTAAGTCTCTAAAGTTTAGCAATAATTTAACTATTCCTGCTTCCTGTGTATTGCCACAGGCCAAATCTCTCAACATCCTATTATCTTGCAGGGCCCAGCTTAAATGACCGAGCTCCTGACTGTGGAATCTAACTGCTCCATCATCTTCTGCTGTCTCACAATGCCATCCACCACAGACCAGTTTGAACTGTCAGTTGTATGCATATCCATCTCCCCTAATAGCCTATGTGTTCTGGGGAACAGTTTCAAGGTCAGGTTCATGGATTTAGTGTAGGCGAAAGAAAACTATTTCATTGGGGTTCGTGTTTACCACACCACCACATGTCAACTCAGTTCCCAGGTGAAGTAGACCAGTGCCATTCAAAATGTGGTTACCAACAGGCAGTCCCAGAATCTCCTGGGAACTGGGTAGAAATCCAAAGTCTCAGCCCCACCTGGGTATTAACAGAATCAGAATCTCTGAAGGTATAGCCCAGAAATCTGTGTTTTAATAAGATCCTCTGACCACCTGCAGGCACAAAATAGAGCTTGAAAATACTGTACTAGACCAGTGCGTCTCAAACGTCAGTGTACCAAGGAGTGTCCTGTGGGTTACAATGTAGATCCTGATTCAGTGGGTCTGGGGTGGGACTGTGGCATTTGCATTTCTCACCAGCTCCCCCCAGAGATGCAGATGAGGATGCTGCCGGGCTGAGGACCACCGTTTAAGCAGCAAAGTCCTACCTGAAGCAACCCAGGTGAAGGAAGGAGCCTCAATCCTACCCTCTAGAACTATGCATCAAGAGTTGTTCCTACTCGGAACGTAAGGTGCCATATTTACTTAATGCATTTGAGAGAAGAATCATTTCATTACTCACTGAGCTAATTAGTTCTTAGCATGAACCAGCCCATCACTAAAATGACTGCTGAACCATTTAAAATCAAGCACATTAACATGCAAATTCTCATGAACCCCTTGAAAGCAGAGACTACATCGCTCATGCTGTTTTCCCTTTGCGCCTAGCATGGACCTGCTTCACAAGCATTCACAGAATGAACGAATGATATTTAAAGGATGTTGCCACTAAACAGCAAGGAACAACATTAGGTATCTCATCGCAGAAAATGGAAGCAGTTTTCCCAAGTGTGAGATGTCTTCTTCTGAAAAAGAAGTTTATAAACCAGAATAATAATAATAATAAATACACATATTAGCTTGCCTTTGAGTTGAAAGAAGAGAACAAGATAATTAAACTAAAAGTGGCAATGCTCTGCTTTGATTTCTTATTAATTAATGCAGTTGTTTTGTTAGAGCTGAAATAATTACACTAAATTCACATTTCACCTGATTGCCATGCAGAACACACACTTATTTATTTGTCAGTGGTGGTTACTGCATGACCTGAGGAAAATTATGTCAGCAATAAATTATGGCAATATATCAAATAAACTATGTCACTGATGAAACCAAGAGAGCTTAACTGGGGGCCACCAAGATCCTAGACATTCGTGGCATTACCATTATCGGATACACCCGAAAGAATATGACCACGAAAGGTAAAACACATCGTGTCGATTTTCCCTTTTTTGGAAATTTAAAATATTTTGCACGAGACTCATCACATGGGCACAAGTACTTTTATTCAGTCAAATTAATTTGGGAGCTAATTAAGAGTCTATATTTTTGAAAAATTGGGAGGAATGGGTTACACAAAGGATTGCTAGATAAAATACAAAGCGCATAGTTACATTTAAATTCTAAATAAACAACAAACATTTTTTAGTATAAGTATGTCCCAAATATTGCATTGTTTCTACCTGAATTTCAAATGTAACCGGGCAGACTCTCTTTTCATGTGCTGAATCTGATCACCCGAGTTATACAAGGCCTTCAGTAAGCCTCTAAAGTGGGCTAGTTGGCACCTGCCACTCTGGCTCTCCTTGGAGGTTGAGTCAAGAAGCTGGTTGTTTGAAACCTAGAGTTCAGTCGTTGAATAGTTAATACAGACTCAACTCCACACAACCAATTGTGCACAAAGCACCTGCTTTTTTTTTTTTTTTTTTGGTGGGGGTACCAGGGAATGAACTGAGAGGCACTCAGCCACTGAGCCACATCCCCAGCCCTATTTTGTGTTTTATTTAAAGACAGGGTCTCACTGGGTTGATTAGTGCCTCACTTTAGCTGAGGCTGGCTTTGATCTTGAGATCCTCCTGCTTTGACTTCTGCCTAGCCAAAATGGCAGACTAACGAAATCAGACCACAGTCCCCTGCTGGGATGCATAGGGTAGAGAAAGCAAAGCCTATTCAACCTGACGGGGCTTATGTGAGTGCTACCTTGAAATTAATTTTAATCCATGGGAGCATTCCAGAGAGGAATTACAGATAGGAGAGACAATCTCAAATAGCAGTCTGGCACTGGTTACAAAGATGGTATATTACTATGTGTATCTCTCTTAAACTCATGTATCAATCAATCAGGCAATCAAGCAATCACTTAGTTTCTGTTATGTGTCTGGCAGCACACATGAGAAAATTATAAAATAAGGTTTTGCCTTCAAAAAGATTATCAGCCAGATGGAGAGAAGCAGAAAGCAATGAGAAAAGGATTAAATGCTGAATTCTGCGGAATTGCCTTTAAGGTCAGAGAAAGCAGAGTCCTCATAGGTCAGGGTTATGGAGAAGGTCTCAGGAAAATAACAGGGCTTGAGCCAGGATGGGTAACATTTAAGGAAGCACACTTGAGAAATTTCAAATAAATGCTAAAATGGCGGCTAAATTGTCTCTTAGCAAAAGTGGTTTAATTAGCTTGGAGGTGTTAGAACATGGCAAAAGAAAATGTTCTAGGGCTTGGGTTGTAACTCAGTGGTAGAGAACTTGCCTAGCACATGTGAATCACTGGATTTGATCCTCAGCACCACATAAAAATAAATAAATAAGATAAAGGTATTGTGTCCATCTACAACTAATATACATATATGTATGTGTTTATATATATATACATATATATATGTATACACACACACACACACACACACACTTTTTTTTTTTTTTTTAAGAGAGAAAACATTCTAGCCTCTAGCATCTGTTTTCAGTTACCTTGTTCCACCCTCAGGACCCTTTATGGTATACAAAAACAGAACTTAAAATTTAGAAATTACTTTAGTACATAGATTGTCTTAACAAAATGCCACATGAACATTCATACATTTCTAAGACTGGGGCAGAATCTATCCTACAGAAACGCTTAACCCCTTGCTGGATTCCCTCGTTTCATTATTCATTCAACAAATATGCACTGGGTGCCCACCAGAAGCCAGGCACTGTCCCACATGTTATGAATCTAGGTGGCCAAGACATAAAGGGAGACAGTATTAGTCCCCATGAGCTCACACAGGTGACAGCTAGAATCCTTCCCAGGAAGTGTGTCTCATATTCACCAGAAATTAGCCTCTTGGTAATTAGTAGTTACTCTTCAAAGCAACAGAGAATAAGTTTATATTGTCTTTCTGCAAATATTTGAGGGTTATAATAGCTCCCCTGACTCTCCTCTTCTTATCACTGACCCATTTGCAATGTGGTTGATACACCCCTCAACCCCCTATTATCACTCCTTTGTTAAGACTATTATTGTATTCAGAACTGAAAGAAATGATCCCAATGTAAAGTATGGCAAGAAAAAGGCATGGCAGATTGTGTATTTGATACCTATTTGTTAAATGAATGAATAACCTTAAGCCAGAATCAATTAAACCACCAGATCATTTTTACTTGAGCTTCTAACCAAGATTTCCTTTTTGACTCAGACTTTAGAGCTTCAAAGTTTTCACCATTAGCACTGTTATATCCAATCCCTTTAGGTCCCCTGCAATATTCCAGGAGTCCAGCAGCATGGTGAATGTTTAACCATTCATTTATTGTATTTATTTTGCTCCCAGCGATGGGCCACCTGCATATTTGGTACCCATCCACCCCATGTGTGTTCCTCCAAATTCATGATTAAAATTTTAAGTGGGAAGGTTATATGAAGGAGCCCCATGGTATTCTACCAGAGACCCCCAACAAGATAACTGACATTAATCAGCTGGCTTTGATTGCTGACTAGTGACAAATCCAACAGGGCCATTATCCAGCCCATATTTTACCATCCTATCCATAAGGAGACAATTAGATGTTTTGCTGAAATGGCTTTCCTCATCTCTACACATCACACAAGACTATTCAAAAGGGAAATGGGATGTTCGGGAAGATTTGTTCTTAGTAAACCCACGTTAGCTTCTAGCGAACGCTATTGTCTTTACTAAACGATCACAAGCCATCTGCTAAATTTTGTATTCCAGAATTTTACCGTGCATTGAAGTCAAGCATCTCAGTCTATAGATCTCATATCCTACCATTTTATGTTTGGAAAACTTGATGACATCTCTGATATTGTTTTCTCAAACATCTCAACTGTGACTCCTCTGTGATAAATGCAATTTCCTCAGTCCCCTAGGATATAACATATCTCAACCTTGTGATGAACAAATTTTATAACTTTCTGTAGATGCTACTTACTGTTTTATATATACTGTTTGATGAGGTGTTAATCATGTGCAAGACTGTGCTGAGCTTCTGGTTTTGTTTGGTGCTGGAGACTGAACCCAGGGTCTCAACCATGCTAAGCACGCGCCCTACACCCCAGCCCCTCGTGACTTTTAACTATTTCATTTAACATCAACAGCCCTAAAAAATAGTCATTATTTACCCCATTTTTGAAAAAGAAGGGAGAAAGGGGAGGCCAAGACCCCAAGAGAGTAAGGTAAGTGTTCCAGATTCCTGTAACTCATAATTGGCACTACTGAGATTGGATTTCAGTCTGTCCTGACCCCCAAACCCTGTTAAAGTGATTATAACTCCATAGTAACTAAGTTACAATGAGAATATCCAAGAGCTCATGTAAATTCAGAGTTATTTTTCTAAAATTATAGCACCTAATGTCAAAGTTTTCATTTTATCATTAACAATACAATTTCCACTCCTGGTGGTGCAGAGATTTGTCGAACTACTGATTCTCGTGGATGCTCCTAAGATAACCTGGCTGTAACCATCCAGACAGGTGGGTCAAAGCAAACCACAGAAAAGATGTTCAGATGCAAAAGAGTGCAGAAATAATAATTAGATAAAGCCTCTCACTAGCCCACAACTGCTACTGCCATCATCAAGATGGAGAAAAAAAAGGGGGGGCAGAGAAGAGGTGGCGGCATCAGTTATAAGTAAATGGAAGACTGAGGTTCTGTCAACTCCTTCCAGAGCATGGCCGAGAGGACTTTCATACATGAGGAAGGCTCACCTGCAAACAGCAAGCCCTTCTAAAACACATGTAATTTAAGGTAATAATAATGTCACTGGAAGCAACTTGAGGCATTAAAAAGAACCTCATTTAATTTTCCTCGCCCATTAGCTGACCCATCTGTGACTATGGGGTAAATGGTTTATGTGCCAATCTACGCTCCAGTTGCCACAGTCCCCAATAATGGACAGAAGACGTGGATAAAGGGAAGTGGGCCTAGGCAGAGAGAGAAAAGCTGAATGGGAAATTCAGCACATGGGCACTGATACAGATGCCTGCCTGCATGATAACTGACAGCCAAGCAAGAAAATCCTAGAAAGAGCCAGGAAAACATTTTTAAATTAATTCATGCAGAAAGAAAGAAAAAAAAAAAAAAAAAAAAAAAAAACAGTGCCAAATGGACACGTAGGCCCGTTCCAAAGCCCCTAAGCTGAAGGGAACATGAGGACCCAGAAGGTGCACATGCTATTGAATACACACGCTTCCACGAACTGATAGCAACATCATCTCCCCTCCAGGCTAATTTTCCACAGCTCACGGATCCACAAATCTTGAACTCTGTGTCAAATTAGGGGGAAAAAAATGCACAAAAAGAAAGGGAGGGAAATCGTAGTTCAGCATTTCTGTTTTTTTTTTTTTTTTTTTTTCTTCCTTCCATCATGGTTCATTGATCTGGAGGGAGAAGATTGTGGAAGCAATTACGAGGTATTCAGAGAAAGAAAAGGGCAACAAAATACTTTTTCTTGGTATCATCATTTTCTGGAAATGGGAAACGCATCTACTCAGCCACTCAGGTTAGAGAGGTCGTGTGAGGACAAGAGATGGAAGGAAATAAAATCAGAAGGGATGGACAGGAGGCAAGCACACTATCCGGAAGGACAGAACAGGGGTGGCGGACCGGATCTCCCTGCAGCACTGCAAGGGCACAAGACCTCAAGGCAGAGGTCAGGTCGACAAGCCGACTTCCGGTCCTCCTCTCTCAGACGCTTCCGGTTCACAGTCCAGTCTGGGTCAGGCCTCTCTCTGGAGAAAAGCATGGGTCATCTCAGGCAAAGGCTGTCACCACATCTCACTCTGGTGTTTCCCTAGCAATGCAGAATGTTTAAAATTTACACACACACACACACACACTCAAATAAGTTAGAGTTCCCTGGCATGGAATGGCCTCAAAAATAGCTGAAGATTCTGATGTTTTCTCAAAATTAAATATATATTTAATATATTAAATAATTAAATAATAATTTAATTAAATAATTAAATATATTTAAGATATATATTAAATATATATTTAAATTAAATATATATAATATATATTATATATTTGATATATATGTATGTAATATATATTTGCTCTTTTCAGGGGTCAGATTTTTTTCCCCTCACATCATACACAGTATGGGAAATAATGCTGAGAAAATTGGGATACGGTCAGTCACAAGAGAAAGTGACAGCATTGAAATATTTGCCAGATGGTTTTGAAAAAATACCTTTCATTTGTATAACATAGGCATATTCACAGATGTTATTTCACATAACAATCTTATACTGTAGGCATTGTTGTACACACTGCCTTTTTTTAAAAATTTATTTGCTTTATGTGTACACAATGCAATGCATTTATGTTTACATGGTGCTGAGGATCAAACCCAGGCCGCGCAGCGCTAGGCTAGCGCTCTACCACTGAGCCACAACCCCAGCCCCTACTGTAGGCATTGTTTCCCTATCTCATAATGATCACATCCAATTTAGAGTCAATGGTTCTCCCTACTTCCCACTGGTCTCACTCTCCTCCTAACCCATCTCTCGGCTGTCTCCTGAGCTATTACTCCCAGTAGAGAGTTGATCAAACTTCTCAGCTTGAACTCTGGCACTGACTCCCTGTCGCCCAGAGTAGAGTTCAAACAGCTGGCGTGACTGAGCAGTCGCTAGTTATTTGGTCTTCATTTGATGATCCCATCTTGAGAACTTCCTCTCCCAGCCAACACCAAAGCTTTGCTGGACACAGGTGGGCAGCTCTCACACACCCTGCCCTCCCCAGCTATGCCTCCAGTGCCACACTGGAGGGCTCTTCCTGCATCTTCTTACTAACCTACTCATCCTTTAAGACTCAGTTCTAGATCTCCTCTACAGAGAACCGTTTGCTAATTTCCCGTGGCTCACAAAGGATCACCTCTGCTTTGGACCACACTGGTTTTCTATTACCTCCTTGCATATATTGCATGGTATCCCAAGTATCTGTATGCATGGGTATATATACATTTAAATGATTTTGTATGCAGGGAACAAAGTCTAGAAAGATACATATCAAACCATTAACTAATTACCTTGGAAAAATGCTAGAATAGGAAGTGAATTTCACTTTTCAGTTTTTTCTCACCTGGGGTTCTTTATCTGAACACTACAGAACACAGAAAAAGTGATTTAGAGATTGTTTTCTTTAATTCTCCCCAGGACAGTACCATTCTAACTGCATATGAGAAAATTTATTCAGTATATACCATGAATGCCATAGACATTAGGGCTCCATTCTCTTCTTGAACACAAGGAGTGACTTGCTAGACTGTTGTATTGCCCAACTCTTACAAAGAGATTTTTTTAAAAAGTTCTTGATCAAAATCATTAACATCTGGTCCACCAAAGTATATTTGTGATTATGCAAACGAGGAATCACGTGCTGATTAGGAAAACTGCACAGTCAGGAAATCACAGTGGTTCTCAGCTCTGACGCATCGAACAGCAAGGTTTTTGATAAGGTATTAATTAAGTCACAACTTGATTTTTTCATTTGTTAAATGTACATGAAAATATGTGATCTCCATATCTACCTATCTACCCACATAAACATATATGTTTACATACAATATTCACACGCTTATGTATCATATCATATAGAGAGATCTCATCTTTTAAAAACGTAGGCCACTTCAGGAACCACCAGAATTCAAAATCCAAAACTTCAAATCCCCTCTCTTTGCTGCCAGCAGAGGGAGCTATAGCCAATGGGAGACTAAGGAGCACAGACTATGGTACCTAAATCAACTAACATCTTAACACCTGCCAGTTTTGTTGTTGTTGTTGTTGTTGTTGTTTAAGAATTAAGGCTGTTTGGAAATATATTTTGATTCAGTGATTTTTAACACTGGGAAGGTAAGTTCATTAAAAAGCAGTCTGAAAATTTTGTAAAAAAATTAAAAATGTACTGATATTCCCTCACTGTAAAATGAGTTTTGTTTGGAATCCTTAAAAACAAACAAACAAACAATAAAAGCCCTTCTGCATTGCTGGCCATATTTTCTTAAAGCATCCCAGGCCTCCTAAGTACAACACAGTCTCCACAGAGGGAGGCACAGCCAGCCAGTTTTTGTATGAAGATACCACTAGAGCTAGTAATGGTGGTACTCTGGCCGGGGCATGGATGGGCTGGTTCTGTCTGTTTGTAACCTTATTCTCGTCACATCACTTTTTGAGAATCTTCCAGCCAAACAGGATACTTTTCTCCAAGGTTCTTTCCAACTCTACTAATCAATGAATCTAAAATTATAATGAGGCAAAGTACATTAAGGTATATGTGAGACCCACAAAGCTTGACTCTGAGCCAAGAGTGGGTGTTCCCTCAATTGTCCTCGCTGGGTCACATTGTCTCAGTAGGCGCTCCTCCTGCATGGGCAAGCCGTCAGCTAGACATGGAGTAGAATGTCCTGAGATATGAAGTCATTTACACAGAAAAGACCTGCTTTCTCCCCCCCCACCCCCCGCGCCCCCTCTCCACACAGTTAGCCTCTATGATGCCTAGGACTCGATAAGAAATGCCCAAGTGATGCTTTATGTCTAGAATAGCTCCAGAAGGTCCATCTGGGCCTGGTTGTCTTTAGTCCAAAGGAGAAATAAATTAGGTCCAATTCAGTGTGAAAAAAATCCAGTGCTTGGCACATACCACTCAATGAATATTTGTGGAAGAATGACTTTAGGCCTTTCTTAAAGTCTTACAGATTACACAAAGGCTCATTGAATGAAAAAGATTAGAATATTTGACTGTATAATTCTTTCCTACTTCTGTTACTACCATTGATAAGTTACCAGTGCATCCCAAGATGTATTGCAAGATAAAATTACCTGAGGAGTTTTATATTATTATGCTGACACCTGGTTGGGGTGTAGCTCAGGCTTAGCATGTGCAAGGCCCTGGGTTCCATCCCCATCACAAGACAAAACAAAACTTATATCTGGTTTTACTCCTGGAAATTATAATTTAATTGGCCTGGGATGTGGCCTAGATATAATGATTTTTTAAAGCTCCCCAAGTTATCCAAATGCGCAGCAAAATTTGAGAACCATTGGTAAATTACTGAGAAAGGATTTGCCTGTAGATACTTGGGAGCTGGTAATTCCACAGTTTTAGTGTCTACTTTAAATTTATCTTGGCTGAATACATTTATTTGGTAAAAGGTCTGATATGAAAAGCTAAGGTTTGGGGTTTCCGAGGACGAGTGTTCAAGACAACATGGCTAATACATTCCTCCTGTCAGGAAAAGAAAAATGGACAAATTCATGAAAAATGGTCAAATTCTAACCGGCTCCTCATAACATTAGCTTATAGTATTTCTTAGGAAGGCTTAGAAACGCTAACACATTCAGGAGAACACTGTCATTTCCTTCTTGGGGAAACACCTATGCTCTGGATGTTTTTAACATGAGCAGAGACACCCGCAGCCTTGGAGAACTTTAAAGTGTGTGCAAACCTCTTGTGAAGGAGCCCAACTCTTTAACCTTGGATAACTAGCGTCACTGATGTGAGGCTACAGCACTCCGAGGCACCTTAGTAGGGGAAAGATCTCAGAAAAGTTTGTTCCAGCTTCACTGTGGATGCTTGCAACGTGAGCCAGAGGCCATCCCTGAATAAAAGACAGTTGGTGGCATGCAGCCAGGTGCCCACTGCCTGGGCTGCTCCCTGCATAGCCACGCTGCGCCCTGACGGAAGACACTGCGCTTGAGTTCACCAAGTTTCTTTGAGGCTTCTAGCTTAGGACGCTCACATTTCCATAAGCCTGCGTGAAAGGGGGTCAAAAGGATGTCACAGGAAGCCACTGCCCTGTTTTATCTCTCATGTCCCGTGCTCTCTCTGGCCCACACTGAGGGCCCTAGGGTCAACGACACCAGGACTGTGCTGATCCAATAGGTGGCTTGAAGGACAATCTCAGCTGTACAGCTTGGCAGAAGGCCCAGTCTTCACAGCGCCAGAGAGTCCCAGGCCCACTGGGAAGGACAGAGGAGGCCCCGGGGCCGCTGCCTCTGCTCCCGCGGGGTAGGAAGCATCTGAGACACAGGCCAATGTGATCCTGGAAGTCTCTCGACAGCTGCTGGGATATGGCGACATTTATTTAGAAAGTAGGAAGCAAGTGGTGAAAGCAAAAGATGGGGTCAAAAATAGGAAGAGGGAAAATAGAAAAAGAGGGAAGTCCATTTGGGACAACTGTCTAGTATCTGTCCCTTGTCAGACTTGGGGGACTGAGCTGAACAGCGTGAGATGGACCTCGATGCTCTAGGAAAACGCCCACCTTCAGAGATCCCGGTGCAGAATTAAGTACTCTTTAATTTTTGCACTTCAGTAATTAATGCTGGCACAGTCTGTTCAGGGGAGACCAGACTTGAGAAAATCAGGCACGTTCAAATGGCAGAAAAGATCCTTCAAGTGCTTACATGTCAGAAATTCAGGAGGGGGGTTGTGGTTAGCTGAAGGCGTGTTTTTTAAAACAATGTCTTACTTTCTGATTATCTTCATCAGTGTGAATAATAAGGGCCGATTCTGTATTTATTTTTCTTGAGAAAATAAGAGCAAGTTTCTTCATCCCTGAGATTAGAGTCATGATTAGAAAGAACAGCATATTTTGCTTTGCCTGTGAGTTTTTAAAAGGAGGCGCGTGCTACACCTATCACCTCTCAGAATCACAGTTTTATGCAGACAGGTGTTGAAGTTCTGGGTTTACAGTTTGATGATATCCTGCTCATAAAAGATGAAGATAATCCAAAGGACGTCGACTCTTCAGAAAGTTCTAAGGATGAGTTCCAGGGCTAAGTGCCAACTGAACAGGCCATTAGGTGGTGGCTAATCGACCAGCTGCTATTCACCTAGATCTCTATTCCAGAGTTTAAAAAGGAACTAGGACTGCAGTCATGCCTTAGGGATAAGGGAGGAAGAGAAAACCAGTCAATGGAAGGTCCCTGACAATGACACAGGGCGGGGGGGGGGGGGGGGGGGGGGGTGGGGCGGTTGGCTGTCACTGTTCTCCTGTTTAGCAGAACAGCTGATGCACCCAGGTGGCAGCCACAGTCTGCAAGTCCAAAGGCAGGGAGGCTGGGCCAGGCTGAGGTCACACACAGGCCACTGGATATATTTTAGGCAACACTGCCTTTTCAGAGCAAAGCATAAAGACTTTTTCCTCCGACCATCAGGGCGTATCAGACCCGCGACTAGACTCCATGAAGGTCGCTGTTGACCAGTGCTTTTCAATCTGCCCTGCCCCCACCGCATCCTTTGGTTTCTCAAATATTTGAGAGAAATGCAAATGAAAAAAACATACGCCAGGCCCAGCCACAACAGACACCAAATGTGAACAGCACGAACACTTCTGCCATGTTCGTTTATGTCCAGCTGACAGAGTTTACGACAAGCCAAAGGAATAAAATTGAAATCCAAAGCTCACACTGATACAACTCTACATTGCTTTCCTGTTTATGTACTGGAGTTCTATACAACATTTAAAAAAAAATGGGGGTGCAGCTCAGTGGTAGAGCACTTGCCTAGCATGCATGAAGTCCTGGGGGTTGAATCCCCAGCACTGCACACAACAACAACAACAAATTCTGCTATTAACAAAATGAGAAAAACAAAACAAAACAAAACAGAGCTAGGAATGTAGCTCAGTGGAAAGCTCTTGCCTGGCATGCATGAGAAACCCTGGGTTCCATCTCCAATATCACCAAAAGTAAAACACACACACACACACACAAACAAAAACAAAGTACCCTAGTGCATGCTTGTAATCCCAGTGGCTCAGAAGGCTGAGGCAGGAGGACCATGAGTTCAAAGCCAGCCTCAGCAACTTAGCAAGGCCCTGAGCAACTCAGCAAGACCCTATCTCAAAATAAAAACTAAAAAGGGGGGGGGACATGGCTCAGTGGTTAAGTGCCCCTGGGTTTAATCCCTGGTACCCCCCCAAAAAAAAATAAAACCACACACAGAAAAAGGTAGGGGGGAAGGGAGCCAGTAACCAGTACAACTTAATGAAAACTATTAAACTATTATTATTAACATATTTTTGAGCACAAAGGGAAGATCTGCCCTCAAAAAGTTATTTCCAAAGATAGGGTCATGCTACTTCTTCTTAAAATCTTCATCTAAAATTTTATTTCAGAAAAAAAAAAAAAAAAAAAAAAACAGTAGTGCTAACACAGGAAAAAAACAGAAATACAACGGAGGGAGGAGGCGATGCACGCACACATCTACACACGCGTGCACACGTGTCGTTCTTGCCCGCTTGAGCCCAGCCTGAAGCCACACCGTTGCTGGAGCCGCTGTTGTGCTGGAGGCTGCGGGAGCACCAGCATTGCCTCGTGCACCCTGTGGGCCGCGAACCTGCGGGAATGATTGATTTCAGAGAAAGGACACCAAGAACACTGGAGGGGGAGAAGCAGAACGGGCAAGAGGGGGAAGGAGCAAAGGGGGGAAGGACTCCTGCAAAGTTCATGTGTCGGGACTGTTTCCCAGGCTCCCTGTGGAAAATCAGAGGGCAGCAGAAACCCCCGTGAGCTCGCGGGATGGTCACCTTAGGGAGCCATGGCCGCGGGGAGCAGATCTGGGGCTGAAGACTGGCTGCGGTCTGGTCCTGCAGGAAGGGTGTGGCGCTAGATAAGCCACCTGGGTTTGTTTGTTTGTTTTCCTATTTACCTTTTTATCTTTGGGGGAACACGGATGGTACTTCTGGTGGACTTAGCTATAGGAGATCAAATGTTTATCGATGATGAATAAATACATACGAGTTGTGCTTCATCAGACAGTGCTCTGATGTCGCAAGGGAACAGGAAACAGAGCACAGGGAGGCCCTGCTTGCACTGCAGTCTGGAGCAGGTGGCAGGGCAGGGGAAGGGCAGGGGAAGGGCAGGAGACAGCGGGCCTGTCACTGTCACCATCCGCCCTTTCTCAAAGTTCCCTGCTTGGAGCAGCATCATGGCACATTATTTGCAGAGAGCTTATATAAAAGCCACAGCCCCGACTTCCTAAAACATCCTGAGAGTACGCAGGAGTGGCAGACACGAGGCCAGGCAGTGGAGATGGAAAGATAAATAAAACAGAGTCCCTGAAGCCAGGTGGCTCCCAGGCCAGTGCTGGGAGACAGATGTGATGTCAATATCACAAAACAGCACAGGCAGTGTCCTCCCAGAGCCGGACACAGGGTGACAGAAACACAGCCGACTCCAATGTCTTAATCTGCATCCTGGGGCGACCTGTGCTCTTGGCCTTGGCCAGTGAACCAAGCCCAGAAAGAGAAGGGAAAAGAGCTTGTCAGAGGGGAAGCACTCACGAAGACACAGAAATGCAAGGCACGCTGCGGCTGGGACAGAATCAGGCAGCCTACTCTGTAGACTGGGGCGTATCCTGAGAGCCTTCATTGCCAAGTTCACCTTTGGGGTCAATGTTAAAGAAACTGAGAAGCAATCTGCACGTGTAAAACTCCAGCTCTAAAAAAAGAAAGATAGGCTGGTGTGTTCTGTGGCAGGGATATGTCATTGAGCAATGCGGAGCCGTGCCCCACCCACCGGTGGTGCCTGGAGTCCTGACCCTCTCCTCCCCCTGGTGTGACTTGACGCATGAAATTTCACTCTACTCTACTTTTAATTTCCCAAGCGGACAGTTCATTTGCACGTTTCTCTTTCATCAAGAACAAGTGGAGAAAGTCAATTCAACTGCGGTGTAAACACCTAGATTTCCTTGGAGAATGAGGCCAACTCAGGCAAGCGTGGAGAAACGAACATCCCACGGAATGTCAAGTTCACAATTCTTTTTCTTCACACTGTTTTTTCCTCTAAAGGAAAGGGGGGGGGGTGGTCATGAGAAGGAAAACACTATCTGTCATTACTGGAGTTTCTTTCTTCAGAGTTTTCCTACATCTCCAGAATCAGAATACTGTTGACTGAATATTTATAGCCACCTTCAGAAAATATGGGAAAGGCCTCCTCACCTTCAGCAACACGACACTCTGTTTTTGTTTTTGTTTTTGTTTTTTTTTTTTTTTTTGGGGGGGGGATAATATTTATTGAATGAATGAGGAAAATTTTCATGACTAAAGAAGAAAATTAGTTTACAAAAAGCCTGTTGACTGCAATCCTAATTCTATTTAGTATTTCCACTTTAATTTCTTTTTTAAATTAATTCATATTATAGTAGAATTCATTTTGACACATTGTATACAAATGGAGCACAACTTCTCACTCCTCTAGCTGTACACGGTGCAGAGTCACTTCAGTAGTGTAATCATACATATATATATAGGGCGATAATATCTGTCTCATTCTACGGTCCTTCTCATCCCCATAGCCCCACCCCTCTCCTCACTCCTCTCTACACAAACTAAAGTTCCTCCATTCTTCTCTATCCCCCTGCCCCACTATGGATCAGCACCCAGTTATCAGAGAAAACATTCGGCTTTTGGTTGTTTGAGATTGGCTTTTTCACTTAGCATAAAACTCTCTAGTTCCACCCATTTACCTGCAAATGCCACAATGTCTTTCTTCTTTAAGGCTGAGTAATATTCCATTGTGTACCCGTACCACATTTTCTTTATCCATTCATCTGAAGAAGGGCATCTAGGTTGGCCACCACTCCAGGGCACTTCTGACAGTTCAGGGATGCCCTCAACCCACCAAGAGCCTCCAGGCCTCCTCCAGCACACAGCCCTGGCCCTTCATCAGAGGGGCCTCTCCATCCTTCCAGAGACCGTTTATCTGCTCTCTTCTCTGCTTAACATTGACTTCAAACTCAGAACTAACAATAGCACAGCCATCAAAGTCAAGGTGATAACTCTGTATTAGGTTGTGCTCAAACTTGGCAAAGCATGGATCTCAAAAAAACACCTGCTATCTGGGCTGGGGTTGTGGCTCAGCGGTAGAGCGCTTGCCTAGCATGTGCACGGCCCGGGTTCGATCCTCAGCACCACGTAAAAAAAAAAAAAAAAAAAAAACGCATTGTGTACAACTAAAGCAAATAAATAAATATTAAAAAAAAAAAAAAAAAAAAACACCTGCTATCACCCAATGAACACTAGCCTGTCTCACCAGATCTACCGAAAGAGAATTTTTTTTGCAGTGCAGGGGATGGAAACCAGGGCCTCACGCATGTTAGGCAGGTGTTCTACCTCTCAGGTACACACCCAGCCCCAAGAAACAACTTAATAAATAAAGTTGGAAATCAAAGTAACAAACTGTTATACAAAACATGCTCTGCCTCCAACAGGGTTTGAATCTTGAATTGTCATAATCCTTACAAGATGGTGGCACAAGGACAGGGGACTCGGCTCAGCCTTCGTGTCCCGTTTCTGACAGTCCAGAACCTTGACCTGTACGCCCATGCTCCCCACCTCCACGCACCTGCACAGACACTTGCCTAAGACATTCCACCATGGTGCTGCCAACCCTTAGGAGGAAGCCCACCCCCTAAAAAAAATTAAAAAGTCCACGTGGACCCTGGAAGTATCAAGGGCATTTGAGAGGTGTTTGGGGGGTGGGGCAAGGAGGAGCACACAAGCATGGGGGGAAGGTCTCCTTCATCTGTGTGTCCTTGACCTTGCAAACATCTCACTCCATCCCAGGCAAGGGCATGGCCGGCACCAGGTGAGGATAGAATCCCCTGCTGCAGGTCTTAGAATAGAACACAGAGCAGTTTCTGCCCCAGTGAAAGTCAGCCCTCCTTCTCCTCAAATACATATTTAACATAATCCATATCTAACTGCATCCTACAAAGCATTGGGGGTATACAGAACATTCTAAAGGAAAAGAATCCACAGGACAATTCAATAATGGAGTTGCGAAGAAAAGGAATAACATTCTACGATTCGGTTGGATTTTAGACCTCTTTTCTGTTTCAGAAAAGAAACTAAAGTGGAAAAAAATAAATAAAATTAGGATTGCAGTTTAAATAGACTTTTTGCAAACTAATTTTATTCTTTTGGGGGTAATAATTATCATGCACCTTGAGCTTAGTATGTGTTGGAACACAGGGCTAATCACATTTCATGTTGATATCTAATTTAAACAACTGAAAACCCTAGCAGAGAGGCCTCGGATTTCTATTTAATAAGGAAGAAGACTGAGATTCAAGGGGTCAGGTAATCTGTCCAAGGTCTCACTGTGAAGTACATGACCCGACTTGAAGTCAAACCTAGGAATCCAAGCACACTTTGGAAACACACTTCTTTCTACATCAACTGCCTCTGAAATCAAACTGTGGATAAATTTCTCTGTCTTTTTGTTTTTGTTTTGTACTGGGGATTTAACGCAGGGGGAGCGCATTACCACTGAGCTACGCCCCAGCGCTTTTTATTTTTTTTTATTTTGAGACAGATTCTGAGGGCCTCACTAAACTGCAGAGGCTGACTTCGAACTTGTGATCCTCCTGCCTAAGCTTCCTGAATAGCTGGGATTACAGGCATGAAGTAACTGTTTCCAGAGAAAGAAAAGTTTTACTATTTCTACATTATAACAACGTTAGTTACATAACAAGATTTTTTTTTTCCAAATTTCTCCTTTCCTTGTAATTGTGGTCATAGAGGGCTCTTTGGAGTCACGAAAGTCAGTCAGAGAAGCTGTGAACTATTAAAATGAAAAATATTAAAAATGCTCACTGGCATTTCAGAAAATTACTATTGTAATATAGTTTTCAAAGGAAAACAATTTTTAAAAACAATTATAAGAATGTTTTGCTTTAGAGTGACCTTGGATGTAAAGTAAGACCTGAGTTTTTAATCCAGTTTCTGCATAAGAATATTAACAGCATTTTTTTTAAGTAAGCAATTCTTCCCATGGAAATTTATTTTCTGTTTAGCGGAAGATACTAAAACAGAAGCTTCTACTTACAATGTTTCAATAAACTAAGTAATGTGAGAAATTGCAGAAAGTCTTCAAATAGTCTGAAAAGAATTTACATAAAGCCAGATAGCTTCGTGATGGAAAGAGACAAATTAACTTTAACATTTCCTTTTAGGAACCTTCTTCACCTTGCAGGCAGCATTTTAAAATGAATTGCTACTATGTTATTTTTTAAAAACTCAGATGGCAGGGCGGACACAGGACAGCCTTCCATTAACTATGAACCCCCCCTTTCTTTAGCGGGCTCTGGATTTTTTTTCCCTTGGTGGGCCACATCATGGTGTTCAACCCCTTAGCTACAAAGACCCTAGTGTACAGTTTTCCAATCCCAAAGAGAGAAGTTGGAGGACTCAACAGAGAGGTTTTGGACATCTTATTACTCACTCCTTGGTGGCAGTGGGCCTGGGTACAATGGAAGGTCGTGCCATGCCCACAAGTAGGGGGACTATGTCGGATAGGACGCATGCTCACTATGCAGGTGGATCACCTCTGATGTTTCTTGAGTAGTTTACAACCAGGGTCACTCTGTCTAGACCCTCACCTAAAGGTTGGAGTTGAGGGAAGTAGCCAGCAGCCCCCTTCTCCAACTTCCTTTGTCATCACATTCTTTACAGTCCCTTTTCTTACTGCAAGCATTCCTAGGCACTGATTAGTGTTCAACCCAACACACGACTGGCACTCTGGGGAAAGCTCACGCCACTCCTCGGCAGGAAGACTAAGGTGTTTAGTTCAGGCCTTAAACAAGGAAGCAACTGGTGGAGGAGTTACTGGCAGCTATCCTGTAACCACACAAAAGAACCGACTGTAGAATGAGGTTGTGCAGAGCAGGGCAAAGAGAAGGGCAGAAACCAGAGTCTTGACCTCATTGTGCTTTTACTGAATCAAACCAAAGCAAGTCCACTCTCTCTCTGGGCAACCAAACACACCAACCAATGAATTCCACTTACTGTTGACACCAATATGATCTTTGTCTTCTGTTGCTTACAATCAAGTCATCCTAATTCATACAGATGGTTCAACGAGTAAAGAGGTTCATGTACTCCTTAGCTGTTCCATAAATACAAACAAAAATAAGAGTCATATTTCATATCTGGTTCTAGAAAAAAATTTGAAAGTGATAGCTCAATAATGAATGTTATTACTAATCTTGACTAAAATCAGGAGGAGATAAAGGCTGCCTCTGTCAAACAGAAAGAGGGGGGAGATGTTAACGGCACCTTATATACTTCATGAAAACATTCATCCACTTAAAAATGGAAAAAGAACGAGGAAAGCAGAGGAGGATTATGAAATTGGGAGTGATTCTAAAAGATCTGAGGCAAATGGTAAAGATTATTAGATGCTAAAAAAAAATGACAGCTTTACAGGAAAAAAAAAAAGTTGTGGATTCAAGCCAGTTGTGAAGGTTATCTAACCTTCATGATTCCACTTGGATTCCTGCATATTAGAAACCTATTCCTAACACAGGAAATTTCTACACAGGCGATTTGACACAATTTCCCTTTTCTTCAGGGATAAAGGAGCAATCCTTTTAATGCAGCCTTATAGGGATATTAATATGAAATTAATATTAACTTGTAATGACTTATGAAAGAATAATGCCAAAAGTCATTTTCCATGTGGAGCTTTACAAGATATGATTCAGAGCTTACACTGCCAGGGAAGAAAATGTATAATTGAGTAGAAAAGACTGGGAGCCCCTTCAGAAACTGAGGAAAACCTCCCACTCAAGATTGACTGAAGTTCTAGGGGAAGCTTCCCAGTCCAAAATGACTGAGACCCCAACCCCACCCCTGTGGAAAAGGTGAAAAGCTGACTTCTGAGGAGAACTGTCATGGAGGTTTCCAGTGCCTGGGTCCAATGCTTTGGGTAAGGAAATATCAATTTGGATGGCACATCAAGATACTGAATTATGGGGGCTGGGGTTGTGGCTCAGCGGTAGAGTGTTGGCCTAGCACGTGTGCGGCCTGGGTTCGATCCTCAGCACCACGTAAACATAAATGCATTGCATTGTGTAAAACTAAAGCAAATAAATAAATATTAAAAAAAAAAAAGATACTGAATTATTTGGCACCAGATGAAAGGAACTGGATTTTGGTATCTAAAGCTTAGTCACTTGGTATAGTCCTTGAGGTGGGTGTGTGTGTGTGTGTGTGTGTGTGTGTGTGTGTGTGTGTGTGTGTGTTTTACTCACACTAATGGAAAAAGAGACATTTATTTTTGTTGAGACTTTCAAAAAAGTAACTCTGCCCTATTCATTTTGCCCAGGTAGCCTGGTAGGAAGGATGACAGGGCAGGAAGTCGGTGGGCTCCTGCAACCCAAAGAACTCAAGTTCACACAGCCTGCAGAAGAACAATGTGTGGATGGTCAGGAAAATAAAGACATTAACCCCAAGTTTTACAGTCATTTAAGAAAAAAAAAAAGTTATGTAACTCACTCTCCCAAAATTACTTTTGACTCATCATTTTTTACATATACTCTGGAAAAAGTCTTAAGGTTTCTTCACAGAATATTCCCCTACACTCATTGGAAATGACTCTAGAACATCCTTCTACATTGTCAGGTCCAATCAAAACTATAAACCCTAAAATAAACTAAAGAGGTGGGTGGTAAAATAAAATGAAAAACAAACCAAAAAAATCAGATGATTTAATTTATTGTGTCATTTATTATTGGTAGAATTTTTTTTGGATCTAGCTTCTGGCCATATGTAGATTTAATAAACAGGCCTTCCATGTCTTCATCCAAACTATTTTCTTTCAATATTGAAAACAATGTGTTCTGAGCCAACTCTGGAAGAAAAATTCTTAGAAATTTCTTTTCGGGTTTATACTGATTCTGTCTTCAGTGGGTTTTGGGTGTGGCTGCTTAATTAATCACCTAGCCATTTAATTGTGGTGTTATTTAGTTCATATTTTCCCATTTCCTCTACAAGGGCATTCATTAACTAATTCCACAATGATATATTGAACACTTCTTATGTGCCAGGACTTCAAGTGCCAGAATAAATGACATCTGGCCCCAACTTCAAGAAAGTCACAGTCTGGCCTCAGCAACTTAGTGAGATCCTGTCTCAAACTAAAAAAAATAAAAAATAAAGGGTTGGAGAAGTTACTCAGTACCAAAGTGCCCCTGGGTTACATCCCAGTACCAAAACAATTTTTTCCTTGCTTTCCAAAATCTTAAAAATAGACATACTAATTTAATTTTGGAATATACTTCTATACAGTTGTATCATATGTAATAGATTAATTAATGTAGGGATCACTACGATCATGATGTATAACTATTATATTACTCTCGAGAAATTCTCTATGGTACCCCTTCCTAGGCACAACCTACCCCCAACCCTAGCACCAATGATAGATCTGTCTTCCATCACTATAATTTTGCTATTTTGAGAATATTATGTAAACAGAATCCTACAATATGTAACCTTTTGAGGTTACAGTCAGCATAATGGCTTTGAAATCCATTCAAGTTGTTATATTTATCAATAGTTCATTCCTTTTTATTACTGAATATTATTCCGTGATATGGATATACCACCATTTATGCCTATTGGAGGTCACCTGAGTTATTTCCAGCTTGAGGATTATCATAAATACAAATGATATGAACATTTTTTAAAAAATATTTATTTATTTGCTTTTTAGTTGTACACAATGTGTTTATTTTTACGTGGTGCTGAGGATCGAACCTGGCTAGGCGAGCGCTCTACCGCTAAGCCACAATCCCAGCCCATGATATGAACATTTATGTACAGGTTTTCATGTGAACTTAAGCTTTCATTTCTCTAGACTAAATATCCAGTAGTTAGATTTCTGTTTTGTGTGGTATGTATGATTTTATCTATATAATAAACTGCCAAACTGTTAAAGGAAAGTCACAGTTTAATCCACAGTCCACTGAACAATTCCAATACAGTGATGTGATAGGTATAGTTTCTCAGAACCCACAAGATTTTATATGTCTCCAAATTTTGCTGAAAAACCACCATAATGGAAATGTCTATTATTTTCCCTAATTTAACCATCTAATTTGCACGTTTAAAAGAAAGAAAAAAAAGAAGAAGAAGCAAAAACGCTGGGCACAGTGGCCTGTAATCCCAGTGACTCAAGAAGCTGAGGTAGGATGATGGCAAATTCAAGGTCAGCCTGGGCAATTTAGTGAGACCCTGTCTCAAAATAAAACTATCAAAAAGGGCCAGGGGTGCAGCTCAGTGGTGGGTCAATTGCCTAGCATCCACAGGTCTTGGATTCGGTCCCCAGTACCATGCAACATGACACAGAGCCAGCTCCTACAACAGCATTGGTCAGGAACATTTTCTGAGAACGTATAAAATGTATTAAATGTTCTTTTTACTCAGTACAGGGAGATGCACATGCTACTCTGATTACAGATCATGATTTTTAAAAATGTTTATTTTTTCATCTGCTTATTCATTTCTCTCAAGGTTTCCAGAGAAAATAAAGTAGCTCTTCTGAAAATTTGTAGCTGTTGTTTGTTCAACAGACTTGCAGATAATAAAGTCCCAAAATGATACTCAATTCCAGGCAGGCAACAGGTATCAAGTACCTGCCTGATTATCTAGGGGCACTTACTAGCTCCCCAAGGCTCACCTATGAGACAGACACTGAGATTCCATCGCAGTGGGAAGACCTAAAACAGAGGGGGTCCATCAACTGGCTGAGGACCACAGAACTAGGGTTTCTTGGATTCTAAATTCCTTTCATTTTTCCCCACCCCTGCTGGAAAAAAAAAAAAAAAAAAAAAGCCTTTTCTCCGTTATTTGTAACTTAAGACAAAGCTTTGTCTAACTGGAAGGGGTGGGGGCAAGTTGACAGCAAACACAATCAGAAATTTGGAGAAACAGCCCACAAGCACAGCACATGAGAAGAGTTTTCGAGGTGTAGAAACTGCTGGGTCTGGGAACACAGATTCTTCTGTGAGGGAAAGGAGCTGTTCCGCAGAATAAAAATAAGGACATCTGTCCTTTTCTATCATCCAGAAGGGGAGCTTCGTAGAACATTACCTGAGAGGATTCCCCCCGCCCCATTAAAGTCACAGAGTTTAAAGTTCCAGTGCTTTCGAAAATTGTCAATTGTGCGAATGAATCCACAAGAGCTTTTACACAGAAATATTAGGTGCACAGGAGTCTCCAGTTGAACTCCAGAAGAAACAGAATCCCCCCCAAAGAAATATCTGTCTACTAGTCATTTGATTGTTAAATAAAAATTCTATTCCAGGAACAGTATAATGAGAAATACCTAAGGGCTTAAATTATCTGGTAATTAGCACAATAGTATGCAAATTGGTGTAACTAAACAAATAATGAACAGATGGACACTGGAAAACAAAATAAAATGCTAACTATACAGTAAATAAACATCAGATCACCTTTAAAACAAGTTTTCACGGGATCCTGTCCTAGAGAACATGCAGAAGAAAATTCTCTTGAGGTCTTTTTGGCGGAGGGTGTGAGGGTCAACTTAAAGCCCTTTTGGCTCTGATTATATGAACCTCTTGGGGGTGGGGGGGTAGCCTTTTCTCTATATTTGCAAGGCAGAAAAGACAAAGAGGATTTTCTCTTTCTGCTGCTCAAGGTCCCATGTGTCGCTGCCAGCTGAACTTATTCCATTGAAACCTTCAACAAATAAATGCTGAGCACTTTCTACGCCCCAGGAATTAGTGAAGTATTAGAGGTAAACAGGCAACAGAGGGATGAGGTCCCCCCTCCAGTGAAGACGACATTCCAAAGTGGGCAGAGAGACACCAGCCAGGCAGGGCCGCTGGGGCTGTAATAAGCACGCGGAGGGACGTGGGGGCGGGAGGGAGCGCACTGGAGATGTCGGGGTGGGTGGACGCCTTTCCACCTATCGGAGAAGAAAGCCAGCCTCGCCTCCCCGCCTCCCACTCTCCTTCATATTTATAGATTTGATGATACAGAATGAGGGGGGATGCCTGGCAAATGCTGGCTGGATCACCCATGTCTTTGGCAAACATGTCCTGAGCTCTGCAAGGAAGACCCTCAGGTTGCCTGCGAAGGGCTACAGCCACCGGGCTGTTCGGGGCCCAATCCAGTGTCAAGACAGGAGCTCCCAGGAGGGAGCCCGCCCAGGGTTAGGGGCTCAGGGAAGACTTTCCATTGGAGGAGGAGAGTAGGATTTATTCAAGTAAAGTGGGAAGGAAGGGGAAATAGTCTTCCAGATGGAGGGAACAGCCTTTGCAAAATGGAGCTCAGAATATTGGGAACAGCAGGTGGTTTAGTGGCTGGGTTATAAAAGGATGGGGGAGGGAGGAGGCTGAATGGATCTAGAGGGAGAAAACCAAGAACAAGGGCTAGATTATGAAAAGCATGAAACCAGGGATACGGGCTTCGTCCAAATGCTTCGTCCAAATGCAATGAGGAGCCAAGGAAGTATCCAAGAACGCCAGATGATGAAAGCATTGAATCAGCACAGGAGAAGGACGGAAGGGTCTGTGGCCTTTCCCTGCTTCACATTGTACTTTAGGACACGGCATGAGTTGTTACTGAGGCTGAGAGGCAGGGGGAGGAGAGAGGCTCTAGCAAACCCAACAGACCCCTTTCTTTCCCCCGAAGGCCTCTCCATTCCTTCCCCAAGTCCCCTCCACCCTGCTCTGCCTTGCCAGCTGATAGCACAGGTTGTGGGGACAGGAGACGCTGCAGGGCTGGGCTGGCCTCCCTCTACCCTCTGAGATCAGAAGCCAGCTCCTGCCTCTGCAGGATGCTCCCTCTTATTTGCATGTCAAACTAGAGGGAGAGCACGTTTCCTTCCCTCTGCTACCATGGGCTGGTGTTCCCAGCTAAGTGACAACACCTACTCGTGTACCAGGGCTCCAAACGATTGCTAACACACACATGACCATATGCAATTGACTCACTTCGCCCCAAAATGAGGGCACCTTTACATAGCAGAGTCCTTCCTTAGACCTCCCACAGGAATAGCCTTTCTACACCTCTGTCCACACACCAGGCCCAGCCAAAGATGAGGCTAAGAAGGAAAAACGTGCCACATGTCCATGTGTTTGTGTCAAGGAAAGGTGTGGATGTCATCTTCAGTGGGTAGGAAGTAAATGTAGCAGCAGATTCACTTCCTCCTACTAGGCTTGAGCACCACAGCCTGACTTTCCGGAAGGGGAGAGAATTCGAGAAGTAGATAGAGTAGTCACATGGTAGGGATACAGATTTCCAAATCCTCTCCAAATAAGAAGTATGGGTACAGACTGGGGTGTAGCTCAGGGGAGAGAACTTACCTGGCATGGACAAGGTCCTGAGTTCAATCCCCAGTACCAGAAAAAAAAAATAAAGTATGGTTTTAATTGTCCGCTGTTTTTATAGATAACCTATCTGTTGGTGCTCAGTTCTCCTCCTGTCACCAAGCAGGAAAAAATTAAGTACAAAGGAAACACGGCCAGAACTCTCAGAAAAGGTGAACACGATTCTAATCCATGCTGAAGACAGTTGTCCAACAGAAGGCAAGAGGTCACAATCAAAATTTCTAACTGAAACTCACCACAGAACAAGAGAAAAGGTCTCTGGTTTGGAGAAAGTTGGGTTCAACAGTTATTTAACCCCTTTAGATCTGTTTTCTCATTGGTAAAAACTGCATATATAATATGCTGCTTACGGGGTTCCAGCAAGTATTCAATCAGATATCATTTATAAAATACCTGGGACGGTGTCCCGAGCCAAATAAATGTATCTATTAGCAAGAGAAATTGTAAAAGCCTCAAGGATTCCGTAGGATGAGAAAAGTTCTACAGGTGGATGGTGGTGATGGTCACTACACAATTGAGAATGTACTCAGGTCACTGAACTGGACCTTCAAAAACGGCTAACATGGTAGATTTTCTGCTATGTATATTTTACTACAATTTAAAACACACACACACACACACACACACACACACACACACACACACAGAGTTCCAAGGACAATTTGAGAAGTGCTTGAAACGCCTGCATGGGGAAACTTGTAAAGTAATCAAGAAGGTTTCTTCTCTTTTAAACAGGATGGTTTTCTTTCAAGCTTAGTGAATTGCTTCTCATTACTGAAATATGCATTTTAAGTAGTGAATTGTTACTAATAAAATGTTTGATGGAGTATCATTTAAGTGTACAAAATGAAACACTGGGGTTTTTCAGGAAGCAAATATTTTAGAAGGGAAGGAAGAAAAGAATTAATCATTATATGTTAAAGCCCCCTTCAGTTGCATAGATCATTGCTCCTACTCTCAACTTAGGTTTAACACTTACAAATAAAATTGGTTTTGCCACATTAAAATATGGCAGCCCCATTTTTACTGACTATTGACACTGTAGGACCATATTACAATAGATCTGCAAGGCAGACAGTCTTCTCCCTTCCCTGGGACAGTGTCCAGGGACCCTCCCCATTCTGTTAATGCCCCAGATTGTGGTTCTGTGAGGACAGGATCTGCTGTGGGCTACAGACTCAACAAATAATTGGTAAGCGAATAAGACTTTATATCTAATCTATTCCCAATGGATAGTTTTGCCCTAACTCAATGAAGTTTTGCTTCACTGATTATGCTTATAAAACAAACAAACAACTTAAGGATGCAGAGTTTCCTGAGAAAGGTGGAAAAGGAGCAGTTCAGCAGGACTGGAGGTCCCAGGAGATGACAGCCCTCGGTAGTGCTTTCCGCCGTGACCAGATTTCAGTCACACCTGCAGTCATGGAGCTGGTACTGCTGGCTCTCTGTGTACAACCCACAGACAGGCCAACCCCCAAACCTGCCTTCTGCATCCCATCCCATCTGATGTCTCCCATGGCTCCTATCTGTTCCCGAAATCTTCTTGTTTTTCATCCACTTCCCCCACCCCTCCAACCTCCAAAGGGAATCCCAGCAAATGAGAGACTTGTCATCTCAATCACTGCCAAATCCTATTTTCCAGCACATGACAGGGCTCCTTCCAAATGAATGAGTGAGTGAGTGAACAAAATAAACCCTCATCTCCTGCTTCTGCTGTCACCCAAGTCCCACTGAACATGGCCAGAACCTTGGCTGTCATGATGACCTTGAAATGCCCAGCTCCTGAGATGTTGTGACACCCTCCCTTTGGGGAACCTTGAGACCTTGTCTCTCAGAGGCAGAGTCACCTGAAGGCCAGTGGGCAGGAGGAAGAAGAGCTGTGCTGGACCCTAGTTGCAAGGGTATAAAACACTGGCGTCACAGAAAAGTCAAGAATCACCATGACACTCACCCTGTGGGTGGGAAGGTCAGTCTGAGTGATCTGAGGCCAGGACAGATGGGCTACTGAGTGGACAGAATCTGATAGGAAAAAAGGCACGTATGCTCCAACCAGACTGGGGACAGGAGCTCCTCTGTCCCTATGACACTGAGTCATGCAATAAGCTGAGCAGCTCATACCCTGTGCTCTGTCCCCATTGAACCACTGAAAAAAGAACAACTGATGGGACCACGGGATGGTCACCGGGGTTGCTGTGTGGCAGAAACAGCTGCCAAAGGGGCATGGGGCACCAGTCTGTTTGGAGGTGTCCTCTGACAAAGCAGATGGCGGCTCCCCTTCTCCCAGATGAACCATCGCACATTCCATTCGGTGCAGCTTGAGAAAGGGCAGGTCCAGGCGAGGAAGGAGGCGCCAGGACACAGGGCTGCAAAGGAACTGCTTGGCCACAGGGCGGGGGACACCTCTTCCCACCGGGATGGGGTTGAGACTCTTCTTCAAGAAGCAAACAGGAACTCCTTGGGAGTGGCTTCCAGTGCACCCCGATCCTCACCAGCATGTCCATGTCACTTCGGAGAGGCCCGGGGGGCCCCAGGGAGAATCCTCTGAGGGCAGGCTGTACCCAACCCAAGAAACAGCCTGTGTGTGAGCTTTACACCAACCAGACCCCAGCCTCGGGGAGCCAAGTGCCTGCAAAAGGTCAGAACATCCCTGATGAACGCCTGTGCCTAACATTTTAAGAAGAATAACTTCAATTTGCACACAGCCCTGGGGACCAAGTGTTCAGAACCACCAGGAACGGTCTGCTTAGGGATCTAATGACCCTTGGACTCAACAAGCCCGTTCTGCCGTCCATGCTGTATGGGTACACTTGAAGTTGACCTTCTCCAGCTCAGCCTCCCATGGAGCCAGAAACCTCGGCTATTTGAGGATCACCGCTTACCGCTTCCCCAGGGAAAAGACACACGAACCCCTCAACTTCACTAACCTCCTTCCACAGGACCCCTACCGCACCCTTTCACCTCTCCCCTTGCCTCTCCCTGGTACGTGTCCAATTTCTCCGCGTGTTCCCCAAGTGTGGTGGCCAAAACAAAACGTGACACTCCAGCAAGGGGATCAGTTCCAGAAATGAGGAGCCTCGGCTCAGCTCCTTTATACCTCTCAGAGCTGGAGCCGCCGCTGGCCAGGGGCCAGCTTCTTGGGGTCTCTCAAGGGAGACCCACAAACCCGAAAACACTCCACTTCTCAGGCCAAGCGTGGGTCAGGATGAAGAAAGAACACTCAGAGGGCCCCCAGAAGGCCAGGGGCCCAGCCTTCCAGCCTCTTGGAGTTTCATTTTCCTCATCTCTAAAATGGGAATAACTACATGGGACCTATTTGCTCCAGGCTGCTGTGAGGTTCACATAGATGGGCAAATTCTTAAATCAGACACTGGCCCCCACCGGCTCCCCCTGCAGCTAGAGTATCCGACAGCCTCCTTACACTGGTCTGCAAAGCCCCGCACGGTCTGGCTTTGTCAGCTGATCTGATCTCTCGACTCTGGGCGTCTTGCTATTCTCCACAACCTGAGGCTGCTCTCCTCGTGGGACCCTTACTTCTCCATCCCCCTGCCTACAACGCTCGTCCCCAGAGTTTGCATGGCGGTGATTTGGTTCCTCTAATTTCCAGTGTCTGCTCAAAGACATTTTCTGAAGCCTTCATCCATCCGCATTTAAAATAAGCCCAGGTTAAGCTGAGGAAAGAATTTAGGAGCAGGTATTTTGAGGAAGGGGGTGAATCTTAGCTCCAAAGTTGGCCAACCACCTGGCAGCCTGCAATGGAGTTCAATGGCACCATGATCAAGTAGAGACCACCCAGAAGAGCAGGGGCATCAGCCAGCCAGGAAGGATGCTTTGGCTAGACTGCCAACAGCCCACCCTTGCATGGTGCTCTAGGGTTAAAGTCATTCACTCATTTGTCCAACAAATCCTTGCTGAGTGCATCCTCTTGCCAGGGTTGGAGACAGAGACAGGAAGGATAAACGGATTCCAGACAGTGGTAAATACATTTCTTCCAACCACTTCCAACCAACGTGTCATATGGCAGTTACATGACCCAAATGGCTACCTCCCTGAATGGTGGCCCCTGCACAATGGGGGGAAACGCCTCAACTTTTCAAGGCCACACTCAATAGTTTGAAACCATCTTTCCCAAGATTCACCATCCTCCTTAAAGTCATCTACTCCCAATGCCCTTACCCAGTGTGATGATAAATGTTTTTGTTTTTTCTTGGAGGGGGGTGGGTAGGGTCCTGGGGATTGAACTCAGGGGCACTCCACCACTGAGCCACATCCCCAGCCCTATTTTGTATTTGATTTAGAGACAGGGTCTCACTGAGTTGCTTAGAGCCTCACTTTTGCAGAGGCTGGCTTTGAACTCACGATCCTCCTGCCTCAGCCTCCCAAGATGCTGGGGTTACAGGCATGCGCCACCACGCCTGGCTCGATGACAAATGTTTTATGCACACAAAATCTGCTGTGAGGGCAGCCACAGAGGTGCTGATCTCCCAACATCTGAATCACTGCATACTTTCAAAATAACACCTGGCATGCACCTTCTCAGAGCTGTTCTCTTCCCTCATTTTTGTTTTTATGCTGTAAGATAGTGAATCATCAAGTACCGGGAAGGAACCCTGAAGATGACAAGACTTAGCTGCTTCTCTCAGGAAATTCCACTGTCCTTCCCCAGGGCTGCATCCTCCTGAGCCTCCTGCTCATTCACTGATCCTTAGGTGGACCCTCTGAACAGGGCACCATCTCTCATCCTAAAACAGCATCTACAAAGTGCTTTCTCTCTCCTTTCTTTTTTTTTTTTTTTTTTTTTTTTTTTTTTTTTTTTTTTGTACCAGGGATTGAACTCAGGGGCACTGGGCCACATCCCCAGCCCTTTTTTGTATTTTATTAGAGACAGGGTCTCACTGAGTTGCTAAGTGCCTCACCATTGCTGAGGCTGGCTTTGAACTTGTGATCCTCCTGCCTCAGCCTCCCAAGTGCTGGGATTACAGGTGTGCACCACCACGCCTGGCTCAAAGTGCTTTCTTATATAGTGCATGGAATGGGTCCAGTAGGAATTTCAAGAAGGGAGATACAGAGAGGTGTGAGGCCATCTGAGAAAGCTTCTCAGGCAAGATAAAGACAGCAAATCTTACCAGGAAACATTTGGATGAGCAAAGCAGCAGCCTTGGTCTGTGTTTATCAGGGAAGAGGGGAAACGTGAGGGACAAGGTCCAGGGGCAAACACGAGGTCACCAGTGAAGAAGAGGCATTACAGTCACATGGGAAGTGACCAAGTTATAAGTGGCTTCCGACATCAAGGTGAAGCATTTGAGCTGAATGTTCAGTGTTCTCTATTCCTAGGGTTGGAAAGAAGTAGAACTATACACAAAGGCAAGATAAAAGGCCAGGGTGTCACTTTGCCCTGTCACTTTGCCTCAGGAGCAGCTGTGGCCCCTGGACTCATCACTGTCCCCTCCTGCTGTCCATTCGTGGCACCGGGAAGCATCAACAGAAATGATCAAAGACATCCCATGAGCAAGACCAACCCCAAGGTCTCTGCAGATGCTCCGCTCTTTCTGCACCTGAAACCCCACACTTTTTCTCTCTCCTCCTCTCTCCCTCCTCTCTCCCTTCTCCCCTCTCCCTCTCCTTCTTTCTTTCTTTCTTTTTTTTTTTTTTACTTTCCTTTTCTTTTTTTTTTTTTTTTATCCTTTTTTGTGGTGCAGGGGATGAAACCCAGGGTCTGTCTGTGCATGCTAGGCAAGCACTCTACTGCTGAACTACATCCCCAGCCCTTTCTTTTTTTTTTTTATTCTGAATTTTGACACAGGGTCTCACGGAGTTGCCCAGGTTGGCCTCAAACTTGGGATCCTCCTACCTCAGCCTCCAGAGTAGCTTGGATTACAGGCGTGCACCACGGCGTCCCACTCGCCCCTCACTTTTGATGAAGCCATCCGTAAACGCTGGCTCGAATCCAGAAAAAAAATGGCACATTGTAACAAAATCAGGAACTCTAGTATTAAAAACACGCAGCTCAAAAATTGTGAGAATCACTGTTTGGCACTTTTCTGCAAGATAGCGCGGAGGTTGAAACGAAACTAGAGGTAGAGGATGCGGCCTCGTCGGTAATAACTATAATCAGGGCCTTCCCACACACACTTGTCACTAACAGCCACACTGCCACTTGCCCTGCTGTGAGTGACAGCTGCCAACCTCCACAGGAGAACAACACGCCAAAGTTGGGAAGAAAGGACAGCTGTATCTTTCACTCTGTCTTTTCATCTGTTTTACCTTCTATTTATATGTAAATGCGTTTTTAAGACTTTTTATTGGTGCATTCTAATTATACATAATAGTGGGGTTCATTATGCCACATTCACACAGGCAAATAATCTGATCAATCTCCTTCCCCAACACCTTCCCCTTGCCTCCCCTCCTCCCTCCCCTGATCCTCTGGCTCTACTTCAACTATTATTAATTATTATTGCTACTACTCCTACTACTATTTTAATTCATGCATTATGATTATATATATAAGCAGGATTCACTGTAGTATAGTCATATGTGGATACAGCATAATTTGGTACATTTCGTTTCCCATACATACTTCATATGTTAGTGTTTTTATTGTCATCTTGGGCTTTCAATACTTTGGAACAAGATATTTTCACTACATTAAGTACAAAGTTTATTAAAGTTATAGTGTTAGAAACCACAATAAAATAAATTTCCTGGTAAATTAAACACAAGGGTAATATTTGCTTTTGTTTTTAATTAGAGAAGCTCTAACAGAAATATCCCCTTTGTTTGAAGTGGAGACTGTTATTTCTGTTTGCTCCACGGAGCCACAACACTTTACGGAACAAACTGGAAGGTATTATGAGACCAGAAAAGTTCGTTGTACCCCTAAATGCAATGCTTTAATGTTTTGCTTCTTCCAAGGGAGCTGCACTTCAGTAAGTACTATACTAGCAGCAGAATCAAGGAAAGAGTTTTTACAAATCCAAATTCTACCTGTAATCCCAGCTGCTGGGGGTGGTGGTGGTTGAGACAGGAGGATCACACGTTCAGAGCCAGCCTCAGCAAAAGCGAGGTGCTAAGCAATTCAGGGAGACCCTGTCTCTAAATAAAATACAAAATAGGGTTGGGGATGTGGCTCAGGGGTTGAGTGCCCCTGACTTCAATCTCTGGTACCCACACGCCGCCCCCCAAAAAAATTCTAGGACATGATCCCAGATATCATGAGTCAGAATCTCTGCAAAGAAGCTCACAGGTGTTCCTCGGGAACATCCTTGGTTAAGAAGGCTTGGTTACGACAGACAAATTGTTTTCTTTTGTTTTGTAGACAGGGTCTCACTATGTTGCCTAGGCTAGACCCCCGATTCCTAGGCTTAAGAAATCTTCCTCCCTCAGCCTCCTGAGTAGCTAGAATGACAGGCCAGCGCCTGGCCTAAAAAAATATTTTTAACTGTGAATTTTGACCTTCCATAAACTCTCTAAAGAAAATTCAAGATGTGAAAAATTCTTTCTAGTGTTCCTGGAAAGAAACAAGCATGGATTTTTTTTTTTTTTTTTTTTTTTTTTTCATGTCCATGCTCTCTCTTCAGAACAGAAAAGCGACCTTAATTCCCTGCAAAGGGCAGAAGAGGATATAGTCTCAGGATGACCGCTATAGGAAGGGACCACTGTAGCCAAACTGTGTTCACTCCATTTCCCCCAACCAGTGCTGCTCCAGGCTGGACCCCCAGTGCAGCCTTTCAACAGTGGGGGACGGGTGAGAACATTCTCCTGACATCGTGAACAGTCAGTGCCCTAAACCAAACAAGAGGCACACCCAGGGGCCAGTCCCCATGCAGTCATCGGGGCTCAAGGGAGAGGAGAGAGCCAAAGCGGCAGGGGTGCTGGGTTAAACCATCTCCCGCGGTTCCTGGAAGTGAGGCAGGATAAAATAAATTGGGGATCAATTCTGCAGGGCTCTGAGGGCCGGGGCAAAGGCCAGGAGCATCCTGTTACGAACAAACACGTGGTTACTAAAGATTTTTCACTGCACAGGAGCTGACATGGAGCTGCAAAACATACCAATTAAAAGCATGGCCTGCAGCCAGGCCCCCCCCCCCCCCCCCCCCCCCCCCCCCCCCCCCCCCCCCCCCCCCCCCCCCCCCCCCCCCCCCCCCCCCCCCCCCCCCCCCCCCTGCCCCAGCCCTGAATCCCAGGTCTTTCAACTTCGACTGTGGGATCCTGGGCAGGTGACTTACCCTCTCTGGGCCTCAGTTTCCCCCCCTATTAAATGGGAATGATAATAGTACTGACCCCATAGGGCGGTACTGAGGATCAAATGGGTTTGTTTTTATGAAGAACTGAGAACATAGAGAGTGTGTGTTCATCCTATTAACAAGTAATTCTGGGGTGAATTTCGAGGAGAAAAGACTGGATGGAGAGAGACCACAGGGAGCATGTAATAGAGACGGTGCGTGGAGCTGTATCTGGTTTTCTAAACGGACTGGATGAAGGAGAAGCTTCTCAGGGGGACTCTGATGATCTCGTGGGATGGGACACTAAAGAGAAGCCAAGAGGACAGAATTGGCCAAGAAAGCAAGTAGGCAGTCAGGCATGAAGGAGAAGAGAGGAGGCTACTGACCCAGGGACGTGGGTTTGACTCAGCCAAGAGTCACTGGGGAAATTATTTGACCTAAGTCTTGCTGTCACCAGCTGTAAAAGGAGTTGATTCTTGGGACGTGCCTCGTGGAGTTGCTGGCGAAGATTAAATAAACCAATATAAAACGATGTAATTTGATCATTCTTTAATAACATATTATTGCTATGGTTTGGATAAGTGTGCCCCAAAGGCCCTTCTATTAAAGGCTTGGTGTCCAGTCCATGGGAGATAGTTAAGCCTTTGAAAGTCTTCTAGTCACCGGGGATTGTGACCTCCAAGGGGATACAGGAGCATCAGCCCCTCCTCTTTCTCTCTTTGCTTCTCAGCTGTCACGCAGGGCGCAGCTTGCTTCACCATGTGCTCCCTGCCACAGGCCCAAAAGCCGCAGGGCCAACGACCATGGACTGAAACTCCTGAAAGAGTGAGCCAAAACAAACCTTTCTTCCTTATAAGTTGATTTCTCTGGTATTTTTGTTATAGTCATAGAAAAAAAAAAAAAAAACCTGACTAACACAGTTATATACCATAAATGTAACAATATAAATTACCTTGCAGATTTTTTTGACACAAAGTGAACAGTCAGCCACACTGAGGTCACTGTTATTATTTTGAAAGTTAAATGTTCCTATGAATTTTGAAAGTCTCAAGAGGTGAGATGAAGCTAAATCACTCATATTTGCAATTGCTCCTTCATTCACTTGTAAGCACCATGGTAGGTCCTAGTGACGTTGTCGTGTACAAGGAGATCTGGCCTTTGCATTCAGGAGAGATGAGATTTCTCACAAAAGAAAGCCAAATGGAGAATGTGCAACACAGCCCTGACCCAGCAGATAGGTTTACCCTTACAGACATCATCTGGCTCCATCCCTACCGCCTGGTATCAGGAAAGACAAGATGTCATTACCCAGGCCTCCAGATGGGAAATCCTAGGAGAAACTGGGTTGTCCTTGGCCACAAGGCTAGGACGACCTGAGCTGGTCTTGAATCCAGGTCTTGTGACTAGCACACCTGTTCTTCCCTCCCTGCACCAGCAGACTGGTGAGGCCGCCCCGCCTGCCTCCAACTCCCTCTGTGTGAACCATCTCTGGGCAGCCATGGCCTTCGACCTGGGAGCAGCCACCATGCAGGTCCTGTGCTACAGGCCACAACCACAGGGCAAGAGCTTCCCACAGAGGCAGAGGCTGCTACTGCCTGCCAGGCCGTGGACTTCTTCAGAGCGGCAGGTTAAAATCAAAATCAGAACACTGCAGCAACAGCTGTGGAGGCAGCTCACAGGGGCTGCACACCAGCCGCTCTGGCCCTGCTCTCTGTGGTCCAGGGAAGAAACGCTAAGCCTCGAAGGGCCCCAGGAACAGAACATTTTGTTCCAGAAAGAAAAAGCATCTCAGATCAGTCAGGTGCACACGCCCCTTTTCTGCCACGGGTATAAGCAGGGCCCCCTCGGGAGATCCCGCAGGGCATGGGTGGACGTCCACAGCCTTTTGTTGAGGAAATAGTCACTTCTATTTCAAGGGGAAGGTTTCTGAGATTTATCCAAACAAACTCCAATCAAAGCCATTGTTGCCACATGGAAAAGCAGATGGGAAACGTCCCTTTTGCCGACCTGAAGAGTCTGCAGTTGCGGTCCTACCGTCCACCTCACTTTAAAAATAATCCTGCGTCATTTATCAAAATGTACTATTGAAAAAAGTCATCATCAGATAGCAAATCGATTGCTTAAAACAAAGCCACCGGCTCAGCCTCCTGGGATCCCAATTTTCTGAATTGGAAAATGAAAAAGATTCCGGTGTTTGGTTGGGGTATAAATTGCAACAAACTTTTTGGGACAATCAATCTGGCATTAGAATGTAAAACGTGCATGCCTTTGATCCTACAATTCCACTTATGAGAATATTTCAATAGAAGTAAAAGAACCCAGTATAAGAGGATGCGTGAAGGGGGATGTAGGATCCAAGAACTGTACAGAGAGGCACAAACAAACAAATCACAGAAACAACCGGAAAGGCTATCAACAGGGAAGTGGCTTTTGAATAAATTACAATATTCATATCATAGTATACCACAAATATACTATTAAAACAGATGAGTTGGAGGCCTTTCATTAAATATAGCAGAAAAAACAAAGAGACTAAGAGAAGAAATGACTGTTACCAAGACAGGTAGAAATAACTGTGCAAGCAGAAGACTGATTGGGAGACCAGAAAATCAAAAATCCAAGCTTCAGGGTGTCATGGTGAAAAAAAAACAAAAACAGCTGTTTTGCAACCCGGAGCCCCCAAAGGCACTGGAAACTGAAGGTTCCAGATATCACTGAAGGTTGGGCTAAAACCAAGAGGACTGGATCCGTCTCTAAGAGGACCACTTAGATGCCCAGATCCTGAAGCAAGGCCACGGGCTGCTCTCTAGAGGAATCAGCCACAGGCTGCCACAGAGCTGGGGGGAGATGAAAGCACTTCAGAGGAACAGGTGGCTGAACAAAAGCCCGTCCCCAGCTCAGCCTCCGTCCCCACCAAACACACACGCACAAATGTCCAGAGCAGATTAATTCACAGCTGCCCAAACCTGGAAGCAACGAATGTGTCTAAATAGACAGTGGCACGTCGGGACAAAGAATATTCTTCAGCACCAAAAAGAAATGAGCCACTGAGGCTGTGGTGGTAGCCCAGTGGTAGAGCGCTTGCCTAGCACGCGTGAGGCACTGGGTTTGATTCTCAGCACCACATATAAATAACTAAAATAAAGATCCATTGACAAAAAAAAAAAAAAAAAATTTAAATGAGCTACTCAGCCTCAAAAAGACATGGAGGAGACTTACTTGCATGTTACTAGGTGAAAAGAAGCCAATTTGAAAAAGCGTGTTACAGAATGATTTCAATTGTATGGCCTTGTAGAAAACGCAAAGCCATGCAAAGCCACTGACAGAAAGGTAAATATTGCATGATCCACTTATAAATCATCTAAAATAACCAAATTCACAGAGTCAAAGAATGGAAACGGTGGTTGCCAGGGGAAGAGAAATGGAAAGGTACTAAGCAGAGGGCCAAAGTTTCTGTTAAGCAAAATGAATGAACCCGATAGATCTGCTGTACAACGTGGTACCAAGAATCAGTGGAAACATATTGTTCATCTAAAAAGTCATCATAAGGTAGATTTCTAGTTCTTTCCAAAAAATAAAAAAATATTAGAATAAGATAAAATAAGAGAAGGAAATTTACACACAGATCAGTGGTGGCTAGGACAGGGAGTAAGGAGATTAACTATTTCCATATTCATTTCTGTGTCACCTGACTTAATATGATTAAAATATATTAATTTTCCCGTGGGGGGAAAAACAAAATAACACAAATTGAATACAAAGGATTAAACTAAATGATCTCTATGGGTCCGATATTGTACAAATGTATGACTTTTTGCCTGGTTAATCTCTCTACTAAAAGTCCATATTTCCACGATTTACTAAAATTTGACATTTATCCCAGACAAGCCCAAATTTAATCTTCGCAAATCTTTTAAAACCTCAAGTAAAGACATCTCTGGATGCTACCATAATTTGACTGAGCATACAGCATTAAAAAGAACAAGTGCTCCACAGATTTCCATGAGTGTGGCTAACCAGAGGGTTGAGGCAAGCCACACACCCGCAAACTGCCCATGTGCCAGTGACCAGGGGACAAAGGGAAGTCTGCCAGCCAGAAAGCCTGGGAACCTCGCCTGTGCAGGACATTTCATTTTCCCAGCAACTGTGAAAGGAGTATGAATAGGAAATTAAGGCTTAAATACAGTCAGGATCAACGGAAGCCATCATCTCTGTCACCCGCTCTTCTAAGCAGACTTCAGCTGTCAGCTTCATGGAGTTCACCTGAATCAAGAAGCGATTCAATCCCTGAAATCAGGTAGGTTCCCCGGGATAAAAGAAAGGTTAAGCAGTCACAATAGCCCACAGGTGCTGACCACCTAAACATCCGTTGAAAGATGAATGGCTAAGAAAATTCTGGAATTATGTGACAACGTGGAGGAATCCTGAGGACATTATGCTAAGTGAAATGAGCCACTCAAAGAAAGGCAAATATTGCATGATCTACTTATAAATTATCTGAAATAACCAAATTCACAGAGTCAAAGAATGGAACGTGGCTGCCAGGGGCTCAAGGGGAAGAGAAATGGAAGAGTTACTAAGCAGAGGGCCAAAGTTTCCATTAAGCAAGATGAATGAACTCGATAGATCTGCTGTACAACGTGGTACCAAGAGTCTATGGAAACATTGTTCATCTAAAAATTCCTCAAGATGGTAGATTTCCAGAGCTTTCCAGAAAAAAAAAAATAGAATAAGATAAAATAAGAGAAGGAAATTTACACACTGACAGACACACACATACATAGATACACTCACATAATAAAGATCAAAACACTAAGAATGGGTAGGCGTGGCGCACACCTGTAATTTCAGCTACTTGGGAGGCTGAGCCAGGAGGAAGGATGGCAAGTTTGAGACCAGCCTTGGCAACTTAGTAAGACCCTAAATCAAAATTAAAAAAAAAAAAAAATTAAAGGGAGGGGCTAAGGATGCTGCATCCTGTGGTTCAATCCCCAGTACCCTAAAAACAAAACAGAACAAAAACACCTAACAATGATTTTTAAAATAGCATTCACTACTTCTGCAGCATAAAATGCTATTTTGACAGGGAAACGAAGGAGCATATAAAATGTGCAGCACTTGTTGTAAGCTATCAGAAAGAGCCCAGCTTTTCAACAATATAGTCCATCTCCGACTATTTATTTTATTGTGCAATTTCCCAAAGATTCTTCCTCAGAAAATTATGTATTATTTTATGAAAAAAAATACATACTATTGCATGGAAAGAGGCTTTGTGTTCCAATAAGTTCGGAAAACATTTTAAAAAGGAAGGAAGGGAGGGAGGGAGGGAGGGAGGATGGAGATTGGGGTGGGGGACAAAGACACACTGGCCACCCCACCCTGGGCTTCTCCCATCTAAAGCAAGCAGCTTCCCTGCCCGATGAAGACTGGGTGCTTGTTCCCCTTAGAAGTCGTGGGCCAAGCTCTTCCCTACTCTTTCAAATACACGCCACTGGTTCCCATGTCACCCTGCCTCCGACTCAGCCAGAAAAACGTCCCCTTTTCCTTAGCTTCTCAAAACCTGTTAAATTTCCTCAACAAAGGAAGTTCCAGTTATTTCCCAAGGGCCTCCCTGACCAAGCTTTTTCTTGCTTTCAGGGGGTCCGGAGCCGATGGGTTAAGTACAGGGGCCCAGGTGCTAAGCCACCAGGGTTCACAGCCCAGTTCTCTACCTCTGCTTCCAGAAAGGGTGTGGGCACTACCTTTGATTGCCACCTGAAGGTAAGGCCAGGTCCCCATCAGGTTTCCGTTGACACCTGTGGACCACCGCCCTTTCCTGCTCAGCAGAGACCTAAGTGGTCTGGGGTTGGGGTAGGGTGCAGGCAGGGACAGGGATGAAAGTCTCAGCTCCCATTTGGGTTCATAGCCCCATCATGGTGCGGCTGTTGGGGCACCTCATGCAGCCTCATGGGATGGAAATCTAGCTCCCCACCTGGTCTTTGTCAATGTGGGTGGCAGAAGGCCACGATTTTTTTTTTTTTTTTTTTTACATTTTTGGTGTTTCTCTTGCTAGGCTGTCCTTCCCTGGTCCTCTGGCTAAAAAGAAAGCAAGATTTTTCTGGATTTTTTTCTTTTGTGGTGTTGTTTCCATTTGTACCTGTCGGCATTTTTAGAGTGCTACCTTCTGGAGCTCCAAAACTGGGCTACATGAGGCAGAAAGAAAACACAGAGGACTCGCCCGCCACCATGCTGTTCCTTGGATCCCAAGGCCCTGGACCCCTTCTTTGCAACTTGCAGCCTCTTCCTAGATTTGTTTATAGCTTGGATCCAGTGTTTTCAGTTGGGCTCAGCAGGAGAAATAGGGGGAAGTACCTCTACCCAAATCAAGATGCAGATTGAACACAGATGGCTATCAAAATCCAAGCTGCATTTTTTTTGTAGATATAAACAAGATTATTCTAAAATCTACATGAGAAGCAAAGGAATTCAAATGTAGCTCAAAACAATTTTGAAAAAGAATACAGGGAAAGGAATAACTCTGCCTGATTTTAAGACCCACAATATACTATGTAGACAGCGGCACTGTAAAGGGGGCAGACCCACAGATCAATGGAACAGAAGGGAGCGTGCAGAAATAGACACGATGCCTAAGTGATTTTAACAAAGATGCAAAAGCAAGTTTGTGGAGAAAGTGTTTTGTACACGTGGTGCTGGAGCAACAGGAGCTTGAGGTGGAAAACTGAGGCGTAAGGGGCAAGAACAGTCCCAACCCAAAACACGCACCTTATACGAAAACTAGATCAAAGTGAGCATGCAGCTCCATGTACAGCTAAAAGTGAGAAACTTTTGGCAAACAAAAAAGAGAAAATCATCAGGATCTACGGTCAGGCAAAGCGCTCTCGAGACTTGACAAAAGTAAATGCACAGTGCATCAAAAAAGGATAAACTGAACGTCATCAAAATTAAAAATGTCTGCTCTAGCAGGGTGAGGTGGCACATGCCTGTAATCCCAGCAGCTCAGGAGGCTGAGGCAGGAGGATCATGAGTTCAAATGATCCTTAGAGAGGCCCTAAACAACTCAGCGAGACCCTGTCTCTAAATCAAGTATAAAAAAGGGTTGGGTATGTGGCTCAGTAGTTGAGCACCCCTGGGTTCAACCTCTGGTACAATAAAAACGTCTGGTCTGGGAAGTTCCTGCTAGGAGGATGAAGGACAAGCTATAGAGTGGGAGAAAGTACTTGCAAAACAAAAAAATTCAACCAAGGACAAGTACTCATTCTACACAAAGAACTCTCAGAAGTCTCAGTAACAAAGCAAACAACCCAAGTATAACATGAGAAAAAGATGAAAGATTTCACCAAAGAAGATGGAGAGAGGGCAAGTGAGCACGTGAGGGTATGTTCAACATGACTAGTAATTAGGGAAACAAATTAAAACCACCACACAATGCCACAACCCATCTCTCAGCATGGCTTAAATAACAAAATGGCGGCAACATCAAGTGCGGGGGCAGGATACAAGGAAACCATCACCCACTCATCACTGGTGCGAATGTAAAGTGGCAGAGACCTGTCAGGGCCAAAATTCTGGCAGTTCCTTTAAAAACTAAACACATAACAACCACACAACCCAGCAAGTGAATTTGTGGGCACAAGCCCCAGAGACATCAAAATTTCCGTTCATGGCACACACCTGTAATCCCAGCGACTTGAAGGGCTGAGGCAGGAGGATCGCGAGTTCAAAGCCAGCCTCAGTACAAGCAAGGCACTAAGCAACTCAGTGAGACCCTGTTTCTAAATAAAATACAAAACAGGGCTGGGGATGTGGCTCAGTGGTTGAGTGCCCCTGAGTTCAATCCTCAGTACCAAAAAAGTTTTTTTTTCTGTTCACTCAAAAACCTATGCACAGATTTATTTGAATAGCCCCAATCTGTAAACAATCCAGATGTCCAGACGGTGGTACATCCAGACCAGGGGATACGTCTTCCACAATAACACGGAATGAATTACTGATGCACACAAGCCGGGTGAATCTCCAGAGAATGTTGGATGAGAAAGAAAATCCCCAAAGGCGATATGCTGAATGAGCTCATTTCTATAACAATGTTGAAATGATAACTATAGAAATGAAGAACAGAGGCTAAGGGGGAATGGGAACGGAAGACAACGGAATTGCTGCAAAAGGCCAGCGTGGAGAATCCTGGAAGCTTCCGCATCTTGATTTTGCCTCAAGATTCCCAGCATGGCACTGCTTTGCAGGATGTGACCACTCGGGGAAACTTGGTAAACCAGTTCATGGGACCTTTCTGCATCATTTCTTACAATTTCATGTGAATCTATAATGATCCCCAAATTAAATGTTTAATTTTAAAACTCCAGCTCTGTGTGGATTTGGCCAAGTTATTTGCCCTCTCTACGTCTTAGTGCTCTCAAGAGCATAACATGGAAAGAGTAATATCACCAACCTCACAAGATCATTGTGAGACTGATCAGTGTACCCTAGCACACTGAAGAGAGCTTAGCAGATATTACTCAAAAAAATCTTAGCCAATATTGTTCCACTCAATAATTCACAAGTCTTCTGGAAAAGCAGACGTTTCCCCTTGGGAGGTAGCTGGGCACTGCAGTGAGTGCTCAGTCTTTGGAGTAAGGCGGACCCAGGTTTAAGCCTCAGCACTGCCACCAATCTTACTGTGCATCCTTAAGCAATTTACTAAGCCACTCTGAACTGCTTTTTGATAGGAAGTGGAATTAAATGAAATTAAGAATATCTATCCCTCATGAGGCTATTCTATGGTTTGGACAAGTGTCCTGCAAAGATCCATGTGTCAAAGGCTTGGTCCCCAGGCTGACATTATAGGGTGACACTATGGGAAGGGGCTGGAATTTTAGGAGATGGCAGCCAGTGAGAGTTCCTTAGGTCACTGGGGGGGGGGGAGGTGCCTTCAAAGGAGATTGTGGGACCCTGGTCTCCTTTTTTTTTGCTTCCCAGCTCCTGAGAGGAGTGACCTGCTATGTCTGTCACACACATGATGTGTCACCTCATCACAAGCCCAAAGCAATGGGGCTGAACCTCCAAAATTCTGGGCCAAAACAAACCTTTTATCTTTATAAGTTAATTAACTCAGGTTTTTCATTATAGTAACATGAAGCAGCCTAATACATATTAGGAGGATTAAAAATGATCAACATATATAATAGGCACACAGCAAATAATCATAAGTGATAACTATTATTACTACTATCTTTATATTCTATTTATTATCACTTTCTTCCCACATAAATTTTAAACAACTTAAGAAGAGTTCCTTGTCTTTTCCTCATGAATCCTTCGAAACACAAAACATAATGAAACATACAGTAATCAACAAGTATTTGCTTAAAAAAACACACTCTGGCAAGACTTGATGAAATTAAATATATATGTGCCCTCTGCATAATATACAGCTCCCAGAAAATTCCCCCATGGTCCCACAGAGCGGCCTGTACAAGGAGGCCATCAGGACTCTCTTTTGAACACAGAAGTGCAGGGAAACCCAGAGAGTCCTTACTGGGGCAATGGAGAGAAAGAGAGGGCAGAAGCAACTAAAAACAAATGCACTAGAATGAAACACAGTAACACGGCGAGGTGTTAGCAACAAGGTGGATAGAAAATGGTAAGAAACAGAAGAGAATCTACCGAAAACCACTCATGCAAATTAGCAATACCAGTGCCCAGCTCACAGGGATTACCCTGCTCATGAAACAAGAAGAGGGGCTAGAGGGGCAGCTCGGTGGTACAGCACTTGCCTAGCATGCACGAGGCTCTGGGTTCCACCCCAACACCACCAAGAAGAAAAAAAAAGCCAGAAGGGAAGGTTCTGAATGTTTTCATCATAAAGAAAAGATAAATGTTGGAGGAGGCAGGTATGTTTAACCTGATTCAAATATTACACATATATCAAAACATCAGATGATATCTCATAGATACATACTTAGAATTTGTAGGTTTTTATGTGGCAGAAAATAAGTTTATTTATTTATTTATTTATTTTGTACTGGGGATTGAACCCAAGGGTGCTTAACCACTGAGCCATATCCCCAGACCTTTTTTTTTTTTATTATTTGATTTACAGCCAGGGTCTCACTGAGTTGCTTAGGGCCTCACTAAGTTGCTGAGGCTGGCTTTGAACTCGTGATCCTCCAGCTTCAGCCTCCTGAGCCATTGGGATTACAGGCATGCACCACCACCGCATCTGGCTTTATTTAAATTTTTAAAAAAGAAATAAACCCCAGGCATGAGTCCGAACCCTGGATCTGCTCCCGCAGAGGGCCTGGTCTTGACAGTTGTCAGAGCAAGGCTGTGGGCCCCACCACCATCAGAGGCGTACAGCAGCCGGAACGCAAGGCTAAGAGCCTGGCACTGGATAAATGTCCAGGTCACCTTGCCATGTGCCGGCACTCAGAGATCTGATTTTTAAAAGCAATATGCCTAATGACTCAGGGAGAAATAGATGTTTTGTCATTCCTTGGAACAGAAACTGAATGCTGTTGTATGCACTCAATATACTTAATTACTTTTTTATAAACATGAAGCATTGGTTTGTTTGATGAGTTTCGTTTTTAGAGTTTCCTATAATTTCAATGAAATATAGAGAAATGACATCAACTTTTTTTAAAAAAAACTTTTAAAAATCTTCTTTATTTTAAACCTTTACTGGAAAATGTAGTGTTCTGTATTTTTTATGGAAAATATGTATTTTGTTTTGTAGAAAGTCTAAATTTCTATTCAGCCTACCAATATTTTGTATATCATAGCAGAACTGACTTTATTAATATTTAAGATATTATTAAAATAATTACCAAATAGATATGAAATTAGCATGTCATTGATTATAAAAATGGTTGTAAATTATTCTTCCTCTATATGCACATCCATCCAAAGTGATGGTGCAGATTCTCCACTCAAGAGGTTGAATCTGTTTCCCAAAATTTTCTTTTTTTTAATGTAATTTATTATATATGATAACAGAATGACATCAACTTTTTTATTAAAAAAAAAACTTACAGGAAGCCGGGCGTGGTGGCGCACGCCTGTAATCCCAGCACTTTGGGAGGCTGAGGCAGGAGGATCGCGAGTTCAAAGCCAGCCTCAGCAATATCGAGGCACTTAGCAACTCAGTGAGACCCTGTCTCTAATAAAATACAAAAAAAGGGCTGGGGATGTGACCCAGTGGTCGAGTGCCCCTGAGTTCAATCCCCGGTACCACAAAAAAAAAAAAAAAAAAAACTTACAGGGACTGGGGCTATGGCTCAGTGGTAGTGTGCTTGTCTCTCATTTATGAGGCCCTGGGTTTGATCCTCAGCACCACATAAATAAAATAAAGGTATTGTGTCCACCTACAACTATAAAAAATACAAATGCTCACATAGATGTAGACACACACACACATACAAAACATGACACAATGGAATGCTGGGCGTGGTGGGGACATGCCTGTAATCCCAGCACTTGGGAGGCTGAGGCAGGAGGATCACGAGTTCAAAGCCAGCCTCAGCAATGGCAAAGCACTTAGAAACTCAGTGAGACCCTGTCTCTAAATAAAAAAATACAAAAAAGGGCTGGGGATGTGACCCAGTGGTCGAGTGCCCCTGAGTTCAATCCCCAGCACCGCCCCCCCCAAAAAAAAGACACAATGGAAAAACTTAGGAGGAGGCCTATATATCCAAAGCCACATATTAAGTCCTTTATGGTGAATATCTGGTGGAGAGAGATGGGGTCAGGACGATGTGGATAAAAACAAAACAGAGCCTTGAATCTGCTTCTGGTTGCAGCCCATGCATTGGTGGCTGTACCAAAGTCCCCTCTCCACAACCTGGGTCCAAAACCAATCAGGATGAATATAAAATAAGCAAAGCATGATGTCGACAGGGACAGCATCCTACCAGGCCTTGTCCAAGAGGTAGAAATTTAAAAAGACACATGTTGACTTGACATTTCAAAACAAGTACAGATGCACGGCTCTAACCCAATTATTGATGTTATATAATAAAATTAATGGTCTGAAAATACATTACTTCATGTTTCATTCGGAAAAGGCTCTATGGGGATTTCAAGGACCTCTCCAGTGGAAAGCAGCACCCACGTTATTCTTCTCATCTCTGCCTTTGGTAGCTCCCTCCATGTTTGTGTCACTGGTGAATCTGAAACCTGCCGTCTGCAGGAAGAAGAATACCCTGACAGGCACCCTGGTGACTAACGGGGCCAGGTAAGGGTCTATTTGTCACTTTGGAACTTGACATTCGGGCCCAGAGTCAGAAAACAGATGCAGGCAAGATGGAAAATTATGTCTTTCCTCGAAGTTAATAAACAGCTCTCCAGAAGCAGAAAATGGAAATTGTCATGCTCTGGGTCCCTCATATTGTGGCCATCATGACATCCACATCTGCCTCTCACGCGAGAGGCTTCTCCTGCTCCAAGAAAAGACTAATGCTAACTAATCTATTCAGGGAAGGAAGAAAAGGATGGATGGTAATAGTTAACATAAATGATGCCAAAATTAACAGTGGGGGTTTCTGATTCATGGGATTATGTATGCTTTTTTTCTCTTTTCTTGCTTATGTATTTTTTCCTCATTTGTCTTCTATGAAAAAAGCATTGCTTTGATTGTTGTGAATAGAATATTTTTTTTAAATAAAAAAAGAGGATCTGATGATCAGTTAGAAGCCTTAAAGATTCTTGGGTACACTAGTAATTTTACTGCAAAGCTTAAAATGCATTTTCAACTAAGTTTATTCCTGATCGTATGGGCTGTCTGTGTCCTTGAGGAAAAAGATCTACTGCTCACCTTGCTTAGATGGTGCTCATGGTGTGGTGTCCAGCTGATAACGGCCTTGAACCCTAGTGACTCAGGGGGGACAAACACTGAAAAGGCAACCCAAGGCTAGCCTTCCTGCCACCGCCTCCCCAGCACGCCCCCCAAACACACATGCTATTTGCTTAACAAATGCTCCTGAGGTAGGTACCACATAATGCAGGGCTACTGGTTGCAGGCTCAGCGGGAGGACCTGCCTGGTTCTACCATTCGGACCTAGGCTTTCCACTCCCTAACTGCTGAGATGACCTTCGACCTCTGCCCTCTGGCTTTTTCTATGAGGGGTAGGTAAAAAGAGGAGCTAATGAGCACCTGGTCTTGAGGATGAGGATTCGACAAACTGATTCAGGCACAGGAATTAGAACAGATGCTACAACACTACAGCACTGATGAGTGTGAGATACTGTGATTCTGACCGAGATAAATCAACTTTGAAACATTGTATAAGAAATTTAAGTTTGTCCATTCTTCCCTAATAGGAAAACTAATCTCATTTCTTCATCTTTCCTTGCCAAATTGTAACTATATCTTAACTACATCTTCATATTTTCTTATCAATTTGTCACACATAAATTCACACACAAACACACACATATACACTCATGTACACCTAGACTCCTTAAGTTCCATTTCCAAAAAGAGGCGAGGAGCTTGAATAATTCCCTTCCAGAAACAATACTTGATGGAATTAGTTATTCAAATATATTTCTACACTTAGATTGAAATGGAATCCAAACCATGGATGGCAAATCAAAATGGCAAATCCAAACCATTTCCTTCTGCTTAGCACTATCAATGGCTCCCGCTCACCTCTACCCTCTGGGCCACGTGTTCCGCCTCCTCCCTCTCACTGTCTTTCACACAAACACCCTTAGGGCTCTCTGACTACCTACATCCTCCCTTCTCAGAGTGCCCCCTCTGTCCTCCAGCTCAGCCACCTGGTGCAGCCATCAAACTCATCTCAAATGTTGCCTTTTCTGGGTACCCGTGGGTCTGGGCACCCGCTGCATTACTGAGTTGGAAATGTGCTTACCGCACCACCAGGTGCTGCAATCATTCACACACACCTTTCTGTGACAGGTGGAGACTTCTGGCTGACCCTTCTGGCTGAGCAGTTTCTAACACAATATCTGGTGTGACTGCTGCTCAAAGAATCAAAGCACATGAGACACATCTGTCTTCCTGCATTACCACAGCCAGCAGCCCTGGGGCAGTCTCGCCTGGGCTTCTTCATGGTTAATGAGCGATGTGGGGCAGAGGGGAGCGCGCAGGGTAACCAGTCTCCCTGGGGAGGTCGGGTGGAAGGCTTCAGTGGTTTATCACAAACATGAACTCAGTCAAAACTTTAAAAGAGACTAGGCTAAAAAGTCAACACGAACAGCAAAAATTACACAATGTGATAGTCAAAATTTCCCACAGTTTTTTTTTTTTTTTTTTTTTTTTTTTTTTTTGCATGTAGTATTGGGGATGGAACCCAGGGCCTCATGCATGCTAGGCAAGCACTCTACCACTGAGCTACATCCCCCAACCCCACAAACATTCTTTCAATTGTCCACAAAGCATGGTGTACATATTTTTATGTATTCAACCTAATAAAGTAATCCATATTTAGAGCTTTGTAATATATAAAACTATGCATGGATTTTTTTATTTTGTCAAATATGGAAAACAGGCAAAATAAAACTTTATAGTACTTGTTAATTATAGAAAAAAAAGAAAGCCCATGATTGGATTTGCTTGATTTAAATGTGTATATAGTATAAAGCCATGGTCTAATATTTTTAAAATATTTTTTTAGATGTAGTTGGACACAATACCTTTATTCTCATTTATTTATTTTTATGTGGTGCTGAGGATAGAACCCAGGGCCTCACATGTGCTAGGTGAGCGCTCTACTGCTGAGCCACAACCCCAGCCCCATGGTTTAATATTTTTGTCAGTGACCTATATTCAATTTACATATAGCAATAACAACATTTATTAAACACTTGCTGCATGCCAGACCGTGTTCTAAGAGTTTGTAAGTATTAATTAATTCCATTTTCATAACCCAATGAAGTAAGTACTATCATCACGACCATTTTATTGGGCAAGGCGCTGGGGCGTACAGAGGTCTAGTATACTGTGCAAGGGGACCTGGCTACGCGCCACAAAAGCTGCTGCTCTGAGAGCTGAGGCAGTCTGGCTCTCTTAACCATACCCTACACTGCCTCCCTTCAGTCAAAACATCATAATAATTCAGCCGGAAAGTATGGGTTGGGGCAGGTGTAAACTAACAGGGATTGAGTACGTGGAAAGGTAAAATCCCAGTGGGCATTGGTTAGAAACAAAATTAACTATGGCAGGGGCTGGGGTTGTGGCTCAGCGGCAGAGCACTCGCCTCGCACATGAGCGGCCCGGGTTCGATCCTCAGCACCACATAAACATAAATACATTCCATTGTGTACAACTAAAGTAAATAAATAAATATTTTTTAAAAAATTAACTATGGCAAAACATGTGATGTAGACACCCAAAAAGTCACTGTGATCCTTAGACCACTTTGAAACTTTGTCTAGAACTGGAAACAGTCCCCTTGTACATTTGCTGGGAAGGTCGACTCACACCTGAAGCACAGGGGATTTGCTCTGTCAATATCATAGAACTGAAAATATTAGAAAGAGCCAAGCAGGAGTGCAGAGGGAAAGGTGGGGCAGAACCCAGTGACAGCCATCTCTGGAATGAGACTCCTACAGACCAAGTTACATTCTCCTCTCCGCCTGTTTTCCTTTCCGCAAAGATATATGATTGCTTACCTTGAAAATTCTCGCAAAGAGTCAATGAGGTGTTACATGATGTCCCAAGCACAATATGTAACCCATAGTAAGCCTTCAATAAAATTAACTATTGTCATTTTATCATTATCACCAAGCACTAAGGGAAATATCTTAGAAAGCAAGAGAAGCTTAAGAATGAATTTCCTCTTGGGAGGCTGAGGCAGGAGGATCCCAAGTTCAAAGCCAGCCTCAGCAATGGTGAGGCACTTAGCAACTCACTGAGACCCTGTCTCTAATAAAATACAAAAAAGGGCTGGGGATATGGCCCAGTGGTCGAGTGTCCCTGAGTTCAATCCCCAGTACAAAAAAAAAAAAAAAAAAAAAAAGAATGAATTTCCTAATCGTTACGTTGTCAAGACAGTGACCTCTCCTTTGTTGACAGTCCTGTCTAGGAGTCAGGACTGATGACATCCCTTCATCCCTGTTCCCCCAGATGGTCTAGGCCCCTTTCATCTGACGTTTTCATGAGCAAATGATTCCATGACATCGCTAGGAGGACCGCAGATCCAAACCAAAAATAGAAATAACAGAGGCACAAAATAAGTAAAATTTATGCCTTTGGCTTCAGTTGAATTCAGGCGAAGTACACTTAAATCTTAGCATGCTTTTCATGGTCCTTCATTTAACTTACTTCTATTTCTTAAAAATATTCAAGATAGAGCCAACGTGGGAGAGTGAGCGTTCACAAAGCCAAGCAACCACATCCACAAGAAAAACCTGCCCCGCCCCTCAGCCACCGCGCAATCAAAGTGAAGTGACCGCCCGAGTTTCAAAACAGAAAAAGCACACCGTTTCCAGGCCGTTTCACAGACTTCACATGATGGAAATGTAATCAGATTTTCAATACCACTGCCCTATTTTTTCAGTGGCTTCTCATGGTCGCGTGTGATGTGGCGGCTGTGAGCTGAACACTCCTGGCTTGCTGCCAGGAGCGCCAGCTGCCCATGTTGGAGGGCCATCCATCACCCTGGGGTGCGGATTTAGAAGGTGGCAATTCTGGATATGAGTCCCAGGCTTGGTCTTCAAGTGTCCTGGGGCCTTGCAGTTGCTAGGGGAAGGGTTAAAGGATGCACATTGAATCCTTGGGTTCAGCTGGGGTTATCCCTAAACTATAGGGAGAAGAGGATCTCGGTATCTGGTCCTGCCTACCTTTAGTCCTGCCATCAATCAAGGGACGGCGGCACCACCCCGCAGGTTCTCCAGTCAGGTCTGGAGACAGAGCGGGCACTCTCTTCTATTGAGCCATCATATTCCCCAAAGATACAGTCCAAAAATGGGTCCCTGGCTGCAAAATGGTGCAGCCAGTCTGGAAAGCAGTACAGAGATTCCTTGGAAAGCTGGGAATGGAACCACCTTATGACCCAGCCATCCCACTCCTCCATCTATACCCAAAGGACTTAAAAACAGCATACCACAGGGACACAGCCCCATCAATGTTGATAGCAGCACCATTCACAACAGCTAAACTGTGGAACCAACCTAGACGCCCCTCAGTAGATGAATGGATAAAGAAAATGTGGTATATATACACAATGGAATATTACTCAGCAATAAGAGAGAATAAAATCATGGCATTTGCAGGTAAATGGATGAAGTTGGAGAATATAATGCTCAGTGAAGTTAGCCAATCCCAAAAATCCAAATGCCGAATGTCTTCTCTGACATAAGGAGGCTGATTCACAGTGAGGTTGGGACTGCGAGCATAGGAAAATTATAGGAACACTAGAAAGGCCAATGGGGATGGAGGGGAAGGGAGGGGGCAAAAGGGTAAAAAAAAAAAAAAAAAAAAGACAGTGGAATGAGATGGATATCATTACCCTAAGGGCATGTACGAAGACACGAATGGTGTGAATATACTTTGTATACAACCAGAGATAATGTAAAAATGGGCCGTCTATGTATAATGTGAATTGTAATGCATTCTGCTGTCATATACAACAAATTAGAATTAAAAAAAATAAATAAAAGATGGGTCCCTGTCATGCCTTTCCCTTATAGGACCCCTGTGCCAAGACAGACTAGCTGGGTTGTTTTTTTATTTGTTTTGTTTTGTTTTAACGGTGAAAAAGTCATATTTAGAATCACTCAGCAGGACTCACATTAGAAGGTCCCAATTTTGCCAGCTACTCCAAAGCCGCACAATCAGGAGTCATTTGAACCTGCGCCTTCTTCTCTCTGTCAGGCCTGATGCAGGCGTTGACCTCGGCTGCGTCATTGTCACACAGCTGCTTCAGAGCCTGTCTGGCCTGGTGCCTGTTGGCCTGGACAAGCCCCGTGAACACACTGTGGCGGTGACTGCTGTCTTCCTCGAGGGAACACTGACCACTTGGTGGCCGAGCTGGTTTCTTCCGAGGGTATTTGGGCTGCCTCGGGAGCGCCGGTGTCTTGAGCTGCCTGGAGTTGGTGAGGTGAAGATCTCCCTTTGGTGCAGCTGCAGATGCCCTTGGCACTGCCTGGCTGGCCTTTGACGCCGTGGCTTTGGCCTTCAGCTCTGGGAGGGGGCAGCAGCGTCCTTCTTCACCTTCAGCGCCATCTTGGTAAAAGGGGCTGAGGGTTTTTGTTTGTTTGTTTGTTTGTTTTTCATGCCACAATGCTGACAACATAAAGATTTGATGGTGTCAACAGAATCGTGGCAAGTTTAGGCCTCTGGGTGTTTTTAAAATCCCATAGTAGCATTTCTTCATACAGGTGATAAAACAAGTGCTCACAGCAGCAGACAGACCTGCCCCACCTGGAGGATATGCGCCGGGCCGGCCCTCAGCGCACAGCCGCCTCTTTCTCTCTGAAAATTCCTCCTTCTTCCTCCACCAGGAAAAGTAGGGGAGCCCCGAGGCCTCTTTCCCCTCATCCAGTCCATCACCTGGTGCAGCCAGGCCCCCACTAAACCTACAGTGTTAAAACCTAACCCCACACGACAGGAACGTGGAGAATGCGCCAGAGGATGTCAGGCCCGCCCTGCCCCAAAGCCGGCTTTGTCCTTCGGTGAGGTCTCTCCATGACCCTTGAAGGTTGCCCTTTTTCCAGCTCGGAGATTTTGAAGTAGAAGCTCCAACTCCCCCCAGCAGCCTCCTCCACGGAGGACGGCCAAGTGGGCAAACGCCTTTTCCGTCTTCTGGCACAGCACCCGAGAGCCTGTCTGGAAAGCGAGAGCTTTTAATTTGAACTACTGCTCCAGCAAGTTCCCATTTTATTAGCCCTTTAATGGCCTCATCTCAGAAACCAAGGGCCCATTGGAGTGCAGTGATAAGGCATTGTCATTGTTAACTGGAGCAAGAGAAGCCCCGAGTGACAGGAAGCACCCAGAACTGGGGTGCAGGTAGGTGGGTAGGCAAGTACCATCTACAGTAGCTCGTGTGACCTCAGGCCTGGACTGAGCCTTCTCCCCAGGAAGCAAATATTGGAAGCCAGAATAAGCACAGATGAGTTCTCAGGAGGCAGCACAGGAACTGCAGGAATGAATATTTCAGAACACTGAAGACCCCAGATGATCTCTCTTGCATAGGGCAGAGGCCCATGTTTAATGGTTTGGGTAGAGTTTTCCAGTTCTCTATACTTTGATGGGGTCTAAGGGCCCAGGGTCTTATTCTCAGCTCTGGAAACTCACCAATGAAGAACCAGCACATGGTATCAGTTGGAAAACAGGCCCTGGAACCAAGGCCTACATTCAAATCCTGATTCTGACACTCGTGCAACCTTAGACGCATGACTAAGTATCTCTGTGCCTCATTCTCTTCATCAATAAAAGGGAGACCGGCAGGGATTGTTGTTTGGATTGATATGGACAGTACTTATCATTTGTCAATGACAAGTGCTTTGTCAAAGTGTTTGCCGTTATCATCATTTCCTTTAGGGATTCTCAGGTCCTGACTCTCACTAATCAAACTCACAAAAAACAAATGTACTGGCCAGAAAGTCAAGGCATCATTTGGAATGGAGACTTATCACCAACAAGTACCTGGGAAGAGCCAGGCTAGCTGGGTCGAGTGATATACACATTTTTTTAAATTTTTCATCCGCAATGCCTGGTTCAGCTTGCCCTTTGCCATCACTTTCAGCCAGTCATTCTGGGAGTAATGACACCATGGAAATGGATAAATGCTACAAATAAAGTCTTCTTCCACCTCCCAACCCCTGCCCGAGAACCAGTTGTTAAAATTTTACACTTGACAGAACGGTCCTTGGGAGAGCACAAATGGTTCCTCATCACGCACACACACAAGGAACGCTGTCTAGTCTATTTTTCTTGAACGCTCTGAGTGTTTGGGGATTGATCATTTCCTCCCTCTTAAGTCTGGTGTTAGACCTGGCGTCTCCGACTCCGACTTTCCTTCTGCTTCTAGCATATTTGCTCAGGGTCTGCAAACTCCTCTTCTCCCATCAGGCCCTGAAATGTTCGTGTTGCCTGCCCACAGTTCTCTCCTGGTCATCTGTCCTTTAAGACGTAGCCAGGTCATCATCTCTCCCATGACATCCCTGGCCTGCCTGGTGTGGGTTCTGCCCGTGGCTAGGAAGCACCTGGCTGTATCTGCACCAGATATGAATGCCCATTTCCTTGCATGGCCTCTCTGCTGGAGGATAAAGACCTGGCAAGCTGGACTTGGAATTGCAGCAACAATAAGAAAAACAATAATGACAAACAGCTGCTACTGGCATTTACGTCTGCCCGGCACCGTCCCAAGTGCTTTACATAGACAATTCCATTTTCTCCTTACACCAACCCTATGATTTCACCCACGAGACACTTGACACTTACACAGCTGAAATTATTTGCCCAAGTCTACACAGATGAGCATGACCTTGAAGGGCCAAAGCACTGAGCCCCCATCCTGCAAGGCCCTTCCTAGTTTGCTATCCCAAGAATCTCATCCAGCATCTGTTTGAGGAAAAAAGAAAGCGAGAGATGGAGAGATTGTCCTGGGTTCAACTCCCACCACCAAAATAAATAAAATAACATAGGCTTGCTGATGTGCAGAAGAGTTCTTTACGGTTGCCATTATTTTCGGGCCCTCGGCGATGTATTTTGTGTGGTAAAACGTAACCTGAAGCTCCTTCCTGTCACTGCCAGAGTGACAAATACTAATGTATTATGGGAAAAGAAAAACTGCTCCTTAAAACCTGACAGTCTTAAATCTATCCATACCAACAGCAAAACCCATTAGCCCATGTAAATCTGTTACTGTTGCATCTGCTTTTGTATATTTTCTTTGGTTTTGCTTTGTTATTGAATCCCACTTTCCGAAAAAAAATATAAAAATGAGTTCTGAGCCAGGCGTGGTGGTCCACACCTGTAATCCCAGCACTTGGGAGGCTGAGGCAGGAGGATCGCAACTTCAAAGCCAGCCTCAGCAATGGCGAGGCACATAGCAACTCAGTGAGACCCTGTCTCTAAATAAAATACAATTAAGGGCTGGAGATGTGGCCCGGTGGTCGAGTCCCCCTGAGTTCAATCCCTGGTAACAACAACAACAAAAGAGCTCTGGCTTGGAGCTTCTGTTAGTATTAAAAGCAAAAGTCATTTTGTGTCTGGGTAGAAAAGTTCCCTGATACTTTGGAGCAGTCCTCAAAGTTGTTTGATCCTCAGGGCCATCCCAGGGTGCAGGTCCTGGCTGGGAAGGTTAGGCTTCTGCATCTGCAGCAGATGTTGGGCTTGCTCAGGGATGCTGCGCCCATGCGAAAGGTTCCTGGGAAATTAACACCCCACTAAATGTCCAAGAAGGTCTTCTGAATCCTTCTCATTACAAAGCCCCCAACACCTCTCCAGAGCAACTTACCCTTGCTGAGGGATGGTTTGCCAGAAGGCTCGCACATAGCCAGGCTGCATCATCCTTACTAAAACAGGGGCATGAAACAGGGGTGATAAATTTTTACTTGGTTTTAAAGTCCAGGAGGGAGAGGGAAATAAATATAGTTGGAAACATTTATTCTGCCCAGTCTGAAGAGCTTCACAAACCAGCTTGGAGCCAGAAGCCCAGGAAGGGTTCCCTGAAATGACCCCCAAAGTCACTCAGCAGGATCTGACTCTACTCTCTTCTAAGAAGAGAATATCTGCACTCACATTTTCTCACTGTATGCCACTGTACCACAGGCAGGCAAATTCATTCCCAGCACTTGCTGAGAGTCCAGCTTTGTCTGTTCTCCTAGCTAATTAGTAAGACAGCTCACAGGTCGCTAGCTTTCCTACAGTATGCAGATGAGGAACATCGAGTCTCAGATGTCACGTCTGTGGCACAATCAAGTACACATCTTGTTGTTGTTGTTTGGTTCTGGGGATTGAACTCAGGGACACTTGAGCACTGGGCCACATCCCCAGCCCTATTTTGTGTTTTTTTTTTTTTTTTTTTTTTTGGTACCGGGGATTGAACTCAGCAGCACTAGACCACTGGGCCACATCCCCAGCCCTTTTTTGGGATTTTATTAGAAACAGGGTCTCACTGAGTTGCTAAGTGCCTCGCCTTTGCTGAGGCTGGCTTCGAACTCGCGATCCTCCTGCCTCAGCCTCCCAAAGTGCTGGGATTACAGGCGTGGTCCACCGCGCCCGGCCAAGGACACATCTTGTACGTGGCAGATCTAAGAATCAGCTTCCCTGGTCCCCCGTTCACTCCTCTGTGGGATGCTAGGAGCCCCTTGACAGCACCCTCTTCACCCACAGCCTTGTAAAAGGGTGTGTTCATCACCTTTTCATCACTGTGACCAGAATGCCTGACGGAAACAACTCAAAAAGAGAAAGATTTATTGTGGCTGATTGTTGCCTCCTGAAGCGATGGCCGCTTGGAGCAACGAAGCCGCGGGAAGAAGTTTAGAGGCGAACTGTAAACAAACAGCTTTTTATTCTGATAACTTTTCTCTCTGGCTCTAACAACGACTAACACGCATTACACACCACCACAAAATGGCGCTGACCCGATCCGCAATCTCAGCTCAAGTCCCGCGAGATCCCGGGCCAAGTCCCGTGAGACTATGGAAAGCGGCAATGCCCAAAACTCCATGGCCCATAGTCAACCACAATTTAAGCCATCTCCCCAAACAGGGCTCCTGCAGCTGATGGTTTCAGTCCACGGTCAGCTGGTACCAGTGCTCTGGGCCTGAGGCGAGGCAGGACTTCATGGTCCAAGGGCAAGGCAGGGGAAAGCTGCTCAGCTCGCAGTCAGGAAGCAGAGAGAGAGCAAGGGAAAGGGGTCAGGGACAGATGCAGTCCCCAAGGGGATATTTTATGTCTAAGCCATACCACAGGGACTTGAGGCCAAGCCCTCCCTGAGCACTACTGGGCTTTAAGGAGTCAATACATGAAGCTCCTTTCTTGTGCCAAGTTTAGAAAAGCAAGAAAAACGAGACAGAGCAAACCCTCATAGAGGTCTGCGGTTGGCAGACCTGGCTTTAGAGCTGGGCTTGGCTGTGTATTAGGAAGCCCCGCCGCTAAGGCCTCCCCTGAGGAAGGGGATCAGAATGGGCTTCCTGGACGGGCAGCTTCCTCCAGCAGACAGAGGCCCACAGGGCTGAGCTGCCCATGCTGCCCGCCTCTCCCAGGCTCTCCCACCGGAAGGGCCGGCTGCTCCCGTCACACGCCAGGGGAGTGTGGAGAGACCCCAGTCCACACCTCTGGAGAACGAGCCCCCACCGGGGGCAGGCCAGGTTTAGTTTGTACTCTCATTCCATCCTCACAAGCCCTCCAACAATCCCATTTTACTACAAATGAGACAGGGAACACTCAGACCCAGGGTCAGGGAGCATTGTCCAAAGTCGCCCAGGCAAGGCAGGAGGCCGGGTTAGCAGCAGCCTTGGCGTGACAAGCAGCAAAGCCTGCACTCCAACGCTGCCCAGAGGCCAAATCCAGGCCACGGTAAGTGCAGGATTTGGCCCAAACCCACACATTGCTAGTGGAAGGAAAAAACTAAATGCAGAACTACTTTCTCATCACCCACACAGATCTTCTTGTTAGTGTAAATAGCTTCACTTCTCCATCCCCGTAGCATCGAGGAGAAAAATGAACCTTGATCATGTTAAATATTTCATCTGCAAAGTGATTTTGCTGCCATGAGAATGCATTCCATGGAGTCACTGATGACCTTGATGCATGTCCTCTACCCAGGAGGTCAGAGATTAGAGCCAGCTGTGACATACTGCCACAGACTAGTGGCAGCATTCACCCAGATCAACCTCCCCTGCCTTCCCCAGAGATCAGAAACTCACAAGATTTCAGAAAGGTCCTGTGCCCGTGTAATGGTGGCAGAAAATTCATTCTTTCGTCCATTCCTTCCTCATTTTTTATTTTTTTATTTTTTGGTACCAGGGATTGAACTCAGGGGCACTCGACCACTGGGCCACATCCCCAGCCCTTTTTTGTATTTTATTTAGAGACAGGGTCTCACTGAGTTGCTAAGTGCCTCTCCACTGCTGAGGCTGGCTTTGAACTCGCGATCCTCCTGCCTCAGCCTCCCAAGTGCTGGGATTACAGGTGTGCGCCATCACGCCTGGCCCTTCCTTAGTTTTAATTGTGGTACCCAGGGGCACTCTACCACTGAGCTACACTCCCAGCCGTCATCCCATCCCCAGTTTTTTTAATATTTATTTATTTACTTTAGTTGTACACAATGCAATGCATTTATGTTTACGTGGTGCTGAGGATCCAACCCGGGCGGCGCACCTGCGAGGCGAGTGCTCTGCCGCTGAGCCACAACCCCAGCCCCCATCCCCAGTTTTGAAACAGGGTCTTGCTAAGTTACGAATTCCCCAGGCTGGCCTCAAACTTGTGACCCTCCCACTTCAGCACCCCCAGTTGCTGGGATAACAAGAGTGTACCACAGCACCTGGCTGAGCCAGTGACCTTCCAGAACTATTTGGAGAAGTACTGGAGGCTGGAAGCAAAAGAAAAAATACCCCCCCCCAAAAAAAAAAAAAAAACACTAAAAATGTACAGAAAGCCCCAGCTAATACAAACAGGTGAAGGAGCCCTAATTAGGAAGGGCTGTTGTAGCTAGCTGGAAGCCATAAGTTCCACCTGATATGTATGTGACGCACCTGTAGGCACCCACAAAGGTATATAACCGGGTGAAAGCGGTCCGAGTTAGGAGAACGGAGAATTCAGTCAGCCGGGCAGTCACTCGGTCGGTCAGAAGAATCAGAGCGGCCAGAACGTAGGCAGAGCGGTTACAGAAGAGAAACCAGATAGAAGAAGTAATGACTGGTCAGAGTTAGGCCGAGACTCCTGAGGAAGACAGAAGACAGAAGAAAGAAGAAGGAAGAAAGAAGAGAGAAGAAAGAAGCTCTAATCTTTCTCTAAGCTAAGCTCTATCTTTCTAACTCTAACTCTAAGCTCTAAGCTAAGCTCTATCTTTCTAGCTCTATCTTTCTAACTCTAACTCTAAGCTAAGAAGACAAGAAGAAAAGCTCGCTTTAATCTTTCTCTCTAAAAATCTTTCTTTCCCTCTCTAAGCTCTAAGAAAGTAGAAGTAAAAGTAGTAAAAGCTTAACTCTGCCTCCGAGAGTTTTCATCCCGGGTTACGGTACCAGGCAGCTTACAAACAGGTAATGTTTATTAAAACACAAACTATGACCCAAGCGTTGTTCTTGGTGTTTGATGAGCGTTGATTCATTTAACGTCACACTAACTTTTTTTTTTTTTTTTTTTTTTTTTTTTTTTTGGTACCGGGGATTGAACTCAGCGGCACTAGACCACTGGGCCACATCCCCAACCCTTTTTTGTATTTTATTAGAGACAGGGTCTCACTGAGTTGCTAAGTGCCTCGCCATTGCTGAGGCTGGCTTTGAACTCGCGATCCTCCTGACTCAGCCTCCCAAAGTGCTGGGATTACAGGCGTGCGCCACCGCGCCCGGCGTCACACCAACTTTTAAGACAGATACTGCCGTTGACTCCTCTGTACAGTCAGAGAAACAGAGGGTGGGGAAGTGAAGGAACGTACCCAGTGGGTTTGTGAGTAGCTGACGCTCAGGCCTTAGAGCCCACTCGTGCCCACCATGTTCCAGACACTGACTGTCAAACATGGAGACCAGAAGGGCAAAGGCCACCTTCCCCCCTTCCCTCCTCCTTCCCCACTCCTTCAGGGGAAGAAGAAGGAAATACATATACATTCCCCTCCTCTAGGGTGTGGACAGAGGTTGGGACATCCGAGTGAGATGCCACATGATTTCTGAATTTCTGATTCTTCTTCTTCCTTTGTCTGAGGTCAGCTGGATAATTAAGAAATGGCCCACTCTAAGAGTGAATGGGCATTCGCTTGCCTGGGAGGTGGGGACAGGTGACTAAAGAGACAGAACTGGGATGAACCTATTTGTCCCTTCCTTGCTGGGGACCACAGGCAGCATGAGCTTCAGGTTTCTCATCTACAAAATGCCTATGACAATGTCTAACTCCCAGCATCCTTTGAGGGAGCAAAAGAGCTCATGTAGACTGAAGGCCCAGGCCAGTGATCAGCCTGTGCAGGACAGCAGCACCAGGAGGGTCTGATTTCACAAACGGCAGGCAATGAATCCTCAGCCTCTGCTCAGATCCTAACAGAACAGAGCCTTGACAGAGAGAATGCACTCCACGGTCAAGATCATCAGGAAGCCACGAGCTGGATCCCTGCCCACCCTTCTAGCCCCACCGTAGGAGACTGGTCCATGACTCCCATAACTAGCTGGCAGATCTCAAAGCCAAGGCCTTATCTACTGAGTTTTGTTCTCTTAAAAACCTCAGTTAAAAGAGGAGAGCGGTGGCACCCACTTTAATCCCAGCAACTTGGGAGGCTGAGGCAGGAGGATCGCCAGTTCAAGGCCAGCCTCGGCAACTTAGTCTGTCCCAAAATAAAATTTTAAAAGGGCTGGGGATATATAGTTCAGGGGTGTTCCTGGATTCAATCCCCAGTGCCAAAACAAAAAAACAAACAAAACCTTCCGTTAAAAGTCAACCAGATATGAACTGGGAAATGGGCAAGGTAGGGCTACGCAGAAAATGAGCTTGGCCTAGCCTCTGTCTGGCTTCCTAGTCTCTCTGACCCTAGAGACAGCTCTGTTTGTGAGGAGACAGCACTGGCTGCACGCGGGAGGGCCTGGGATCCCTCCTGGGTGGTCATGCTCCACGGTCAAATGAGGAAAACGGCACCTGCTTTAGCTCAGAGAGCTGCTCTGGTTGCTATCAAGGCTGCGGGCACGACTGTGAAACAAACAGGAACAAGGGGCTGACGTTGTGCCTCTTCTCCAATCCGGACCTGACAGCACGTCCCCAGAAGTCAGGACTCCCTTTGCACTGTCCCTCGCTGCCAAACTGCGCCTGCCCCTACATTCCCCAGAAAGCCCTGCTTACTGCTGGGCAGCCGCGGGCAACAAGCTCTCCAGTCCCAGGCAAGAACCTGCCCGGGCCCCAGGGAGACCTGAGCTGTTGACTCTGGGTTTCCCAATACCTCCTGTTTCCAAGAGCTCCCTGCCAGACGGAGGGAGGGAAGCAGCCGCCAAAGGCCCAGCCAAGGGCAGCGCACAGCTGAGGCAGACTTGCCGGCCACACAGGCAGAGTGCTCTGATGGCTGGCGATGGCTCACTTGTCTTGAGGGCCTCTTCTTCCTGCACTCCTCACTTCCATGGGCTCCATCGCTCTGTGTCTCCTCTTTTGAATCTTTATTCTGAGGTCAACAGGCAGGAGTTATGCTACAGAAGTTCTTTTTTTTTTTTTAGCATTTAACTTTCTTTTTGTGGAAATGAATGGTAAAATGTTTCCATATTTTACAATTTCAACTTTAAACAAATCAGCCTTTCATTATCTTCCAAAAATACATTTAAATTCCAATTCCGGTGCGAAGAGTAACACCAAATTTTTTTATATGACTTATTGACCAGCTATAAAATATCAAATGACATGAATAAATAGCAACAAGATTTGTCATTTCTATACAAATCTGAGGTTTTTGCTACAGATCATTTTAGTTTGGAAAACACCAACTTGGAAAAGTGCTCTCCTACGCTTTATATTTAACTAAGTTTAACTTATAAAGTACAACTTAGATTCCATAGTACATGATAACAATAATTACCAGTCTGCATGGATTAGCAAAAATCAAAGGATAGCCTTAAAACTTTCACACATGTAGGAAACCATGTTAATGATCAGAAATTGACATAGTCAAAGCAAACAGATATAAGACAGATCTTCAAATGACAGTGTGACCCTTTTATGTCAAATACAATTATAAAAGAAAGCACTTATTTGTTCTATTTGACTCACAGAACAGAGGATGGAGAGGAATCACTGAGGGTCAGAGTGGACCTCTGAGTGACCTGGAATAAGCAGGTGTTGGGAGGAGGAGGGTAGCCAGTGATAACATGAGCAGACATGCATTCATGCAAACACTACCTACTTCCCATGCCAGTTCTGGCCCGTGTGTGTGTGTGTATGTTTCTCGCACGCATGTGCACAGCTTCCAGCTTCTCTCTACTTTCTATCTATATATTAGAAGTCATATGGTACGCAGGGAGGAGCCCTGACCCAGTAGCTAGATTTGGGTTCTAACCTCAGCTCTAACACTTCCTAGTCTCCTGGCCTTCATCTGTGCAGGTCTCAGCTGTTTTCTCTGTAAAATAAAATATTACACTGTATCATTTCCCAAAATGTGGTCCTCCAGCCCACTGATCTGCAGCAAAATGAGTTCTGTGATCAATTAAATGTGCAGATGTTTCATACGACCAAACCAGTAATTCCCTTCTCCCTGTGCTCCTGGAGAGTCCCAGCAACGACAGGAATCGGTCCCTTTGCTTTTCCTATTCCCCTAGACACATACCAGATGAACAACAGACGTTCTAGAAAGTTCGCTGAAATCAGAAACAGAGCGGTCCCTGGAAGCGCTCAAAACACGTGCAAGTTACAGGTGGTACTGACTACCCAGAACAAGTGTTCTCAGGAATGAAGACTGGAGATGATTATGAGTGATGCTCAAGTTCCCGAGACTCTATGAATAGCCTCAATTAGGCATTTCTGGAAAGTTCTTCGGAGAAGTTAAGCACGCTGCTCAGGTCTTGAGTGAAGAGAAGTTTGGGTTCCTGCGTGCCAATCTCGCTAATGATCATGGCCATGGATTTGGGAGAGTTAAGTGACACATTTCAGAGGCTGAAGCAAGAGGATCTACTGATCAAGTAAGGGGGTGCGTAGGCCCTGGCATGGAGTGGCTTTCCCCGTGAAAGGACTGCCAGGTTTCTTGCACAACTGGTGTCCCCACTGAGACCAGGACATGGCTGGAAAAGCCAGTCGGGGTGGGGATGAGGAATTTGGAATGTGGACACACTGAGCTTGAGCTACATGCAGGAAATGTGTTGGGAAATACCAAGTGTGCAGAAGGACGTGTGTGACGATCACAGGCAAGTTTGGTACTCAGCTATGACCGATCTGAGCTCCGATGGCCTCATCTACCAAATTCTGGCACCACAGACAGGGCCCAAGCACGCAAGTATGGCAGCCTCCAAGCGTCCCTGCAGCCCAGCACCTGTCAAAAAGCACGGACACGCTGATGCTCCACACAAAAATGTTTACCAAGGGTTTAAACAGTACCCGTCGGGTAATCCCAGCACCTCTGAGAGCTGAGGCAGGAGGATCACAAGTTCAAAGCCAGCCTCAGCAACTTAGCGAGGCCCTACGCAAGTCAGTGAGACCCTGTCTCTAAATAAAATATTAAAAAGGCCCCAGGAAGGTGGCTCAGTGGTTAAACACCCCTGGTTTCAATCCCTAGTAATTCAATCCTCCCCTGCCCCAAAATAGTACCCATCAGGCCAGGCATAGGGCACATACCTGTAAACCCAGCTCCTCTGGAAGCTGAGGAAAGAAGATTACAAGTTCAAGGCTAACCTCTGCAACTTAGTGAGACCCTGTCTCAAAATTAAAAATAATAATAATAATAATAATAATAAGAGGGCTGGGTGTAGCTCAGTGGTGCTCACTTACCTAGCATGTATGTGGCCCTGGATTCAATCCCCGACACTGGGAAAAAAAAAATACCCATTGCTTTTTAATTTTATTTTAAGTTAAACTCAAATCGAGTTGTTTCCAGTGGACCAGGAACTCATAACAGCTAAACTGCACCTAGTGACCAGGAGGGTAGGGCCACCCACCCACTGCTCCTAATTCAGGAAGCTCACGTGGCCCTGCCTGCGCTCCATTAGAAATGTTACCCTCTCACCAGGCACAGTGGCGGTGCATGCCTGTAATCCCAGCGACTCTAGAGGCAGGAGGATCGTGAGTTCAAAGCCAGCCTCAGCAATGGTGAGGCACTTAGCAACTCAGTGAGACCCTGTCTCTAATAAAATACAAAAAGGGCTGGGGATGTGGCCCAGTGGTCGAGTGCCCCCGAGTTCAACCCCCGGTACCAAAAAAAGAAAAGAAAAAGAAACATTACCCTCTCATTTGTAATATAGCTCCTGTCACTCAGGAATCTTTCTTACATTGGAATTGGTGCTCTCATCCTTTGGGGCGAGGTGTAATTGCTTTGAGGGATTTCCTGCTATCTGTCGCCTTCCTGTGAATGTGAGGTCAAGAGACTGTGAATGAGATGGCAAGGACCTCTTCCTGCATTCCCCTGGATTACTTTACTGTAACTGAGCCTTGCTCTGGATAGACTAAGAACTGATCATATAAAACAGGAGTCCTCCGGGGAGTAGAGGACCATGGAGAGGACCACTGGGGGCGGAGTTTCACCTTCCCCTAGTTCTGAAAGAAGCTACAGTCCCGCCTCCTGTGAGAGGTTACAGAATAGATCCCCCCCACACACACTCCTGCCACCACCAGATCCTTTCCTCTGGCAAAAATCACAGGGAGGGGCTTCTGCACATTGTCTCCAGGAGCCCACTGCCCCCTCCAGGGACCTAAGCACACCAGGTGGTGCTTAGGTCAGGCTGACCTGCAGGAGGGAACAATGCCCTGCTGCTGACTTGAAGTTGTGTTTGGAACCTGTCTCTTTAAGGACCAAATTGAGATTCCAGGGAAGAAGCCAAACCCGGCCCCATTCCTTCCTGTCAGTCATGGATCCTGGGAGATCCAGAGCTCAGACCACAGGCTTTCCTCCAGGAATACGAATACTCAGCCAGGAGACAAGCAAGATGGTATAGAATGACATTTGACACAAAGCAAAAACTTGCTCATGTTATTTACAGGACACTCGATGCTTTTGATTACAGGTTCACACCAGGAAAAACTAATCAAGGACGGAAAGACTTCGGAGCGAACAGCTTGTTGCGTTAAGTCAATTAAAGAGAAAGTTCTTTTATTACCAAACTTTCGGGTTGCTAAAAAAGAAAAATGACGACATTCCACCCCGTGAGCCCTGGCTAATTGAAGGATCCCAGAATGTCCTGTAAATGTTCATGGACCTCTCTGTATTTTGTTAAAAAAGAAACAAAAGTGTGATTGAGTTACAGAGCAGGAACCTTTCTAGGTTTTGCCTTGCAGCATCGAGTGTGAATGGTGAGCTACAAACGCAGGGTCTGTTGTTAGGGTCCACTGCTCTGAAGCCACCCCTGAGTTAAGGAGGTCTCAAGCAGAATGCTGCACCCAAAGTGGGGAGCCCACCCAGGAGGGGACCTGGAGTCAAATCTGCTCTAGAGAGTATGTCTCCTCCTTTTTCCTTTTCCATTGGGTATTTTGATGAACAGTTATCCTTCTTATTACAAAATAAAGCCACTTGTTACTATCAAGGGTTTTTTGCTGTTGTTGTTTTGTTTTGTTTTTGCTTTAATATATGCATTCAAGAATCCTCTGGTTGATAAGAAACTATCTCAATAGTTGTGAGCAGAGGCCATATGTCCCTAATGCCGGGAGCTCCCAAGTGCTTCTAACAACCTGAGCTTCTCTTACCTGGACAGATAAAGGCCAAAGGCGCACGACTGCTCCTCCTGACTCTTCCAAGCCCGGTCACATTCCTGGCATTTACCATGTAACAGGTTTGCCGGAAAGACACCATCCGGAGGGAACACAGAGGTGTGCAGGTGTGAGGAGGCAGAGGCACAGGGCTGGCTTGAGACAATTTCTGCTTCCAGGTGCTGCAATGCCTCTTCCATGATGCCAGCCGGACATGACAAGGTCACAAACCTTGCCGGGATCCAGTGAGCCAGAGCTGACACCCTCAGCGGGGGGCACGAAGTCACCCAAACCCCAAACTATGACCACAGTTTTACAGCTCAAGGAAACCAGAGTGAAGCCGGGCACGGTGGCGCACGCCTGTAATCCCAGCACTTTGGGAGGCTGAGGCAGGAGGATCGCGAGTTCAAAGCCAGCCTCAGCAATGGCGAGGCACTTAGCAACTCAGTGAGACCCTGTCTCTAAATAAAATACAAAAAAGGGCTGGGGATGTGGCCCAGAGGTCAAGTGCCCCTGAGTTCAATCCCTGGTACCAAAAAATTTAAAAAAGAAAAAAAAAAAGGAAACCAGAGTGAGTGGTCCAACTAACCCCCGCCCCCAAAGAAAAGATACTAAGTCATCAGCACTGCTTAGTAACTGATGATGATAATAGACACCACCAGCCAGAGGACCACGTGGACCCAGACAATCCCCAGAAACATCCCTCACCTGCCTGAATTTGCGGGGGAGATTACAGCCCTTCCTCAAGCCTTTGAACATCCGGGCATTCTTTCAAATCATTAGACAGTAATTGTGTGTTTTTGCTGACTCCGAAGTAGTGTCTTCTCTATGCTTTCCTTATTCAACTCCCACCCCAAATGCACAGATGACATCACATCACACAGATTGGGATATTTTGGTCTCTGTAGACCCAATAAAAATAGATTTGCTATATCCAGGCATCAGGCACAGAACCAATCGCATGTCATTTACAAGCCACTTGCTAAAAGGTTAATCGGCCTTGGTTTCATTTATCTTCCTCCCGGGCTGCACAATCTCAATCAACAACTTTGAGGCCACCAGCACAGATCCCTTCTCCTCCCTTCAGACCCGCCTTCGCCCTGCAGCCCAGACAATAACACAAAGATCATTTGCCTTTGGCACCGCTCTATGACAAGCATTTTGTCTGACTGTGGCAAATTCAAAAAGAGCACCCAGGGATTTAATCTCTCAGTAGGGCGTTCTGACTCTGCAGGAAGCAGAGTGGCCCAAAGCGTATTCCACTTTCTTTTGAAAATGAGATTGCTTCCTGAGATGTGTAAAAAGGCGCCCAGCACATAGTAAGTACTCAATAAATATTAAACTATATTAAACTACTCTGGATATAGCACAAAGCGATGTGTCTCAAGAGCCCTTCACGGGCAAAGGATCTGCATCATTCAGATTTTATCATGCTGAAGAACAGCTGTAGGGAATGCAACAAGCCCAGGCTGACGTGGGGCCCACAAGTAATCACATGCTTTGAGCAGATGCGCCCCCATGATGTCCTACCACCGAGGCACATGAATAATGGAAAAGCAACGGAATATCCTCAAGTATTTTCATTTTCACAGCAGGAACCCAGGTTCAGCTATTGCTTTCATGTGGCGACACTGAAATTCAAGGCATGAATGAGGTCTTTCTGAAGCTATTACATGATTATCCTTCACCAAGGAAATGTGGCCAGAGCACGTGTGTAGAAAGACATCGGTACCTTACAAAGCCATACATTTAACAGCGTTGTCCATCTTTTTTTTTTTTTTTTTTTTTTGTACCGGGGATTGAACTCAGGGGCACTCGACCACTGGGCCACATCCTCAGCCCTTTTTTATATTTTATTAGAGACAGGGTCTCACTGAGTTGCTAAGGGCCTCGCCATTGCTGAGGCTGGCTTTGAACTCTCGATCCTCCTGCCTCGGCCTCCCAAGTGCTGGGATTACAGGCGTGAGCCACTGTGCCCAGCTAAGACCCCCAATTTCAATGCTGGGATTGCAGCTTCTAGGGTGAAGATTCAGAACTACTTCCAACATTTGAGCACCTCTGATCAACATGCTGCAGCGGAAGCCGTACCTAGGAATAGGTCCCCTAAGAGCAGCTCAAACTGTTATCAGGGGCAAGACCTCACTAAGCCCCCTGGCTTCACTTGCTCTTAGATGACTTAAGTCACTCATTTTGGAGGTCACACAGCTGCATGACCACCAGCTTAGCTGCAGGTCACATTACTAGTGATCTACATCACGAGCCCCCCACCAGCTTTACTGCAGGTCACACTTCTGCCTTGTGGGCTATGATGGTAACAGTCCCCTGGGTCACTCTTCAGGTACCTGAAGGCCACTTCTGCTAAAAACAATGACTCTTCGCTTGGGCCGGCAGACATCCGATGGGGGACTGGAACAGCATGAAAACACTTGGCGCCTCTGCCTTCACCTTGTGTCTGCCTCTTTTGTTGCCTTAATCTTTGGGCCAGATTCTGCTCATTCTGTGCATGTAGACACGTTGATCATTTGAGAAATGTTCTACCCAGAAGTATAATGAAAGATGAAAAGCACCTGTCTTGCCTAGTCTCTCCCCACTCCCCGCTTTAAGGCTACAAACGGGGACCAGCCTCTGTGACTAGAAACACCAGACAATGAAAGGAGTGAAAAGAAGTGGCACCCAAATTCCTGAAGGGAGATCTCTGGTTCCTAGAAAAGACATGAATGCCCCCTCCCCTTTATCAGCCTATACCTCTGCCCCGTTATTTCTTCCTGTTTCTGTCACCCCCTCAACTCCTGCAGCTGAGAGGCTGATTTCTGGGCAAAGCTCTTCTTCTCCATTCTTTGGCCACCAAATAAAGCCTTTCTTTCTACCCAACACTCGTCTCTTGGACACTGGCTTTTCTATGGAATGAGCTTCTAAACCCTGATTCAGTAACAAAACCAGGAGCACTGAGGCACTAAAAAGAAGAGTTAACCGGGAGGCCATTAGGCTGAGGTGACTCCAGGAGCGTGCTGGGTCCCTACAGATGCAAACTGAAGCCCAAGGTCAAGCAAATGAAACTTGAGCTTGACCAATCAGAAACCACCAACTAAATTCCTACTAGGGAGGTTCCGCTAGACCACACCCAAATAAGGCAAATGCCCAGCTGTAGCCAATCAAGTGATAGCTTCACTTTGATTGGTCAACCTAAAAAAGCTCGCTGTTCCAGCTGCTGGAGTGGAGCTCTGTGGACCACGTCGGGTGCTGCCCGACTCGTGAATTCCTTAATGCCCAAATAAATTCTTAAATGTATTTTGTCTGAAGTTTTTCTTTTAATAGGGGGGCAAATGCAACCCTCTTCTAAGCCAGGATTTTCACTCCCTAGGTTATGTCCCTTTTGGGGACAGATGTGCACCCTTACCTCCCCGCCCCTGCCAGAAGAGGAAATCCTAAAGACTGTTAGACTCCCACACCCGGTTTCCATGCGCAGCCTCTTCTTCCCAAGCAGAGAGGTAGTTCTTTCAGAGGAGAAGATATACTAAGACAGAGGCTGCCACTCCCCGTCACAGAGCTATGAGATTTGTCAAGGGTCACTACATGACCTGCACAGCCCAATACAAAATGTAAAAAATAAATAAATAAATAAATGCAGGGTGTCTTGTCCAAAAAGAAGGCGGAAATGTTCCTCCTTCTTCCATAATCTCCTTCTCAACCCGTCATGGCATGTTTTTGATTTGACCTTTAATGTCACACTCCCTCAGGTGGCTGTGATCACCAGGCAGGGGCAGGAGAGTGAGCGGCTGAGAACCCACCACCTCCGAAAGAAAGGCTGTCAGGTGGTGGAGGGCGGGAACTCCTACAGGCAGGCGAGGCCTCACCCCCAGAGCACACTCATCAGACTTGACTTAGAAAACACAAACGCAAAGATAAAATCAGGACTTTCAAGAGGGTGCTGGATGCATTCGCCAGCAAGGTTGCAAAGGTCCTGGGGGACAGGCGCGAGCTAGTTCCCAGGTCTAGAATTAGAGGAAGGGTTTAATTCATAAGCCACAGAACCTTCGTGACTCCTCGGATTCTGATAATCCCCCATGTCCCTAAACCTTCCCCCTCCTCTTGACCTTAGCAAGAGGTAAATCTTCCTGGAATCGTTTTGAGAATCATTACTGGAGGCTCAGCAGAGAGCCTGCCTGCCCAGCCTCCCACTGGCTAGGTCAGCACCCGCCATATTAATCACTCTTTGCTTAAACCAGAATCGCTTCTGCTTGCTCCACGTGGACCCTGACCAGTGTTCTTGGTCTTCTCCCATGTCCCCAACTGCTGCCCTCGGGCATGGCTACCACGTGGCAGCCCCACCTAAGTCAACTACTTCTGGGACTCAGACACCAGGCGGGTCCAGGCAGCTTCAACATGGGTTCAACCTCCCTCCTGGGCAAAGAGGTATATTTTGTTTTTCTTTTCTCTTTTTTGTTTTTTGTAAGCCAGCAAAAAAGGAGTCTGAAAACTGCCTATTTCCCTAGCAGACAAACTGCTTATAATCCAAATTAGCCTTTAGCTTCCTGATCAGGCAAAACATTTCTATATTTGACAGAAATGCCCAAGTTCACCAGCTCCCTGAAAGTTACAGCAGGAAGAAAATGCAGCCCGTGACACCAGCACAGTGGGTGAGTGGCTGCACGTGCTGTAGAGGCTGAGGAGCATTGAGGGTCTCCACTGCAAGGCATTCAGAAGGCAAGGGAAATACAGCTGGGATCAGCACGTCCCAAAATGTCACTCTGAAATTAGTTGCCTATGAAAATAAGGATCACACCTATAGAGTTAAGTGTGTTTGAGCAAAACAAACTTGTTTGGTATATAAAAGAAATTACTACATCTTGAAATGCTTGGGGTAGGTTGCTAGGCGGTGGTTGGTTTTTTGTTTTTACTTCCGCCAAATCACATTAATGCCAATTCGACATGTGCCAGTGTTCCTCCTGGTAACAGAAATATCATCACTCTTAAGATGAGCTCATCCCTTATGACACATGGAGAATTTCACTCCTGTGGTTTTTTGTTTTGTTTTATTGTGTTTGTGGTTTTCTTTTCTCTTCCTTCCTTTTTTTTTTTTTTTTTTTTTTTTTTTTTTCTTTCTTTATCCTGGGAATGAACCAGGGCCATGCACATGCTAGGCAAGAATGCTACCACTGAGCTACAGCCCCAAAACTTTTTATTTTATTTTGAAATAGGGTCATGCTAAAGTTCTCCTGACTGGCATCAAATTTACAGTCCTCCTGCCACGGCCTCCCAAGCAGCTGGGATTATAGGAGGCACTCCCATGGATTAACTAGAGAGAAAAGCAATGCAAATTCCCACTTGGCTCAAAACTGAGTAACCAAAGGCAGATGTTGTCAAGGGGCAGTGTGAGCTTGGGAAGAGAGAAAAGTCCAGAAGGAGTTAGATGTCGGGGTGGGAGAAGGAGGGGATTAAGGATGAAGACCACTGATGGTTAAGGAAATATTCCAGGCTAGAAGATAAAATGTTTGGCAAAGAGATAAGGTCAGTGGTATATTACCAAGGTGGGAAGAACAAAGTGGCAGACCTCAGTGCTGTCACATTTCAACCTCATTCAGTCATTCACTCATTCAATGTTATATTAAGTGTGAGGTGCTCAGCACTGTTATTACCCTGTAGATACAGAAGTGGATGTCACAGAAGTGGTCCTTGCCTTAGAGGACAGAGATAATAAACAAATCAACATGTGGTCATACTGTGCAGCATAAGAACTGACTACTCTAAAACAAGGGCTGGTAAACTACAACCAGCAACACCCCACTTGTTTTGTAAATAAAGTTTTATTGGAACTCAGTGCACACATTCATTAGCATAGTGTCTAGGGCTGCCTCTTGACTGTGACATCAGAGTTTAATAGTTCAATGTACGACTTGCAAAGCCTAAAATATGTATTATTAAATCCCTTATAGAAGATGTTTACTGACCCATAGTCTAAAAGAATAAAACAGGAGGTCTAATTTAGGCTAGAGTTTAGGAGGGCTTCTCTAAGACAGTGACATTTAAACGGCATCTGAAAGATGAGGAATGAGCCAGCCAGAGAGAAGACAGAGATTTAAGCAGAAGGAACTGAGCAGGGGAAGGCCAGAGGCAGAAAAGAGCCTGACAGGTTAAAGGATTGTAAGGGGTAAGGAAAATATGATTAAGAGAAAGTAGCAGCCTTGGGATTTCTATCTAATAATAGTATTGGCATTAGTAGCCAGGAAAGTAACAGTAGCAGAGAGCAGGCACTGAGGGATTGCCATGGGCCAGGCTGTGTTCTAAACACTTGACATATATTAACTATTTTATTCCTTAAAGGGCCTTATGGTTTCAATGTGTTTGAAAATGAGAGGTACAAATTGCTTTTGCATACACTTCTCATAATACTGAAAAAATGTCAATTGTACCATCACAGAATCCAGTGGTTGGGTGGGCTGACAGACACCTGGGAGGCCTCACTCCCAGTTCCTAATCCCTTCAAGTACAGCACCTGGGCAATGTCACTGCTCTGAGAAACGGACCCACAAGATAATGCCATCACCTCAATTAAACACCATCACCTTAATTATTGACATTCACAAGAAAAATGACCCTGATGTGTAAATTTTGAATCTTATTTGTGATTTTTAGGCCTTTAACCCATATTGAGAAATACTGGAAAATAAAACAAATTTTTTATTCTCAAAATAAGAGGAAAGGATGGATTCCAGAAAGGAAGAGGATAGATAGATAAGTCTGACAACATCCTCCTTGGGAAATTCTACAGAGATTACTAAATGAAGTTTTATGAGCATTCAGGAAATCCTGAGGCACTAACTCTGAACCAGCACCAACCTTCTTTCCTGCCTTGGCAGGATTACCAGGCTGCTAGGTTAAGAGACTGCCACAGATAGAGTATCCAGTAAATGCCTCCCCCCCAAGATTTCATTCTTCGGGGTTCACTTACTCACAACCATGTTCTAAAAATATTAAATGGAAAATTTCAGAAACAAATAATCAGTTTTAAATCACACATCATTCTGGGTAGCGTGATGAAATCTTTTGTCATTCCATCTAGAATGTCAATCATCCCTTTGTCCAGTGTATCTACCATATATATGCTACCTGCCCGTTAGTCATTTAATAGATAATTCTGTTATTTGAATGACAATTACAGATATGGCAATGTTTGGATATAAGGTTCAAGACTATCCTTGATTTCTGGCATTTACTGGGGTGGAGGGTGGGGGTTCCTTTGAACATATTCTCCAAGGATAAGGGAGAACTACTGTACGTCAATTTCAACCAAGCAATCAACCAAGACACGTTCATACATACTGTTCAAAAAGGAAGAGGCAAGTAGGTCTTAAAGCTCCTACTATGCGAATATAAAGCTGGCAGCAGAACCATAACCTGAAAGAACACTGAATTAGACAGGGCTGGGCTTCTTCCTAGGTCTTTCCCTGTGTAGAAATAAGTGCAGCCCACCTGAATGAGAAAAGCAGAAGCTGTTTCTTTCAAAGCTTGATATAATAAGGGAGTCAGCCACTGTCACTTGCATTTGGCAGAGACTCAAAGGCAGGTTGGGTGGAAAGCTTTGTAGTGGCAAAAAGGGAAGGTTCGGATATGTCCCAAGTACAGGCTGTTGAAATAGGGACAGGGACTTTGCAGGCAGAGGAACAGAGGCAGGGCCTCGCCTGTGATTGGTCAGGAGAGCGCACTTGGCTTTTTGTTTGGTTCTAAGTTTGAAATGAGGACAAGAATTAGAACAGCTGCCAGTTATTGATCAAGTCCTGGCCATTTGGGGCCAATTGCTACAGGGTTATTGTTAGACTTCCTGACTGGTGCTACAGATTGGAGGTTGGATTTACTTTTATATATGGTCTGGCTGTTGTCCACTGGTATAATTATCTCCTTCCCACCACCCCACTGAGTCTAACTAACATGGGCAGAACAAACTGTTCAGGTCAGTTTGCTTAAAAATGGCACAAATACATTTTAGAAAATAGAGAAAAATAAATTAATTGGTCCCAGATTCAGATAAGATAAAATTAAAAATCAATTAACTCTCTCCCCCAAGGAAAATCAGGGGCACAAAGATGGATGATGTGTAAATGTACCACAACAGGTCACACTAAAACAATTGTCAGCCACCTCAGCTGCTAGGTGGCTAATCATGTGTAAGTAAAGTGGATGGCCGACTCATCTGCCACTAGCTATCCCAGCCTGGGCAAGTCACTTGATCTCTTATGAACTATCATGGTGCATCTGCAAAATAAATAGGTCGAATTAAAATCTCTCAGGTCCTTTATGGTTCTAAAATTTTATGGTCTTATGATTGTATCCACTTGGGTGGTGCTTTTATTCTCCAACTTTATGTCTGCCCAGCTAGACTATATAATTCATCAGGAGCTTGATTTGAAAAAACAAAAGGACTCACACCCATGTTTTGTTAGAGTGCATTCATTCAACAATAATTATGGAACAGTAACTATGAATAAAGTGCTCTCCCAGGTGCCCTGGCAAAACAAAACAAAACAAAAAAAAACTGAGAGTCATCCTTAAGGATTGTAGTTGAGAAGAAAAGATATGCACGTAACTAACTCTGAAGCAAGAAATACAGTATTCAGCGTCCTAAAAGGATATAGAAAGTACCACAGAAAATAACACCCTGTGTATGCTGGATGGCCTCTCTAAAGAGTCTGAAGAGAATAATCAGCTTGATATTGTACTTTTCAACCTATTATAACTTGTAAAGAATTGTCGTTTGCTTTAAGTTTAATTTGCTCCTATTTCTTTTTTTCCCCTCAGCTTTGGGGTTTTGCACATCAGTGTCATACAAGCAGGTCTCCACTGCAATGGGCATTCAGAAAGCGAATTCATCCAGAATATTGGCAACTCTACTTTTTACAGGATGTTCTGGCCAGAGGAATCCCCGCTCAGACATTACTAACTAGCTGCAATGAACAGGGACAAATGTTCCCATGAAGCTGGTGTTCTTTAAAGTCTCTGTTCCCAGGAAGCAGTCAATGCTGAAAATTGCAATTTTTCCCCAGCCCCATCTGAAGCTTATTCTTGATGTTGGAGGGACTGGTTTTTGTAAAAGAAGCAGCTTCTGAACACAAACACGCCCTCATATTGTTACTAGCAAGAAGGAACAGCCTCACAATACATTTAGCTATTCCCCCATGCCTGGCCACGTTGTTTCTATGTCTTCCCTATTACAAACATGCAAGGAATATATCCTCCTCCATACATGTATGCAAGGATTTCCCCAAGATATATACAAGAATTATAAAGTGGGCTGGGGCTACAGCTCAGTGGCAGAGTGTTTGCCTAGCACGTGGGAAGCACTGGATTCAATCCTTAGGACCACATAAAAACAAATAGACTCATTCTGTCCATCTACAACTACAAAAAAATATATATTTTTTAAGTAATTATAAAGAATTAGAAATAAAACTGCTGGGTTATATGGTACACACATACTAAAATTTACCCAGAAGAAAGCCATACTGACATCTAAAGTTCCTCAGTCTACTGTCATGGGAGTGCTATATGAAAACCTCCTTTCACAACACAACCTCGATAGCTTTTGATATTGTCACACTTCTTAGCCTTTGCCAACTAGATGGTGAGAAATAGTATATGATCCTTTAATCTGCATTTCCCTGTTATTACAAAGACAAGCACATATTTGTCATTAGTTAATCAGGTTTTCTTGCCTCTGAATTACCTTCTTGTATCCTTGGCCTATTCTAAAATTAAAGGGATTTTTTTTTTTTCTTATTAAAAAGAAGAAGAAGAAGAGAAGGAGGAGGAGGAGGAGGAAGAGGAGGAGGAGGAGGAGGAGGAGGGGGGGAGGAGGAGGAACAAGGGAAGATTTGTCACTTGCCCTGTCCTGATCAGGAGGCCTGCTTTTTTCATGCTTGCAGTTCTGTTGCTACCATTCAAAACTGCTTCCGTTTTTGTTTGTTTGTTTTTTGTTTTTTAATTCAAGAGAAACACACAAATCACAAAAAGCAAGCCAAGTGGTCAGGACAGCATGGCCACTGCCTGCAGGCTTATTTTTCAAACAGCCTCCATAGGGTGAGTAGGTTGGCCTCTCCCTCACACCAAGCAATTCTGGGGAACATTTTGTACATTTTGCACATTCTATTCCTTATTTTTAAATTACGATAAATAAATTTTTTTAAAAACCTGCACTTTAAATTGGCAGTTGACAACTCTCAAGTTTGATGCACTCCCTAAGTAACTTCTTGAACTGCAGTGGAGAAGGGCAATTTGCTTGTGGTTTTTTTTTTCCTCCACAATTTCCTCGCCAGGGTATAAGAAAGACCCAGCAGGTGCACTTGGAAGGCACAGAGACCTGCCTATAGGGAACAGAAAGAGCTTGGAGACCAACATCAAATAGTGTGAGGGGAGGGGAAAGATAATCATCTGAATAAAGACTCAAGATTTGCCAAATCTGATGAGGGATTTGGAGGTCCCACCTGATATTTACCCTATTTGTGGCAATCCCAAAACAATTAGCAGGCACTTTTTGAGAGTAGGGTTTTTCTTTGTTTTCCTGCAAACTCTCCTGGGTGTGCCTCCCATTTAAATTCTGTGACTAAAAGCCCTCAGGGAGGAAGCTACTTTGCAAACTGGGCTAAGCATGCAGTCAGCAAATCTCAAACTGCCTAATCATTATTCTTAAGTTCTCCATCTTCCTGTGGCCAAACCAGCTAAGGGATTCTCCCCACCCAGGCACCACCACACACATCTGGCAGAGCTCTGTGCCTTGCAAGTTGTCACCCACATATGGGACACAAAGGGACAAAGATCAGCTGGGGTCCCCAAATGCCCTGCCAATTTCCAGAAGTACCGAACCATCCAATCCCGCCCCTTCCCCCCAACTCGGGAATTTTCACTTTACATTGACTTGCAATGTGCCAACCCGTTTCAACACTACCACATAGACGGGAAGTACGTTATTTACTATTCATGTGTTCCTACAGAAATGCATGTAAACATAGCCTTCAAAAAACCCCAAAGAAAACCACTGTTGAAAAGATCCTGAAGGCAAAACCTTAAATAAGCCTGTAGATCTTTCCAACGGAACAGTCATTCCCTAATTTATCCACAGTGATGGTACAGCAAATTCAAACATTCTCTCTTGAACAGCAAATAAGAGAAGGGTGAATATATTTTTCTATGTGACATATGAATATGAATTATTGTATTACAAGAAAAAAAAAAAAGAACTGCAGCACAGCCCCCCCCCCCCCCCCCCAGCCATGTTGTCTGCACACAGCCCTGGCCCCCTTCTTCCAGCTGCTTTAGTCTGATCCAAACATTCTCAATTCTGGCTGCACATTAGAGCTACCAGGGGAGGGTTTTTTTGTTTGTTTGGTTTTTTGGTTTTTGTTTGTTTTTTTTAACATGGTTGTGATACTGGTCTTGAAAATCAGGGTCAGGTCATTGCATCTTGGAGATCGTTTCCAGCTCTCCATTGTACAGAGAGGAACCTGAAAGCCCAGAGCGGACCAGGCCAGAACCACTAAGGGGAGCCGCCCCTGCTGAGAGGGATCCAGGAAAACCAAAGCAAACCCTCCTGGAAGCGCAGGGTTAAGACTGGCCCCTGGTCCTGGGGGGGCTAGTGCCTTCCTGTGACTCACCTCCCTTATCAGGAACACAAGAGAACATCCTAGAACAGCAGTTCTCAGAAGCTGCTCCCAGACCTGTGGCAGACAAGCTTGCACCTGTCATGATGATATCGGAAAAATGAGTACAGGAAAGTGAGAGGGTTGGGGGTTTTCTTTCTATTTTAAAAGACGGTCCTTTAGTCTGGCACTGTGTCCTTGCATTGTTTCATGATGTTGAGGGTTTTTTTTTTTGTTTGTTTGTTTGTTTGTTTTTGTGAAATGAATTTAACAACAGACCAAAGGAAGCTTGTCTGTCCCTGTCTGGACCAGCATGGTGAGGGGTCCAGTAGGGACCTCTGAGGGACACGGTTAAGGGTGCTTGAAGTTAAGTCACAGCAATGGTTAAACCCTAGAAAGAAGATCATGAATTCCTAAAACAACATCCCAGAAACGGATCTGGTTGCCTCTCTAGGAAAATTTTTGCTGACCATTTTTTTTTTTTTTTTTTTCTCTTCATGAGCTAAAATAAAACCAGGATTCTCCCAATCAATGTCATTAGCCGGGGTGGACTGAAGTTGGTTTTCTTTAGCTAAGACATAAATGCTATAGGTTTGCCTGAAGTTGCTATTTCTGAAAACAGCCAAGTAGAAACAATTAAAGCATATTTAAAATACCTTGCAAATATTTTTTTAAAATATTTTTTTAGTTGTAGGTGGACACAATACCTTTATTTTATTTATGTGGTGCTGAGGATCAAACCCAGGGCCTCACACAGGCAAGACAAGCGCCCTACCGCTGAGCCATAGCCCCAGCCCCTATTTCAGACATTTTTGGAAGACTTATACAGGTTTGTAGCAAGAAAGCCATTATGTGATTAATTCACAGAGCGCCTTCCATAAAAGTAGGTACATGTGAACACTCCTGTTCTGAATGCTATGTTCACATGACCCCTTGTCACAATGGTGACCCTGTGCCAGCATGCAGCCACACACTCATGCACTGGGGAAAGGAAATGGCCTTTGAGCAGGACGGATGCTGTGGTCCAGAAGCCCCCACTGGGCCTCAGAAGGACTACAATGGCAGGTCACTGATGGCTGGCTGTGGTGGTCCAAGCTGACCTTCAGGGACCTCATAGGCTCTACACTTGGTCACCCCATTGGAGAAGTGACTGAGGCAGCTTCAATCAGTGTTTTCCAAAGTGTGTCGTCTTGACCAGCATCACTGAGGACAGAAATGCAGAATCTCAGGCTCCTTAGGACCTGGAGATGGGGCCCAGCAATCTATGTCTTCCTAAGCCCTGCAGGTAATACTGACACCCCTTAAATTGGGGGGAATAACCAGTTTAAATCTCTAATTAGTTCCCAGAAAGACTGGTGGAGTTGTGAAGGATTTCTCAGCCAGGGCTTATCCTCAGCTGACCTCTTTGTGGGAAGAGGCACACATTCAGTCTGGATAGCCTCAGCTCCCAGACTAATAACTATTATGATCAGGACAAAGCCTAGCCGCTTACAGTCCAAAAGCATTATCGGTTGTTTTTCAAGCTTTGTGTGTTTTCCCTTATTTCAGTTGATTTTTTTTTTTTTTAGCATTCAAGTGTTGTTATACATGTTTGTAGTAGGAGACGATATGATATACTCGCACAAAACATGGCTTAGATTTGAACGAGACCTTGATTTTAATCCCAGTTTTGGCAAGCGACTGATTCTGTGAGCCTCTGATGTCTCATCTGTAAAATGGAGATGTCACTCCTGTCCCTTTGGTGCTGTTTTAAAGTCTGAACAGGACTACGTGTGCTCAGCAAATAGCAGCATATGCTGTTACCATCAGCGTCATTATCAATGCCATTCTCTCTCCTCCTCAAAGTCACTGCACATCACGCCCTTCTTCTTGGACAATGGCTCTATGACTCTGGTAAAGGAAATTCATTTTTGTTTTCTTCCTGGAGAATCCATTTTACTCATCCTTAATGATCACTCAAAATGCATTGGCACTCTTCCAAATAAAATCAATATCCTTGGGATAAGCCTCTTACCTTTGCTAGCTTTCTAGTTACTTATACAAATCTCAAGGCTCAGGCATTGTTTGGAGAATCTGCACTCACAGGATATTAGACAGAACCTGTAACACTTGAGTCTAGCTTCCTACACCCCAAGTGTGCAAAGAAAAGTAGTTGTTCTAAGAGTGTAGAAATTGTATGAAATACTTAAAAACTGTCCCTGAGTGTTGACAGCCACTTGGCCAACATAATGTTCTGATTATCATAAATCTGGTTAGTACCATCACATACATGCATGTAGCCCTTGAAAAGGTTTTTGAACATCTGAAAACAGAAAATGTCACCTGAATGAGAAAGGCCAAAGCAGGGACAGTATCAGGAACAGAGAGGTGCTTAAACCGAGTCGCTGGTGGACTATGTCCGGTAAAAATCTAAGGGATTTTCCTGCCAGGAAAACAGCATCCTCTTTGCTGTTTATCTTAAAACATATCTGACTAGAAATGGGATGAGCTATTTTAACGATGGCAGGTGTCAAGTTCTATATTTGCCCAGAACAATTCTACTTATTTTACACACCAAGGAAAATTCAGCTCCTGTAATTGGAACTATATATTAGAAGAGCCATTGAGAAATCAGCTCTCCCAGACCCCTCTCCAGGCAGAGCTAGAACAGCGAAGACTGTGTCCTCAGTTCTCCAGACAAGACATGGTAGTTCTTCGTTCCACTATTAGATGATCGTTTCCTGATAAGAAATTGTATCCAACCTAAATTCCATCTACAATTTCTGTGTTCTTGAGTCCATGTTGGCTAGTGGTGAATGGTGGTTGTTTATTTTCTCTGGGACTCATTATCCTCACTGTAAAATAAAGGAGATGGATGATGATGTCTACATGTTAGAATTCTAAGACTTCAACAGCTCAAAGAGAGGGAGGGAGGGGAGAGACAATAGGGCCCCACAGAATGCTGGCCACTCAATACAATAATAAATACATGTGAACTAACGTCCCTTGTCAAATCTCTCACACCAGTCACTTCTGACTCCTCCCAGAAGCTACCTCCAACCCTTGACCACTCCTGTGGCTCCCCAGAAGGCCTCTCCAAGCACCCCACCTTTTCCTCAGGCTGGTCCCCTGAGGATGTGGCGCACCATGATTTTTGCTTTTCTTTTTTTCTAGTGGGGCTTACACAATCCAAGCCTTTTTGATTTACACTTCATTTCTCCAGTTCACAGTGAACCTTGCTCTGGTTAACAGACCTGTTTGAACAGTAAGGCTTCCGCATACAAAATCCACTTTGCACAATACCTGAAACAAAGTTGCCCGGGGAGTTCATCTGTAGCTAATTCGAATCTGGCAGAATCACTGGCTTAGTAAACCAAATACTGTGACCCAGGAGACAAGCCAGGAACACTGGCAGGGTACAGTCTACCACTGAAGCCATGTTTTAAAAAAGAAAAATGCACACTTTAGCCTGACTGCTTTGGTACAGTCTAGATGTCCAATTCAGGAACATCCGTTCATTTACAGTTCATGTGGACAAGCAAATTGTAGCCTTAAGAATTATCTACAGTCAGAGAGGTCTGACTCATGCAGCCAGGTCTAGATGATGGAACCTTCTGGAAATCCCTCATGGGGGATTCTGGCTCTGTGCGCTTCCACATGGTGATCTTTTCCTCCAAAGAGGAGAGGGGGTCATTGGATTTTCTGCTTAAGGAAAAACACTCAAGCAAAGCACAAAGAAGTTTAAAGTACATGACTTTCAAAATGATTCCACCTTACCAAGGACAATAAGAAGATCTTCAGGTGCCTTTACTCAAGGCCACTCTGAACTTCTGTCTTATCCAGTGGGAAGCAGGGAGAGGAATACAGAAGAAGACCCAGCCTCGACCTTGAACGATGTGAACAATGACTGAGGTGACACAGCCCAAGGTCCTCCATGATGGCACCAGCATCTAAGAGAATGGAGAGAAGATTCTGACCGGCTTAGTCAGGAAGGCTTCACGTTGGAGCAACCCTGGAGGTGGTTCTGAAAGATGGCCAAGATCTTTGACAGGTACAGAGAAAAGGGCACAAGGAAGCAGAGTATATTGAGAGAACAGAAAAGAGTTCTTTTTGTTTGCCCCAGTGGGAAGAACAGGTTTCCTCCACAAAGGCCCTAATATCATGATGCTCTGCCTTGCCACAGGTCAAAGGCAATGTAGTCAGGTGGCCATGGACTGAAATCTCTGAAACCATGAGCCCAAATAAACCTTTCCTCCTTTAAAAGCTTATTTTTCTCAGGTATTTTGTTACAGTAACAGAAAGCTGACTAACACAGTGAGGAAAAGCTGTTGTAATTGTCCTGGCATTAAATGGGGAGGACCAGAAGCAGGTGCATATGGGGAACCAGCAAGGAATCCTGGGCTTGCAGAGAATTCCCCTGGGCTCATCCTGGCTTGTGTTTATGGGTAAGAAGGACATGGCACATGAGGGTGCAGGGATGGTTTTATGATACAGAATCAAGATGGCCACCCTCCTTCAAGTGCCTCAGGCTGGAGGGAATTGACAAAGGCCTTCCCAGTCTGCTCACCGAGAATCCAGGATGCATGTACAGGATTCTTGAGCTACTTCTAGGCCTCTCACTGTCCTGTCCCCTGGGCTGGGTTTTGGAGCTGTCTGTGCTACTGGCAAGGATATGACTCCTTTTTCACAAGACACTCCAGCTGTCTTTTCTGAGATATATGGCATGCAGGTGTGTTGACTGACTGAAAATGTGCAGATCGAGCCAGATACTAGCATGCACGTGTCTGCATGGCTCTAGAAATACCAGCCCAAGTCTCTGGAACAGTGGGCTCCAAGTTGCATTAACTATGTACCCTTTTAGTACAAAACCTCCAATACAGGTATTTATTTATAAATCATAACAGATAGACCACTATACTAGCAATATCAATAAATTTTATTTTCTCTAGTACCTACACAAATAACATTTTTGCTTTCGCTAGAAAAACTTTCTCAGTGATAGTATCTGAAGTGAGATAATGCAATCAAACATGTCATTCACCATTCTATTCTTGAACCATATTTGATGAAGAGCTAACTGCCAAGAACAGGCATGCTGACTCTCCCATTTTCTTACTGTATGGCTCGCACCTGCGTTTTCAGTATTATCTTTGAGCCAGAGTTTCCTTTCAGGAATCTTCTAGATTCTTGGTCTATTTGGTGAAGGGTAGCATAGGTAGATCCAGGGACTGTAGTCCACAGACCCACCTCACTGGCCACATGTAAATGGCCCACAGCATCTCAGACAGGTGAGCAAAGATATCTCTGTAGGGCCACTTTTCCCTCAGAACGACCCCCAGGCCCGTGCCTGTTGTGATTCTCAATTTCTTTCTTGCTCTTAGAAACAAAATTGTCAATGGAAGGTCTAACCTTTCTTTCTGCATCCCAATGGGCCATCTTGTCTACCCACTTTGGAGATCAGTGCTTTGGAGAGACATTGGTGCTGAAAATTCTCCATATTAAAGAGAAAATGAGGAAATCTCCACAGATGGATATATGGAAAGCAAAGCAGACTGAGTGTTGAATTTTGAAAAAACATCCCCAGCTGGGAAACAGAAGGAAGAGGAGGAGTCAGCAAAGAAGAAAGAACCCTCAACAAACGAGGAAGGCGAAAGTACTTATAATGTCATCATAAGCAATCTGAGAGCTTTAAGAAGCATGCTGGTCAAATGTTAGTCAATAGGTCAAAAGTTTCAGAGAAGTCAAGAGGACTCAATGCTATGAAAAGTCCAAGATGCTTGGCAACTCAAAATTAATTGGCCGTCTTTGATGCAGTCAACTACCTTGTAAAGGTGGATGAACTGGTAAGTGAGGGAAAATAGCTGAAGGTGGAGAAACACAATTTAAAGAAGCTTAGTAACAAAAGAAGGCCAAAAAAAAGAAGAAGAAGAAGAAGAAGAAGGAAAGAGAAAACTTCCATTGTTCTAGAAGTCAGAACGTCAGAGGATGGGTCATTCCCCTATACACCACCATGAGTATGAAATAGTTGCTTCATTTGATCCATCTTAAAAATCTAGCGGTGGCGCACGCCTATAATCCCAGCACTTGGGAGGCTGAGGCAGGAGGATCACGAGTTCAAAGCCAGCCTCAGCAATGGCAAGGCACTTAGCAACTCAGTGAGACCCTGTCTCTAATAAAATACGAAAAAGGGTTGGGGATATGGCCCAGTGGTCAAGTGCCCCTGAGTTCAATCCCTGGTGCCAAAAAAAAAAAAAAAAAAAAAAAAAAAGAAAAGAAAAAAATCCAGACTATAATTAGGATCCTGGCCTTGATTTCTGTCCTACTATACCACATCTCAGCCATGCTGGCTGTCAGCTGCCATCACGACATTCAGTCTCTCATCTGTGCCTCTGCATACCAGCTCCACCTAATGATAAAAATGATCGCACCCATCATCTCTCCCTCCTGCTCTGCCCAGTGTGTCCCTCCAATCCCCAGCACAGTGCACACCCACGGCGTCACTAACCAAGTCCCGTGTCAGGACAGTAGGCCCCATTTCTGTCACAGGGCTGCAGGCGGCAATTGCTGCAGGCGGTAACACACAGTCAGACGCAAGGGGTATCTACTCTGATGCCACCCTAATCCACCCCCAGCTACCTGCCACCTCAGGAGTCACCCTTGATCTTCCCGTCCTCCTCCATGCAACAACCTTCCAGTCACCCCAATCTTCCAGTTACTGCCTTTAGCCTGCTGAGGGTCCCTCTGGGCTCTGGCCCCAGTCACGCCCTCGTTCTCACTGGCGTCTTCTCAAACCCTCCAGCCATGCTTCCAAAAACAGCTCCTGCTTTTCATCTCTTTCTGTCTATCCCGAACCTGGCTGTTTCATCTGCTGACCTGTTCCCTCTGCCTCCACCCAGGCAAAGCCTACCCATCCTTCAAGGTCACTCCAAGGTCACCTTCTTCTGATGCATCAAGTGGCTGAACCCTTCTGCAAAGCGACTGCACCCCTCCTATGGGACACTCAGGCTGCCTTGGCACACAGTTGCTAGGTGTCTTGGAACCCTCCTCAAGGTGTGGGTGGGGTTGGATTCATTTTCCAAAATGTGCATAAGTCATTAATAAGCTTCAAGAAACAAAATCCACTAATTCAACTCAAAACAGTGCCAGATTCTTTCCAGAGAGTTGTTTACTCGTTGAAACTTGGGAGCCTTTATGAGTGTCTTTTTTTTTTTTTTTTAATTTATTTAGTTGTACACAATGCTGTTATTCTTATGTGGTGCTGAGGATCAAACCCGGGTCGTGCACGTGCTAGGTGAGCGCTCTACCACTGAGCCACAATTCCAGCCCTTTAAGAGTGTCTTACAGTAGGGGATGTCCCTGGTAGCCATTCCCTCATCTCACTCTGTGGTCTGTATTTTAAAATCAAGTACTCCACGTCCTACCAAAGAAGCCTCAGCAACAAAAATGGAAATGCTGGGCCAATTCTGCTGGGAATTTTTTTCTTCTCTCTCTCTCTCTCTCTCTCTCTCTCTCTCTTTTTAAAACAAGCCACTGGGGATTGAACCTTGGGCCTCACATGTTCTAAGCACACACTTTACCACTGAGCTACACCCCCGGCCCCATGACAGGGACTGAATGAATTTTATCCAAACTTTCTTTTTTTCTTTCTAGTGGGGTCTTTGTTTTTTGGTTTTTTTTTTTTTTTTTTTTTTTATGGTACTGATTTCCATCTTTGAAATGAATTCAAATTTATCGTTCTCAAAACATTTTTTTGGTTAAATGCATTTATGTTTTCAAAATACTTGACAATTCTATGCATGCAGAGAAATAAAGCATTTGGATGTTTTTAGGGGGAAGGGGATGCATGTTGTCTCCCTTGATCTTCCCTCTTGTGAAACTGGTATAATTCAATTCACCAAAAATATGCCAGGCACCTACTATGCAGCAAGGACTTTGCCAAACACAAGAAATGCATTGGGACCATTCCTATATGCAAGGAGATTTAAATCTACTGGGGAGAAAGATAACAGGCAACTACTCTATATGGTGCTAAGTGTCACATGGAGGGAGCCAGGCGCTACTGGAGCACATGGTAGGGACAGCTCAAGTCATCCTGGGGCTCTGGAGGAAAATGTCCTACATCAGTGTTTCCCATGGATATGAATGCCCCGAGGATCTGGGTCAAGATTCCGATTCGTGGCTCTGGGGTAGGGTCTCAACATCTGCATTGCCGCCAGCTCCCAAAAGATGCAATTGAAGCTGGGTCGAGGACCACGTGGTCCAGAGGACTAGACCAGGGGTGGAGGCAGCATTTCAGGTAGAGAAAATTATGTAAAAATAGCAGGGGTGGGGCATCTACAACACTGCCCATTTCTGTTCCAATGAATCTGAGAGGTGGATGAAAAGAAAATTAAAGAGATCTAGGAAAACACCAATAACCTTGGGATTGTGATGAGGCCTTCTGTCTTTGTCCATTTGTGTTGCTACAACATACTACCACATAAACTGAAATGTATTTCTCATAGTCCTAGACATGGGAAGGCCAAGATCAAGGTGCCTGTAGATTCAGTGTCGAGGAAGCACCTCCTTTCCGTTTCCTAGCTGGTGCCTTCTAGCTGCATCCTCACATAGCAGAAGAGGCCACTAAGCTCTCCTGTGTCTCCTTCTTAAGGTCTCAATCGCCTTCAGGGAGCCCTGGTGGTCTAATCACCACCCCAAGCCATCTCCATGAGGATTAGGATTTCAACATATGCATTTTGGGGACATAAAACATGTAGACCATAGCACCATGCTAAATAGATTTAAGAGCTCTCTGATTCACTGTAATTAGAAGAAGACAAATCTAAACCATCCAAAAGTCTGAGCTATAAAATATCGTTAAAGAACGTTGAGTTATTCTAAGCACTTGCACCTCTTGAACCCGTGGCTCCCCAGGGCACCTGCTGTATCCACTTAGATAAAAAGGTAATTACTGACATTGACTAGTTTCAAGAACTTAAATGTATTCCTTTACCTATGTGGGTTTTATAAGTGCTTTTCATTCTGTCATCTGCCCACCAGATAATTTTTAAAATTAAGCAGAAAAGGTGAACTTCAATTGGATTTATGTCCTTGGTCAAACAGAGCTCAAAATATAATCCATGTAACAGGACACCATTCCAAAAGACACTCTGAAAAATTCAAAGTGACATGTTGATATTAAAGGTTATTTTATATAAAACAATTACAGTGCATGCAAGTCGGTAAATGCAATTTGCTGCTGAAAAAGGAAGTTAAAGGTGTATACACTAACTGAACCCTTGAGTACAGAGGATACAGGAGTCTGAAAGATGTTCTCTGAAAAGTCGCACTGCCGCTTGGCCCATCGGTGCCTCCAACTTGGTGGCAATACTGTGAAAACAGGCAGCACATTTCTTGAGTAAGTCGTTCCTTCAGGACATGGTCTCCATTCAGAAGTCTGTATTCTACTAATTGACACTGTGGGCTTCATAAAAAGAAAACCACTCTTTCTAAATTATCTGTTAAAGAAGCACATTATCTTTTTGGAAAAGATAGGACCGAATATCAATAATAATAGACATAGCCATTTAATAATGACTATTACCAAAACAAATTGTCCAAATGAGCTAAACCACCCCATTCTGCATAAAGAAAGTGGATCACTTAAATTACTGTTTTAGAAATTTTTTTAAAATGGTGGTGGTCCTCCAGCAAGACCATCCATTCAATAAGCAACTTATTCATGGACCCTGGAGATGGTTCAACATACCTTATCAACCAGTTCCCACAATCTTCTGTGAGGTGTTTTTTTTTTTTTTTTTTTTTTTTTTTTTTTTTTTAGGTACGGGGGATTGAACTCAGAGGCACTCGACCACTGGGCCACATCCCCAGCCCTTTTTTGTACTTTATTAGAAACAGGGTCTCACTGAGTTGCTAAGTGCCTCGCTATTGCTGAGGCTGGCTTTGAACTGGCGATCCTCCTGCCTCGGCCTCCCAAGTGGTGGGATTATAGGCGTGTGCCACCACGCCAGGCTTCTGTGAGGTTTTAAGAAATAAAGCACAAGAGAGAAAGAAGGTGGGGGAGAAAAGAGAGAGAGAGAGAGAGAGAGAGAGAAGAGAAGGAGGGAGGGAGGGAGAAAAGAGAAGGAAGGAAAGAAGGAAGGAAGGGACTCACACTGAGTCTGAGAACAAGTCAAAGTTTCAACCATTCTGTCAACATTTCTAAAGAAAAACTCAGTAAAAGTGGGACCCACCTGCCATTCTAAATCCCACAGAAAATGGTGCCAATGCAAAATGGTATCCTATGGGGTAGGGGTGATAGCTCAGGAGTAGAACTCGTGCACATAGAGTATGCACAAGGCCCTCTGTTCCAGCCTCAGCACCAAATAAATGTTAAAGGGGACCTTTATGCAGTTAAACTGAAGGAGGAGGCCACAAACCAATTTACCTCCCAAATTTTCACGTAATACAAGACATACCTAACATTCTAACTCAATCCCAAGACTTGAGGCACTACATTAAATCTGTGCAGTCATTTATTAGGACCCGCCCCTCAGTTGCTGCACCACCTGGCTTTGTCCTGGGGGAGGTTCTACCTGGATTAAATAACCCCCCACCCCATCACCCAGGCTTCAGAACCAGGGAATCAGATCTGGATGAGTGGAAACAATTCAAACCAACGAACCTCAACCTAAGGACACACTCATTTTAAAGAAAGAGCTGCAGATCCCCCTGCTCTACAACCCAGCAAGGAGACTCATTAGAAAGAATAGCTAATGCTGGAGTAAAGACTTCTTTCTGCTGGTTTACTTTCATAATGAGAAAAATTTGCATACTTGTATATAAAACTGTGTCGTTGAGGAAAATTCCACAGCCTCTCCAACAGGCTGGCTTATCCCCCCTCACTGCAAAGTTCTCGAAGTGACTCACTCATTTACGGCTGGAGCTGCCCCTTCCCTGCCTCGCCTGCTCTGCACAGTCCCTCAGGATGACCCAGTGCCCCCCCCCCCCAAACACTCCGTTGTCCCTGATGGCCTGTGAGAAGGCAGCCCTCCCTGTTTCTAGAACATACTGGGAAAGGCAGAGAGAGGGCAAAAGATGCAACAGCAGAGGAGAAGCAGCACACCTCCCTGGCCCGCAACCAGATGGAGCGTGTGGGCAGGTCCTCCGGGAGTATGACCTCACACCCGAGTCTCGCTTTCCACAGTTTCCAGATCATTCCACAATCTGTGGCTGGCTCCCGACTACTGCACTTCTGAGAAGTATCATGTTATTTTATTGACAAGTAACTGGCATAGAGGGCCGTGATCGTCACCCACACCTGAAATGGGAACAGAGTCTTTCCAATGTTTCATCCTAACACAGCCTCTGGGACTGGGCTCTGAGCTCCTTTCCAGCAAATACCAGGGAACCAGAGGCAGCTTAGGGCAGAACACCAGGGCGACCAGGCAGCCCGCAGCAGCAGGGCATCACTGCCAAGGAGGAAAGTCAGAAAGAACAGCACACGTAACTGAAATCACCGGGGGGATTTCTGAACCCAGATTCAATATCCCATCCTGGAATCTGGCCAAGCAGCGGAAGTAGATTCTTTAGTCCTTGCCAAACATGCCAAGGGGCTTTTAAAGATGAGGGAGAGTTATTTTCTTACTTTCTCCTGCAGGATACTCTACAAGAGACACTGCAGTGTCCTCTCCACTGGAGAGTGGCCACCACCTCATCACAGCTGGCATCATTTCCTACATCATCAGGGCCTCCCTGGGCTCCAAAAGGGAGGTTTGCATGGAAGCAATATCCCAGTGTGACGTAACTTCTTCAACACCTGGCAGTCCTGATATCACCCCCATTTCTTTTTTTGTTTTTTTTTTTGAGAATTTTTTTAATCATAGATGAACACAATACCTTTATTTTATTTATTTGTTTATTTGTTTATTTATTTATTATTTTTATGTGGTGCTGAGGATCGAACCCAGTGCTTCACAGATGCTAGGCGAGGGCTCCACCACTGAGCCACAACCCCAATCCCATCACCCCCATTTCTTGACAATGGATACAGGGGTTGAAATAACTTCCCCAAGGTCAGGCAACTTCTAAATGGGATGCAAACTTAGGAAGGTTAACTCTCAGGCTAGTCAGCTGGCAATTTATGGTAAGAGATTTATTCTGTCACCATGGAGTATCTGCTACAGCCTGTGCCACGAATATGTGGCCCCTTTCTTCAGGGAGAACACGGAGACCAGATGGATCCAGTTGTAATGGAAAGAGAAGACTTGGGTTTGACCTCCTGCTCTACCTATTCATTACATTATGTTAAACCCAAGTCCCCTCTTCTGGGGACAGTAATATCCACTTTGCTGGGTTATTGTGAGGATTAAATAAAACCATGCTTATAGAAGTCCTAGATAGTTTCTAAATCACAGAAGAGGGAGGATATCTGGACTTAACATTTCAAAGGATCTGTATAAAGTACTCTGGATTTCAGAAGGCGAGGTTGGAACAAAAGTTTGTATTCTGACTTCAAAGTTATCCATCTATGAATTTAACTAATTGACATCTATTTCTTACAATTTGTTGTTGGGAGTCATGAGACTTAGGTTCCCTATTGGTTGTTGCTAGGGTTTCCCAAGTGCCAATGATACTTTCCTAACAGAAAGATGGAGATGGCCCCACAGGTGAGGCCTCTCTGCTCCCTCCCTCCCGGGTTCCCTCACTCACCAAATTACACATTCTGCACCTTTCTATAAAATGGACAAAACAGTTTCTGCTCTTTCTTTCCTCATAAAAATACCTCAAACTCTCCCAATAATATAATGACAATGGGAATACCTACTATTTATATAATACTTGACATTAGAACATTTTAACATTAAAAACCTTTTCATGTGCTTTATTATCTTCTTCTGGTACCCTCGACAGCAGATTTCTAACAGTATTGAGGGTGTAATTTATTGAATGAAGGTAAAGAATGTTTTTGTTTTCAATAAAAAGATGTAAACAACTGATATGTGGTTAGCATTTGTGCACGTATGTATATTTATACAAACATATAGTATATTTACATATATGTTATACATAGCTACATATACATGTGGGCTTTGGGTCCATCACCTTTAACAAGAATCAAACTACCATATCTAATACAGCAATATATTTGTTTAATATCCTTGTATGTATCTGGATTTCCAGATGATAATTAATACTTGTCTGTATCATATAGTGAAGACTAGTTTTTAAATATTTATGAAAGCAAAATGAAAATATCTTTAAATGGATATTAAACCTCATTTGTCAAATTCCATGCAACTATTAATTTAGAAAAAATTCCTTTGATTACACATTGACCAAAACCTGACTTTGACCACCAAAGCCTCTGACCTTGATTTTAAGACCTTTAAAATGGTGAACATTCTGGGGTGAGTAGTGGGGATTGAACCCATGGCCTCATGCATGCTAGGCAAGCACTCTACCACTAAGCCAGGTAAACAATTATTTAAGCCACCTAAATAATAACCCTGGATTTCAAATATGCTAAATGAAGTGCATTCATCAAATTATATATAATTTAAAATAAACAGTGAGTTAGATGCAAAGTTTCACTAAAATAATTTATTTACTCATATATAACACCAAAAACCATGTAGAAGACAGAATGACCCAACCAAAAGTTAAACAGTAATCGCAAACCTTTAGTGTATATTTATTTTGTTTTCTGTATTTGCCATCATCATCTCTCTCTCTCATTATCCTTGCACTTAATCTTTCATGTAGTGTGATTCTCCAGTGCAAGTTGTTCAGACAATTTTTTAAGGAATCCTAGGCTCTAACACACACACACACACACACACACACACACACACACACATTTTCCTTGGAATCATTTAAGTGGCATTTGTGTAAATCATTAGCTATGTAAGTTTTACAGAAGAAGGGAGACAATATTTGCCAAGATATATCATGAGAGGAATTGAACCACCACCTCGTCTACACACAGCTGAACTCCCTGAGTAAACACCCACAATAGAGGACAGGGAGGTGGCACAAGGAAATGAGCATGCACATGATTGACACTGTTTCGAAAAGCGTGTTAAAACACATTGTTTCTTCCACTACTCGAAACACCTACAGAGTGATATATATAGTATTAAAGGTAGGCAGGAACAGCCAGACTTGATTTAAGCGATTTAAGTGCATTCTGTTGCCATAGGAGAACCATTTCTGCCTCCCAGCTGCCTCGTCTTCTAGAACACCCTGATTGGTGGAGAGAGCTGCCATCCCCTTGCTCCCTGTGACGGTTCACTTTGTGTGTCCATCGGATGGGGTATCCCGTAGCTGGTAAAGCATAATTTAATTGTGTCCCTGAGGGTGTCTCTGAAAGACATTAGCATTTCAATCAGTAAACTGAAGAGAAAAAGGTCTTCCTCACCAATGTGGGTGGGCATCCCCCAACCCCAGGAGGCCAGAACAGAAAGCCAGAGAGAGCACCTGTTCGAGCTGGCACAGCCATCCCTGCCCTCGGACATTGATACTCCTTTTTCTGAGGCCTTCAGAATCAAACTGAGACTTAGGTTATGGCTCCTCTGGCTCCCAAACCTTTGGGCTGGGACAGAATCTCACCTGCTGGCTTTCCTGGGTCTCCAGCTTGCAGGTGGCACGCAGTACAATTTCTCTGTAACTGGCCTCCACAATTGCAAAAGCCAGTCCCTCATAATAAATCTCTCTGTGGACCTCTCCATTTATCCTATTTGGTCTTTTTCTCTGGAGAACCCTGGCTAAGGCAGTCCCCAAAGCCAGAGAGAACTAGAAGTCAGTGCCAACTTCTCCTTTCCCCTAAGTCCCCTTCAGATAACCAGCACCTAAGCCCCGGTGTCTGTAGCCTCCTTCATCTCCCTGGGTTCCCCCACCTCTTGTCTCCCTTCTCACCGCTGTGCCTTTAGTTCAGGGCTGGAGCTGGGAAATGCCGTCTCAGAAAGCAGACACGGTACGTCAGAGTCAGTAGACCTGGGTGCCGTGGAATCTCAAAGGCAAGCGCCCATCTGGACGCCATCAAGGGGGACACCCTGAAGGAGCTGTGGGTTACCCTGACGCAGAAAAGTGGTGCAGGGGCGATCGTCTGCTCCTTTCAGAGGGACTGAATGAAACGCAGTGTGGGTGGAGAGGTAAAAACTGGAGATGGCCCACCAGAGGGCTGGTTTACAAAGGAGCTTGGATTCTATCAAGCAGCGGGCTTTGGGGAATGAAGGTGGGAGGGCCAGCTTCAGACACGCATCTAAACCCTCATCCCCACAGTGCTGCGGGAGACCGACTAACTGATCCACGAGAGCTGCACCCCATGAATATTTGGGAAGCAGACGCCACAGAGAGGGGACTGGAGGGACACAGCAATTAGGCCTGCCCAAGCTCATCCAAATATCCTTGCCTTGCAAGGGGGACCACAGCCAATTCTATTTGCCTTCAATTCAAGGGGTTCTGTGGACAATGACTAAGAAATCAATAGAATAAAAATGCATAGATTCTGGATATCAAGTCAAACAAAAAAAAAAAAAAAAAATGCTCTTTGTTTATTTGCGATGGACCAAGCACCGTGAGAAGGGCACCTGGAAATACCCAATGTGTCTCCTCGGTCTGTACAGCGGCGTGGGCATCAGACCTATTTCATTTCTTCTAATAGACACTCCCAGTTAGGATAAGATACACACTGACCTCTGCTGAGTCTGTGGTCTCCCTGGCAGGAGGGACCTAACTCAGAAAGCGGTTGAGCAGGGCCCTAGAATCCAGCATAAGAGGTGAAGTACACCAGACAAGGCAAGACTCTGGTAGGGCCCGAGGAAGGCAGTCAATCACGCTTGGGCGCAGGTGCCTCCACAGAGCCTGGTTTCAACAGGTCCAAGACCGGCAGCGACCAGAATCCAGCAGGCCTAGTGTCCTGCGGCAGACAGCTCACACGTGCGTACCCACAGCAAGACTCTGTCCCTCACCACCACCAAGTAAATCACCATAACACCCCTCCAATCCTGTTTTACATGAATTGCATTTTTTAAAAAAAATCAAGGCAACTTTCAATAAGGGGTTTCCAGGTAACCAAGGATTCTGGGATCACGAGAGCTGTGCCTGCCTCCCTGGGTGTGATCACATATTACTTCACACACTTCCTGCTCACATCCCTCCATCCCAATGCTACCTCTCCAGAGATTTTTGAATCCCTTTCTAAGTACATCAGATAGATCCTCAGAAGCTGCACTGGTGCCTGGGAAATTCAAGTATCAGCTTTACCAGATGTTAGCCATTTTCAGTTATTGGAAAAGTGGTTGTGTTCACCCCCAATCAATGAATTGCTATTGACGTGTATGTTTCTCGGACACACACTTTAAACCAGCATTTGGCAGTGATTTAAACAAGCCAACAGGGCCAGCCTCCCATTCGCACTAAGTTGTAGGAGCCGGAACGAGTCTGATTTCAGTGAGTTCCCTGAAGGCTACTCCTTAATCTTCCAGCAGCAGTCTTCTTCTTGGGGTTCAAAGCCACCTTCCTCCTGTTGGCCTGCACTGTCTGTCCTCAGGGAACTGTGGAATAAGCGCCTGGCCAACCTTCAGGGTGCTGCATGCTGGCTCTTCCAAAGGGAACACATTTGAGATCTCTCATGACACTCTCCCCTAAAGGGAACGTGGTCTGGTGTGTTTTCTGCGTATGTGTGCGTGGGTAACACTTGCCCACGCTCCCGAACAAAAGGAACAGTAGCTCCATCCCCTGGAGGGGGCCACCAAGGCAGGCCCAAGGGCAGCTGTTGTCCATGCTGAGCTGGCTATATGTTAGAATCACTGGGTGGGGGTGGCCAGAGGTGCTTTTTCAATTTTCCAACCTTCCCCATACCTCCAGGTCTGACTCAGTTGGCCTAGGATCAGCCTGGGCATCAGTATGTTCTTAGAAGCTTCCTTACGGACCTTAATTTGCAGCCTTGGGTGAGAACTACAGCTTTGGAGCAGCAACAGGAACCATCAGCTGAGACTTCCCAGTGTACCCAGTTAGAGACACAATTTTAAAGCAGTTCCTGACCCTGCCTCTTACCCAAAGCAGAGAATCTCTGCAGCCTACAAAGTAATCGTTAGAACAGCATATTGAATTCTGGTACCATGTCTCATTCAGAGAGTACCACTTTAACCAACCCAGAGCCTCAGTTACCCCAACTATGAATACAAGGGCTGTTCTAGATACATCCGCTTTGCTTCTTCTGTCCCTTATTTTTCAGCTTTTATGCATCTCCTCTCTTCACCTCTCCTTTAAATGCAGACTGATTATATATTTGCCTTTCTATCCCAGCTAAAGTGCTTTATGCGTTGCTTTAAAATTAGATTTGAGCAGCACGTGCCCTCTAACTAAATAATACCACAGAAACCATAAACTATAATCCAACCGAGGTGTGTAACACTGATGATGTTCTGTTCCATATGCATAAGGGACTCCATGCGCGTGGTGCAGCTAGCCATTCTGTCTGGAAAAGCTCGTGATGAATCATACAGACCCAGCCCCCTGAACGCCAGCTCAGGCCGGCAGCTCTCGCTGCTGCATAGCAACGGCCTACCACGATGCTTATCGGGGGTTTTTCCCTCTGAGCTTGGCTTAATATCTACTTATCAAGTAGAAAATTCATTTTGGAACTATTTTCAGAGCAAGTACAAAGACATCCATAAGGATATATTAGCTGCATTACTTTTACCCAATGAAATAAATAAATCTCTCACCCTACAATAAACTTAGCATGTAGGAGGGCAAGCAGCCTCTCAAACTGGCCTATTTGGAAGAAAACGGCATGGAAATATACTAATGACCAGGGGTATGGCAGAATTCAGAATTCAAGTCTACCATGGACCACGACCCACCTACCTACAATGACTTGTTTAAAGGGTCAAAATAATTTTTTTTTTTTTTTTTTTTTTTTGGTACCGGGGATTGAACTAAGGGGCACTCGACCACTGGGCCACATCCCCAGCTCCCCCCCCCCTTTTTTTTGTATTTCATTAGAGACAGAGTCTCACTGAGTTGCTAAGTGCTTCCCCATTGCTGAGGCTGGCTTTGAACTCGTGATCCTCCTGCCTCAGCCTCCCAAATGCTAGGATTACAGGTGTGCGCCACCGCGCCCAGCTAAAAGAATTTTTTAATATGTTGTTTCAGAAAATTTTGATATTCAGCAAGTCCAGATCACAGGTGGACTCCAATCCTGGATACTCAAATAGTCATCTCCACTTGGACATCATCCCCAACAGCCCCAAATTCTCCCTGTCCAAGTCAGAAACCATCACCTACCCTCCTGCTTTTATATTTCTGATCTCAGTTAATGAGGTCATTAGCCACCCAGTCATCCACATCAAAAACCCATACTTACCTTGGAATCCTCTCTCTCCCTCAGCGTCTCCTACTCCTTCCAAACCTCTACATCCTAGAGACACCACTGTGCTCACCCCTTCACATCAGTCCCTCCCATCCAAACCCCATACCCCCTGTTTTAATTTGCAGCTTCTTCATTTCTCTGATTCTTCCGACGACCTTCTAACTACTCTCCCTCCATGTATCAAGTCCTGTACCTCCAACCTAACTAAGTTTTGCCACAATAATCTTCATGAAAAATCCTGGTCATGGTGGTCTTTTCATTAAAGTGGCTTCTCCGGAATAAAGTTCAAAGTCCAAAGTAGGGTACACAAGGCCCTCCGCAATCCAACATTAGGTCTACCTGTGCATCACCTTGAACCATTTTTTATTTTTCTGGTGAGATGAGCCACTTGGAGTTCCCCAGCCCCGTGGCCTGTCTCCCACTTCTAACATCTGTTTGGGCTGTTCCTTCTGGTTGGAATGTTCTCTGACTTTCTGCCCCGCAAAATACACACATTATTGTGGACATCCCTCCTCTACACAACCTGTCCTCAACCCCACGCTACAAGAAGAACTGGGAATCCCACCTGTTAGGCCCCTGGTCATGCTTATATAGCAGCATCTAAAACTTGGCAGCACTAATGAGATCTCAGAGGGCAAGAACTGCGTCTACAACTCGGAATGCCGAAGTGCTTCCTGATGCATGCTGGGAAATTGATAAATATTTGTTAAATGACTGAATGTCTCCATGACAGTGTTTTAAGAGCGATTCCAAACTATTTTATTTCTTTGGGCTGCTTATGATGTGGAACTGCCTCTTATTCTACTTTGAAATCATTTTCAGACGACCAAACAATCAATCAGTACAAGGGATAAATCACCTCCTATCCCCCAAGAAATCATTTCTTTGTTCTTGACTCCTGAAAGAGGAGTCATGCTTGAAGGTTTGCCAGCAAGTGCTAGTGAGAAACTATCAAAACAAGTTATTCCAAATCCTTCCTGGGGCCACAAGTTTTCAATGCCCTCACCCTGGAAGTGATTATTTGGCATAAACCAAGACTGGCTTGTAAAACCTACATCCATGACTCCTGGGATATGGATGGAAAATAACATTAAGAATAGAAATTGACTTCCTTGGTGTTTTTACTTCTAAGCCCACAGGGGAGTCGCATAAAAGTAAAGGTACCACCCTCAATTCAGCAGCAGATGCCCCATGCCAAAGCTGAACCCTTGAAAGGCTGTGGGGCCACCCACAAGTCTTTCTAAAATGCCAAATATCTCTAACATGTCTGCAATTTCATGTCACCAGCAGATCACTTCTCTGAGCACTGATTTCATATTGGAAGATGGGCAATTTAAATAAATGTTTCATTAACATAGTGTTTTCCTGCTTGATGCTAATGTTCTTAATTTGTTTTTCCAGACTCTCTTCCATAGAATCATTTCCTGTGAGGCTTCTCAGGACAATCTAAAACTCTTCGGGTCCCTAATAGACAATCTAGAGAACCTAGAAACCAACCAAACAACCAAACAAATAAGCAAAAACCCTGACACTAAAAAGCTACTGAGACCCATTTGTTCTGAAATACACATCAGAAATGCTCTGGGTTCTTCTTCGAGTCATACAAAGGTCAGAACAGAATGGTCCCGTCCTGACCACCTCGTTGGCGCTGGGTTTGGACAGATGGTGGCAGAGCACTGTTCAGTGGGGCATGTTGGTCCCAGGACATGAAGTGAGGCATGGTGTATGCAGGAAGAATGCAGAATGTGTGACATTTGTTCCCATTCTGCTGTGTTTTTCTGTACCAGGACTCTTGCTATGTTGTGATTCCAAACCCCCAAAATTTCAAGGATATTTCGAACATCTTGTATTAATAGCAACTCAAAAATTTCCATAGCTCACTGTTCAGATAAATGCCAGACAAGCAAAAGCAGGTACCATATAAGGGTTCGTTCCCCCAAACTTGGCGAGATAAAGTACAACCGGCTCAATTTGTGGGGAGAAAAGCTGGGCACAACACTAAAAGGTGGATCCGCCCACATCAGAATGGCCTGTGTGCACATCTTCTGGGGAGGAAGACGGATTTTGATTTGGCCCTATTATACATGGAAAGCAAAATGAAAACTCAGTGAAGAGGTGAAGCGCGTAGAGAGCCAACACTGGAGTGTTCTGGGTGCCCAGTGCCCTGTCTGTGGCACAGAGTAGGAAAAAACCACCCTAAAGCCTGGAACCAACGGTAAAGGGGCTGGCGTTCCAGCTCTGCCACGTGTGAACTGCACGCAAAGAGGCTCTGGACGTGGGACTCTTGTTTTGTGAGCTTCATCTCCATTTTATAAAATAAAGCCAATGTAACAGCAACCATAATGGTGCTCAGGGCAGGGGGTGGCCACGTCCCTTCACGGGGTGCTTCCCGTGCGGCGGTGCTGAGGTCAGCACTTCACACATGTAGTCGCCTGAAGCGATGGCCGCTACCGGTCACTTTCCCCTTACCACACCCTGCAGTGGAGAGGAGTGAACCCCACTCTACAGAGGGGGTGCTGCTATTCAGGAACTGGCCCCAGGTCACCCAGCCAGAGTGAATGGCAGGGACTCCTTCCAAAACCAAGTCTGCTGACCTCTGGGCTCTTGGGAAAGGCTAACTACCTCCAGTGACCGCCCGTGGACTTTACAAGAGGGACCAGATCTACGCGGCAAGGGCTGGGGAGGCGCTGTGTGAACGTCAGTCATCATTTGCAGAGACCTCAGGCCAGCAGCCAGTGGCCGCTCTGACCTCTGGAAGCCCAGCCCGGCAAGCAGGAGGCAGGACACAGGGTGACAGGGAGGAGGGCCAGGCGGCCGCTCGGGCACTCACTTTCTCAGCACGGCGATCTCATTCTCTATGCTGCTTTCTTTGCCCTTCAGCGCCTTCTTAGGGATGCACTTCACCGCGAAGAGTTTTCCAGTTGCCTTCTCTTCGGCTAAAACCACTTCCGAAAAAGCCCCACTGTGAACAGAGAGAGAGAAATAGAAGACTTAGAGTGCAAAGTTCTAGTTTCCTAACGGCTCCTCTCATCCCACCTCCAAAGCTTGGGTAAGGACAGCAACAGGTCTGACCACAGGCCTCACGGCTGCTTCTCACCCAGCTCGGCCCCTTACAAACACCCCTGTGCAAAGAAAAACCACACAGACAAGTGTGTCCTCCCGCAAAGGGACACAGGTTTGCACCAAAGGGACACTGCAGGATGACCTAGGTTGGCCATCTGCAGGGCCACCTGCCTCACTGCTGCACAAAGGGGTGACCGCATGTCCTTGGAGCCAACAGGGACAGTGCTGGGACAGGTTCCCCTTGCAGAGAAAGACCTGGTCGATCTGCATTTGTCAATCCCTCTCACCCCCCCCACAGACTAGAAAGTCATACCGAAATTCCTAGATTCCCCACAGGCCCTTTCATCCAATGAAGGTTTCAGAGCGCTTCACAAACACTGAATTAATCCTTGCAGATAGGTAACGATGTAATTACAGTGCAAGTTGGTGCAACACGTGGTATTGACACGGGGTTAATTAGTCGGTAGGGGTAGGCACGTTTTCATTAAGCAGCTTTTCAAACCAAACAAACAAATAAGGACCACACAGTGGGGAAGACGTGCCTGCCTGAAAATATAAATTTAACTCGGTTAGGGCCCAGCAACACACTGGGACCAGGCAGAGTGTCTGGAGACAGAGAGCCCGTCTCTCTCCCCAGCGGTGCCACACCCGGGCTGGGGCAGGACGCCCCCAGGACTGTGACGCACAGACAGCTCCTGCACCGTCTCCAGACTCAGCACTCTGGCCAGGGAAGCCCCATGACACACTGAGCTGTTCTCAGTCCCCCAACTTCAGGAGCAACTCTGAGTTCCTCAGAGAGATGCTAAAGATGGCTTCTACACCACCACGACTAGAGACAGGCTCTGCTGCATCAACAGAAACCACCAGAAGCACCAACGTGGCCCCAAGGCCTCGGGGCTGCATTCTTCAGTCAAAAGCAAAGAGTTGGCTCAGCCAGGAGAGTGTACCTGCCCTCGCTCTCCTTCCCCATCTGACAGGGCCCAAGAACACACACATAATTTTAAAATCCAGAGAGAGGAATTCCTGCCCAGTGGGTGCAAACGATTGTGGGGCCTCGGAACACAGATCCTATTGGAATGCAAACTCTCAGGACAGAATTCCATCTATCTTTAAGGCTGGAATCCGATGATACAAACCCGAGGTGCAGAAGACGGTCGATCCACAAAATACTCCCAGGGAAAATGTCAGAACAAGGACCTTCTGCCCAAATCCATAAATTGTTAGCAAGTAGGATTCTCCCCGCAGAAGACTCTCTGCTGAGCCTTCTGGACCCAGCCAGAACAATAATCATTAAATATTAAGACATTAAAAAGCCACAACAGTGATGGAGGAAACCAAACCATCCCGGTAATACTTGGTCACCGTCAGTGGCTTTGGCCCAAGAAAACCCGTTCAGAACAACTTCAGGGACTTGCCCTGAGCCCAGGACCCCTGCCTTCCTGTGCTCTAACTGAGGGGCTTCACCTCACAGAGGGTGCCTCGATAGAAGAAGACCCTGAACACTGGAGTAGGTACGCGCTTCCTTCCCCCAGCCCCCAGAGGGTGGAACAAGAAGGGTGATGGGGAGAGAGATCAGGGCTTAAGCACCTGGGTGACTTTGTGCCAGATATTCCACTCATTCTCCTTTGGCTCCCACCTGAGTCCCTAACGCTGGGCTGCTGCAGGGAGCTGCAGCAGGGTGATACAGTGGTGTCCCTAACTGTCTGAGAGAGGGGCACGGATAGGTACAGGAGTCCAAAGCTTGACAATCCTGAGTCAGCCAACGAGGCACCTGTGGAAGGGCTCGGGGAAGGCTGCAGACGGACACAGAATCCTGAGCTGCAGTTACCAAGCCACGCCACAAAGCCAAGGATATAGTCCCATCATCTCAGGATGGAGGCTAGCCTGCATTTCCACTCCCAGATACGTCCCCAGGAGAAAGGAAAGCAGGGCACTAGTCACAGCAGCCAAAAGGTGTAAACAATCCAAGTGCCCACTGATGGGGTCTACACACACACAAGGGAATATTACTCACCCTTAAGAAAGAGGAAATTCTGACACATGCTGAAGTATGGATGAACCTTGAAGAAGTGGGCTCGTTGAACTAAGTTGGTCACAAACAGACAAATGCTATATGGTTCCATTTATGCCAGATCATTAGATGAGTAAAATCCATAGAGACAGAAAATAGAACAGTGGTTGCTGGAGGGAAGGGAGAGGGACAGTTATTGTACAATGGGGACAGAGTTTCTGTTTGGAAAAATGAAAAAGTTCTGGAGGTGGACGGTGGCCATGGCTACACAGCAACATGAATGTACTTGAGGCCACTGAACTGTAATTTTAAAATAGTTAAAATGGAAAAGTTTATGGTATGTCCATCTGACCACAATAAAAATAAATAAATAAAAATAGAATGTCTGCCCACGTTTGAGCAACTCAATGGCTTTGCTGGAAAAGCTAGATAACCCTTTCCACTCATTACTCCCCTAGAGGGAAGAGGAATTATGGGAATAATCGCAGGGTACCAGATGGCAGGTACCACTTGGCGTTTACCAAGTGCTCTGGCATCTATCAACTAATCCAGTCCCGACACCCCCACCAAGTATATGTAGTACAGTAGCGGAAGTTACTGTCCCTCCATGTCACACAGGAGAGCGTTGAGCTCCGTCACAGAGGTGGTGCAGAGCAGAAAATGGACCCTCTGAGGTCCTTCTCAACACAGTATCTGGGGCTGATGCTCTCTCGGCCAGGCGGCCAGCCTCAGGAGTCTGAAGGTGACGGCATCAGGGGTCAGGCCCTGTGGCTGGGGCCCTGCCTTCACTCCCAAGCTGGAAATCCACTCACTTTCTCATTTAGCCAAATGAAGTGTATGCATCTTCTCTAAGACTCCCCAAGACAAAGCTCAGGTCTTCTTAGAGGATATAAGATTAACATACATTTTTATTGTTTTGACAATAAACAAAAATCACTTGAAGATGCGTTCCCTGTTCAAGAAAGCTAATTAAAAATGTCAAAAACAAAACTCACGAATGAAGAGCAGTGTGAGCACCTTCAATGTAATTACACAGCACTGTGTGTAGGGGAGGGGGTCAGAGAGGGACAGGGAGCTGGTGGCAGGAAGTACTACAGCAAGGAAACTGATCTGAGAGCCCATAGAGCCTTTAGACAACCCAAGAAAATAAAATCCAAGGAACAAAAGCAGGGAAAAAGAATGACAATGTCTTAAAAATACAAAGAGGTCAAGGCAGGTTGCACTGAGTCAGCCATAAAACACAAGCCCTGCACATTTAAGACTGAATGGTAGCCAGGTAGTGGCACTGGCCTGCAATCCCAGCTACTCGGGAGGCTGAGATAGAAGGATCCCAAATTCAAGGCCAGCCTGGGCAAAGAGTTGGGGGGGGAGTGGGTATGGGGGTGGGAGGGGACTGGGGACTGAAATGGAGTACATTAAATTCCATGCAGGTATGATTATGTCAAAATGAACCCAACTGTTATGTACAACTATAATGCATCAATAAAAGGAAAACAAATTACAAAAAAAAAAAGAATTGGGGATGCAGCTCAGTGGTAGAATGCCCCTGGGTTCTATCGTGAGCATCACACACACACACACACACACACACACACACACACACACACACAAGAAAGCTGGATAGCAGGGCACTCAGCCCCCTGCAATTCCACTTGCATCTGGGGATGCATGCCTGGAACCGTCCACACCACGCCCTCTCCTCTGCTTTCTGCAAGCTGACTGCTTCTCTCACCACCATTTGACTGGAACCAGGTAGCCAAGGCCCTCCCTTCCCGGGGTTCCCCATTGCTAAACCCAGCCATGGCTTCTCACTGCTGGTCTTACGGGTCTTTGTATACCACGTGACAGCCTCTGCCTCCTTCCTAAAACTTTTCTTGTTCAGAATCATGACATGATTCTCTCTTTCCATCTTTCCATCCATTATTTTTTCTCCATCTCCACCTGGTCCTCTTCCCCACCTCAACCATCAGTGACACTCAAGGTCTCATCTTTACAGTCCTTCTACCTATTCTAGGCTCCTGCCCCTGAAAAATTCTAATTGTTTTCCTAGTTTCAACACCCTCCTACCCAGATGTGGTTCCCTAACCTTTGTCTATATTTGAATCTTTTTCACATGCAAAAGATTCTCTCTCACTTCCACCAACCCACTGACCCAGCTAGACGCTTGGGTCTTCCATTAAAAGACTATCAAAATGCTCTGCGTCCTTCCAACTCTCCACCGCTGCTCCGGGTCATTTCACCAACGGATTACCTGCCCAACACCCTCCCTGGTCCCTGGTCCCACAGCAAACCTACCTTCTATCTATCTCCTACCTGCTCCTGGAATTGCTTTTTTAAAACAAAGACCTGATTAGGTTGTCCCCCTTTTTAATTCTTTGAGGTTCCATGTCCATAGGATCAGGTTCAAATCCTCTGCAAGTTACCTAGGCATTTGAAGCCCTTGCAAACCTGACCAACTTGGTGGGCTCATCTGCCACGACAGCCCCCCCCTCCAACACCCTCAGCCCCCACTATACACACCTCACCTCCACCCACCCATACCACTAAGTGGCAGTTTTCCATACACAGCCATGCCCTTTCACACCACCAGGCTTTGCTCAGGCATAAGCCACTACCCCTTTCCTTGAATGTCATTTCTTTGTCTGCTTGGCAAAATGCCATTTGTTTCTTTTTAAGGGTCCAGGTCTATTTCCTCCTGTGTTGAGGTTTCTGGATTGCCTCTCACCTGGACAGAATGACACCCTCATTCAGAGGCACGTGGCTCATGCCTACACTTCCCCCACGGACACAGACCACTGCAGTCCTCTGGGTTTTGCCCATAGGAATGCAGGGGTTGGGGCTGAGTCTGTTCTGTCTCCATACCCGATGGTACTGGGCACCAGGTGGTGTCCAAGACAGTTTTTGGTGATCACCATTATTTGGGGCTCTCCTCTGATTCCCAGCTGGCTCTCCACATTTCTGCTGTGCTATAAGTCCAGAAAATAAATAATGTTCTCTAATAACCTTCCGCTCAATGTTGGGAAGAACCATTCGTCTCTTTCCTCCTCGCGCTGTGTTCCGGCAAGTCTGGCATAAGCCTATGGAGAAAGGCCCTCCAGGGTTTCTTGTGAGGCATAAAAATTCTTTTGAGTCCTTTCTGATCCATTTTAAATTTTTGCTTACGTGACTGAATGTGTAAATAAAAACCCTACAGTTGCATGGTCCTGAGATCACCAATTGTCTTGACTGATAGAATGTTGTTAAATTTGTGGATTTATGATAGAATATTTCTTCCCATAAACTTTCATCCTGCTGAATAAGATAAATAAAATCTGATAGTAAAAGAGATGGCAGATTATTACACTGATGAAAAGACATTAGAAAATACATAATCAGGCAGAAATAAAAATTCCAGTATTCCGAAAATTGCCTTTCTTTTCAAGTTGTGACAAAACATTTATTTGAATTATAAAGAAAGCCATTATTCTACTGATAAAAATACCAAGTTTCCACCAAAATTAAATCTCTGTGACAAATTATCAGAGAGGTCAGACAAAAAGCTATTCTCAAAATGCTAAATATTTTCTGCACCTGGAGATAAGCTGTACAAATTGCGAAAGTTGAATCCTTCCCCCTTTTCTTCCACATTTCAAAGAAAACCAAATCCTCACCTGGGGGCAGCTGCCTCTGATTGTAAGCCAGGAGAAAACAAACAATCTTTTGAGAGCTGTATTTCCAAGACTAAAGGGAATGTCATGTTTTCTATATTGACTAAAGAATTCTAAACAACTACTCTTTTAACTTGCATAAATGACGGTTTCTGAGAAGGCTGTTTTGTTTTGCTTTATTTAGGCAGTTTCTAGGCTGGGGTTCTGTTGTTATGATGGCAGATTACCTACCCAAACTACCTACCCAGAGGTAACACCACTGCGCCCCCTGTGGGCACATACCTAGGCACACACAATGGTCCCTGATCCAGGCCATCTACGGGAGGACAAAGCAAGGAAGTAGGCTAAGCTCTGGGAATGCCTCAACTTCCTGATTTCCCAGAAAAGGCAGCACAAACCATGTACCCTGAGGATGCCTGGGCTAAAAACCAACATGTGAATTCAGTTGTTTAAAAAAAACTATATCATATGGGGGCTGGGGTTGTGGCTCAGCGGTAAAGCGCTCGCCTAGCACGTGCGCGGCCCGGGTTCGAGCCTCAGCACCACGTAAACATAAAAATTGCATTGTGTACAACTAAAGCAAATAAATAAATATAAAAAAAAAAAACTATATCATAAAGCCATTCAGAGCGTCTTAATTCCAGATCTTTGGCTTCTACTGAGACCAGAACTCAGAGCTAGGCCAAGCCCATAGATATGCTGGTGAACTCACCCCCTCACTAGCAAACATTATTATAAAAAGCAAAAGCCAGGTACCTGAAGTCCCAGCTACTCGGGAGGCTGAAGCAGGAGGATCCCTTGAGCCCAGGAGTTCAGGGACAGCCTGGGGAATACAGCAAGACCCTGCTTCTTTAAAAACTGTTTTTTAAAAAAGAAACTGTGGCATTTGCTTTCCCAAATTTTAACAATTTTTAACCTGGAGTTGTTAATAACAAATATCAAATGAAAAGGTAGTGCCTTTTTCATTTCATAAGGTAAAATGCTCACCACTTAATTTCTTTTCTCATATATGAACAATTGAATCACGGAACGAGCTAAACTGAAACTCGGAACAATCTATTGTGACTGGCACGTTTAAGATGCTCCACAGCGTGACAACGTCAGTCAAATTGAACTGACGAAAAAGACTCCTTAAAAAGGCTCCTCTGACTTCCAGCAAGGATCAGGAACTCTAGAGCTGTCTCTTTGATGCATGACAGTACACTAAACCAACCATTCAGTACAATTATATCCATCCCAAATTAGACCAAAAGATCATCAGATGGTGCTAAAACGATCTGCCCTATTAGCTTAGAGTCAGCTACTACTGGCTCATTGCCTTTTTCTGCTTTTTAGTCATTCTACATACGAAGCAGATTGATTGTGTTATTAACTTTATTAACAGCATCGCCCCCAGCCTATGGCCATTAATGTACCAAGCAACCCGGCCTACAGACGTTCCCCCCGCAGGCCTCCAACCATAAATCAAAATGTTCTTTTCCTCTAAGCATATTATTTTCCCCAGTGTCAGGCCAGGACAATATTAAGGACTAGTTTTTAAAAAAAATGGGGAAAAAAATAAAAACCTCAATAGCAAAAAGTGAGGTTGGTGATATTTGGCTTGAGACAATGTAGGAAATAGACAGGTGCCTTTTAGACCTATTGTTCCAGAGCAGAATCAATTCTTAAAATGGAAAAACCTGTCTGCTAACCCTAACAATAATCTTACTGACCCTAGAGAATCCAAATGGATAATAACAGCACTGGAGTCAGACAGTCTCTCCACATCTAAGCACCTCTCTGGGCAGAAACCAGGCAACTTTAAAAGTGACAACTCCTTCTGCTAGAATCTTCAGTTAAAAATCTCCACTAACTCACAGACCACTAATGACATTTTAGAGTGCCAATTCAGCACACTGGCCAAAAGAAAAAAAAACATGTCCAATCTGTAAAATAAAGTCCTGTCAAGCAAAAAAAAAAAAAAAAAAAAAAAAAAAAAAAAAAATTCTTACAGAACAGATATGTGTGCATGGTATCCAATTTAGATACAGCATCTATTCATTAAATCTATCTTCTGAAAACCCCCACTTGGCAATTATATAGTCAGCCATATGTTCGTTTATGTGATGCTTAAGCTAAAAGTATTAAAATTCTATTTCATAAAAAGTAATCTATAACTGAGGCTCTTATTAATTTGGACAGTGCCTCACCAACCAGTTCCAATTAGACACAGCTCCCTAACTTCAGGGTAGACGCCGAGCAGCACAGACACTCCCACAGTTATGCTTCTCCACTGAACTATTCCGGTCTTCCTCTGCCACTAGGAAACCCTAGAAGGACAAGCAACTCCCATAATGGCTTCAAGAACCATGAAGAGGCATCCTTAAATATTCATACAATTAGCCTGGTTTTTGCCCAGATCGATTCTCATCCTGAGTACCTCTGTGTGTGTCTAAAAAGTCACGGGACCAGGTCTGGGTTATGACAATACTTGTCACAGGGGGAAGGCATCAGAATGCCAGCACTGTCATTGTCGGTGACATCTTCGGTTTCTGAAGGTTTTTCCGTGGCCCTAAATCTTTACTGTTCATAGAGTCACTGATGCGAACGCAGGAGACAAATAAATTCCAAATGAATGCAAACTGCCTCACTTGAAGGAGCACGCTTCACTTATCGGCACGACTTACCCCTGGGCTTCTCTGACAGGCTCCCAGACTTCATCTCAGCTGTCCTCACTCACGTCCCTTGTCAAAGGCTGATATGGAACCCAAGTGAGCCAGTCCCTTTTTTCTTATCACACCAATAGGGCCTGGCCTGGGGAGGTGGCGGCAGGGTAAAAGATGCGGTCCTTCTGGAATCACAGTCTCCTGAAGCCACAGCCTAAAAGCCTAGGAACACTCGAAGGCGGGTCAAGTGCCTGTCACAGAGCTCTATTCTACTCGGAGAGAACGACCCCGATGAAATGGAACCCAAGGACACTGGCCACTCTTCTTGAACAGTGCACAACTCCTAGAGGGCACATTTTACCATGGTCCTCCCAGATCTCCTGTTTGAGGAAGATTTCTCCCTACAGAGGGGGCTCTTAGTCACCCTTTCTCTTCTTCTTCTTTTTTTTTTTTTTTTTTTTTTTGTTTTTTTTTTGTTTTTGATTGTTTGTTTGTGGTATTTTTTAACTTTTTTTTTTTTTTTCTTTTTAGTACCAGGGATTGAACTCAGAGGCACTCGACCACTGGGCCACATCCCCAGCCCTTTTTGTATTTTATTAGAGACAGGGTCTCACTGAGTTGCTAAGTGCCTCGCCATTGCTGAGGCTGGCTTTGAACTCGCGATCCTCCTGCCTCAGCCTCCCAAGTGCTAGGATTACAGGCGTGTGCCACTGCGCCTGGCTTTTTTTTTTTTTTTTTTTTTTAAATTACAGTACTGGGGATTGAACTTGAGCATTCTATGCAATTGCTCTATCAATAAGCTATATCCCCAACCCCCTTTTATTTTGAGACAGGGTCTCAATAAGTTGCACACGCTGGCCTCAAACTCATGATCCTCCTGCCTCAGCCTCCCAAGTGCTGGGATTACAGTCATACACCACCGCACCCGGCTACCCTTATCTCTTCTGACGAGGACCCAAGACCTGGCAGACATTCCCTCTGACGGCTGCAGAGCACCACTGTCCCCCCAGTGCCAAATGCGCAGCCCCTTTGGGAGGAACAGTGGGTGTCATCATCAAATGGTGGGCACTGTCACAACCCCGCAGCAGGGATGGGTCAGGATATTCGTGAGGAACCCCAGCTATTGTCCCTCACAGGTCATGCTCACCACTGGGGACCCTCTTCTTTTATTTTTCATTGATTCATTTATTTATTTTGGTACCAGGGATTGGACCCAAGGCGCTTAACCACTGAGCCACATCCCTCAACCCTTTTTCGTATATTATTAGAGTCAGGGTCTCGGTAAATTGCTGAGGCTGGCTTTGAACTCGCAATCCTCCTGCCTCAGCCTCCTGAACCAGTGGGGTTACAGGTGTATGCCACCGCGCCCGGCCCCTCTTCTTTTAAACACCCCCACAGGCTTACTTTTACTCTCTTCAGGGTAGATGTCTCAGCAAGAAAGATGAAGAAAACTTCTTTTAAGCCTCCTGCTAACAGAACACACATCCATGTACTTTTTAATATTCCAAGCTCACTCATGAAAATAATCAGAGCCCTCCTAGATACAATGATGGCTACATAAAAGAGGTATTTGGCTGTATCTATGTGAAGAAAATATGACGAACAGTCTCATAAAAATAAACAAAAGCTTGAACCAGCAAAACACTGGAGAGATCTACATGCCCATCCACAGGGAACAGGTTGAGTAAAATGACAATCGGAGAATACAGTGGAGCACAATCAGCCATTTAACATAACTAAATAGGTTCATGTGTGCTAAGATAGAATTATCCCCCAGGTATATTGAGTGAAAAAAACATAAAGGTGCCGAGCACTCAGTGGATTAAGCTCCCACTTGTATAAAACACACACGCGTACGTAAGGGCACAGTCTCAGGAAAGCGGAAGTCAAGAGCGTGGTTGCCTCTAGGGAGGGACCTAAGCTTGAGGCTCCAGGGAAGACCTACTTTTTAGCCATTTTACTAGGTGCACACAGTTTTTCCATTTAAAGTTAATGAAGTAGAGAACATTTTTGGGGAAAAAAAAAGAGAGGCGAGAATAATCAATAATAATCTATGCAAAATGAGTCTCTGGCTAATTAAAGCCTTGTTCTAGATATTATAATTGGATGAATCGACTAGCTATGTCACATTGACAAAATGTCAGTGACCATCCTGTTCTACAGCCAAGTTCACCCCTCGTGCTGTACAAATAACCCATCTAAAGAGGGCTGGTGTGAACCGGTTCCTTAGACCGCTAGACCTGGGTCACAGTTGGGCTGGACATTTTTTGCTGATGAAGACATTCAGTAGCTTGTTGAAGACAACTTTTTTCTTCGTGGAGACCATTCATAAAGAACACGAGGGACCATAAAAAGCCCTAGAGGACTCATTCTCGGAGAAGGGGGAACTTGAAATGGGTCTTGTAGGATGAGTATGCTTCAACAGACAAAAATAACAGAGAAGTAGGCAGACAGGGAAGACGACAAGCAGAAGGTGTTCCAGGGCTGGGGGCCTGTCTAATAGGACAGGTGATACCTGCAGAAGAGGAGCATCAGAGGGGTCAAGGGCATGGAGTGCAAGCACAACGCTCAGAATGTGCCTGTGGGGTGTGTGAGTGTGAGTGTGAGTGTGTGTGTGTGTGTGTGTGTGAGTGTGACGTCATTTATATTCACAACACTACAGAATCTTATGGTAACAGGATAATGCCCCCCAATGATGTCCATGTCATATCCCAGACCTGTGAGTGTGTCCCCTTACACAGCAAGAGGACTTTGCAGTTGTGAGTAGTTAAGAATCTTAATATGGGGAGAGTATCCCATATTTTCCCAAGTAGATGTGATCACACAGATCCTTATAAAAGGAAGACAGGAGGGTCAGAGATGTGACAAGGCAAGCAGAGGCCCCAAGGATGCCACAGCTGGGAGGGAGCTACAAGGTAAGGAAAGGAGGCGACCCCTAGAAACTGGAAAGGGCCAGGAATGGCTTCTTCTCCCCTAGAGCTTCCGGAAGCCCCACCTGCATCTGGACTACAGCTCTGAAAGACTCGCTTTTGGACTTCGGACCAGAACTATAAGATAATAAATTTGTTCTGCTCTAAGTCACTACGTTTTGCTAATTTATTATAGCAATAATAGGAAACTCATGCAAATCTGTATTATTATTGTTATTTATCACTGTGACAACTGGGTTCATGGAGGTTCAAGATGTTATCCAAATCTCAAAGCCAGTGACTATAAATGACACGATTCAAACCCAGGTGTGATGGGTTGATGGAGGCTGCCTTGCTAGGGAGCCTGGACCACACTGTGGATGTTGGGAACATCAGATGGAAGAGTGTGCACTTGACCCAGCAGACAGCCAGGGGGAGGCAGGTCTTAGAGGGAGAATGAACAGAGATGGTTAATATGCAGTATTTTCCATCCAACCAAATGTGCTTTAAATCTTTTTTTTTTTTTTTTTTTTGTAATTCCTTAACACCCCTCTGAAGAGAAACAGGTAAGTGTCCTCCCTGTCCAACTCATATCACTCTCACTTGAAGGAAGTTAATTTATGCCCCATGATTTCCCTACTCATGCTACTGAGTAATAAAAAATATTTCTTTGTTTTCACCTTGAAAACTCCTCCCTCTTTCTTCTCACTTTAGTAAATGATTGCTTCAACACCAACCCAATCTCCCTTTGCTAACCAAATGAAAGACCTTGAACATCGTTTGACCACTGAGCTGCATCTGGAACAATTTCATAAGTAAAGTTGTAAACAAAGTGTGGCCAAGACACAGGTGATGCTGTGCTTCCTTGTGAGTATAGAGTTGGGATGCAGCAAATAATTCTTTTCCCCAGGAAAACAAGCTATTGTGCAAAAACTGAAGCTTCCTAAACTATAGATAATTACCACTACCATCACCACCACCACCACCACCACCACCACCACCCATAACCATCATCATCATCACCACCACCACCACCATCATCACCATCACCATCACCATCCCATCTCCATCACCATCTCTATTCCAACTCCATCACCATCACCATCACTATCATCACCACCATCCCAATACCATCACCACCATCACTATCATCATCACCTTCACCATCACCATCACAATACCATCCCCGCTGTCATCACCATCATCATCATCACCATCACCATCTCCATCCCAACTCCATCCCCACCATCATCACCATCAACATCATCACCATCTCAACTCCATCACCATCACATCATCATCACCATCATCACCACCACCACTATCATCATTATCACCATCACCATCATCCCCACCATCATCACCATCACCATCACCACCTCCATCCCAATGCCATTACCATCACCATCACTATCATCATCACCGTCCCAATACCATCACCATCACCACCACCACCACCACCACCACCACCATCATCATCATCAACATAATCATCAATATCGTTTATTAAAAGCCTTATTAAGGGCTGAGGGTGTGGCTCAATGGTAGAGCAGTTGCCCAGCATGCACAAGGCCTTGGGTTCCATCCCTAGTTCTCTCCCTGCCACCACACACACAACCTTATTAAAACCTAATTTTAATAACTGTTTACCAATCAATTTCTAATTTCTATCAATAAGCCCTGCATGGTAACATTATTATGCCCACTTCACAGCTGAGAAACCAGGTTCAATGAGGTTAAAAATTTTGCCATCACGTAAGGAACTGACATTTTCAACCTGGTTTAATGTGAAAGTCGTTCTGTCATTTTGAAACCATGCCACCTCTCTGGGTGCAGTAAATTTCATAAGTCAGAAAGAGTAAAAAGGTGAGGTGCAGAGGATTTTTTTTTTCACTATATTTCCCTCTCCTCTCAAAAAAGGGAGGGGGGGTCCCACATTCTTATTCCATGGCAATTTGGGTGATGATAGGTGAATTCTCTGAGATTTTCAGTGGAACCCGGCTCCCACTCCAGCTGCCTAGGGCTGGAGGTAGAGGTATTTCCATGAGCCCACGCTCTCGATTAGAGGAAAGTGGCAGAGTTTTGAAGTTGGACTTTCTGTTCTGTTCCTGAGTCCCTCCTCGTTGTTTTGGAATTAAGCCCCTACCTCATTGTCTTGAATCGTAAAATTCTGCATCATAATTTTCATTCTTTTCAACAGTACAATTACTTCACAGATGCAAAATTGACCCTCAGATTGCCCCATGTGGTAATTCCTTCTCCTTCTAAACTGCCCACACGTCTCATTATTCAACTCCTGCTAAACAGAGTCAACTTCATCTTCAAGCCCAACTGACAGGCCCTCCCATTTCCTACGACATAATCACATTACCACCATCGTGGCTGGAAGGAGAAAGCTCCGTACCTCACAGGCCTCCCTGCTGCCGTGAATTTCTACTATTTCTATTCACTCACACACTCACCGGGATTACCAAGCAACTGCCGCAAGTGCTGATTATGGACGTAATTGCTGGCCAAAAAGAAGAGCAAGTCTGACTTTCAGCTACCCACAAAAACAAAAGATGGCTCCCTGAGACCATACCCCCCACAAAAAGTGAAGGACAGAGCCTGAGAGAATTGTTCATTACACTTTGCTCCATCTCTTGGCCATGGTGGTTATGACCCATCCCAGTCCCAAAGGACTGAACCATCGCCTGAACACCATGACGCCCCCTAGAGGCCCCAGCGCCAGGCACAGGCTGCTCCACTTGGCCCCACAGGGCGGAGAAAGGCTCAGTGTGAAGACACACAGCAAGTAATGTTTCCTTGACACACAGAGCAGGCCGCTCTGAGATTTCAGGTAGGCAAAAGCAAGGTGACTCAACACAGTGAAATTCCCAGGCAGGGTGACTTGAGGGGCTCCAAAACACACTCGACTGCCTAGAGGCGTCTCCCCAAATTGGCCCATAGTTAAGGTGCTTGAGAGCCCACAGGCAGTCACCTCTTTAGGTTAAGAAACAGAGCTATCAACCTCCCCTGGTTGTACCTCCCGGGGACACGCCAGCGTGTCACCTGGAGACACAAGCACTAGTCAATTGAAAGTCCTGAATGAAACTGGAAACGGTACACAGTGTCAACACGAGCTAGCTCACACACAGTGGATATGGCAGGTGTGGGTAAGAGCTAGACGTGTAGAGAGACGGGAGAAATTACAGATGGACCTGCAATTAGGACTAGGTGGCCAGGGCAGGCCTCCTGCTGAGAACGGAAAGGAACAAGCAGAGAACCATGGGCATACCTGGAAGACTCTTCCAGAAGGGGGGAGCAACAGCTGGAAGGCCTGGGGCTTGTGAGAGCACTGATTGGTTAAAAGAGCAAGAGGCCAGATGCCAGGAGCTAGGCCATGAGGGAAGAATTGGGGTCCAAGGTATCCAAACGCCCTCAGGACCTGTGGCCAGAGCAAAGATGTGGCAGATTTTTTTTCTGGGAGACACATATACAAATCCACTGGTTTTAGCACACATTCTTTCTTTCCTTCTGTGTGAGAGCTAAGAAAAAAGAAAAAGAATCCAGGCCAGCGCCGGCTTCCCAAATGCCATAATTCTAGCTAAATTAATTAATCGTTCTCATGTTCCCTGACAAAGATTCTCTGCTTAGCCAAACGTTAGTCAGGCTCCTGAACCTTTGTATGGAACTATCTCTACCCTCCTTGTAAAAATCCGGTTTGGGCAAGAATCCCCTGTCCTGGACATCAGATCACCTGCCCCACCTGCTCAGGTTCCTACTCCTCCTGCACCCCCAGGTGACATCTGGTCACCTGGGCCTGCCTTCAGCAAGAATAGGCTGAGTGAACCCAGAATCCCCCTCAGCCCTGATGGCTCCTCTTCACAATTTCCCATCCACTGATCGCCATCCTGCCCCTCGGCCATAAATCCCCCCTGGCCCATGCTGTACTTGGAATGGAGCCTCACCTGTCCGTCCCTCTACAAGACTCTGCTGTGGTGGGCCCTTCACCCACCACAAGCATCTTGAATAAGCCACCCTCTCCCCTTGCTTTCACAGGCATCGCTGAATAATTTTTTCCTTCAACATCCCTATAAAGAAGAATTGATGCCAATTTAGTCCAGAGTTCCTTGCTGGGCTATGAAAGGCCCTTGCTCTTCCCTGAATTCTCCCAAGAAGCTACTTGGAGTCGTCTCTCTTTTGCCCCAGTTGGGACTCCTGGAAAAGGGATGTGAGGCTCCACCCTCGGCCTCCCCTTCAGTCAAGCGCTGCAGGGGAAGACCCCAGACTGGCACTGGGGCCGGCGTCCCCATGAGGAGAGGCTCAAGCCCGGGCACCATGCCACTTCCCACGCGCGCACTGCGGGCCTCCCTTCTGCCACAGCGCTGGACGCAGGGAGAATGATAATGCTCTTCTGCATCTCATCACTGATCTGCTGGACGCCTAGCAACTGGCCCGCACCTCCTCAGGCTCTTCCTGGAACTGGCACTTCATCCTCACAATGGCAAAAGTCATCTCATGTATTGACAAAGGAAGGTTCCGGAAATGTATCAAAACTACACACCCAACAAAAACGTAAGACGGCTATGATTTTCCTTTTTTTTTTTTTTTTTTCTCCTTTGCTGTATACTTAAACACTTCTGAAAAATTGTGCTTAAAGATATAAACTAGAATCACCAATGTTTTCATGAAATCGGATCTGCCTCCCAGCCAAATGACTCCCAGCCTTCACTTCACCCACAGGAACAAATCACCTGGTCTCAATGCTGCAGAATGCCAAGACTGCAGAGCTAGCTAAGGGACCGCCTGTCAGTCTCTGGGACCCTGCAATCTCAGCATCTTTCCTAAGGGCAAATATCAGGGGTGACTACAATGGCCATGTTTGCTTGCTTGATTTTTAAACAAAAATACCAGACCTGCCTAACTAAACCAAGCACACCTCCCTTTCCTGTAAGTGCAGCCACTGACTGGCCCTGACTCTCTCCACAAGGCTCACAGTATTTGAACAGAGAAGATCAAAGTATAAATCTTAAAAAGGAAAAAGACAAGAACACATGGAGGGTCATGGTCCTTCAGTAGAGCATTTGACCATGTCCCAGCAAGCCATCTTTAGGAAAAGAGTCCCAATCAATGCCTTAGCCCCGCTATAATCACATGTAAGGAAAATCTGGGTCCTTTAAAGAGTTCATTATGATTACATTTCTAACCAAAAAAAGTACAATGAAAATGTTGGAGACATTTTAAAAGGAAAAAAAATTAGAACATGTAAGTTAACCTTCCTTTTTGGGGCGGGGGGCGGGTACCAGGGATTGAACTCAAGGGCACTCAACCACTGAGCCACATCCCCAGCCCTATTTTATATTTTATTTAGAAACAGGGTCTCATTGAGTTGCTTAGCACCTCACCATTGCTGAGGCTGGCTTTGAACTCGTGATCCTCCTGTCTCAGCCTCCTGAGCCACTGCAATTACAGGCATACGCCACTGCACTTGGCCATTAATGTTCTTAAGCAAGAAATAAAACCTAAAAATCTTACTGTAAGAAGGAACATATTAGCCGGGCGCGGTGGCGCACACCTGTAATCCCAGCACTTGGGAGGCTGAGGCAGGAGGATTGCAAGTTCAAAGCCAGCCTCAGCAATGGCAAGGCACTTAGCAACTCAGTGAAACCCTGTCTCTAATAAAATACAAAAAGGGCTGGGGATGTGGCCCAGTGGTCGAGTGCCCCCTGAGTTCAATCCCCGGTACCAAAAAAAAAAAAAAAAAAAAAAAAGGAACATATTCAAGCCCTACAAGTAAAATATGGACGAAGAGTTAAAATACCCATCACACCCCAGGTTCCCCCTGAGAGTGCCATGTGCACCACCCCAGGCTCTGTTCAGAGAAACCAAGGCCAGCAGAGACACTCCGAGGGCAGACCCACGTGGGAAGGATACAATACACAGAATGGCCAAGAAACATACACTCACTGATGCTCAGAACTCACTGGTAATTCAGAAATGCTCATTAAAACCTCCGATAAGACAGGCTTTCTTCTCAGCAGGTTGAGCAAAGGTAAATCTATGTGGAAAAGCTGCTGAATAGAAATTGCTGCAACATTTTTGGAAACGAATCTGGCAATACTGTTAAGTTACATTTTAAGAACTCTGTCTTCTAGAAATAAAAGCATGATAAAGAGGTATATGTATAAACATGCGAACTGAAGCACTATAAGAAGTGAAAAAACAATTTTTTAAAACGTGAATTTTTATTAAGAGTAGAATGGAACAGCCATACTGTGGGATATGATACACCCATAAAACATAATAGGTATTATGCTATATAACACGTCACAGCTATATATCCTTATCTAGGGGGATCAAGTGTAAGTAGCCCAAACAAGAAAAGTCCCCTGTAGTATTCCACAGAATAATCTATGGCCATTAAATTAAATGATGAGGGGCTGAGGTTGTGGCTCAGCAGTAGAGCGCTTGCCTAGCCTGTGTGAGGCCCTGGGTTCAATTCTCAACACCACATATAAATAAATAAAGGTCCATCAACAACTAATAAATTATTTTTTTTAAAAATTACATGATGAGGGCTGGGGTTGTGGCTCAGCGGCAGAGCACTCACCTTGCACGTGCGCGGCCCGGGTTCAATCCTCAGCACCACGTAAACATAAATGCATTGCATTGTGTACAACTAAAGTAAATAAATAAATGTTTAAAAAAAAAATTAAATGATGAGATCTACATGTATTAGCAGGGATAAATTTTGAAAACATAATGGGTGGAAAAAAAGTTACCAAAATATACCTATAATGAGTGAGAAAAAAAAAAAGTTACCAGAATATTTCATTTATGCCCATCTACAACACTGAGTCCTACATTGTTTGGACACGACATACACATATGTAGTGAAAGTAAAAAGACACCCAGTAAGGGTGCACACCAGCTACAGGTAGAGGCTGCCCCAGGACACGAAAGAGCAAATGGAATTGTTTCAGGGATATAGTGGCAGGGACCTGCATCCATATCTTTTTTTTTTTTTTTTTTTAGAAATCTGAAGCAAATATGACAGATGTTAATTAACATTTACTCAATCTGGGTGGTGGGTACATGGTATCTGTTCATTTGTTTTTCTGTACTTTTTGGTAAATTCGAAACATCTCATGATTTAAAACAAAAATTAACCAAAGGCATAATAGACAAGGGTGCCTTCAGGAAGCCACAGAGAAGGGGGACACAGAAGGGAAGGAGACCCTCAGTCCCGGTTATCTCAGGACAGTCCTGGGTTGGGGATATCATCCCAGGGCACTAATGAACAGGCCTGATTTTCACTCTTGGAAATGCCTGGGACAAGTGGCTTCACCTCTCGGAGCCCGTGTCCTTGTTTGTAAAGTGGAGACACGACACCACAGGTCTCACAAGGTCATGGAGAGGATTCAATGAGAAAAGGAAGACCACACCTTCGCTACCTAGAGTGGTCAGCAAATACTGCGTTAACAAGGCAATAAGCCCTGCACCAAAAAATATTCACAAAACAGGACAAGAACTCCAGGCAGAGAGAACCAAATGTCACCTGGCCAGACTCCAACACTGAACCGTCACAAAGTGGTCGTCTTTTAGGAGCGGGAATCTTCTAGAATAAACTTCGACCCACAGAAATGAAGGCCTTGTCACTGCTGGAGGAGTACGTGAGGTGACGGAGAGTGTCAGCACCTAACTAGGAGCCCCGAGGTCCTTCGAATGGTCTCTGGACAGCGGCCAGACAGTTGTACTCATTTTAACGGCTTAGCTCCTGGCCTCACTATTTCCTTGAGCTGATTTCATGGAGGACTCGCGGGCCTTTCTCCAGAGGAGGAAGCCCAAAGGGCAGAGCTAGCCACAAAGATGATGGAGGGGGAGGAAGTCCCTGTTCTCCTGTGTTTAAAGGGAAAAAAAACAAAGTCCCAGAGACCTAAGCAAATAAAAAACAAGTCACTACAGAACGAGAGGGAAGTTTGGTGGCATGACAGGAAGTTCTTGGAGCTTGGACGAGGTTTGAGACACAGGTGTGGAGGGGCCCAGCAGGTGCGTGGATGCTGGCGGGGACAGGGAGCCTCAAGCTGCAGCAGCAGCAGGTACAGGCAGGCGAGTTCCCAGCCTTGCAGGCCCGTCTGGTCATGTGACTAAACTCTGCCAATGGAGTGTAAGTGAAGGCTGTGGCTTCCACCTGGCCCTCAGACACTTCTCACAGTGACTCTCCATTGTGGTTCACCACCTGCCCACTGCATGCAGAGGACTTCAAGGTCCTATAGGAGAGAAGACCACAGATAGAAGCCCAGGTCTCTTGGTCCCTCATGTGAGGACTACTGCCAACAAGGAACATCTACAATGGACTCTGATAAGAGAAAGATAAAGGCCTATTGATAAGCCACTAAAATTTGGAGGTGGATTTGCTACAACAGCTACTGTGACCCTAACACATCAAGTTGAGATTACTCAACTTCCTTCCTTCTGAAAGCTCATGGAGGCCAATGAAATTGAAGACAAAGTCATCTTGTGATGCTCACAGAAAAGCTCCTTCAAACCAGCTGATCCAGCTACCAGGCATTTTTTTTTTTTTTTTTTTTTTTTTTTTTTTTTTTTTTTGGTCCCTTGTCCTTTCTCTTAATCTGGAATAAATACATGATGGCTGGATCTCCAGCAGTGCATTTATGACCTTGCGGACAGAAGTTTCTTTCTACCAGTCCTTATGTTTGCTGAGCCTCATACTAGCCCTGGATGCCCTATTTTTAAAATTATTTCACATGGAATAATAAAACCCACAAGTTCTTGGTGCCATATTAGCAGGAACTGTTACTATCAATCAAATTCACCTCTTTACTAATAAAATAGCCTTAAAGTCTTCCCACGTAGAGATGGGCTGTGTAAAATTGAGGAGCAGTGGGCAGCAGGTGACATGGGCCCACTGGAACTGTGGCACAGAAGAAGCACAAAATATAAAGCAAAAAAAAAAAAAAAAAAAAAAAGCGTCTACTCTGTAGACACATCGTAAACAATACTGGAAGTTTCTGGCATAAGCATCATGCTCTAAAGAGAGAAACTCATGACAAGACTGGTTGGTCTGTGGAGTGCTGCGTCACTGTGCAGAATCGGACCAGGAGAAGGAGTGAGGCATTTTCATCTATTCACATACTCTCACAACCAGATAAGCAATCCAAGGTGAGCCGAGCAGAGACGCACCAACGCTGTCAATCAACAAGGAGACGCAGCCAGAAAGGTCGGCCTTGAAAACAAATGAAAAGAATGAAAATGACTCTTTGGGCCAAGCGATCGATATGTGCCTGTTGAATGAAAGAATAACAAAGAAGAAAGAAGGCAAACGGCTCTCTCAGACTAAAACAAGGAAACCCAATCATGATTGGAAAAAACTCAGACTTTTTCTATTATAGAAATGACTTCATCACTCAATAACCTACCCAGGGAGGGGACTGCCAAGCAGAAGGGGTGGGCCACGCTGGCCAGGCCTCCCCCTGCGTAGCATTTGGCTTCATTCTTTATCGGGAAGAGGTGGATAAGGGATCTGTTAAAAATTAACTACAGGAGACTTTTCTGATTCCCAGATTATAAATCTTTCTAATTAGAGATGGGAAAACTCCTTTCCTTTATTATCAATTCCCTGACCTCGTCATCCAACAGTTATTTGCCACATCAACCACCCCATGGGGAAAGTCAGCCAAAGCAATTTTTCAGTTTGTGACCCACCCAGGGAGAATATTATGAGAACATTATTGCTAGGAAACAAAGAAAGGCAAAGCCAAGTCAGGGGACAGCAATTTTAAGTCTTGTTCCTCGGCTATAATTAGTCTGCATTCTGTCTTTTGCATTTGAACATGGAAGACCAGCCTTGAAGGAGTGCCACACCAGGCTGCTCCATGCAAAATGGGAGGTTTGGTTTGCTTTTGCTTAACTCTAACGCTTCCCTGGAGTCTCCCCTGCTCTGTGGTGGTTCCCGACTGTAGACACAGTCATCATTATGTTCATCATTAAACCTGCTTCCAAATAATTGGACTTTGCCCACAGACAATATGCCTAAGCAAATGTGATGCATACAGATGAGTGAGGTCTAGGCACTAGGAATCTTCTGCTTCTGGTAATTTCCATGCATCCCTGGCAACCACGATCACATTTTAGCACACGACAGACGGGGAATGAGTGCACCCAGGCAGGGTGTTGGACACAGCCTTGCTCTCTGCCTGACGAGGTCCCTAATACAGACTCAGCCCTCAGAATCCACAGGCCCTACAGCCATGGATTCAACCAACTGCAGGTTGAAAATATTCAGAAAGAAGTTGCCTCTGTACTAAACATGTACAGACTATTTTTCTCATCATAATTCTCTAAACAATATAATATAACTATTTGCTCAGTATGTACATTGAATTAGGCATTATAAGTAATCCAGAGATGTTTTAGAGTATATGGGAGGATATGTATAGGTTACAGCAAATTCTATATAATTTTACATTGGGAACTTGAGCATCCATAGAGTCTGGGACCTAATGGGGCCCTTGAAACAAGGCCCCATGGATGCCAGGGGACAAACCATATGCTATATATTTCTGGGGAAGAACAAGTACCAGCATGTCATCATCAAACTGTGGCTGCCTTTGCACCGATGGTGCTGATGTTCATGGAAACTTCAAGTGGCCTCCACGCCCAGTTTGTATTTTCCACAGGGGAAACTTCACATTCAGGGTCCTCAAAGCCCATGCTCAAACTGTCCCTTGCTGGACAATCTCAGACTTCTGATTATCTCAGAAGGGAGGAAGCTTGTAACTGCAGTGTAGAGAGAAGGAAGGAGTCCAAAGAGCAGTAGGCAAAACCAGTTCTTGGCAGAATGCACATGGAAACCACTGCCTCCCCCAAGCCCATGGTCATGGGGAGACTCTCCTGGAACCCCTGTAAATTCTCCCAGGTCCCATAAAAATCACAACAGGACCTTGGTGCCTCTCCATTTGTTACCATGCACAAAAACTAGTAGCATGTGCATTTGTGAATTGTAATTTCCCACCTGAGTGTCTCCCACACTGCAAAGGAAGGTCACTAACTTCTAAGACTCGGAGGAGCCAGCAAGATCACCCAGCTCAGTGTCCTCATCTCCCACAAAAGGAAATGGAGCCAAGAAAAGTGGAAGGATGTGCAAAATATCCAGCTGCTTATAACTCAGAGGTTATTCAGCCCAGTGCCTTCCCCAAACAAAGAGGTTCCCATTCAGCAAGGCACAGTGGCGCACAGCTGTAATCCCAGTGACTTGGGAGGCTAAGGCAGGATGATCATAAGTTCAAAGCCAGCTTCCGCAAAAGCAAGGCCCTAAGCAACTCAGTGAGACCCAGTCTCAACATAAAATATGAAAGAAGGCTGAGGATGTAGCTCAGTGGTTGAGCACCCCGGGATTCAATTTCCAGTACCAAAAAAAAAAAAAAAAAAAAAAAAGAGGTTCACATTCCCCTGGGCTGCAGCCTGCCCAAGGCTCCCCCCATAACCAGCTTAAAGGGAGCAGCTTCAGCATCTGCCCTGCGCTAATGCCAATAACCAGAGCTTAGTAGCACACCGCCTTTGGACTCAGCCATATCCTGATACAAATCCCAACACCAGCACCAAATTAGGGTGCCATGAAAATTAGGGGAAATAACCACCCTGGACTTCAGTGTCCACATGCATAGAAGAGAGACACTATTCCTTTCCGTAGAATTGCAATTAACGCTTCATGCTTCTGTGTATTAATCAGTCTGATCTATGGTGGCCAGCTGGCTAAATGTCTTTTTCTCGAGTATCGTTTTAGTCCATTTTCTGCTGCTTCAACAGAATACCTGAGACGAGGAAACTTCTGAACAACAGACATTTACTTGGCTCAGGATCCCAGAGGCTGCAAAGTCTAAAGGTGTTACAACCGTGGCCAGCAAGAGCTCCCGTGCTGCAGCATCACGGCAGAAGAGTGGATGGCCAGGCAAGCAGGTGCAGAGGGACTTGCTTTCAAAACAAAGCCACTCTCACAGGAACCCTTGAGAACAGCACTATTCCGAAACTCACAAGGGAGCCAGCAGGACCCCATCAACTCTTAGAGATCCCAGCACCTCTTGATACCACTGCATTGGGAATTAAGGTTCCAGCACAAGAACTTTCTCCTACATAGCAAATATGTAGGAGAAAATCACATTTAAGTTATTTCCATTTCCAGAGCCTCACCTCCACAAACTCCTGACCAGGGGTCTTCCCTCACCTCAGTGGAACACGGGGCAAAAGCAACCCCTCTACTCACACCCATACTTCATCACACACAGCCTGAAAGGCTCATGAGCATCCAGCCCTAGAGAAAAACCGTTACAACAGATTTTAACTTAAAGGCTTCATGACTTTCCATGATACTCATATTTTAAAACGGCATTTGCGGGGGCTGGGGTTGTGGCTCAGCAGTAGAGCACTCGAGTTCGATCCTCGGCACCACGTAAAAATAAATTAAAAAAAAAAAAAGGCATTGTGTACAACTAAAAAAAATAAAAATAAATAGATATTTAAAAAATAAAAATAAAATAAAACTGCATTTGCTTAAGGGATAGCCTTCCTTGCTCAGCAACAATAAGCAACATTTTTGTTATGAGCTCTGAGAAAAAGAACACTCAGCTTTCTACAGTTCAACTCTAATGACCTTGGAAAACAGACTAACAGATCAACTCATGAACACTGGTCATCTACAGTGTTTTATATCCTCTAGATCAAACAAACAAATGGCAAATCTAAATTATGTATAATTAGAATGACTATTGAAAGCAAAACATTAAAATGGATTTTTAAGATATATGATATAATAACATAATGATTATAAAAAGAACGCAATAAAGGAATTAATTTTGTTGTAGAGCTTTTAAATTTTATTCAAGTGATAAAATACACCCCAAAGTAGACCATGAAAATGCAGATATGTATATGCTGTAATTCCTAGAAAAACACTACATATGTAAAGAGGGAAGAGACCAAAGTCAACACAAAAATCTAATCAGAATATTAAAAATACCAAATAATCCAAATAAAGGTAGAATAGAAAAGGGTGAACAAAGTAACAAAACCCAGAAGAGACAAACAGAACACAAATAATAAAATAGTAGACCTAACTCCAACTACACCAATAAGTACATTACATAAATGTTCCACACATACCAATTTTTAAAAAAAATATTTATTTATTTGCTTTAGTTGTACACAATGCAATGCATTTATGTTTACGTGGTGCTGAGGATCGAACCCGGGCCGCGCACATGCTAGGCGAGCGCTCTACCGCTGAGCCACAACCCCAGCCCCACACATACCAATTTAAAAGACAGATATTTTCAGATGGGATTTTTTTTAAAGATCTATTAAAAAAAACCCTCCAAATATTATATAGACAAGGTTTACTTAACAGGATAATAAACAAAAGAAAGCGACATAGAAGTATCAAAGTAAATTTCAGAGCAAGGACATCCAGAAACAAAGAGGGCTGCCATGAAATGCTAACAGAATAAATTCACCCTAAGGATATTAAATGTGCATGTACCTAAAAACAGGACTTCAAAATACATGAAGAGCTGATAGAATTAAAAGGAAAAAATAGGACAAATCTAACATACTTGAATGAAGACGTCAACACTCCTCTCTCAGTAATAAATAGAACTACTTTCACAGAAAATCGGCAAGGATGTAGAATTTCTGAATACCATTATTAAATATTACTAACTGACAGTTATGGAAAACTACCCACCAACAACAGAATATATAGTATTTTCTAATGCACATGGAAAATTTATCATGATATACTATATTCGTGATCATAAAACAAATTCTAAATTTTTTTAAAGAAATGAAATTGTGCAAAGCATGCTAACCAGAATGAAATTAAATCAGATATCAGTATCAGGTTATCTAGAATCTTCTGAAATATTTGGAAAGTAAACAATATTTTTCTAAATAATCTAAATAAACAATATTTTCTAAATAATCCATGAGTTAAAAGAAGCAAATTAGAAAATACCCTGAATTAATTGAGATCAAAACACAACATACCAAAAATTAGTGCAATACAGATTAAAGGTAAGTATATAATATTAAATATGTATATATATAGAAAAAAGAGCTAACTAAAAGCAGTAATATAAGATTTCGCTTTAAGAACCTGGTGGTGGGGCGGGGATTAAGCCCAAGTTTAGCAAAAGGAAGAATACAAGATGAAATAAAGACAGAAAAACAGTAGAGAAGAACAATGAAACCAAAAGATGATTCTTTAAAAAGATTTATAAAACTGATAAAAGCTCTTGCCAGGCTGAACAAGAAATAAAAAGAAAGAACACAAATTTACCAGTACCAAGAATGAATGAAGAGATATCACTACAGATGCCACAAACATTAAAGGACTATAAAAGATTACTACTGGGCTGGGAATGCAACTTAGTGCTAGAGCACTTGCCTAGCAAGAACAAGGTTCTGAGTTTGATCCCCAGCACCACATGGAAGGAAGGAAGGGAAGAAAATACAATGAACGATTTAAAGCCTATATATGTGATAACTGAGATCATATGTGAGCAAACTTTTTATAATGAATAGATTGTAATATCTAAAGCTTACTGGCTTTATGATCTCTGTTATAACTACTCCACTTTGCTATAATAGAGCAAAAGTAGCCATAAGCAATAGGTAAATGGGGGCTGGGGTTGTGGCTCAGCGTAAGTGCTTGTCTAGCACATGCACGGCCTGGGTTCAATCCTCAGCAACACATAAAAATAAAGGCATGTGTACAACTAAAACAAATAAATAAATACTTTTTTAAAAAGCAATAGGTAAATGAATGGGCATGGCTCTGTTCCCATAAAACTTTACAAAGTGAATCTTAGTTTACCAATACTTGACTTAGATGAAATATACCAATTCCTGAAAAGATAAAAACTATCACTCAAGAAGAAAACAGTAACCTGAGTATACTCCTGTATATATTAAGGAGATTGCAGTTAAAGTTTTTCCAAAAAAGAAAACTGAAGACACAGGCAGTTTTACTGATTAATTCCACTAAACATTTAAAGAACAAATAATACCAATTCTATACTATTCTTTCCAGAAAACTAAAGAGAAGGAAACACTTTTCAATTTATTTTATTAAAAAAGGATTTCTTTGATATCAAACCCAAACCAAAGCATTGCATGTTATACACTATTGGTAGGGATATAAAATAGTACCAATTCCTCAAAACACTAGGAATGGAACTACCATATGACCCAGCTATCCCATTCCTTGGTATATATCCAAAAGATCTAAAATCAGCATACAACAGGGATGCAGACACATCAATGTTTACAGCAGTGCAAGGCACAGAAGCCAATCTAAGGAATCAGCCTAGGTGCACGTCAATAGATGGATAAAGAAAATGTGGTATATATACATATACACAGTTGGGTTTTCCTCAGCTATAAAGAAGAATGAAGTTATGGCAAAGTTGCTGATAAATGGATGAAACTGGAGAACATTGTGCTAAGTGAAATAAGCTAGGCCCAGAAGGTCAAGGGTTGGATATTTTCTCTGATATGTGGAATCTAGACCAAAGTAAGAGAGGAATAAAGAAGAAAAAAAATGGGAGGTGAGGAGCATAATTCCATAAAAATAGAATAGAGATCAGTGGATAAGAAGGGGATTGAGAGGAAGAAAAAAGGGATAGGAAAAGGGAAGAATGGTGGAATGAATCTGACCAAACTTTGCTATGCACATATATGAATATTGTAGGGATTCTGACCGTGGAAATGTACAGGGAAACATTCCCCTGGTGAGCAAACTCCTGGGAGGTAACAGGCACCCTGTTTTCCATCCTTAGGATGCCCTATAATATCTCCTAGGATCTAATAACATAGCTACTATATGTGCAGTGTCTAGCTGGTATGGCAATGCCCTGAGAAGCCTCTATGTTAGAGCCTCATTTAACCTCGACCTTGATTGCAAGCACACAGTTCCTGGGAATAAATGAACTTATTTACTAGATAACTACAATGTTTCAACAAGCTCTGGTGCTCCTGGATCTTCCTGCTTAACAGTAACTTCAGACAATGGACTTTCTTGAGAGCTGCACAAAGCTCCTAACATTATATATTGTAACTGTAGAATGTAACTGCAGAATAAGCAACCTTACTGATACTCTAAACAGTAATGTAGTTATGGTACTAATGACCTACTGTAAACTATTGGTATAAATAAACGCAGCAGCATGGACAAGGAACCACACTGCCACCTTCCCTCCCTCTGTACCTTGTCTCTGTGTCTCCTCCTTTATTATTGAGCCTTACAACATATACCACAGTAAAGTTCACCCTTGTGTATATTCACAATGCACTAACTTAAATATATATATATATAATATAAATAGAAGAAAGATAGGTTGAGTAGAGGAAAGGTAATAGAGGAGGAAGGAGAAGGAAAGGGGAAGTACTAGGACTAAATTGGAAAAAATTATATTCTATGGTTGTATAATTATGTCAAAATGAATTTTAATGTTATGTATAACTAAAATGAACTAATAAAACATTTTATGAGTTGTACACTAGAAAAATATATATGCTCTGCTGTTTGGGGAAAACATTGTAAAAATCTATTGAATCTAATGTTTTTGGTACCATTTAAGTCATCTAAGTGACCCAGATCAATACTGTCCATCTTATTTCCTTGTAAAAGAACTACTATAATCACCAAATAACTTCTAGATTTGTGCATGCTTATCTTTAAAATTTTGTCTTGGAGATTTCTGTTAGGTACATGAACATTTAAGATTTGTTTTTTTTTAACTCTTTTATATATCAATATGACTACTTTAGAACTTTATATAAATGGAGTCAAATTCAAATTGGTGATTCAGGATGATTATCTCTAGCATTAGCAAGCTCAGAAAGCTCCCACAGAGGGTTCAACTGTGTTGACAATATTTTATTTTAAATTTCACTTGATAAATACACAATATTTTTATTATCCTTTAATATCTTGTCTTCATTGCAGTTACAGTTAAATTATCAGTAAGGTGGCATATGAAATTTTAAAAATGGTACCAATATCTCTTATGAACATAGATATAAAATTTTCTACAAATGATCATCAAATTGAACCCACTAATATATTACAATGATAACACATCACAACTATGTAGTATGTATCCCAAAAATGCAAAGTTGGTTCAACCCTCAAAAGTCAATGCAATCCATTTTAATGCACTGAAGAAGAAAAACCACATGATCAACCCAATAGATACAAATGAATTGATAAAATCCAATATCCTTCATGATTAAAAACAACGTCAGCAAACTAAAAACAGAAGTAAATTTTCTTAACCTGGTAAAGGGCATTATGAAAACCCCACAACTAACATCCTATTTTTCCCTGAAGGTCAGGAACAAAGAAAAATGTCTGCTCTCTCACTACTCCTAGTCAACATTATAGTCAAAGTCTAAGTGAGCACAATAAAGCAAGACAAAAAAATGAATAAAATAAACAAATAAATAAAAGGACACAGATTGAACAGGAAGAAATACAACTAAATTTGCAGATGGCATGCTTATTTACTTAGAAAATCCTAAAGAATCAACAAAATTTTTTAAAAGCCTCTGGAACTATTAAGTAAATTTAGCAAGGTCAATATGTAAAAGCCAATTATATTATGACATACTAGAGATGAATAATTGAAAATCAAAATTTTAAAAATAACATAATTTGTAACAGTTGCAAAATATGAAATGTTTTGGTATAATAAACATAACAAAATAAATACAATATTATATGTTAAAAACTATAAAACACTGATCAAAGAAATCCAAGAAAACCTGATGGGAAAATAGACCGTGTTTATGGACTAGAAGATAAACATTGCTAAGAAAGTAGTTTCATTGTAGATTGATAGTAAAATAAGATGGTAATTTTTCCCAAAGTGACCTACACATTCAACACAATCCTAAACCAAGTCCCAAAAGAAAATCTGTTGTAGAAATTGACAAGACAATTCTAAAATGTATAAGCAAAGGCAAAATAGATATAGAACTCTCAAAAATCAACAATAATCTAGGCATGGTGGTGCATGCCTGTAACCCCACAGCTTGGGATCACAAGTTCAAAGTCAGCTGCAGCAACTTAGCAAGGACCTAAGCAAATCAACAAGACCCTGTCTCTAAATAAAATATGAAAAAGCCCTATGGATATGGCTCAATGATTAAGCATCCCTGGGTTCAATCCCTAGCGCACACACACACATAAAACAACAACAACAACACAAGAAAATCCAGTTTTTAAACATGGGTAAAAGATTTGGCAAACATAGCACCAAAGATAACACAGATGGCAAATAGGCCCATGAGAATATGATCAAGATAATTAGTTATTAGGGAACTGAAAATTAAAACCACAGTGAGATCTTCTACATGAGTAATAGTACAGCTAAAATTATTTAAAAAAAAAAAAAAAACTGACAAGAAAGAGCTAGCAAGAACGTCAAGCAAGCAGAGCTATGAAGCAGTGCTGGCGGGAATATGAAATGGTACAAAGGCTTTGGAAAACAGCTTAGTAGTTTCCAATAAAGTTAAACAGGTACTTACATAAGACCAGGGAACCCACTCCTAGGTATTTACCCAAGATAAATGAAAACGTATGTACACAGAGAAGCCTATATGCAAATGCTTATAACCACTATATTCATAACAGCCCACACTGGAAACAACCCAAGAGCTCTTCAACTGGTGAATGGTTAAACAAACTCTTGGCCATAGTACAGTGGCATTCTACTCAGCAACAGAAAGGGACACACTGCCAACGCATGCTATGACATGGACGAATCTCAGATGCATTATGCTAAATGAAGGAAACCAGACTCAAAAGGCTGAGTACCATATCATTCCATTTATGTTGCATTCCAGAAAAGGAAAACTGTATCTTGATTGTGGTCAGATTACAGGATTCTATGCATATGTCAAAACCCGGGAAAATGTGTGTCAAGTGATTTTTTTAACTGTATATAAATCAAAATGCATTTTGTAAACATAGAGGGGCTACAAACATATGTGGATAAATACATGGAACTATGTAACATGTACTCCCCCTGCCTCCACCCCCAGTACTAGGGACTGAACCCAGGGCCTCATGCCTGCTAGGCAAGCCCTCCACCACTGAGCTACATTCCCAGCCCAGGCACTTCTTACTGAGTGGAAAAATTAAATAATACTGTTGCAAGTTGCAAGACAGCTTTGACTGGAGCTGATGCTAGTTCGGTGTTCTTTGTAAGACCCACAACAGGAAGCCAACCAAAGCAAATTGTTACTGAAGCATTATTTATTAGCAATGCAGACTTTGAAGCAAGGCTGACCTAGGAGTTAGAGAATCCTCCGTGGCCTTTAATTTTATTTTGAGACAGGGTCTTGCTAGGTTACCCAGGCTGGCCTCGAACTTGTGATCCTCTTGCCTCAGCCTCCAAGTAGCTGGGAGTACGAGCGTGCACCACCACCAGAGTGGCTGTGGCCTCACCAAGGTCTCCTTATTTCACCCGTCATCCTAACATCTTATAGACAGAGCTCAGAAAAGCCTTTGGTTGGTTAAGAGACAGAAACATAAAAGGCTGAATGATAAACCCAGCAAAACACCCAGCCAGCCAGCTGAAGCTAGAAATAGTTGATTGAGGGACTGTGACAAAGATGAGTCCCCATCAGAATGTTCTCTGTGGGGCTGGCCCAGGCAGTAAAGCCAAACTTCTGACACTCATGATGGGAAGACAGCACAAACCCTACAGTGTCCTTTCAGGTGTGTGCTGTCGATTCTGTCCAAGAAAAGAAAACAAGCGAGGCAAAGGTAAACACACCCGGGCCTGCTTCGGGCCATCTATCCTGGGAACTGTCAACACGAGCCCCGCCCGCTGCTTGTTTTTCCCCTGCACTCTTGGAACACGGTGAAATCACCTGCACGGGGAAACTTTTTTCCCTGGGAAGTAAGCACACGCACAGCCTCACCGAACAGAGCACACAGATGGTCCGTTCGCAGCGTCGCACCCACTTGCAGATGAAAAGTCACCTACCAAGGGGCAAACGAAAAGCAGAAAAAGAGTACAACTGCCACAACCAAGGGGCAGAAGCCCTGGAAGCCCCAGTGAGGCCTTGTCTAGGATAATAAAGACAGGCTTTGTTTAGTAACAGCCCCAGGAGTGGGCGGAGTCTTCCCAGGGCAGGTGCTACAAAAGCCGGCTTTTGAGCCAGGCATGGTGGCACAGGCCTGTCATCCCAGCAGCTCCGGAATCTGAGGCAGGAGGATCACAAGTTCAAAGCCAGCCAACAACAGCAAGGTGCTAAGCAACTCAATGAGACCCTGTCTCTAAATAAAATTATAAAATAGGCCTGGGGTCAAATGCCCCTGAGTTCAATCCCCAGGAACCAAAAAATTAAAAGAGCAGGTTTTTGCTAGTGGTAGACTCCATGGTTGTCCAAACCCCGCTTAAGGCAGTGCCTTCTTGTGCCTTGATTTCTCCCAACTGAATCCCAAAGGTGTTCAGGTCCATTCTTCTGTGTGCTTCTTTTGGAAAGGGTTTTGGAAACATTTGGGTGAATCAACACATGTTGATTTTTATTTGTGCACTCAGGCTGAGCCTTTAAAAGATGCATGACAATACACCGGCTTTTTCATGGCATCAAAGTATGCCAGAGGATAGCAGAGTTTCCTTTTGTGGAGTGCTTACTTTATTTTCCAATTTGCTTTTGCATAAATATATGATTTTATTAGTTCCTTTCCAATAGCCCTGTAAGGAATATGGGGCAGGAACTACTGTACCCATTCTACAGATAAAGAAACTGAGGAACAAGACACATGCATTGAGTGAACTCATACAGCCTTTCCACAGCACAGAGCCAGGTATCACCACACTCATAGGTCAGGCCTGTTCTCCCCAATACCCAGAGATGCCTCTGGCTCTGTGAGATATTGCAGACAATCCACTCTCATGACCTCTGTGATTGGTGGGGGTGGGGGGAAGTCTCTATATCCATCCTGCCTGGAGTAAGCTCCTTCTGGGTGACTCTCAGGTCTTGACATCATTGCACATTTGAATTAACCAAGCAATAGTTTAAAGAAAATCCCAATGTCTGGGCATCACCCAGAGATTCTGATCCAACTGGACTGGGATAGGGCTCAGAGGTGTGTGTGTGTGTGTGTGTGTGTGTGTGTGTGTGTGTGTGTGTTTAAAGTTGCCCAGATGATTCTAATCTGCAGTCATAGCTGAAAACCTCTAGCCTGACACATAATTGAGCTGACTACAGCATTTGAGTGATAATTCATAAAGGCCAAGGAGGGGAGATGTTCTGATTCCAAAACCCCAGACTCCCTGCCACCAACAGCCTGCTGACATTGACAGCCAGGACAACTGCCCACGAAAGAAACTGTGAGCCTCTTCGGCAAAGCAGACCGAATGCAAATTCAAATTCCGCAGTCCGTAGAAGAGCTGAAGGGATGAAAAAACGGAGGTCAAACCATCCTGCTCTGGAATCTGGGGATTCGCAAAGTCCAACTGCACGAAATCCTTTCCCGTCCCCAGTCTCCAATTCTTATCGTGAGCAGGGCCCACCTCTAAGGAAAGAGAAATCAATTGTGCGCACGCTGCTGCATGCAGGCTTCTCACGGCTTGTCAGGCTGAGGCCTGCATTCATTTGCATTCATTTGCACCGTCTTCCCCACAGAAGGAATGCCCAGGAATCCAGGAGATGCCTCGCTTATTGTCCTGCCGAAGCCACTCCTCTGGTTCATTCAGGGATGGCCAGATTGAAATCGCAGGTCCTTAGTGATTCTTGGGAAGCCCTGAATTACAGGAGTGTCCTGGAATAGCAACAGGACCATGGGTCCCTTTGGCAAATAGTCCCATTCTGCTCCACTTGTGCTTACCCATGTCCTACACTTCTGATCTTGAATGCCCACCTGAGGCCCAGGTGTTAAAGGTCCTGAGGCTGGTGCTATTGGGAGGTGGCGGAACCTGTAGAAGTGGGGTCCTAGTGGAAAGTCCTTAGGTCACTGGGGGCATGACCTGTGGGTATAATGGGACCCCAGCCCCTTCCTCTTTTCTTCTAATTTTCTTCCTGGTCATGAAGTGAGCAGGTTTGCTCTGCCCTGCATTCCCACCATGATATGCTGCTTCTGGGATGGTAGGAAAACACTCCAGAAACAATCCCCAATAACAATGAAGCCAATCAATCCTAGGCTCAAACCTTCAAAACTATGAACCAAAAGAAACCTTTTCTCTTTATAAGTTAAGTACCTCAGGCATTTTGTTATTGTGGTGGAAAAATGACTGACTCACCACAGTAGAGAAAATACATGCAATTCTCAGATATGCTTGTCAAGGAAGGAGTGCTATTGTGGTGGGTAAAAGGAAATGATTAATGAAATCTTAAGCTTTGGAAAAGGCTTTAAGAAGTCAATACAGCTTCCCAAACTATCTTAAACTGAGCAACAGAGTATCCTAAGTGAAGGTCCTAGAACACACATTGATGCTGAAGGCCTCAATTTTGGTATATTCAGGTTCTTATTTATCCACAGGATTTCCCCCTTTAAAGCCTAAGGGCATTTCCTCCCTGCAAGAATGAAAGCAAGCAACAGCACTACAGACCTTATTTTCAGTGATCCTAGTCCCCAAATAGGAAATACACCCCCAGCCAGGAAGCCTCATGGGAAACTCAGGATTTCAGGGAATTTACCAGGTGCCACCTTGGCTGCTTTTGAACCACATCAGCTATGAAGTCCTGGACAAACTGGGGGGGGGGGGGGGGGGGGGACTATGGGGGGGGGACTATGATGTTGATAAGCATTAACGGTAGGACTCAGCTAGAGTCTACTTTTAAACAAGGGTCACCTGGAATTCACCTTCTAAAACATTAAAGTTCTAGAAGAAAAGCATGCCATCACCCCATCTGTGTCGAGAGAAGCAAATTCCCCATTTAAAAGGAAGCCGATAATTGTAGACCAACTCCTGTCAGGACACAATAACACTGGTGTGGTCAAGCGCTGCTCTACAGTGGCCTCTTCATCCAAGAGCTGGATTCCACATGAAGGAAATGGCGATGTTATGTGCCTGAATCAGGGCGGCAACCGGCGTGCTCACCAAAGCCAAGTGGCAGCCTCTTGGCCTTCCCATCAGCAGCTGTGAAAGGAAAATCATGCCTTAACTCCAGTGAGGACTCCCCAGCCTCTGAGATCTGGCCTCTGCTGCTGCAAGTACCTTTCAGCATTTTTACAAGACAAAATTTCATAAGATGTAAATGGTCACAGCCTCTGTCCCCACTCACCCTTCTTGAAGATGACTCCTGCCACCAGACCTCCCCAGCCTGGGTCTCAGTCCTTTCCCCAGAGGGGAAGGGCTGCTTCTGACTAGCAAGGCCAAGTATATCAGCACAACAAAGGGAAGGAGACCAGAGTGAGGAGAGGCAAGGGAGTTTTCCAGAAGTGTTAGTTGCTTAGGAGCTCGGTTTCCTTTAAAATTTCTTTAAAAGAATCTAGGAGCTGGGCGCAGTGGCGCACGCCTATAATCCCAGTGGCTTGGGAGGCTGAGGCAGGAGGATCAGGAGTTCAAAAGCCAGCATCAGCAAAAGTGAGGTACTAAGCAACTCAGTGAGACCCTGTCTCTAAATAAAATATGAAATAGGGCTGGGGATGTGGCTCAGGGGTTGAGTGCCACTGAGTTCAATCCCCAGTACACCCCCCAAAAAAAATAAGAAGAAAAATTTAGAAAAGAAAGACATTCCACTTTCATTACTTTTGGATGAAATACAGAACTAAGTCGAGAGACTGCCAAAACATCCCCCTGTTTGATCAGAGTTATAGTAACTGGGCAGAGACCTCCAGATGAAAAGCTCACTTGGGAGAGGGAGACCCCCCTATGTTAAAAATTGCGATAAAATATGTATGACATAAAATTGATCATTTTAACCTTTTTCAAGTTCATTGGCATTAAGTTCATTCATACTGTCACACAACCATCACCACCATTCATCTCCAGAATTTTTTTTCACCTTCTCCAATGGAAACTTGTACCATTGAACAGTAACTCCCCACCCCACCCCCAACCCCTTGTGACCATCAGGTGACTGTTTTATGTCGTCTGTCACTCTTCATTTTGTCTGACTTATTTCACTTAGCGCAATGTCTTCAAGGTTCATCCATGTTGTAGCATGGGTCAGAATTCCCTTCCTTTTTAAGGCTGAATAAAATCCCATTGCATGCATACATCACATTTAGTTCATCCTTTCATCCATCCCTGGACACCTGGGTTGCTTCCACCCTTGGCTGCTGTGGATAATGACGTGTTTGCTTGTGGAAGGCTTAGCCTGAGGCACCAAAGAAAAACCTAGCATGGACCTGGAAATAAGGGCTTCTCGCTGAGTGTAGGCAGCTACTGAAGACTGGACCAATGAACTGTCTTTCTAGAGCTATTCCTCAAAATGTCTTGGGATTCTTGTAAAAATGTCAATGTCTCCATCCTACCCCAGACCCAGGGAATCAGAACCACTGAGAGGCCCCAGGACTGGGCATTTTAAAAGCTTCCCAGAAAGCTGGGCATGGTGGTGCATGCTTGTAATCCCAGCACCTGGGAGGCTGAGGCAGGAGGATCATGAGTTCAAAGCCAGCCTCAGCAATGGCGAGGCACTTAGCAACTCAGTGAGACCCTGTCTCTAATAAAATACAAAAAAAAAAAAAAAAAGGAGGGGGGTGCTGGTGATGTGGTCCAGTGGTCAAGTGCCCCTGAGTTTAATCCCTGGTATCAAAAAAAAAAAAAAAAAAAAGCTTCTCAGAAGATGAGGAGGTCTGAGAATGATTTGACCTAGACAGTATGCTGAGGCTCGGGGACCAGATGAGATGACCAAGGTGACAGTATAGAGAAAAGAGGGGTCGCTCTAAGACACGATCTTGAGAGGCATCCATATCCACAGGATGGAGGGATCAAAATGCGCCACCACCAGAGACAGGGACAGATGAATGGGCTGTCTGGGAAATGCAGCCGACAATCCATAGAGATAAATGAAAGAATCAGGGATGGACGTGAGGGCCCCACAGGGGGTAAGCAGCATGGGCAGGAGGGGCCTGTCTGTGGTTTTCCAGAAGCAGACGTCTCAGGGAGTTGCCACGGTGCCTTTGTGCAAATCTGGAAAAGCTCCCTCTCTTCCAGGTGCCCCTGGCCCAAATTCTACTTAAATTGAAGCAGCTACAGGGCCAAATCCATTGGCTCTATCATCCAATGGCCCTCTGTTGCTTTTGGAAACGGAACAAGAGGATTTCCTGATTTTAGTGGGAATGCAGGAGATGGGACCCCCTCATAGACACAGTACATCTCGACCTTCAGCCTTCTTCTATCTAATTAACAGAAATTTAATAAGACTGGAAGAGCATGCTGAGGGCAGGCCGTCTTGCTTATGACAGACCATCCATTTCTAAAGACAGATCCTGAAAGAAACCACCTATTTCCTATTTTCGAAACCTATCTTCCACCAGGCCCAGGATTTCCAGGGCTTTTTTTAGTATCTACTGTGTTGATGGGCTTGAGGGATATACTTTGCATACTACCCACCAGAACAGAATCATGAGGAAATTGGGTTACAAGAAAGGTCCAGGTTACAGACCAGGAGCCACGTTCAAACAGAGCTGCAAAGTTTTCAAAATTATAGCTGGGTACCGTGGTGCACGCCTGTAATCCCAGCACTTGGGAGGCTGAGGCAGGAGGATCATGAGTTCAAAGCCAGCCTCAGCAATGGCGAGGCACTTAGCAACTCAGTGAGACCCTGTCTCTAAATAAAATGCAAAAAAGGGCTGGGGATGTGGCCCAGTGGTTGAGTGCCCCTGAGTTCAATCCCTGGTACAAAAAAAAAAAAAAAAAAAAAAGTTTTCAAAATTGTTCAGAGATTGATCGTCCTCCATCCTTAAAAATTTTAAAGAGGTGCTCAGCATTCTAAAAAACACCCAATAAATCATTTCTTCTATTAATTACTAAAGTTAATTTGAAAAATGTTTCTAGTCATGTGTTTATATGGGGAATATTAAAAGATCATTTTCTTTCTCCTTTTCATTAATTCCAAAAACATTTATTAAGCAGTCTGCCAGAAACTAAAGATACAAAGTAGACAAGGTCCCCAGCCCAGCACTCTGTAGTACCAAGTACTGGAGAGATATGGAAGAGAGGGCCTGGATCTTTCCATCACCTGTTTCACAGTGTATAGTGTATCTTGGAGTTTCCGAAGCACTCTTTGGACATTGTCTTTTCTGAGCTTTACAGAAATCCCAGGAAGCAATCTAGACAGGCATAATACGTTCATTACACAGATGAAAAACTAAAGGCTTGGGAAGCTAAGTGACGCCATCTTTACACATCCAGCAGGCAGCGCACCCTGGAATCACCTACACTCCCCTTTCTCATCTATGACTCTCATGCAAAAGAAAAAATTCTGAGGCTCCCCTTCTTGGGGGAAAAATGGGAGATTTTCATATATGTAAGATATACAGGAGCTGAAGTGGGGTGGGCTGGGGGGAAGGCCACTAAATCACTTGCTCTGTGGGGTCGGGGGTCCTTCTCTGCTCTGTTTCATTATTATCTGATACAAGCTTCAGCCTGCAGTCCTGGCCTTAATAAAGACCAAACATGTGATAAAGCCACAAAGTAGAGATCCAACTCGGTCACGAGAAGCATAATTAAATTCTCATAAACCAGATGCTAGTTCTGGCCCATTTTCTTTCACTAGTGTTTATTCCTTATTGTGCAACTGTGCCACACAAGCAAGAAAGGACAGTCATTGCTTGGAATGAACATGACTTCAGCTTGTTCTGCGGGCCAGGGAAAAGCTGGATGGGCCACTTGGCCAGGAAACATCCTCTCCAGGAAGTAGGGACCCATTACAGGCTCAGAAATGGCAGGGACCTCGGTAACACTGGGAAACTGTTGATCCCCCTTGGAGACAGTTTCTAGCCACCATTTCATTGCTTTTAAAATTGTAGAGCAGGTTTGATGATCTTTATATCACTAGCCAACACTGGGTTTTGAAGGAAAATGTCCACTTCCTCTGCACCCTTGAGAGACAAGAGGTCCATGAGCTCAGTTCGTGAAGACTCTTAGAAGCCATCTGCTCTTACATCTGAAATGACATATCCACAAGGACAACCTAGCCATCAGGTGTCCCTTAGCTCCAAGGCAATCAGACACCTCTTTCACCGCTTTTGCACCTATCGGGACATGATGAGGCTAATTATGACCATTAAACACCTTAAAAACAAACAGCAATGCAGGGGCAGAAAGACACCAAATACTAAGGAACAACACGATGACAGTGCATTGCTGCCCTGCTGTCAGAAGTAGGAAGAGGTGACACCTGTGCTCAGACATGCTGCTCTCTTGCTATCAATGGCTGTTCTCCCAGGTGCAAGCTCCTAACTAGTGCAGTTTCTGGCCCCGGTCTGCAAAGAGATGTGGGCTGACGCCTCAGGAGAATATCCCAGGAGATAGGAAATCAGAGGAGAGGGCAAGGGACCTGAGGCTGCGCATTACACAACTTGGAAAAAATCTGAAAGAAATCACCTCCTGGGAGATATCAAGAACAGACAGAAAGTAGCCCCAGGGTCTTGATGGGACAGTTCCCAGTGGAACTCAAATGCAGCCTTTCTGTGTTGGGTACCATGACGGCTAATCGTGCCAACTCCACTGGGGTCCAGGGTGCTCAGATAACTGGTAAAGCGATATTTCTGGGTGTGTTTTCTGAGGGTGTTTCCAGAAGAGATTACCATTGAAGTTGATAGACCAAGTAAGGAAGATCCGTCCTCACCAACATGGGCAGGTGCCACCTAATCCTTTGAGGACCAGACAGGACAAAGTGGTGGAGGAAGGGAGAGGGAATCTGCTCTCTCTTCTCGAGCTGGGTCATCCATCTTCTCCTGCCCTCAGACAGCTGCACTCCTGGTTCTTAGATCTGCGGACTCCAGTACTAACCCGAGCAGCATCTGCCCCATTCCAGAGTCTTTGGACATGACAGAGTTACACCACCATCACCACCACCTCCCCAGGTCTCAGGCCGTTGTACTGGGACTGAACCACACCACTGGCTTTCCTGGGTCTCAGCTTGCAGACGATGGCAGATCTTGGACTTCTCGGCCTCCGTTATCATGTGAGCCAATTCCCAATAAAGGAATTAATCATGAATGAATGAGTAGATGGATGGATGGAAGGAAGGAAGGAAGGAATATATGCCGAATATTTGGAAGGGTTTTTTGGTCCACTCTTTTGAGACTAGATAGATCACTATATATTAATGTGTGCGTGTGTGTGTATAATTTATTAGTTCTATTTTTCTGGAAAAGATAGACTAATACAAGCACGTAAGTCTTTTGTCAATATGTACTAGTTCTCTACCAGAGAGTCAGGGAGTGTAGGAAAGCAGAAGCTTTGAGGAGCTTTGTGGAATTTCTTTCTTTCTTTTTTTTTTTTTTTTTTTTTTTTTTTGGTACTGAGGCTTGAATCCAGGAGCACTCAACCACTGGACCACATCCCCAGCGCCCCCCCCCCCGCCTTTTTTTTTTTTTTTTTTTTTTTTTTTTTTTTATTTTATTTAGAGACAGAGTACTGAGTTGCTTAGGGCCTCGCTAAAGTGCTGAGGCTGGCTTTGAACTTGTGATCCTCCTGCCTCAGCCTCCAGAGCCGCTGGGATTCCAGGTGTCTGCCACCACGCCCAGCCTGTGGAATTTCTGTATGTGTCACACAGAGCTGAATGTCCTCATACAGGAATTTTAGGTCTCCTCAAGTAAAACCCACTACCACAGGTCCAGTATATTCCATGCTTAAGAATCAGGACTGTAACTTTAACGTCAACACAAAGTGGGATTCCAAGAGAAAATATTCTAACATAAACTTCCACCCTGCACCCTGTACTATAGAGGCCCATCTCTTAATTCTACAAGGTTGACCCAACAACAAGGAAAAAGGGAAAACCTGCTTTCTCAGGAAACACAAAATAAAAACCATCAGAGACGGCATCAGTCTCAGTTAATCCTGCACCAAAAATGCATATTTTCATCCAACCTGGAGTCAACTGAGCCCCGGGAATTTTCTGTCTTGTGATCAGATCTGTGCTCTGGGACATTCCCACCCATCCCAGCCTACTGCTGCTGACACCCCTTCTCTCTGCACACCCCCCTTCCCTTCTCTCCTTCTTCCAGGCCTCCTCTCTTCACTCCCTCTCTCCTCCCATGTTAAAAGTAGCCCAGGCTGCCAGACGGCTGTGACACACGCCAACAAGGGACCTGCTACTCAGCTGTAGATTTTGGTTCACGCATCTCATTGAACGTATTTAAATACATCATGTGCAGGCCCCTGGCTGCACGAGACAGGGAGAGGAGCAGGTGCTCCTCCTGCAACCCCAACAGCACGCGAGGGCAGGATAAGACCGTGCACACACACACACACACACACACACACACGCACGCACACAACATATACACATGCACACATACACATATTCACACATACACACGATCGCACATTCGCACACGTCTGCACACGTGCACATGCAGTAACACGTTGAACGGGCAACAGCGCAGAACCGATTAAACCTGTGCCAAGAGAGAAAATGCAGAGATGCTAAAATTAAGGAGTAAACATGGGGCTGTCAAAGCCAACACCCCCGCGCAGCAAAGATGGGCTCCAAGGAGAGAAGAGTGAAAACGGCAGATGAAGGAAGCTTCCAGGATCCCAAACAAACCATGGAACTCCAGGTTTCAGGCAGGTGCCCAGACAGACCTGCCTCCTCGCTGCTCCTGGAATCACCCCTTCCCTTCCCACCCAGTGCCAGCCCCGGGGCAGGCTGGGTAGCCTCACACCCGGAACATGAGCTACCGTGGCTGAAGAGCGAGGGTCCTGGCACCAGACTGCCCAGATTAAAGCCTGGCTCTGCTGCTTCCTGGGCGGGACCTAGGGCGGCTGCGGGGCGTGGGTTTCCTCCTCTGTAACAGGCAGGTGAAGGACAGCTCCTGTCCCGTGGGGCTGGTGAGAAGACAGGGCGAGACTGCCAGGCAATGCTGTTCAGTAAAGGTTGGCCCTGGGTCCGCCTCAGCTAAGCCTGTGTGCCAAGACACTTCAATTCCTGCACCCATTTTACACACAGGTAAACTGAGGGGCAGGTCACTGCCTGGCCATGTTGCTTCCAACTTTCACAGTGTAGGAGAGTCTGATTCTCCATTAGCTTCAACGAGCCCCCTCCACCTGCCTGGAGTCTCCTTACTCCAGACCAGCCTTTCCCAACCAGCCTCTCACCCTCTGCTGTGGACAAACCTTCCTGAAACACTGAGTCCCTCACAGTCTTCCTTGACCCCAGAGTCCACAATGCACCCCATGCCCTTACAATTCATCCTCCTCACTCACTCCTAATTCTAAGCCTCGGCCCACTGTTGCTACGTCTGTCCTCCCTCCAACTGCCTAAATCCTAGGATGCTTCATGGTCAGTCTGATCCCCCTCAACCCTGTCCCAAGAGCTTCCAGGCACCCACTAGCGCCCCTCCGTGGCAGTCACTGGTATTGCTCACCTCCTCCATTGTTGTCACTGCACCTGATAACATCAGATGGCTTTTGGAAAATACACCCTTGGGACATGCCAGGGTTTCTCAACATTGGGACCACTGACATTGGGGTTAGATGACACTTTGTGTGTACAAGGGGAGTGGGGTTGTCCTGTGCACTGTAGGTGGTTTAGCAGCATCCCCGATCTCCACCCACAGACACAAGTAGTAGCACACACAGCCCCCAAATGTCCCCAGACATTGCCACATGTGCTCCAGGGGGAAAAAAAAATCATCCCAGTTAAGAATCCCTAGAATATACTTATCTCTTCAAGTAAATCATGAATTCCTGGACAACACAGCCCATGCTTTTTTTTTTTCTCTTTCTTTCCTCCAAGCACCCAATTCAGGACTGCAAATACCAGGAATGCATGAACATGAGAAGGAAAGCAAGATGTGGCAACTAAGGGCAGGAACAGCACTGACAGCAGGGACCTGTGCCCCCGGGGAAACCAGGCTTCAAGGCACACGAGACCCTCCACGTCCCTTATGATATCATACACAAGAGCCAGAGTTTCTGAATCACTCTGCTTCGGGGATTTGAGCCAATGCACAGTGTTTTAATATACGACGACTCAATAAAAATTTGGAGAATGAGTAATTTTTGTCCCAGGGCACTATTTAAAGAAAAAAGAAATAAAATAAACAGGGAATTGCTACTACCCACATAGGCTGAGACTGCCACGTCTCCATCTTTTCCTGCACTTTCCTTCATTACTTGTGAGCACAGGAGAGGGGCGTGGCACCAGGTAGACCTGAGTCTTGATGCCAGATATTTGCATGATTAGCCCAGAGGTCTTGGGCGAGATGCCCCTGGAAAACTTCCCTTTCCTCATCTGTAAAGTGGGAAGATGTTACCGGCCACAAAGGAGTCTTGTGGGTTTTCACCGAGGTAATCTATGTAAAATTGTTTACATCACAGGCATTTAAGAACAGTGCAATTTTCTTTTCTTTCTGCTAACCAGAGAATTTGATAATGTCATTTCTAATCAACAAAGTAAGAGGTGCAGGAGGTTCCTCTGTATGTAGTTGGTAAGCCCCTCACCAAACCAAAAAAAAAAAAAAAAAAAAAAAAATCCATACCTTGTTTTTTTCTAAAAGAAAGGTCAATTAAATGGCAAATTGGCAGAATGCCCAAGCATTTTCAGACGAGATCGGGTGTGTTCAAGGTGGTATGGCTGTAGACTGCCCAAGCATTTTCAGACAAAAAAATCCTATCCTGTCAACAGAGGCCCAGAAAGGTTAAATAATTTGCCCAAAGTCACAAAGTCACAAAGCACTGATCTTTCTATACCTAAATATGTTACTCTTCCTATTAAACCTCCAATCACTAGAAAGGCAGGCCACCTCAGCAATGACACCTCCAAGCCCACAGGGAATGGCCCCGGGTCCTGGTCACTCAGCACCACCAGAACAGATTCACGCTGGGCAGTGCTACATCGCATGGGCCTCTGGCCTCAGTGTGGTCTGAGAAAAGGCAAGCCCAGGTCTGGACAGGCCCACAGAGTGAACGGTCCGGATCCAGGTGAGAAAGAAGCCCAGCAGTGTTCTTCTGCCCTCCAGAGCCAAAGCCACCCTCTCTAGCATCCTGGCACTCTCGGGGTCTTCCTGAATGACCCATGGGGAACCCTTCTTCCCCTAATTCATTCTCCTCAAGCAGACGGCAGACCTCAGCAGTCTGCCCAGAGCCCGTGGTGAGGTTCAGGGATCACACCCCAAGGTCCGGGCAGAGACCCGGTGCTGGGTAGTGGGCTGCTACCATCCATGTCCCCCCGTGAGAGAATTTCCACGAAGTTCACCAGCTAAATGCCAATCAGCCCGCCCTGACTTTGGGGTCCTCTTTTGTTGGTTGCTCAGAGGTGGAAAAGCTCCCTTTTCCAAACCCATTTGTTGAAGAAGAGTGAGAAAATCACCCTGCTTTCTGGTCCTCCCCCACCACCTCCCATCCCCGTACCCCTAGGGCGCCACCTCCCAGGCTCCGTGGAAGGGATCCAGGTTTGGGGGGAAATCGATCCCAATGCGGCAGGCCGCTACATGAAAGGGTTTATTTCTGCTCCCGGCTCTGACTTGTCTTTCTTGTTTCATTTGATTTTTTTTGTTTTGTTTTGTTTTGTTTTGTTTTTCAGAAGCAACTGGAAGGTAAGGAAATCATGAAATATGCATGTGGATATGGATTGTGGGCGGCAAAGAAAAAGCAGCACGGTCCCTATCAGAATGAGAAGAGAGGTGCAGGCTGCTGGCACTGGAATAAGATCCAGAACCATCCATCTGCATCCTAGCCAAGGTGACGGGTCACCCTACATGACTTTATCAGCTCAGCCTCTGAGTGCCGAGATTGATAAAAGAGACAAAATAGGGAAGAGCCGCCAGGGAAGCCTTTATTTACCTGATCCTATTTCTGTTCCTCTCGCATCTAAGCCCGTTCATCAGCAAATGATCGAAAGGATTCCAAATCACTAACTTTCATATGAATAATAAAAAAGCAGAATTCTAGAAGCCAAGAAGGTAGGCTTCAGGTATGACCTGAGGGAAGTCACTCGCAATCTATGCCTTAACATATCCCCGGCTAATATTATGCATGTGTATCTGTTACCAAATTTCTGTTGTGAACCTGACATAAATCTTTAATTAGATGGCATCCCATGGAAGGAAGGGCTCTGTAGACAAAGCAAGGCAATAGAATCCTTGCTCCTCTTCACAACTCTTCAGATCTACAAAGCACTGAACCACATCCTCAACAAGCCGAAATATTTTAAAAAATGATATATATGTATGTATATATCATTTTTAATATTTTATTTTATTTTATACATATTAAACATTTTCTTTAATATATTTATTTAATATATATTTTTATTTTATTTAATATATATTTAAATGTTTTTATATATATATATGGAGTTCACATATAAATATATATATATATGGAGTTCAGCGGCAACAGTGACTTTGATGTTGTCTCAGGGCCCCCAAGGTCTGAAGATGGGCCAGTCTTTCATCTGCTGTCCATCTTGGAGGTCCCTTTCACCACCATGCACCACCATCTTTCTCCCTGTGGAAGCCAGTCTCTTTGCTGTGTCATCCCCACTCTCTGAGAAGCTGGGGTCTAGCCCCTCTCTGAAGACATCCAGCAATGGGAACTTACTCTATGCTTCCTGATGTGCTTGTTCTCTTCAGGATCCAAGTTGAAATTGGACACATCAATAGATACAGAGTTCAGGACTGGGGTTGTGGCTCAGTGGGAGAGCTCTTGCCTAGCATGTGTGAGACACTGGTTTCAAATCTCAGCACCACATATAAATAAATAAAGGTCCATCAACAACTAAAAAATTTTTAAAAAAAAATAGATAGTTTAGACATACCTTAGCTAAAGCATCCCTAGTTACTTCTCTCTATTACCAAGACCCATCTACTCCTAGCCCAAGGCCTTCTCTACGTGGATAACCCAGGAGTCTTCTCCACTTTGTAGTTGGCAGACACTCACTCTAAGATCACGGTCACAGGTCAAATTTAGTCTGGCCGAGGCCACAGTGTAGGACCCCATGTCAAAGGGTTCCTGCTCTTCACAGATTCCCTGCCCTGGCTTCTAATCATCCTCACAGTCTTGTCTTATCCCTGTTTTTCCTCTCTCCTCCTACCTTCCCTCACCCCCCGCAAATATACCCTCACTACACCCCTCATCTGTTCCAGCCCTGGCACTTTCCCATCTAATCACCTAATCTGTACACTCTTGCCATTGCTGAGGCTTAAGTTTAGTCGATTTTCATAAATCAGGCTTTCATGAAATTGTGCACGTCTCAAGCCCAGTCATTTGGGGGTACAGATGGAAAATTTCAAATAAAATCTACGGGAGTTTGAATAACTGCATTGCATAATTTTGAACAAGTAAAGTTTACTCCCAGCTACTGATACATGGGGGCTTACCAAATCTTCATTCTAGTAGAATTTAAATCCATAACGGGCATAAAAAGAAATTCGACTTTTTAATATGTTATCAATGGATTGTTTATTAATGGATTATTCTATTAGATTTATAGCTAGATTGTTACTGTCACAGAGACGGCCGGCTAGTCTCTGACTCGGGGATTCTCTCTTTCACTGAGATTTAAAGCCCTTGATTTCAGGCAAGGGTCATACAACTCAGAACGGAGGTGGTATTTCCCACCCTCCCTCGCAGTTAGGCACGACGACCTATCGGGTAGCGAGTTCACAGGGCCCAATGTCCTTTCCTCTGTTCCGCTGCCTGGAATAGGATGCCTCCCCTTGGGGCCCTGAGATCAAGTCGCACAAGACGGAACAACAAGGTGGAAGGACTCTGGATCCCTGACACCACCAGAAACCACCCTGGCCCTCAGAACCCTTTCCAGAACTCTACAAGAGAGAAACACCTCCTATCCCATTTTAATCACAGTGATTTGTAGTTTTTAATCACATGCAGCCAATCCTAATCCTAAAAGATAGTCATTAAAGTTCAGGGTCTGAGTTTTAAAGTTGAACATCACCTTCATAAATTCATTAATCAAGGTAATTGACGGAGAATATACTTGTCTGCATCCCGTAAAGAACAAAGAAACAATTTAGGAAGACACATATATGTAAAGAGATCTTTAAGGGATAAAAGACACTTTTCCTACAGTAGGTGAATATGTATCTCCAGTTCAATCGTTCACCTCGCTAAATCTTTGACAGACAACGAGTCCTCTCCTACATTTTTCCTTTCTGTATTCCACCAATATAACAAATAGGGAGTATTTTCATCATTTGCAATTGCCCAAATGTTTATTCCTCAACTTCCCAAAGGGCATCAAACCTTAAATGAACAATATGCCCCAGTGAACCAGTCTGGAATTCTGAATTTCTTACACAGTTATATATTTTGCTCCATTTGTTAGAAAATCGACTTTGATTTTTAAATTACGATAATTTTTTTTTTAACTGCAAAGAACTGACACATTGAAAGAGAAGCGTCTTGGATAATTGGGAAGGGCATATCACAGTTTGAACTAATTGGAAATATCCCCTGATAACATTCAGCTCATCCTAAAGAGTTATTAAAACCAGTATCATTCTATCCTACATTATTGTAGGGTCATTATTGGTACATATGGCAGTTAAAAGAAAGAATTATTTGCCTGGGTCTGAGAAATTTTTGTGAAATAAATGAGTTGAAGGCATTTTCATTTTTCTTTTCTTTTCTTTTTTTTTTTTTTTTTTTTTTTTGTGGTACCGGAGATTGAACTCAGGGGCACTCGACCACTGGGCCACATCCCCAGCCCTTTTTTGTATTTTATTTAGAGACAGGGTCTCACTGAGTTGTTAAGTGCCTCGCCATTGCTGAGGCTGGCTTTGAACTCGCGATCCTCCTGCCTCAGCCTCCCAAAGTGCTGGGATTACAGGCGTGCGCCACCCCGCCCCGCCCGGCTCATTTTTCTTTAGAGAGAGAGAGAGAGAGAGAGAGAGAGCGCGAGCGAGCACAATTCACAAGAGTGAAAAGATGTGCATTTGGAAATAACCAGAAACTTAAGTTTATAACTCACAAGCTCAGTTTCAATTTTTCTTTAACTGAAGGATTTTGATAGTGCTGTTTTTCACTCTAAATGAAAAAGTTTTACATAATACGAAATTCCACGTGGAGGCTACTCCTGCACCAGCGATCTGTAGTTTATCTTTACAATTCATTCTGCTGCAGGAGGTGGTAGCACACACCAATGATCCCAGCTATTGGGGAGGCTGAGGCGGAAAGATCAAAAGCTTGAGGCTAGCCTATCTCAAAATAAAATTTAAAAGATGGGGTGTAGGTCAGTCATACAGCACCCTTGGGTTCAATCCCCAACCCCCCCAACACACACACACACAGAATCCTTTTCAGTACTAGATCTCAAATTCATAACAATGAGATGGTCAGATCTTAACTGAACCGGCGAAGGTGAAGAACTACAAGAAAATTCAAGGCAAAAGCAAAGAGGAAACGAGTCCCCAGATGCCCAGTTTTATGATAGGCTGGTTGGGAATGGTAAGGGGGAGTCCAGGCGGCAGCTGCCCCCTGCCTGTGATGTTCTGATTTAATACGTGCGTATGTATTGTATACATATAATGTGAATGTTAACAATTAGCACGTATTTCCCAAGAACACACCAGCTGATAAGTAAAAAAGGCTCAAAAGTAAGCTGCGTGCCCAAAATAAACAGAGAAAAGCTGGCCTGGGATTCAACATTTTCCATAGATAATCCGCCATAGATAATCTGGTTCTGTAACTAAATTTAAGCTTCTTCTAGTATTTATCTTCATCTGATGTACTGTACTATAAATGGCTGAGATTTTATCCTGTCAAGTACGACATGACACCTGTCAGGCCTGAGACACCCAGCCCTGCTGGGCTCTTCATCCCTGCCCTGGGAAACCCCAGCAGGGCCCCTTCTGCCTCCAGGAGCCCTGCACCCCAGAGGCGTTTATACATTAACCCGGGTCTCAAGCCTGAGGATCAACGTCCAGTGAAATGCCTTCAACTACTCCCACCGTGCTGTTTCACCTCGCCTTCCCCAAACTGCACTCCCCACATTTTTACAGCAACATGCATTTGCCACGTGTCCTGATAAAGCTCAGATAATGAGAGACACTTTCAAGCAGAAACCAACAGTGCGGCCTGGCTGAGATCCTTTTGATCCCACCTCACATGCAATGGATACCTTAAAACAGGTTCAATCCACAGCCCTGCAAAAAAAGAAGACAAACATCCCAGATTCATAATTGCATTATTATTGAGGGTGTGGCTCAGGGGCACAGCACTTGCCTGGCATAACTGAGGCCCTGGGTTCAATCCCCAGCCCTATAAAATAAAATTAAATTAAAAAGACATACAAACCAGCTGATATCATAGGTACTATTCTAGGCTAAAAGACACAATCAACCTTTTTTCCGTGAAAAGGTGAATGTATTTGGGAATTCTTCATCTATCTTGGTGGTGGTGTCTGTAATTTGCTTCTGCATTTAATCTCTGGTGGTATGATTTTCCCCACTACCAAAGAAATACAATCACCTCAGCTTATAAAAGGTAATTCCAGGGGCTGGGGCTGGGGTTCAGTGGCAGAGCCCTCGTCTCGCATGTGTGAGGCCCTGGGTTGGATCCTCAGCACCACATAAATAAACTGATTGTGTCCACCTACAATTTCATATACATACATATATATATATTTTTAAAGGTAATTCCAACAGATTGTTTATTCTCAATGGCCAGGGGACAACTGGGATTGGGCTTGGGAGGTCAGACAACTTAAGACAGGAACACAAGACTCTTCCAACCTCAGTCCTGCTGCCTCAGGTATGAATCCCACAAACAGATGCTGCTTGCCCCCCCCCCCCATTCAGCTCCCTCCAACTCCAAAAAAGTTTTATTGGCTCAGGTAGATGCTCAACACACTTGCTAGGTGTTCCAGTAAATTCAGGATTTTCTCCAGTATTCCAAAGATTTGTCACTTTTTTCATAGAAAATGTATATAACAGGGTCTCGATAAGTCAGATGGGATTGGGTCATGCAAAGTGCATGGAACTGGGTCAAGTTTGGGCCATGGAGACTCCTCACTCAGGCCTGCCAATCAGGAAATGCCTTTTGTTATAAGCTAATTATGCCCCGCCCCCCAAATTCATACACTGAAGTCCCAACTGCCAGTAACTCAGAATATGACCTTATGCAGAGACAGGGTCTTAATGGACATACTCAAGTTAGAGTGAGGTCATTAGGGTGGGTCCTCCTCCATTATAATTGGTGTCCTTATAAAAAATGGAAAAGTTGGTCAAAGCGACAGACATAGAGGGGAGAGGGTGTGTGAAAAATGAAGGGAGAAGATGGTCATGTACAAGTCAATAAGAGAGGCCGAGAACAGACCCTTCCTCAGTGCCCAGAAAGAGCCAGTCCTGCCCACACCTTGATCTTGGACCTCCAGCTTCCAAAACTCTGAGACAAGAAATGTCCATTGCTGAAGACCCCAAGTCTGTGGTTCTTTGTTACAGCAGCCTGAGTGAACTAATACGCCTCTATTTCCTGTAAATATTCCCTACATCCCAGCTGCAGCTTACAAGCAGGAACATCAAGCAAAGTGGGACAGATAAGCCCTTGCAGCCCATGAAGTCACAAACTCTCTTTTGCTTTTCCAGGATGAACTTGAAGTTCAGACATCAGGATGGAGGTGCAGGACCAACAGTAAGACACACAGGGCTCCCCTCTACTATTTGAGTCAGGAAAACAAATGGATAAATGATTTGCCCTGAGATACAATGAGAACATAGTCATTTCCATGTGAATGTCACTCAGAGCAGTAAGAAAGAGCAGTTCAGGGGGCAGGCAGTGTAGGAAGAGCACTGGGTTGAGAATCCAGGCCAGTTCTAGGCTTCTAGGGCTGGCTTCGCCACTCACTGGCTTGGTGGCCGGGAACAATCCCACCACAATCTTCTCTGCAGTGAGTAAGATAACAGGGGATCCAGACTCTACCAGATCAGTTGTTCCTTACCTACTATCCATAAATATATTCCAGGCAATCAGTGAACACTTGGAATTGTCCATGAAAGTGAAGGTGTGTGTGCCTATGTGCATTTTCATTGTGAGAAGATGCAGTTGGCATTAGATGTTTAAAACCATGTAAAAAGGTTAAGAACAGGCACTAGGCAATCATGGAAATTTCCTCCCTGCCCCGGCACATCGTTAGGTGGGGACGCTGGTGGTGCCCACCACTTCTTCCCCAGGGCCACTGGGAGCACATCAAAGGTACCTGTCCAGTCTGCAGACTTCAGCCGGGGTTCCTCAGCCTCACTGAACGCCCTTGGCTAACCAAGCTGCCAGGTTCCTCCTAGGAGGCACCAATGGTACCTGTTTTAGAGGCAGTCCCAGGGACAGAGCAGGGACTGGGAAAGGGCTGTCTAGAGAGATCAGCTTTGTCGTGAAAAGATTTGCCTCTGTGGCTCAGCAAACCCATCCCAGCACCCTGTGAGGTTATTAGCAAGAATATAGAAAGCAAGCCTTCAAGGGCTGCATCCATTGATAAAAGCACACTGTACCTGTCAGAGCTGACAGTCCATGGAGCACAGAGCAGAGCTATGGAAGCTGGGAAGCCTCGATCAAGCACAGACAGGCAGGAGTGGGGCTCCGAAATTAGCTGCAAAGGTGAACGATCTTATCCTATGACCAAGGGTCACCTGCGGCGACAGGAGCAGCCAGTCCCTGGGGATCCGCTCAAGGAGCTCTAAGCAACGTCTCTGCAGGCCGTTCAATGTGCCCGGGGGGCAGGTGGGCACCCGTGGACGACTGGAAAGCCAGCCCGCTTGCTGGATGTGGAAGACCTACCCGGTGCCACCGCAAAGGACATTCAGACTGGCCACGTGCACATTTTTGTCACTCCGTTTCCTAGAGAAGAGACCCCCACCGTTGAGTCTTCTGTCCACGCAGGGAACGGTGGGAGGGGACTACGACGACATTCCCCGCTCTCTGCCACAACTTCCCAGAGTGGAAGGCCACGGCCAAGGCCTCCTGTCATGGAACCCACAGTCAGTGCTGCCCACGGTCATCCTTCTCAAAGGGGCCACTTAAAAAAAAAAAAGTGAACTTCCGGTTGGAAATGTATGAAACAGAAGCAGCTGAGAATCGTGGTCCCAGGACGGCCTGTCTGTGCAGGCTCCACGCAGAATGCTCTGTGTGATCTCAGGCAGTCCTCTCAGCAATTCTGTGAGGCAAAACACCCCTTTCACAGGTGAGGGGATGAAACATAGCCTCCCAGCTCCCGTGGCTAGTAAGTGACTAGACAGGGCTCAGCCTGGGACCAGCTCAGAGAACTCCTAGGAGGATTCTCTGGATCTTTCATTTTGGTGGAACTTTCTTTTAGACACAGGCCCCCCACTTACTGGTGAGCATGATAGGGGGGAAAAAATTATGCACTGCCTTATTTTTATTTACTTATTTACTTTTGGTACCAGGGATTGAACTCAGGGGCACTTGACCGCTGGGCCACATCCCCAGCCCTTTTTTGTATTTTATTTAGAGACAGGGTCTCACTGAGTTGCTCAGTGCCTCGCCATTGCTGAGGCTGGCTTTGAACTGGCGATCCTCCTGCCTCAGCCTCCCAAGTGCTGGGATTACAGGCATGTGCCATCGCACCCAGCTGCATTGCCTTCTTTTTGTAGTACTCAAAAAGTTTTTCTTTTGTGGTGCTGGGGACTGAACCCAAGTCATCCATATAGGCAAGCACTCTATCACGGAGTTATAGCCACAACCCTCAAAAAGTATTTTTAAAATGACCTTAATCATGAAGCTATAATTTTTTAATTAAAAACAAAACAAGTTAATGAAGTAAATGAAAGTTTTCATAGCAAAGGCCCTGTCACTTGGCTTCACCTATGTTGGGTGACGCCCTCACTCAGCCTGATGAGCTCAGTTCATCACCATCAGTTACACTCCAGAACAGCCCAGCCAAGTGTTCCCAGATACTGTCCATCAAACCGACTCTGTCTTCAGACACGCACCTGTGCCCTCCAGTGACCCACAGTTACAACCAAGTGTGCACAGGCCCGAGGACTCCGCCAAAGACACAGAAGTGGGTGGTGGAAACCTAAGTGCATCTCCACTGAGCCAGAATCTCTCGAATCTCAGCCTCTCCGGGGCAGGACTCTCCTCTTCATTATAGAGGGGATGACGCATGTGAGCCCTGCTAGCTCCATCAAGACCAAAAGAGCCACTGTGGGTGTACGGTGAGGCTGGAACACTCTGAGATGTCCCTTCCTTGCCCACCCGCCACCTCCTCCCTCCGCGGCACTCTCTCTCCCGGCTCTCACTTCTCTGTCTTCCCACCAGGCTGGAACAGGGACCCTGGTCCCCTTTCCACACCACAGGCTGGAACAGCCCCGAGGGGTGGCGGCCTCTCGGGAGGGAGCGCATGGTGTCCGCAGCCTGTAAGCAGCTAGCACTGAGGACAGTTCCAAGCACAGCCCTGCTGTCCCACCACCCTCATCACACTCCGCTGAATTGCACCACGTCTCCGTCCTTGGCAAACCAGGCAGGGAGGGGACGGCCCACACGTTGTTCCCCACGCTCAGGTGCGGCTGCCCGTTAGCAGAGGCAAGGACAGCTGCTCTCACTCAGGGGCCATCAAAGATTTCACCCAGAAAAAACTGTCTCAGCTAGGATCGCTGGAGACACCGGCAGGGTGTCACCAACACCTTTAGTGCCCAGATCGAAGAATGTGGCTGCCCCTCCGCAGCTGCCCCGTGCTCTCTTGGCCAGGGAACATCATGTCCGGTGGCACCTCCTCTTGGGCGCAGTGTCAGAGGTGTCTGAGCTCCTGGCAGCAGCCAGGACACGCGCACGTGTTCCCCACAGAGCCAGGTTCCCCTTCATACACCTGCCGCTGCAGATAACCAACCTCAGGCAGACTCACATGACGGCTGCAGAGGTTTTGAAATGACAGTGGGAGAGATTAAATGGAGGGTATCAAGAGCATGAACATGTATACCCTATGATAATGCCCCTGACGGGAAAGGTGGGGATTGGCCCACTCATTGGTTTCATGTAGACGGTCTGTCTATCCCCAGGTAGAAGTCTACCTCAGCACCTGCACTATCTGGGCTCACTGCTTGCTGCTGTGGATAAGTGGCGTCAACCCCTCATTTCAGGCTCTGTAGCAGACTCTCTACAGATAAGGTTATTTTCTCATATTCATCCAGGACAAGTAGGTCACTGGGCATATTTAACTAGCATTGTATATGTGGTTTGCACACCCAACGCTGTGATTTCAGGGAGCTTGGAAGGCTTCCATCCTCGGGGGGGGGGGGGAGAATCTGCACCCACTAAATAGTCAGCCCTGGAAACTTCACCTCAGACTTGCAACTCCACAAAGCACACTACTGTCCCCAGTCACTTCCACTTTAGGGTGAGCGATATTGAGAGTTAGAGGGGGTGACCTCTGAGAAGGGAAGGGAGCTCAAGAAAGAGGTTCCCTGAGGCCTCAGGAGATGGTATTTCCCAGGCTTGTGGTCATCAACAGAAGCTACCCCAGGGAGATCCTGAAGTGCCACTGTCCCTTAAACAAGAATGGGAGGTCCACGAATCCATAAGCTTTTCTTGGGATTAAATGAGCATATACTAAGTAGATATTTTCCTGATGATTTTCTGAGCCTGAAAGCATCTTCCCGACACCAGGAGTCCCTTGTAGAATCCATCAGTGGTGATTCCAGTTATTGGTGCCCTTCTTCTGGGTAGGTGTCATTACAATGAGGCGCAGGGCTTACTGCAGGCATTCAATGATGAGGAAAAGACTCGGGAATAATTTTAGAGTCAATCCAATAAAAACCAAACTCAAATACACGCGAAAAAGTACGAATCCCCTCAAGCTCTGGCTGGCGCAGGGCAACACCAGGTCCATTCCAGCTGTTAGAGAATGGTCCATGGAATAAGTCATCAAATTAGAAGCCTTGTGCATTGATCGATAAGGTCACTCAATTTTACTTGTTACAGGCTGAGAGCTGTGGGTGGTTCATTTGAAATGACTCATGTGTTCCTGGAAGGGTTCACATAAATTAAAATTTCTCTAATAAAATAAGGCACTTGTTCACTAGAAGGACCTTTAGAAGAATGCTATCTGAATGCAAAAAAAAAATAAATAATAATAACTTAAATCTCTCGTTTTGCTCTGGCTTCTTTATTTTTTCTTTTTCTTCCCCCTGCTCCCCGCCCCCCCTTGCACTGCTAGGGATTGAACCCAAGGCTTCAAGCACATTGGATAAATGTTCTACCACTGAGCTACACCCCCAGGCCAAGTTTAAACTTTTATGCGAGGAATCTTGTAAAAGCAGGGCCTCTGTGGCTGTAAGTCTCTGACCCACCGCCAGTCACACCAAGTTGAAACCACCAGTGACCCCAAATTTGACCGCTGTACTTATCCCCTGCCTTTTTCTATCAAATCTTATAACGAGAAGGTGGAGTTTGGTCTGGTGAGTTTATTTAGCAGATGGTTATATTAGGGCTCTCCAGAGAAAAACGGGACCAACAAGGTGTGTGACATTTATTATGAGGAACGGGCTCACGTGATTACAAGAGGTTCCACGTCCCAAGATCTGCTGGGTGAGTGGACAAGTCGCAGACCCAGACGCTGCACTGGAGAAAGTTCCAGTCTGAAGACCGGCAGGCTAGAGCCCGTCCCTCCGTCCACGACAACGACCTGGGTCGAAGGCCATCAGGCCGGAAGAATCCTCTCTCACCCAGAGCAGAGAGGTCTTTCTGTTCTCCTCAGGCCTTCCGTTAATCGGACACGGCCCCTCACATTAGGTAGGTAAGTCTGTCTTCTTCTACAGATTCAGATGTTCATCTCATTTGAAAACACTCTCAGAGACACACTCCAAACAATGTTTGACCAAATGTCTGGGCACACAGTGGCTCAGCCAAGTTGACACATAGAGTTAACCATCACACTGGTCATGGTGGTTTCCCACGAGGAAGAATATGGGAGCAGATGTCAGGGACCCCCAGGGAGCGGAGGACCATGAAACCACCTGAGGATCGGAGCCCCGTCCTGGGGCTCTGGGGGAGGAAACTGCCTCGGAATCAGCTTTCTGTGCAATCCCGTAGCCAGAACCCAATGGTCAGCAAGGACGGCGTTACATCTTGTCCTGCTGTGAACTGCACCATTACAAGCTCCTGTTGCTGCTACCAGGTACTAAACCCTAGTTAATCTGCAAGGGGAAAAATATTACATCTAGGCATTTTTGGCAATTTCCTTCTAAAGGCTTAAACCCTCCCAACCTGCGACTTTGTTTGGTCTCACCACTCCCTAAGAAACTGTCAACACTCTCTGTTCCCTGACAAACAAGCTGCACCATAGAGAGCCCCAGTGGTGTGGCTGGGGCACCAAGAACTGAAGACACAGTCTGAGTCCTATCTTCCCTCCCAGGGTTCCCAAAGTGCTGACGCCTCCCAACAAGCAGGACTTCAGCGTCCTGCAGACTGAGGGGCTCTGTCAGCCCGGGCCTCTGTTTTCCTCCAGCTAGTGGCAGGTGGGGGTGCCTGAACCTCACTGCGGTCTCTGCATACCTCCCCGAGGATGAGTAGTCAAGGGGCTCTGCAACCAGCAGGGCGTCCCCCAGAACCCCTGCAACCCAGGAACCACTGAACCAGGCATCCTCAAGCCCCAGGCCCATCTACCAGGCAGCCACCTGCCCCAACCCCCAGAGCCGCACCCCTCCCCTCGCCTCCGTCTCACTCTGCAATAATGTGCTTTAGCCATATTTGCTAAAAATACATTTCGCTTCTCTGTTACACTTACTAATACGTTCTATTTCAGGCCTGTTTGCATTCTTGCCTAGAAATGCCCGTATGGGGAGCAGTGAAAACACGCAAAACGTTCCAACCACATTCCCCTCGGACAGGCCCCTCTCCGCCCTGCTGTGCTTAGCACACAAATCCCCAAAGCAAATCTTTCCACCCAGGACGGTAATTGGTGGCTTCGAGAGAGAGCCAAGAGCAGGAGGGGGAGGGAAGAGGCCAATCAGGACAGAGATGTCAGCTGGGCACACAAGGGAGTCCCCTGCTTCCTCCTCCTCACACCTGGCCTCCACAGGCACCGGCCAGCCCCAGCCACCAGAGCCACGGTGACCACAGAAGCAGCTGCAGAATGGTCTCTCCACGGAAGCCACGTGACACGGGTGAGAAGCCTGGAGACCATGGAAAGAGAGCTACCAATGAGGCTTAGCTCTGTGAACCACCACCGGGAGATGCCAGGGGTGTCATCATTTCCACTGCGGCGGGGGGGGGGGGCGCCCCCTGGATGAGCTCCCCGCCCCCTGAGCTAGTTTCCCCGCCTGGCTTCCACGGGGCCATCGTGGAAGAGCCAGCGAGCTCGCCTGCCAGCACCTTCCTGACTTTGCTGGCATGTCCAAGAACTTCAGCTCCCTCCTGTAATTACGGGCCGGATAATGACAGCGCTCATCTCTGATCTTTGCCTTCCTGTAGGGAAGAAGAATCCTACGGCCAATTTTTCAAGCCCTTAATTCATGTTTCCTTCCTCCTGCTTTATCCCGGGATCTCTTTAGTGGGCCTTCCTGCCTCCTAACCCAGAGTCCATTTTTCCTCTCTCTGGAGGTAAAACATCAAAGGGGGGACGGTGACTAGGTATTGCTGGCTGCGGAGAAGGCGCTGAAGGACAGGACAGGAGCAGAGACTGCGGTACTGGGCCGGGAACAGGGGGGTAGGTGCCTTGGGGTGAAGCCAGGGCTCAGAGCCCAGCTGGTGCAATATTTATGTCCTTCTTCCTTATTGCAAAGCTCAGGGGGGACAGGCACACAGATAAACACAGAGTGAAGCATTTGAAATGCCAACTCGGGCCTGGTCACAGGACCTTGCTGGATACAACACACTACCATCCTGGTCACCAGGAATAAAATCAGTTCATTAGAAAAAAAATAATAAAAAAAAAAGTTTTTGTAAGAAAAAGACACGAAACTAAATAATGGCCCTCTACAAAGGTAGACCAGTCTCCCCAGATCTGGGTGCTGCAGCCAGTTGCACACACCAGCAATGGCTGAGCAGACGGGGATCGGCTGGACCTGGCAGTAGGGCCAGGGAGACGAGGGTGAGTACTTCTCCAACTAGTCTCTCTTTTGCCCTTTAACTAGCACCATGATTTGCCAGGGAAATGATTAACAACCCTCAAACAGAAGATCCTAACAACTGAAAGTGTCTGGACCCACAACAAGAGCCGTTGTTATTTGTGCAGGCTTTATTCCACCCTTAGTGACACAGAGCTAAGGGTACCCAAGGATCCCCCCGTTGCGCACGCGCCTTCCCACTGGTGAGGTCAGCGATCACAATCAGCCTTGGGCTTCACGGTGGATCTTCAGACCAGTGAGTAACATCACTGGGAACCAGCAAGACAGGGCCACAGGCTGTTTGTCAGACACGCCCAGCAGGCCGCGGTGCAGATACCATACAAACGTGTGGGGGAAACCCAGGAGCACCCAGGAAGTCTCCCAGACCTCTTCCCTTTCCACTTTCCCCGTTACTCCTCTTCGACACCACAGCTGCCAGGACAGAAGAGTTCCCTGCTTCGGAAGAGAAAAACAAATCCTATGACTGCAGCTTGCCTTTCTGGAGCCTCAGGAGCGGGGGTGCGGCTGGGGATAGCAGTGACCCACCCCTCAGCCAGCAGCCCAGGCCTTCTACAACAAGAGGGAATGCCGAGAGCCCACCGGGCCTGCAGGCCCCCCCAGCTCAGAAGGGGACTTGCAGGAAATGCCTGATTGCCCTGGAGTCCCCACCCCCTCCCACAGTGCTTCTGGGTGCATGCTGTGAACTTTGGGGGGCAGGGCTGGGGTGAAGGAAGACGAGGAGCTAGCTCTGTGGGTTCACGGCTCTTTTCAGAGAGGTGAAGAGGACGAAAGAGGTAATGGTTGCTTCTGGAACTCTTGGGCTATAAGACGCTCTATAAATACCAACAACCGCAAGACGCATTTCATCGCGGTGGAGGTGAATTACCACATCAGCCCACCGGAAAGAGGGGACCCACCATGAAGTGAAGGAGCCCCAATTAGGAAGGGCTATTGCGGCTAGCTGGAAGCCATAAGTTCCACCTGATATGTATGTGACGCACCTGTAAATGCACGTGAGGCACCCACAAAGCTGAAGGTATATAACCAGGTGAAAGCGGTCGGAGTTAGGAGAACGGAGAACGGAGAACAAATTCATTCAGTCAGTCGTGCAGTCGCTCGGTCGGTCAGAAGAAGAGTTCGGGTCGGAAATAATCAGAGCGACCAGAACGTAGGCAGAGCGGTTACAGAAGAGAAACCAGATAAAAGAAGTAATTGCTGAGGCCGAGGCTCCCGAGGAAGAAAGAAGAAGAAAGAAGAAAGAAGCTCTAAAAAATAATCTTTCTCTAAGCTAAGCTCTCTCTTTCTTTCTCTCTAAGTAAAAGTAGTAATAGCTTTACTCTGCCTCCGAGTTTTTCTCCCGCGGCGGTTTGTGGCTGGCCATGACAGGCAGCTTACAATGAAGAGATGTTCCGCCATTCCAAGTGGACCAGTGTTGACTAGCTATTGGGTATGGTGAGTGGCCCACACGGTGGCCAGCTCCTATTTAAAACCCAAGCTCCGTGGACTGCTTGAAACTAATAAGCCTGTCTATCTCCGTGTGGCCATCCCCTGTGCATGTATTAAGCACCACTTCACTGCCTGAAAGGCGGTAAAGCCTGGTGGCTAGGGACATGGACTCTGCGGGGAATCCTGACGCTGCCCACTGACCAGCTGTCTGGTACTGGGGGGCCAAGTCAGAAGACCTGAGCACCTCCATTTCCTCACCTCTGACATGCAGAGGACAGAACCCACCTCCTAAGTCCGTGTGAGGATTCAACATGGTGTCGGCTGGCCGTGCCTGACCCAGCAACGCTATGAAAGGCATCGCTGGTAAATGCACCTCCCAAATGCACAGCTCTGTGGTGTTTTGTGGATTCCTTATTATGTAAAATCAGGTTGTTTTTAGCCTCAAAATCTAGAGGAAGGAGGAAGGACTGCTCGGCAGGTGTGGACGGAGTGCTGGCCCAGTGCCCGATGTGTGTGGAAGAGACAAGAAGGAGAAGGCGGGTCCTCGGCTGTGAGCCCACCAGAGCCCCAGCAATGAGGGGGTGCTCAGACTCTCATCTTCACCCGCCAGGCCGTGGCACTTGAAGGGAGCAGAGGACTGACCACAGACCCCGCGGAGAATCGCGGGCACAGAGGGAGAGGGCAAAGCAGAGCCTTCGTGGATTCTACTGTCGCTGCGAGTTCTGCAGAGACAGCGCCGTCCCTTAGTCCCTGCCCCCAGCGGTGCCCTGTGCCTCCAGACACCTGTGCGTGCCAGGATCCAGCTGAAAAAGAAAAGAGGTGCTGACCTGGATCTCCCCGGAGAAGCCCTCCGTCCATCCTGCGCCTTCTGATCACAGCCGTGGAGTCGAGTAAGCCCGGGAGGGAGCCCCGTCGCTGGGACTGACGCCGCGTGGCTCCTGGCCCACCAGCAGCAGCCGCTGGGAACGTGCCAGAGATGCAGCCTCTGGGCTCCATCACGGACCTACTGAATCAGACGCCCAGGGTGTGTCCCCTCAGCCTGCAGGGATCCTGCATGCTCCTGTTGCAGAGTCACCGACTTCAAAAGGGGTGACTTAAATTCTTCTAAGTCACAGTACCCTCATTCACAAAAGGACGTGAATACCACTCACCTCATAAAGCTGTTGTAAGAAGTAAATGAGACGATCTGCGTCAAGCACGGGGCATGGTGCCTCAAACACGGTAGGCACCAATACACTGTAGCTCTACCGTTAGTGACGTGGATCACCAAGGCAGCGGGGCAGATCTACAAAACAGCAGTGACTCAGGAACAGCTGGAGGAGGGCTGCAATCCACACCAGCCCTGACCGGCAAGGAAGTGGTTTAAAAGAGGTTCCCGGAGAGAAGCTAAGAGGAAGAGGCTACCCCGATGCGTGGTCCAAGGGATTTGGAACCCACAGTTCCCAAGATTCTGGGGTGACCCATCCATGTTACCTGTGACCCAGGTTTCAAGATCCAAGGAGATTCCCAGCAACTCTGACTCCTCAAGAAACTTGGGGTTTGGAATCCCAGAAAATAAAAGTGCACCCATTTTACAGAAAGGTAATAGGAGCTTTGAGGAAATGCCTGCAGAGAGACAGCCAGAGGCATCTGTGCACAAACACTGGCGTCTAAACGGACATCCGTGACTATGATGGACATCCTGAGGCTGTGTCCTAAATTGCCGAAAGAGATTTTTAGTAAGAAAAAGTGATAGAAGGAGGCATAAAGTCCAGACGGACAGTGTCTGGAATTCAAGAGCTGAGCAGAGAGCTCGCTGCAAGGATTTCCTCTTGAATTCCCCGGCGCCAAGAGGGGGACAGAGGCTCCCGGCAGCCAGTGCAGGGGACACTTGTGGATCCTCTTCTCCCCTCTAGCATTTAAAAGGTGGCCACTTGGAGCTGGGGTTGTGGCTCAGCGGTAGAGCACTTGCCTAGCACGTGCGCGGCCCGGGTTCAATCCTCAGCACCATGTAAAAATAAACGCATCGTGTACAACTAAAGCTAATAAATATTAAAAAAAAAAAAAAAAAGGTGGTCACTCCCACCCTCCTTGACTTCCCGCCCCTTGACTTCCAAAACACCCACTGCTAAGGCATGGACCTCAAGGGTCCCCAAAGGTCTGTGTGGTAAAGGCCTGGTCCCCAGGGAGACACTATTGGGAGACAGTAGAACCTCTAAGAGGGGGAGCCTAGTGGGAGTTGTCGGGAACCCTGAAGGGGACTGGAGGACCCCTAGCTCCTTCCTCTTCCTGTCTTTTGCTTCTTGGTCATGAGATGAGCAATTCTGCCCTGCCATGTGCTCCCCCCACCCCCACCCCACTGCCATCTGGCACCCCTACCAGAGGGCTAAAGTAACAGGTCTGCCTGAGCATGGACTGGAACTTCTAAAACCATGTGCCCAAACAAACCTTTTCTCTTCATAAGTTGATTATCTCAGGTTATTTGTTATAGTAGCAGAGAGTTGGCTGACATCCCGTCTGTCCCAGTTGCCGTGTTAACGCTCTGACCCACCCTCCCCAGCCTTCTCTGTGTGCTCCTCTTTCTGGCACACGTGGCTGCCACACATCAGCTTGTCTCTTCGAGATGGTTCACCATAATCCCAATCTTCCTGCTCTGAAGTCTGCCATTGTGAATATGCAGATGGTGCGTGAGACCCAGCCCCAGGTCAACCGTCCCTGAATCCTGGCCCATCACCTACTCTGTCACCTGGGAGCAGACAAAGAGGAGGACAGTCCTCCATCTTGGTTCTTCTCCTCTCCTTGCGACTTGGGTTCTCTCTGGAAACCCCGTGCCTCTGAGCTTGGGGGATGACTCCACCTTGTCCACCAGCCTTCGGCCATTCCTAAGCATGACACCTTTGCACCCAGCCACCTGCGTACCTCTGCCTGGTGTCCTGGACCTCAAGTTCAGGGTTCCGAAAGCGAGCTCGTTAGCTCTCCCACAACGCCTGTTCCTCTGACTCTGCACTGCCCCAGCCTTACAGTGCCGAGACCCAGCTCGGAGAACCTGGAGGACCAGGTGAGCCCCAGCGCGGAGACCGGCAGGCCTGCCGGGAGTCCACGGGGCCAGCCAACACAAGGTAGGAAGAGAGTAGCGCCTGATCTCAAACCAAGGGCAAGGTAGGGTCCAAAAGTAGGTGGAAATGCGTAACATATGGAACATCAAGTCATTCTCCTAGTTTCATCTGTCCCTGTGAAACAAACCAAGAAAATATTAACCTGCACCGCAGATTTCCAAAATTAAAAAATCCTGACACAATAAGAAGAATTTTTGTAAAGAAACATAACCCACCTTCTCTAAGAATCTAAATTCACACTAATCATACAGTATCTTTATTTCATTTTCCAGCTCCGTCATATAGTCGTATTGTAATGATCTTGATCCTACAGATGATCTGTAGGTCCCGAGACGCTTCCTCCCCCTTTTTGGAGAAGCCCAAAATAAATGCATGCTCTGGGTGGCGTCTCAGCACCAGCGCCATTTGCCAGACATCCTAGGTCAGGGTCATCTGGTCACCCAAGCTGGACATCTGGGATCCACTCCAGACTATTCGCACTTCCTCATGGGCTGTAGGAGCCCTAATCAAGGAGACAGCTGGGATTGCGGTTAGCTGTGAGCCATAAAGATGTTCAGGCATTACCACCTTCCATGGTCTCGCGAGACTTGGCCCGGGAGATTGCGGAGCGGGTCGGCGCCATTGTGTGGTGGTTGGAGGAGTGTGGATGGTGTTGGAGTTGTTGTTGGAGCCAGAGAGAGAAGCTAGCGGGATAAAGAGCCTTTTGTTTCCAGTCTGCCTCTGAACTTATTCCCGCGGCATCGTTGCTCCAAGCGGCCATCGCTTCAGGCAGCGGCAATGGGCCTCCATGAAGCACACGCTCATGAATCCCGTCCCCTCCTGCACTGTGCTCGGTCAGCACTGCTCTGCCTGTGACTCCCTCCTGCTTGACTCCTCCAGCCCTGCCACAGCTCAGGGAGCCACCGCCCTGGCCATGGACTGTGTCCACTGTGCTTCCCACCCGATACGTGGGGCACAGAGGACCAGCTGGTAAACCACATGGCTCCTGAAATCCCCCTTTAAGATGATGATTCTTCCAACATAATAGAAAAGACAGGGGAACTATGAATAAACTAATTACAGTTCCCAAACCCAGGTCCAAGAGGAGTTAACCCTTCACAGTACCTGAAAGAACTGCAAAGAAGGAACTCAGACATGTGTGCGCTCACGTTCACAGCAACACTACTCACAATAGCCAAAAGGCGGAAGCAAGCTAAGTGTCCATGGACAGAGGAGTAGATAAACAAAATGTGGGACAGACACGGTAGAATACTACTCAGCCCTGAAAAAGGAAGGCAGTTCTGACACGCGCTGCAACAGGACCAACCATGAGGACCTTATGCTAAGTGAAATAAGCCAGTCACAAAAGACATACTAGTATGAGATCCCTGGAGTAGGCAAACCCAAAGACATAGAAGTGGCATAGTGGTTGCCCCAGGTGAGGGAGAGGAGAGATGGGAAGTCAGAGTTTCAGTTTTGCAAGAGGAAAAGAGTTTGAAAGGTGGTTGGTGGTGAGTGTTGCAAAACAATGTCACTGTGCATAATGGCACTGAACTTGACATGGGAAAACAGTCACCATGTCACCATGGGACAGTTCGTGCTGTGTATATCTTGCCACAATAAAGACGTGGTTTGAAAGAAACGCCCACATGGAAGAGGTGCCAGTTAGAGACAGTGTCTCTGGCTGCCTCTCCCTCCTTCTCTTTGAGCTGTTCTCCAAAGGTGCTATTAGCAGAACCACCGCCCTCCCCGCGGGACCCAAGAGTGGAAGGAACTCAGGTACATAAACGAGGTTATTCTTCAATTCAAACATTCAGTTCCATCGACACCTGGGGCATGCTTTGTTTTACACTAAGTGGGCTTAAAAACAGACTCCAGGGGCTGGGGTTGTGGCTCAGCGGTAGGGCGCTTGCCTAGTATTCGCGCGGCCCGGGTTCGATCCTCAGCACCATGTAAAAATAAATGCATTGTGTACAACTAAAACAAATTAATAAATATTAAAAAAAAAAAAAACAGGCTCCAGGGGGTAGGGAGGTAGCTCAGTAGCAGAGCATTCAACTAGGATGTGCAAGGCCCTGGACTTGAGCCCCAACACTGAAAAAAACAACAGGTTCCAGAATTGCCTTTTCAGTATATGCAACTCTGAGAAAGATTCTAAAGGAATCCACCAGATTCCGCCACAAAAATAGCAGGGGCCTTGTAAGCAGTCATCCCGACTCAAGCCTCCTCTGTCTCTAAAACGTTCGTGGTGAACTTCATCTTCTTTGCCCCATGACGTCACACCCTCCACGTGGCTCCCCAACGCCAGCAGAATCTGGAGGGCGGAGGGCCACGTGGTCCCCCGGGAGACTCTCCGGCTGGAGGCTGTTCCACCCCCTGCTTCCGGGTGACCTCATGCAAATCTTGGCCACGCTCACCTCAGTTTTTTCATCTGTAAAATGGAGACCACTGTGCTTCCTACACCCAGAGTTGCTCTGGGGGGTGAGTGAATCACCATCTGTGGCATGCTCCCACAGTGCCTTACTGTTGCTATTACTTGACATACAAGGACTTTCCTGCGGTGGCCACAGCCCACTTTTTTTCCAAGTGTGACTTCTGCTCCTTGATCCCTGCCCGACATCCATACTGGCACACCCTCACCAACGTGCCACACTGCCCAGGCCTTCTGCCTTTGCATTTTTTTTTTCATGTTTTAAGTTTGGTGATACATTTTATTTTTTTCCCAATGATTTTTCTTTTTTTTTTTAATTTTTATTCTAATTTGTTATATATGACAGCAGAATGCATTACAGTTCATATTACACTTATAGAGCACCATTTTTCATATTTCCGGTTGTATACAAAGTATATTCAATTCACACCATTTCTGTCTTCATACGCGTACTTAGGGTAACGATGTCCACCGCATTCCACCATCTTTCCTACCCCCATGCCCCCTCCTTTTCCCTCCCTCCCTTTGCCCTATCTAGAGTTCATCTAATCCTCCCATGCTCCCCCTCCCAGCCCCACTAAGAATCAGCCTCCTTATATCAGAGAAAACATTCAGCATTTGTTTTTTTTTTTTTTTTTTTTTGGAATTGGCTAACTTAGCATTATATTCTCCAGCTCCATCCATTTACCTGCAAATGCCATGATCTTATTCTCTTTTATTGCTGAGTAATACTCCATTGTGTGTATATGCCACATTTTCCTTATCCATTCATCTACTGAAGGGCATCTAAGTTGGTTCCACAGTTTAGCTATTGTGAATTGTGCGGCTATAAACATTGATGTGGCTGTGTCCCTGTAGTACGCTGTTTTTAAGTCCTTGGGTATAGCTGGGTCACAAGGTGGTTCCATTCCCAGTTCCCCAAGGATTCTCCCTACTGCTTTCCAGATGGGCTGCACCAATTTGCAGCCCCACAGCAATGCAGGCGAGCTCGGCCTTTGCATTCCTGCTCCCTTCTCTCCCACACTGACCTGGAAAACCGTGATGGAGGGTGCATCACCTCACTGCGGACGGCTTTACCGACTCTGGTCCAGACTCAGGGTCTCGCTCCTCTGGTCTCCACTGACTCTGCTCGCTGTGGCAAGGCCAGTGCTTACCTGCCTCCCCAGGTAAGGAGAGGGGAGCTCCTGAAAGGCCAGGGTGGTGCCGCTCATGCCTGAATGTCCAGTCTCAAGCAAAGAGTGGTAGAAGAGGTTCAGTAAAAGCTGAATGAGCCCAAGAAAGAGCCGGGCCCTGGAGGCAGGCTGGAGCAAAGCTGCAGGCCTTCCTCTGTGAAGGGCGGAGGGCAGACTGGAGGGGAAGGACGCCGAGCAACATCTGACCCACGGGAAGGAAAGAACGGCCAGAAGAGGAGGCAGGAATGCACAGGGCACGCCCGGCCTAAGCCATCGAATGGGGATCGGCGTGACTAGCATGTCATCTATCTTTGAAAGCAAACATCCTCGCATCACGGAGAAGTGACTTGCAGCTTGCTGTGTACTGGACAAAGGAGGAGGACAAGAAGGAAAGAGACTTTTCAGATTAAATAGGAAGCCCCCAGGGCTGGAGATTACAGCTCAGTGGCAGAGCATTTGCCTGGCGTGTGGGAGGCCCTGGGTTCGATCCCCAGCGTCGCGAACGAAAAGATAAAATGGGGAGTCACAGTCGAGCTCAGAAACAGCTTTTCCAACATGCAACATGTCCTCATTATTGTGTCAGCAGGAAAGGAAGAAACCTAAGATCAATTCCGCAGGTGGGGAGATGGGCGGAGATGGGGAGGGCCGCGCCCAGGCCTGTCTTTCCTGAGTCTCAGGAGTGGATGAGCTGCAGAGACCTCGGCCTGCACCTTGGCAGCTCGGGTGGCTCCTGGCTTTTAGTCCTCAGGCTCTGGCTGCGAAGCTCTAGAGGGAAGACCCAGGACACGTTTCCCATAGTCAGCTAATATGCAAAGCCAGCCCCGCCCTGGCCCCTGAAAAAACAGGTTTGCCATGGAGAAGGAGATGCTGTTCGCAGCCCAGACGTCCACGTGAGGCCCATGCCCAGAAGTCATGAACGAGAACCAGGCAGGAGAGCTCCCCCCGGTCCCCAGACACGCTCATCCAGAGCAGTGGCTAACTCCCACTTGCGAAGACGGACCAGCCTGCGTCCTGCTGTCTGCACAGGGAGAGAACTGGGGATGAAAGCATGCCACTCGGCCCCCAGCTGCCAATTGATACTGGCAAATGAGAAAGTAGAACTAAAAATAAGAATGTAGGAAAATAACACGTGGTGAGGAAGGAAGAAAGGGAGGGAAGGAGGAAGATGGAACTCTAACGAAAATAGACAAGTCAACCAAGACCCCCCTGGGCAGAGCTTCTGCCCACACCCTGGCTCTGTTCAATGGGTGGCATTGTTTAATGCGGAAGTGGCTGTGCACTGGGCATGAAGCGCACCTCAGGCCAGGATTTCTTGGGCTTCAAGAGGCAGGAGGATAGCAAGTTCAAAGCCAGCCTCTGCAAAAAGAGAGGCTCTAAGCAACTCAGTGAGATGCCATCTCTACAAAATAGGGCTGGGGATGTGGCTCAGTGGTGGAGTGCCCCTGAGTTCAATCCCCAATATCAAAAAAGAAAAGAAAAGAAAAGGACATATACAATATTTTCTGGAAAGATTTACAATATGGGGAAATACCCAAGATAAATGCAAGAAACAATATAAAAATAATTGGGTCAATTATTTATGTCCAAAAAAGCAAGAGAAATACATTAAAACATCAACAGTAGATTTTTTTTTTTTCTGAGTGGTGGGATTAGAGTTGAATTTTGTATCTTTCTTCCGGCCTTTATTTATCACACAAAGAAAAACAAATAGCACAGTTTCATTAATTCAAAATGGTAAGCCTATATGTACCACATAGAAAGTCCAAGTTTTCAAAAACATTATAGAAAATCATTATGAAACCCAGGAGGCAAATGTGGACGACTAGGCTGGCTATGTTTATGTAATTATGGACATTTTGAGACAATTTCACAAACCTAATTATCTGGTTGTTTACTAATATGTGAACATTTGGAATCACTTAGACATTATCTGCAGATCCCAAGAAAAATATAAAACAATCATACACATACACACACACACACACACACCAAAAAAAACAAAAAAAAAACACAGTCCTTTTTTTCCGGCATTCATCCATTTATATAAATATCAGATAAGCTCTAAAGAAAATAGTCAATACTAAATAAGAAAAAACCTAGTAAACCAAAAAAGCAACAATAGGGGAACAAAAAGAAAAAGAAAATCTGCCAGGAATAACCATGCCCTGAAAGAAGTGATTACACACAGTGACAAAAGACTAATTTCACATGCGCATTTCCCTAATCCCTTAAAAGGGTCATTTCAACTAAATTGTTCTCCAAGTACAGTATCGCATTATTTCCTCCAGAAAGTGCAAATTTGAAAACTGGGTTCTTGAAAACCTTATGAAATAATATTATACCATAAACACTTTTGCAAAAGCTTTTTATTCTATTAGCTTTTCCTGGAAATAAGTTTTCAGGGTTTTCCACATCAGCCGCTGGGTTAGGCAGCTCTGTGTTTACGAATTAGTAATTCCTGGGAAAGGCGTGTCTTTTATTTTCCCTATCTGTGGCAGAGGATGGCAAACCAGGCAGGGGAGTATGATGCAAATGTCCCCTTTCTCCAACACACTGCCTGTACATCCCGAGGCAAGGCCAAGTTCATAGGAAAGAGTTAACTCCAGGAGTTAGCTGCACAGACAGAAACCCAGATTTTTTTTTCCTAAGTCTACATGAAAACGAGAGGATGGGCAACCGCCACCTTCTAACCTAGAACACTGGATTTAATTCAGGAGGGCAACGATGCTGGGTGGTTTTTCACTCCCTAAATAGAAACAAGGCCATGTTCCCATTCAGAAAGGCCCCTTCAGGCTCAGCAGGTAATGGACTTCAAGAGACCCAGAATGCCCCAGACAGCACCCCACCCTCCTCTCCTCACCCCACTTCCTCTTTATCAGGGGAGCTGCAGGTCCCCGTGCCCTGGCAATGGCTCCCCGTGGAGAAATTCGCTTCTTTTCTGTGGGCATTAGTTATCCACCTTTCCCAGGCTGTGTGGGCTGCTGGGTAGAGGAGATTTGGGACTGGAAAGAGGTTGCTAAATAATGAATAAAAGAAGCACCACCAGCCCTCCAACACCTAATTATCCGCTTGCCTGAATCCAATAGAAAAAAAAAAAAAAAAAACCCATGAAAGGAAAGGATGACAAAGAGACTAATTTTTCTCAAACGTTCTAGAAATTCTGGTTCCGACTGGGAGGGCCTGGTCTGGGACTTGAGCAGAGATCAGACTGAGTGCTCCTGTGAGCCCAAACTACTCCACGTGTCCTCAGGACATGGGCTGGAGCCAGGGTAAGGGGTGGGAAGTTTATGGGGGCCCATGAGCAGGAAGGGCACCTGTCAGAGGACTGGCTTGTCCTGGAAAATGCTGGCAGTGCGACCTCCCTGCCCCAGGGCACTCTGGGAAACCCCTCCCCCCTCATTCCAAACACACCTCTCCTCTGCAGCTGGTTGGAACCCACCTCATCCCAACAGAGACCCAGAAAGCTCTGCTTCTGCCTTTGACCCAGAAACCTCAGACTGGTTTTTATTATCCCCAATCATATTTCACCATTTACAATTCACTTTTAAAAAAAAGAAACAATTTTGAAGAAAATCGGTGCATCATAGGAATGATGGGAGTGGACTCTCTCAATGGTAATATCCTGGTTGCAATCTTGTACTACGTACTTGCAAGATGTCATCCACTGGGGGGAAATGGGTAAAGGGTACAAAGAATCTCTCCATCTCCTTTGCTACAACTTCATGTAAGTTTACAGTTCTCTAGAAAAAAAAACGTCCACTAAAAAGATTAAAAATAAAAACATACTGTATAAACACATAAAGACCAACAAAAAGACCACCTTCCTTATGGGTGGTTACAAAAACTGAGCCTGGCTTCTGTAGATGCTTCTGAAGTTCATTTATTCAACCCATGTATATGTCACCCCTACAAGGTGCCACCCCAGGCACTTTGAAGCCTGTCTCAGGTGATGTTCTCAGAGGCTGGGCAGTGATAAAAGTCCTTTAGGAAGACCTGTGTCATACATGGCTTCTTTTTTTTTTTTTTTAACAGAGGAGGAAATGTTTAGACATGCACTAAATAACTGCACTCTACAGGTGGGGATGTGGTCCCAACAGTTCTTCAGCTACCCAAGTCCCATCTGTCAAGAGGAAATGAAGGTGGACCCCCAACCACCAACTCCGCCAGCTGACCCCCTCCTTCGGCCTTCCATGCAGCGATTTCTTGAGAAGCAAGGGAACCAACACTTCACCTTGAGGTGGGGAGCAACCTCCTGGTACTGGGTTTGCTTCAAAATGAGTTTTCAACCCAGGCACAGTGGGGCACACCTATAATCCCAGCAACTCAGGAGGCTGAGGCAGGAGGATCGCAAGATGGATGCCAGCCTCAGCAACTTAGCAAGACCCTATCTCAAAATAAAAAAAGATCTGGGGATGTAGCTCAGTGTTAGAGCTTTAGAGACAGGGTCTCACTGAGTTGTTTAGCACCTCCCTTTTGCTGAGGCTGTCTTTGAACTCTTGATCCTCCTGCCTCAGCCTCCCAAGCCACTGGGATCATAGGAGGGTGCCACTGCACCCGCTCGAACTCATTTTTTTTTCATATTTATTTATTTGCTTTCGTTGTACACAGTGTGTTTATTTACGTGGTGCTGAGGATCGAACCCGGGCCACGCACATGCTAGGTGAGCGCTCTACCACTGAGCCACAACCCCAGCCCTTGAACTCATTTTTTAAATGAAGAAACTGAGGCAAACTCTCTCAAATATCTGTCAATGCTTGGTTACTCAAGAGTGATGAGTCAAGATTATCTCAGCCCTGTTCTGGCCGCCTCCTATCTGCTTTCACTAATAGGCAGGCAGCAGTTTAAAAAGAGAGAGACTATGGGTCTCAAATCAGAGAGGTAAAGTTGAACCCCACCTCCAGGACTCAGTGAGTGACCCTGCGTTTAGCCTCCCTGAACCTGTCTCTTTATCTGTAACACGGGGTAACACCACACACTGCGGGACCAAAGGGCCAATTAAATCTGACAAACCTGTATAAAATATGATCACTGTTCAAATCGTTACCTCTTTGAGGCTTGTTAAAAGCTGTTTCTTTTAAAATAAGATTGGAACTAAGAACTAACAGCCAAAATGAAATTTAGGGGTTGTCAGAAATTTTTCATTAGCTGCAAAAATCCCTGAATTTATGGGTAGAGACTGTAACTAGTGAGCCGCTACAGAAATGTCTGGATGGGCAAGAGTTTTCATTTTGTTTATCTGAGTCAGTGGAGAAATGCTACTGCATTACCTCGCCCTTTGATTAGATATCGGCCATTGAACTTCTGCACAGAACGGAATTCCACAGAATGCCGAGTATTTTATGGGTGATGGATAAATCATGTTCCTCGGCAATCTTCTTATCAGATTTCCACATGATGCAAACACAGAATTTAGGGCTGATAATTCTCCTGAAATCCAGAATGGTCAGGGAATGTGCGTGATGTCGAATCGAATGATCTGCTTTGGAGCACTGCCTTCTGCACCATAAGTGGTTTGGAAGTGGTCAAATTCAGAGAATATGGAATACAACAAAACATATTTGAGATGAACTTGACTGCTTTTTCTGCCTTTTCTGACAATGAGCCACTAACGCTGAACTTCTCCAAGTGTGGCACGTGTGCTGAGAATGGGTAAAGTCACAAGGTCATTTGGTATGCCTCCTGGGCCTCCGTCCTCCTCAGCAGTCTGGGAGATGTTCAGAAATGCTCAAGTTCATTGTCCATGCTCTCTGCACTTGGGAATCCTTCCTGGAAGGCTGAACAGCCCATCTGCTGAGACCTGTGCTAGGTGTCTGCACGGAAAGTGTCCTATGTCCCTTCTTCCTTAGTCATCCAACCACCACAGGAAGAAGAGGAAGAAAAGAGACAGTGAACTTTGTTATTGTTTTGAGAGATATTTTAAGTAGTTTTCAGAGCCCAGCTTCAGGTGAGAAAACAAAAAGCAGGTTTGCCTGGCTGAGAGCTGCTGAAGGCAACTTGGGAACATCTTTTTGCAAGATTGGGTCACTCTGCTAATGGAATGTGAACGGCTACACACACTGGGGACCTGCTCTAGTAACTCCCCAGCCAGGCTCAGCGATGTCATGCAACATTCTCTAAGGCCAGTCTAGGAAGCCAAGGTCACATGTTCCCAAGTTCACCTTGCAATTCCAGGGAACAGATCCGATAAAATTCCAAACTCCTCAAAGGTGCATTGTGATGGTTTAGATATAAGGTATCCCCCAAAAGCTCATGTGTGAGACAATGCAAGAGGGTTTAGAGGTGAAGTGATTGGGTTATGAGCGTCTTAACCTAAGCAGTACATTAATCCCTAGATAGGGATCAGCTGGGTGATAACTGAAGTGGTAGGAGATGGCTGGAGGAGGTGGGTCACTGGGGGTATGCTTTGGGGTTTGTTTATATTTTGTCCATAGTAAAGTGACCACCCCCTAAACTCCGCTTCCTGGTGCCAAGTCCTGAGCCGCTTTCCTCTACCATACTCTTCCGCTATGTTCTGCCTCTCCTTGGGCCCAAAAGAATGGACTCAGCTGTCTATGGACTGAGACCTCTGAAACTGTGAGGCCCCCAAATGAGTTTTTTCCTCCTGTCAGGTCTTTTGGTCACAGCCATGAAAAAGCTAAGACATGCATCCAGTCCTACGAGCAACTGGGAACAGGGAAATGCCATGACAAACTCCCATGATCACTGTTCTGTATATTTCCCAGGATGACAGTGGATTTGGGGACTCCCAAAGCATCTTTTCATCATACTGTAGAGTGGATTTATAGTGACCATGGAAGAAGGGCCTTAATTATTCTGCTTTTTTTTTTTTTTTTTTTTAAACCCTTAAATCTGATTTCTGGTGCTTTCTCAACTAAATCACAAATCTAGGAATTCCCAGGAAAATGTTGGCTCTATATCACACCTTAACTATACTTTGGATCAGTCATAAGGAAAATCCCAGACTCCCCCAAGTCTGCCCATCCAGCCTGTAGCTCCTCCTCCATTCCCCAAGCAAAACGTAATCACTGCTGTTGCAGACCTGGAAAGGCAAGAAGTGCTTTGACCACTGCCTTTGATCTGGGTCCCTCATTATTTCCTAAGTCTCACCAAAATTTAATTGAACCCAAAGAGACGGAGGAAAAATCTCTTTTAAAAATGATTTCATCATAGAAACCTTTTGAAAACAAACAATGTGCATCTTTCATCTGACTCAGGAACTAGGAAAGAGAAATCTGCCAATAAAAGAACAGAATAAGAAAATAAACAAACACAGGAGAAATGTGTTTCAAATATCGACACTATCTACTGTGGAAATATCTCCATGGTCTTTTCAAACAATGATTGTCATGAAGACAGAAGGAATGTGAGGGCCATGTGGTTTATCTGTGTGTACGTGGGGTTTGTTTTTTCAATTTTCTGTAGCTAACAAATCATAGGAAAGGACAATAAATTTTAAGTATTATTTTTGTCCATTCACTCCCTAAATGGAAAAAAATATTTTTGTCATAGTAATGTCTTATCCACATAATGACCTATAGTTGTAGTCACAAATGACATAGATAACATTATCCTCAATATAGTCGCACTGTCATAAAAGCCAACTAGGAAGATCAAATCAATTTTTTACTTATTTGACTAAATTCTAGTCTCTGGCCAATAGAGTGGCAACAGTTTGGAATACACAGACCTGCAATGCTGTGGTTTTTTTCTTTATTTGAGACATGTCTAAAGTGATAATGGTATTATGGTAAACTGAAATCCTGATTGCTATAGCTAAAGATCAAATGTGAGAATTTACACCACTTGATTATCCTATGTGCGACAATATTGTTCACAGATGCATCACAAATACATAGGAATCCACCAGCAATAACCCCCCTGACCCCAGCACTGCCCTGCACTCCCCGCCCCGCCCCCTGGGCTCCAGCCCCGTGAGTCTTCTCTGCTGCCTTCATCACTAGTTTAGTACCTGTTTGCCCCTTCAAGAAGGCCAGCTCCATGAAAGCCTAGATTTCAGTGTTCCCATTGATGGCACCTAAAATAGTGCCTGGCACGTCACAGGGCTCAAAAAGCACTTGCTGATTGAATAATGGAGCCCGCTGATTTAGCCTCTGAGAAAAGAAATGGAGAGGGTGGCTTCACCCCTTCACCCTGCATTCAGCCACCTTCATTGCCACCACTTGCTTTGGATCAATGGGTGGGTGGATGCTTTTGCATAATTTGAGGGTCAACACAATATAAAAAGGGCCACGCGGGGGAGTCATCTCTACACCACTTCCCAACTGCTCCCTTCCCCTGTTGTGCCTACCACACGTAAGCCCTTCCATGAGTTTCTTATATTTATCCTTCCAGTATTTCTTGATGCAAATACAAATAAACTCACACATATATTTTCCTAGCCCATGTTTCTCATACAAACACTCTTCTCTACCTGGCTTTTTTTTTTTTTTTTTTTTTTTTTTTTCACTTGGCAGTGTACCTAGAGATCTTTCCGTATCAGAACATGGATTTTCATCATTCTCTTTTAGCAACATGTTATACAGCATTTCAGTGTAGATGTATACCTTTTATCCAGTCCCTACTGACTGAGGGACACTTGGTGGCTTTCAACATTCTGGTGCTGCATACAAAATTGCAGCAATGGCCTGTGTGAATGTCATTTTGTGACATGTGCCATTGCTTCTGCAGGAAAGATGCCCAGAACCAGGATTGCTGGGTCCTAGGGTAAATGCTTCTGTAACACTGGTTCACTCTACCCAATTCCCCTCCCTTAGGGTTGTTCAAAAATATGGTTAGGTGCTAGAAAAAGGTAGAGAAACCTTGACTGTATATATGTGTGATACAGGTCCCTAGAATGTTTTCTTTTTCTTTTTTTCCATTTTTGTCAAAGAGACTGCTAACCTATTTCTTTGCTTTCATAAATACAGTCTCTTCTAAACTTGAAATCGACAAAGCAGTGCTGGTCTGAGTCCACCTTCCCTATTCTACTAGAATCCATCAATTGCCTTAGATTAGCAGGTCCTCCTTCTAGCAAGCTATCAGGAGAAGAAAGCATTCCAGAAAAACCTTCCAACTGATATGGGTGGAATTAAACTTTGATAAGAGTATTCAGGAATTGTAAATCAGCAGCAAATATCGTTTTCACTACAAAAAAAAAAACAAGACGACAGGAGAAGAGGTACGTAAATGGTTATTTTAAAATCTTATTCCAACTCAGGAGATCCCCAAAACTACTTTATATTCTCGGCATTTTTAGTAATTCATGACTTTGTTTCACAGTTAGAATCTATAATTAGAAAACGACACCTATTTGCTGAATTAACAAAAAGATCCTTTCCCACCCCTTCTTAGAGGAGGCATGAAGAAACAGCAGCCTTCCCAGAGAGAACCTCCGCTTTCAAGAAACTAAACTTCTGGCTGAGAATGTTTATTGTAAGCAAAGGGCACAGAAGCAATGGTCTGTTTTGGATCAGCATGGATTTGCTAAATACAAGTCCTCCTAAACTAAATTCATTTTTTTTGTTAATGGTTTTCTATATCACCTTCAATTTGCTTGAAAATCATCAGGCACCAGGCACAGTGACACGTGCCTGTAATCCCAGCGGCTCAGAGGCTGAGGCAGGAGGAATGCAAGTTCAAAGCCAGCCTCAGCAACATAGCGAGGCCCTAAGCAACTCAGCAAGACCTTGCCTCTAAATAAAATATAAAAAAGGGCTGGGGCTGGGGTTCAGTGATTAAGTGCCTCTGGGTTTGATACCCAATACAAAAAAAAAAAAAAAAAAAAGTCATCAAGCATATTATAATCTCCATATAAATTTCAATTGCAAGGACAGTTACCCTACTTATGCTCAATCCACCAAACGCATGCCCAAGAATGTTTTTAGCTGCTTAGTTTAGCCATATGTCCATAAAGAATGGGTATCTAAGCTTCTTATAAGGGAATACTACACAGCACTGGGAACAAATTGAGCCACTCAAACATAAGTATGACTCCTTATATATGGAATTCAAAGAATGCAAAACTAATCTATCTTGATAGGGGTCAGAATAATGATTACCTTTGGGGGTACCAAAGGGCTTCAGGGAGCTTTCTGTGGGTGCTGGTAATGTTCTCCATCTTGATCTAGGAGGTTGTTACATGGGGGGAAATTAAGATGGGTGAACTTTGCTAAATTACACTACATCATCCTGGGCTGGTCAACCATCATCCTAACCAAGAACTCCCTACTTCAGAAGTGGCAACTAGAAATACTTCACCTATTTATATTCAAGTGACAACACAGCAAAGTAAACATCAGAATTATTTTCCTTGATGGGATTAGTGGTTTGTTGATTATCTTGAAGGATGTTAAACAGCATACTACAGGGACACAGCCACATCAATGTTTCTAGCAGCACAATTCACAACAGCTAAACTGTGGAACCAACCTAGATACCCTTCAGTAGATGAATGGATAAAGAAAATGTGGTATATACACACGATGGAATATTACTCAGCATTAAAAGAGAATAAAATAATGGCAATTGCAGGTAAATGGGTGGAGTTGGAGAATATAATGCTAAATGAAGTAAGCCAATCCCCAAAAAAAACCAAAGGCCAAATGTTTTCTCTGAAATAAGTATGCTGATTCATAATGGGGATGGGTGGGGCGAGCATGGGAGGAATGGAGGAACTTTAGATAGGGCAAAGGGGAGGGAGGGGAAGGGAGGGGGAAGGGAGGGGGCATGGGGGTAGGAAAGACGGTGGAATGAGATGGACCTCAATACCCTAAGTACATGTACGAAAACATGAATGGTGTGACTCTACTTTGTGTACAACCAGAGACATGAAAAGTTATGCTCTATTTGTGTAATATGAATTGAATTTGCATTCTGCTGTCATATATAACAAATTAGAATAAATAATAAAAATAAAAAGAATGGGGTGACTGTACACACCTGTAATCCCAGAGAGATGAGGCAGGTGGATCGCAAGTTCAAGGCCAGCCTCAGCAACTTAGTGAGGCCCTAAGCAACTTAGCAAGAATCTGTCTCAAAATAAAAAATAAAAAGAGCTAGGGGTACAGCTCATGGTAATGCACTGCTGGTTCAATCCTCAGTACCAAAAATAAAAAAGAATGGGGTAAATAATTTAGATAGTCCCTGTCCCTGCATAGAAAGGGTATAAGAATCTGAAAGATCTACAACTATACCCAGATCCCTTAAAATATCCAGCCACTGGAGCATTACGGCAGCCTGACGTCTGTCTTAAGAGGAACAGAATCCTGCTTCTGGAATACAGATGCGCATCCCCTGTCTGAAATGCTGGGGACCAGAGTGTTTCAGGTTTCGGATTTCAGATTTGGGGATATTTGTAAATGCATATAATGAGATATCTGGGGGTTGGGACCCAAGTCTAAAACACAATTCATTTACATTTCCTGTATACCGCTACATGTGGCCTCAGGGTAATTTCATAGACTAGTTGTAGTGCACCTGCATTCCGGCCAAGACGCCACTGTGTGAGGTCAGGAGTGGAATTTCTCATTCGTGGCATCATGTTGGCCTTAAAAGCTTCAAACTTTGGAGCATTTCAGATTTTCAGATTAGGGATGCTCAGCCTGTATTGGCAAGTCTGCCACAAAGAAAGCTTTCCTCCACCATGGCCACAGCACCTCCGAAGGCATGGAGCCAGGAGTCCAGAACTGACCCCTTGGACCACGCTGGGCCTACTCGCCGGTACACTTCTGTTTCCTAAGCATCTTAGGCAGGATTTGGTCTGAAATTTGCTTTCACTGTAAGCTGGTAAGGAGGATGCAGAAGAGTGAGCTCTCACCTAAAAACTTTGGTGGCTCCATGACCAACTAAAACAACCTAATAATGTGTGTGACCCATCGTTCACGTCTCAACAATTGCATACACTGTGACAGCATGGGAACCTGCAGACACAGAGCTTGGTGACAAAATTTCCTTATAAATGAAGTGAGGAGAGGGGGGCGACAGGTGAGGAAAACTGAATAAAGATGTGAATAATTACACAGCAATACTCAAAAAAGCTGAGCAAGGGGAGGTTCCCAGGGGTATCCACAGAGCTCTGCTGTGGGCCCCCTTGTCTTGTTGAGCTATAGAAGATGTGGTCATCATATTTGCCAACAACCCAACCAGATGAAAGACGCAAAATTCCAAAAGATCTGCATCGTCTGGTTTAGTGAACTGGATGCAACAATATTAAGTCAATGAATGATAAGGTGTACAAAACAATTTAGGATAAAAGAGGCCAGACACAATGATAAAGTATATAGAGTTGTTGCATTTAAAACTTTAGGGGGTTTTTTTGTGGCAATTAAAACACCAACTTTAGGGCTGGAGATATAGCTCAGTTGGTAGAGTGCTTGCCTTGCATGCACAAGGCCCTGGGTTCAATCCCCAGCACCACAAAAAAAAAAAAAAATAATAATAATAATAATAACAATAATAAAGATAAAAAATAATCACCAACTTTGCCAGGCACCATGGTGCACACCTGTAATCCCAGCAGCTCAGGAGGCTGAGGCAGGAGGATTATGAGTTCAAAGCCAGCCTCAACAACTTAGCAAGGGCCTAAGTTCCTCAGAGAGACCCTAAATAAAATACAAAAGGGTTATGGATTGGGCTCAGTAGGTAAGTGAACTCCTGGGTTTAATCCCTGGTATCAAAAGAAAAAACAAACAACAACAACAAAAAAAAAAAAAACCACCAACTTTTGTTTTATGACGTGGTGATGTTATTATTTTAATTGACATGTAAGAAATGGGTAGCGCATCATGAGTTTCAGGATGTGGGGCTTTGAAAGACCTTAATTCGTTCTAGCTGTCAGGCAGCTGAGAACAACTTCATGACCACAGACACGGTCTGGGCTATAAAACTTTAGGGGTTTTGAATAACCATAAGCTCAGGTTCAACGTGAGTCCCAAGTATACTGCAATCACCAAAAATGTAATGTCTGCACATTACATTTAAATATACAGTTTACTTTCTGAAATATAATGCAAAACTGTTTGTATGCCAATGTTCATATAGGTATTAGTCACAATATCCAAAACATGGAAGCGACCCAAATATCCACAACACGAATGGCTAAAGAAAATGCAGTCTAGACACGCAAGGGAGATTATTCAGTCTCTAAGGGAAGGAAATTCTGACATCGGCTACAATGTGGAAGATGAACCTTAAGGACATTATGCTAAGTGAAATAAACCAGTCACAAAAGGACAAACATTATTTCAATTATTTGAAGTTGCTAGAGTAGCCAAATTCTTAGAGACCAAAAACAGAAGAGTGGCCGCCTGAGCTAAGGGAATCGGGAGTCCGTGTCTTCTAGGTACAGTTCCAGCCTTGTGAGACGCACAAGTTCCAGAGACGGTTAGTGGTAACAGTGTGAGCGTCCTTCAAGACATTGAACTGTATGCTTTAAACAGTTAAAAGGGTACATTTTATGTTACATTTTAAACCACTACCCAAAAAAAAACCCATAATACAATTTTTTGCTCCATTAATTGGAACAAAGGTCATGACCCAGCTCCATACTCTGCTCTCAAAACACATCCCAAAACATAGCATGGTGTCTATACTTGACAAGGGATCAACAAATGCCACTCCCCTGACTCAGCTACTCCCTAGACCTCTGGCTTCTCCTCCTTCCTCTCTCACACCAGCTTCTTCACTGGGCCTGGATGGCTTGTTCCAAATCTCTCCCTCAATCAGGGGACTAGCGTCCACTTGGATAAGGAGAAGGCTCCTAAGCAAGTGCTGCCTAAAGTCCCCAGATTCTATACACCCTGGTCCCCAGACCCAGGGGCAGAAGGTCTGGGCATGAGCACTCTCCAGAGCAGCCCAGAATTCCTCCAGGTAAAGAACCTTCCAGAAATCTTGACCCTGCTTCCTCTCCAATCTCACCTCCACCACACACACACACACACACACACACACACACACACACACACAACATGCAAACACAAAACCACCCTCAAGTCTGTGTCCCACATGCAAACAAGTGAATGGTCTGTTCATCTATTCAACCTTCAGAATCTGGAAGAAACACTAGGGTCAATTCTTTGAAATAAGTTACCTGTTCCAAGAGTGCCTATCATGTGAACGGCAATGCTTACTGAACAGCACTGTTGTCAGAACTTATCTCATTTCTCTCTAAATGAGTCATCCTCTGAAGCTAAGGCAGAGAAAAGGAAGTGCCCCAGAGGAGGAGACCTACAAGGTGCACCATGACACTGGCCCTGGCCCTGGGGACACCAGGTCTCAAGAGGAAAGTAGCTGTAAAAAGGAAGGCTGCTTCACTCTCGGGTCCCCAGGCCTATGGCTGAATCTCCCTGAGTCCTGTCTGTCCCCCTCCTCCCCAGGGAAGGAGGCAGGACTTCCCTGGGAGGGACAGGACGGGGCACAACACCAGTGCCTTCTCTGTCCCTTGTCTCAGGAGCCTGCTGGAGGCCACAGACTCTGTCCCTGCTCCAGGAGAGGACTTGAGGGGTCTGGTGTGTGCTGAGACCAGCAGGCCAGCCTGTGTGACCCTGAGGCTCAGATTCAGAAGCTCTTCGCTGCCACATACCACCATCCTCCCATTTATCCTTTATCCAGAATAAAGTTTTGTCTGTTTTGGTCTGCACCTGCCTGGTCCCTCCGCCCCACGTCCCAGCTGCGTCAGACCTCAAGGGAGAGTGTGTCTGTCCTGTCATCAGGCCCTTCAGGTCCACCACAGCCCGCACTGTGCCTCCTGCATGCCAACGGGCCGGGCAGGTCTGGGCAGGAAGTGTGAGACGCTGGTGCAGGACGTCCACTCCGCCGTGACCACCTCTGGGGTGGGCAGCACCTGGTATCTGGCAGGCAGTCAAAGGATGGCTCATATTCTTCTTTTATTCTGGAACAAAGGGAGCTTCCTTAGGTACCCTGAACAGACCCAGAACTGAGTCTCCTTGAAGAAAACAATAGAGTCTCAAATAAAAGTAACCCCAAAGGGCTATCAAAGGCCTTGCTGTGACTCTCAGTGGCACCATGAACATTGATAGAGACCACAGAATGAAAGCCCCTAATCGTGCCACCTCAAACCAATACATCCCTCTCCCTGATCAATACTCAATTCACACACCGCCCCCCCCCCCCCCCCCCCCCGGAGGCAAATGCTAGGTCTGCCCAATATTCAAGTCGGGAGTAGTGTGAGCCACAGGCAACCTGTCCCTGTGGGTCCCTGTGGGTCCCATGAGCCCCATAATTCCCATTTCATCTGGCTACAGAGTTCCCATTTATGTCTCCAAAGTTTGGATCCACCTTCTTTTTTTTTTTAATATTTATTTATTTAGTTGTATACAATGCCGTTATTCCTATGCGGTGCTGAGGATTGAACCCGGGTTGCGCTCGTGCTAGGCGAGCGCTCTACCGCGGAGCCACAACCCCAGCCCCTGGATCCACCTTCTTTAAGAACAGGAATGAGGGCTGGGTTGTGGCTCCGCGGCAGAGCGCTCGCCTAGCACGTGTGCGGCCCGGGTTCGTTCCTCAGCACCACATAAACATAAATGCATTGCATTGTGTACAACTAAAGCAAATAAATAAATATTTTTTTAAAAAAAAGAACAGGAATGAATAAACACAGCCAGCAGCACCTCTAAAGGTATTAAAACTGAAACATTGATCTGATACGAACCTTCGAGATCATTCAGTTAGTTTGGCCTCCTCATCCCTCAGACAAAGCAACCGTGGTACTGTAAATGCAGCATGTGACCCCAACACAGTGGGGAGCCCTGGGGATGACCCGACTGGACAGTAGAAGATAGTAAGAAGGTATTATTAACTATTAATTATGTAACACAAAATTTGAGAGAATTTTGGGTACGTGGGACGCTTCCATTTCCCTTTCCTCTCTTCCTTTCCTCTTTCCTTTGCTTGTTTCATGGGTGACAGGGGACAGATAGATCCAGACTATCATCATTAGAGGTAGAAGGTCAAGAAGTCTTTGATTTTCTTTTTCTACACACATGCATTTTTGGTGTTTTTTTTTTTCGGTTTTATTGAGATATGATTGATAAATTAAAGACTGCACATATTTAGGATGTACAACGTGATGTTTCAGTACATTTATACATTGTGAAATGATTACTACTAACTAGTTACATATGCATTGCCTGAAAATTATGTGTGTGCAAGTGTGCATGAGTGTGTGACATTTGAGATCTGCCCTCCTAGCAGATTCCTTAGCATTTTAGTTAAATGGAATGAGTTCAGTAAAGAGATAGCTGACCTGACCCATGGTACACACAGCGGGCTAGCAATGCAGCTGGTTAACAGCAAGTCTCGTTCCCTCCGAGGCTGTTTCCAGTGTTCTAAGGTCAACATGCAAGCAACTACACCAGATGACTGGCAGCCCCTCTGGAGGCCACTCGGGCTCTGCCCACCCCACTCTAGAGGGTTCCCCCAAATGAGTGTGACAAACTGAGTTTTGATGAAAAGGAATAAGTTGCTAGCTTGTCTTCCTTCTCTGACCATAGTGACCAGATGTGCATTGGAGAGTGGCCTGGGCAGACATCATTGCAGCTAGAAACTAGAATCTTCCATAACATACCAGCATAGCATAATAGAATTAGTGCATAAATAATAGATTTAGTTATACAGCAATAACCATCAACTACTCCCCACACACCAGGCAGTGTGCTAAGTGTTTTACAGGAATGATCTCAGGTAATTAGCACAACACCATCACAACACCATCTCCACTGCATGATAAGTAACCTGGGCATCGAGAGCCTAAGAAACCTGCCAAGCCAAGACAGCGTTAGGCACCACTCAACCCTCTCCGTGACTCGGCCATGTGTCCTTCTCCTTGGGGACACACTCCACTTCCAGATAGTCACATCCAATGTTTTTCAATGGGAGAAATTTAAAAATAGTACAGAAGAACGAAAACAAAAAGTAGAAGAGAAAAATAAAATCTCTTCTACAGGCCAAAACAAAATGTCTGATTACAAAAAAAAAAAAAAAAACTTTTCTCATGAAAAATTCAAATTATTCAAGTGCTTAACCATCTTCTCCAAACAAACCTGGGCAGGGAGTCCACACAGCTCTGCAATCTCTCCTCTAGAGAACTGTGTAGAGGTTGCCCAGTGGGCAGCTGAGGCCTGAGGCTCCCCCATCTGGCCTTGCTCTCAGTGCACCATAATGGAAAGGTGCCAATCATTCCCTCGAAGGGAGGGTTTCTGCAGGAAAAGTCACATGGGCGCCAAAGGGAAATATAGTCTGCCTTTTAATACCTTTGCTACTTTTCCCAGTACTGACCATGAATTCATCCTTATGATTTAATTACTTCAAAGTGTCTTCCAGGCTAAAATGAGACACAGACCAAAAAATAAGGATTTAAAAAAAAAAAAATCCAAACAACAAATTGCAGAAAAGATGAGATGTCTTAGGATGAGCTGGAGAAGTTGGCTGTTGAAATATTCCCTCATCCTGTTCCAAAGTCCCTTCCCTACTTTCATTCAGTCCAGTTATTCCCAGCAGGAATATGTTTAGGGTGTCTCATGCACTCTTTTTTTATTTTTTTAAATATTTATTTATTTACTTTAGTTGTACACAATGCAATGCATTTATGTTTACGTGGTGCTGAGGATCGAACCCGGGCCGCGCACGTGCAAGGCAAGCGCTCTGCCGCTGAGCCACCTCCCCAGCCCTCATGTACTCTTAAAACAGGCCACAGAATTATCAAAGGAAGCTAAATTAAGAAACAGCATATAGAATTTGAAGGCACACAGAGAAAGGAGAACAAAAATCAGATCAACATAGACAGAGTCCTAACTTCAAGGGGCTTGAGAACTGTTGGCATAGACATTGCTGCAAAGGCTCGGATTATAAGAAGAGAAAAAGGATTTCTCCCACGGCTACCATCTCTACTCCATAAACCTGAGCATCTTTCAACATCTGCAGGCTGGACGGGGAAGGTAATGGATGAGGCAAAGAGGCCGTATTTCATAGCTGCAGTAGAAACGGTGTTATCTAGAAAAGACGAGAGCCTTTTACACAGAATACCTTCCATTTACTAGTTGGGAACTTCTTGTTCCTTTCAAAAATTTATTATTGTTAAAATTAGTATCTGGCATTCACAAAACGCCAACAACGTGTCTATATCTGCTATTATGGCTGCATCATCCGTTCACCTCTGAACCGACTTTCAAAACATTGTTAACTTCATCTAGCCGACAACAGTCAGGCATGAAGATAAGGAAGGCAATTAAAAGTTATACTAACAATAAAAATAAATTAGGAATATAATTCTCTACGGTTGTCAAGGCATGGTTTATGACTTTTACATTAGAGAGACTGGGAACTTTTTTCTTTCTTTTTTTTTTTTTTTTTTTTATTACTGCAGACAGTGCAAAAGCAATGATTTTTAATGGCTAGAGGCAAGTCAGGAAAAGAAAAGGCCTTGGGAAAGTTTCCAGACTAAAAAAGCATGTTAACAGCACTAGACGGTGTGTTCTGGATACCCACAGGGAAGCCTGTCTACTCTGCAGCCCAGCTTGGGTCTTCGTCTTTATGCCCACATTGTTCTGCTATGAATCTCACAGTCCACAATGGCACATGAGAGCCAGTCAAGGACAAGGGACAGCAGGACTAAGGCCCATCTTCAAGCCAAAGGAAGCCAAAACAAAAATGGCAGAACCAAAGCTAAGTCAAACTAAATTCTAGCTGTGCACCATTTAAACAGGTTGCAAGTGGTTTTGTTTCAGAACTCTTGTGTGAAGTCTAATCAGCCTCAAAGTCTCCCAGACCAGGAAAATGGAGGTTTCCATGATTGTTTTTATGCCTGACTGTAAGAGCACAGCACATGCATGGTCCACGCCTCCAGGAAGGGAACGACATTTTTCTCTTATAACTATTGATTTCTATGCTTGTCTCTGTCTTCTCCCCTGCCATTATAGGGATCCTCAAAATAGGAGCCGTAGAAACTACCCATTTGTCTGACCACAGCCCTTGGCATATTGTAGGCACCCATCAGATCTGTTCCAGAAATACGGAATAAGTTTAATAAAGAGGCAATCCCTGAGGAGAATTCCTGCTCATGAATATCTTCCTGCTCAAGCCAAAATTAACTTATTGAAAGTTAATTTCTTTGGATCTGTTTTCCAGGGTCCTTAACAAAAGAGATAAAAGAGAGAGGGGTCACAGTTCTCTGGACTTCTAGGAGCCGGCATATAGAGGGAATAAAAAAAAAATGGCTCAAAATTGAAGAGAAACATTAGACAGGAAAGAAATGGTGAGGGAGAAGAAAAGTGAAGCTGGGAAGGCAGAAAAAAGAATGACCAGACTTTCGCCTGTGATCCACCATCTCATGACATCCTCTCAGGCTGAATGTGGGGCATTTTAAAATGTATTCACATCCAACAGGTTTCTCTTTACAAATGAAATGAGTGAAGTAGATACGCCCTATCCCAAAATGCTCAGTGCTGGCTGAAGTGCCTTTTTGATCTTTGCCTCATTAGGGAAAGAAAAAAAAAAAAAAAAAAAAACTAAAGAAGAGAAGAGGAAAACCCTCCATGTATCCTCTTTCAGCAGCTAAAAGAATAACATCATTAGAAAGACTTCAGACACAGGAAAACTCTGAATGAAGTGTTTTCAAAGTTTGGAGTGACAGTTGAAAGCTGGTCGTGAATGGAAGGGCTTCCCCAAGACTATCAGAAACAAAACATAAGTCAAATAAAACTTCATCTTTGCATAATGTTTAAGAGAAATCAAGATAGTAAGAAAATCAAATTACTAACAAAGGCAGCTTTAATAACTCTTTGAGCCTATGGTTTATATTTTGCCGAGTCCAGTCCATTCCAATGCTTTAAGAAGACTTGAAGAATTATCACAGATGCATGTTATGTCATCAAAGAGAGTCTCTTTCATAACTTTAAAAAATAAATTGCAAATTTCCATTTTTTCCCCCACACTTTTCCGCAAGAAAATTCATTTTATCCAATTTCCAATCCATTCTATGCTCTGGAGACCTCACTGTGGAAACTGACTGTTATCCACTGCTTCTCAGTTTATTTGGGGTTTTCAGTTGCCATCTTTGAACATGGAACAAATATATACAGAAAAGTTAAACTGAGACTGAAGGGCGGGGAGAGTTTGCTTTTGTCACACCAAATTAAGCAAAAAAAAAAAAAAAAAACATCCAAAAGGACTAAAATACAGTCAGAACAGCAGGAGAAAGACCTACTGCTTCATAATCACTACATAATTAAAATGTGACTTTCATGAGGAGTTGGAAAGAATGAATTCCCTGCCAAGAAGCCAAGTCTACCTTTCCCCAGATTTAAAGAGAATTTGCTAGGCTGGGGCTGTAGCCAGTGGTAAAGTGCTTGCCTAGCATGTAGGAGGCCCCATATTTGATTCCCAGCACCACAAAAAAATAAAGAGGTTTTTGTGCTAGAGAAGAAGACAAGTCAGACCACTAAATTCTTTCCCATTTTGTTTAGAAAAATGAACTCTCCCCAGTCTGCCTCGTATCAGACAGGAGAAGAAACAAGCCAGTCCTCAAACTCTCTCAGGATTCCAGGGATGGTCAAGTTCAACTGCAAACCATTTAGAAGTGCAGTTCTAGCCGGGCGCGGTGGCGCACGCCTGTAATCCCAGCACTTGGGAGGCTGAGGCAGGAGGATCGCGAGTTCAAAGCCAGCCTCAGCAATGGCGAGGCACTTAGCAACTCAGTGAGACCCTGTCTCTAAATAAAATACAAAAATGGGCTGGGGATGTGACCCAGTGCTCGAGTGCCCCTGAGTTCAATCCCCAGTACCACAAAAAAAAAAAAAAAAAAAAAAAAAAAAAACAGAAGTGCAGTTCTGCAGTGTGGTCTATTCAGCAGATTTCACACCGGTGAGGCTCACTAAAGGGGAGGAAAGATAGGAGCCAAACACTGCACTGGTTATCACGGCCCAAAAGGCAGGTCAACACGGAAGGGACACAACATTTCAGTCAGGTCCACTTCATCTCCGTAGTTCTTAAATGGCAACAAAACACCCTGCAAATATAAAGAGGTGCACAAGCACAGAATGATTTTGAAAACGTGTGGCTCTCACTGTCTGGCCTGTAGTCAATAAAGGCACCCAACAACTGGAGCTTTCAATAAATATTAAACCACAACAAACAACCACGCAGGGCTCTGAGACGCACAGCCCTTTACCCACAAAAACAAAACACCTGTCAAGAATGACTTCAAAGAGGAGCCGTGGAAAAGAAAAATAATTTTAGCCTATGGTATATAAAGCAAAGTCCTCAGACAGCCTAGGCATTGGGGCTTGGAATAATAGCTCCTGGTATATGCAGACAATAGTGCCTGACCTCTGTCCTACCCTGGCAAATCTCCCACATGCCAGGGGTGTCTGACTCTGGCTTAATACTAGGAGGGGAAGATGGGGAAAAGCCTGTACCAGAAGGCTGAGGTCTTGGGATAATTCCACGGAAGCCAAAATTAAACAGAAGCATTATACCTTTGGGGAAAAGAAAATTAAAGCAACATCATGTTATCTAAGGGTACAGTTCTCATTTAACATCCAGAGGCAAGTGGATTTCTTTGTTGCTGTTGTTTCACTAAAATCAAAACTATGAACTGTGTAATAGAAGGCAGCAAGGCAGGAAGAAAAGACAAAGACTCCCTCTAAAGAGAACAAATGTATCATACTCCTACTGCAATGCCTCCAACTTCAGAAGCTCTGGTGAAAATTCTGAGTCTCAATGTCAATCATCCCTAGCACAGCACCAAAAATATACAGCCATAACTCCTGGGTAAGAAGTCATTACTATCTGGCAAATTTCATAAAAGGGTTTAACTTCCAGACTAGTGAAACAAATATAAAAAGGTCCATGATAAGGACAACAATGTAACCTCAAGAGAGACGTGTCCAGGAACCTGAGCCCACTGATGGACTGACTGTTCTATGCGCCCCAAACAGGGTTTTCTTTGAAACTTCTTAAGACAGGAACAGAATGAATGTCCTGGGCCATTGCGCCTCTTTATCCTTCCAGTTCAGAGAAGAAAACAGCCATATGCATGATGCCACCAGGACAGGGCAAGAATGAGGTCACCTACCTCGTGTGAAGCAAAGGACCAGAGGAGGCTTAAGGACCCAAGAGTGGCTTGGAATGATCCAAGGCAGATCTGTGACTCAGTGGTCAGTGTGGAGCAGATGTGAAGCCAATGGCCTTTATCCACCTGAATTGCTCTCTGAAGAGCCTGGCACATAGTAGGTGTTCAGGAAAGAGTCAACATAGGAGACCAATTCACAGTCGGGTTGGGACGGGGAGCATTAGGAGGATTAGAGGAACACTAAGATGGCCAATGGGGAGGGAGGGGAAGGGAGGAGGCAAAAGGGTGAAGAAAAAAAAAAAGATGGTAGAATAAGGTGGATATCATTACCCTAAGTGCATGTATGAAGTCACGAACGGTGTGAATAGACTTTGCATATAACCAGAGATTTGTAAAAAAGTGCTCTATATGTGTAATATGAAATGTAATGCATTCTGCTGTCATTTATATCATCTTAGAATAAAAAATAATTATAAATAAATAAAAATATTTATAATCCACTAAATTGATGTTGAACTCACTTATCACTTGTGACCTGCAATTTGAAATGCCATATTGAATGTTATCTTATGGTCTCTTCTTCAGTTCTTTAATAATCTTTAGTTTATAGTTCTTCATAATCTTTAATAATTAGAACATCAAGGATACATTTTTAGAGTCTCTGCCTCTCCTGTTTCATCTTATAGTGTTGAAGAGCCATAAATTTAGGCATGTCTTACAAGGAAAATATTTGCTTTTTTATATATTCTTCACTTCTGCTTGGAGTTTACTACATCTTTAAAATCCAAAGATACCTTTTGTAAAGCTCAATGTGAAGTTTTCAGTGAAAATTGTGTTTATTAATGACTTAGTATTAAACTTTAGGTATTATTATTAGAAAAAAAATAAAGAGTCAACATAGCAGGCCTCACCGCTATCCTTTGAAAGGCCTGCGTGCAACATTTGTCCCTTGCCTGGCATCTGAGAACTTGGACTTTGGGATGGTTCCCACCACCCTAACTGAAATGAGTGTCTCACTGTGCCCAAACTGTTTATGCAAACCGTGTGGTTTACACTCCACACCTGCTTTCCTTCCGGGAGTCTGGAATGTGGGCACTTGCCAGGCAGAGGGTGCCTATGTGACCAGCTCTCAATAAAAACCCTTGAGAGAAAAAGCCAAGCTGGATTCTAACTAGTTGACATTCTGGAAAAGGCAAAACTATAGAGCCAGACGTCATCAGGGGTTGTGGGAGGGACAACTAGGCAGAGCACAGAGGGTCTTTAGGGCAGTGACAATACTTGCGTGACACTATGCTGCTGGATGCACGTGAGCCCAAACCTATAGAGTACACCACAAGAGTGAGCCCCCGTGTAAACTGTGGACTCTGGGTGACACTGCGTCAATGCAGGTCACCGCCTTTAAAAAGGACCCCTCCTGGGTTAGTGGGGAAGCTCTGTGTGAGAGAGGGCATGGGGCCTGGGAACCTTCTGGGCCTTCTGCTCCATTTTGCTGTGAGCTAAAAATGCTCTTAAAAGTTCAATGTACTTAAAAACAAAAACAAAACCTGGATGCTGAGTCTCTACCCAGCTTCCCTGGTGGACGCCACTTCACATCTTGTCACAGCCCTTGCTGGGGGCACTAACTGCAACCTGTGTGACTTCACATGGAGAGGACTCTTGGAAGCTGGCGTCTGGTCTCCCCTGGATTTCACCCATGATGCTTTTCCTTCCACTGATTTTGCTCTGGGTCTTGTCACTTTCCAAATCTCAGCCATGAGTATGACTCTGTGCAGGGGCCTTTGAGCCCTGCTGGGGAGTCATCAAACTTGGGGACCAACATACAGGGCTTAATATTCATTTTTGCAACTGTCCAAGAAGCTCTAACAAATACCCTAGATGTGGAAACTAGACATGACCACGGGTCTCCAGGATGCTATTTCTCAAGTCCTAACGCCAGCCTGCCACACAGATGTCCCCACTGGCTCTGCTGATGGGCCTCCTCCGTGAGGATCTGAGATGGACCAATGACAGCTCCCGAGCTTATGAGGTTGGAAACTCCAGGCATCTTCTTCCCCCATGGGGGAATACTGGCCCCCACAAAGGCTCCACTGTCACCTTCTCTCCACCAATGAGCATAAACCTCACACAAGTCAAAACAAAAAAACTGTTAGCAGCAGCCGGGCGTGGTGGCGCACCCCTGTAATCCCAGCACTTGGGAGGCTGAGGCAGGAGGATCGCGAGTTCAAAGCCAGCCTCAGCAATGGTGAGGCACTTAGCAACTCAGTGAGACCCTGTCTCTAATAAAATACAAAAAAGGTCTGGGGATGTGGCCCAGTGGTCGAGTGCCCCTGAGTTCAATCCCCAGTACCAAAAAAAAAAAAAAAAAAAAACAGTTAGCAAGCCTCAACAAAATCCAGAATAATACTCTCTGCCAGCTTTCCCAGATATTCTCCTAGGGCCGCTGCACTACTCTCTCCGTGGACAAGTTTTCATCCAATGAGGGCCTAGGAAAGAGCATGTGGCTTCCTGTGAACGTGAGGAAGAGGCACTCAGAAAATCCTGAGGTCCCTAGAGGGCTCCAGTCTTTTTGGACAGTGACCCCCTAGTCTGGCCTAAAGAACCAGGAACAAATCCCTGGGGACAGGCCACACACAAGGGAAGACCAAGGAACCAAAATGACTTCCAAGCCAAGGACAGGTCTGGGTAGCAGATGGAGGAGGGTCCTAGGCAGACAGTGGCACTCAGGGTCTCTTACCCACCCCCGAAGCGAGCCTTCCTTCCTGGGTTGGACACCACGAGGCACACCCCTCTCAGGCCGTTCACCTGTAAGCAATCAAGGCAGGAGGGCTCAAAGGCCCAAGACCCGGGCATCTTAGGCTGGGGTCCCAACCACATCACCCCCTGATCATTCCCCACCTCTCTGAACAGGGATGGGCCTCAGCGAGCTGTAACACCTAATAGTGCCTTGCTGAGCTTGGAGAATGAACGTGCACAGATAAATCCGCACGTTTATTTAGCAAATAAATGGCATGCCAAGTTGTGTTAGGAACACAAGGACAGTGAGAAGGGTTTTTGCCAGCCTTCGAGGAGCTCACCACTGACTCAGAAAACTTTTGCTTTCCCTGACACCTGTGAAAATACCCCCCAGCCACAGGTGACCCAAATCCCTCATCTGTTCAGAAATGCAAACAAAAGAAGTCCTGGTCCTGTTGGAGTCCCTGCAGGCGGGAAACAGTGGGAGGGGTGGACAGCAAAGGAGGGGCTTGGAGATGACCACTGAGACCCATGACAGAGCTGTCCTTAAACTGTGCTGGCCACGGAGCAGGTCAGACCTCCCAAGTCAGCTGCCAAAAGACAGGCTGCCTGGGAGCTAGGGAGGCATAGCGGGGGGACAGCAGGGGCAGGCGTGTTGCCTGCAGGGAACAGGAACAGGCTTTTGCACAAAGATGAGCTTTTTAAAACTTTCCAATTATGGATGGAGATTTGCTAATAAAGGGCCTTGCGGAACAACGGCACCATGTCATCAGTGGAGACAAGGACCCTCCAAAGGTGCTGGGCAGGTGAAGCAAGAAAACCAAGAGAGAAACGAGGTCCAGGAGCACAGCTGGAAATATGGAGAACAGCTGAGGACCCATCAGCATCAACAGGGCTTCTTGTTAGGGGACTGCAGTCTGCTTCCTGGCTGGGTCCCCTCTGACGCCTCCTAGGCTGGTCCCCCTATCGCAAGAGAGCCCTCACACGGGAACCTAGTGACTTGCCCCAGGCTGGCCTTTGCTAGACTGACCTCAATGGCCTTCTAGTCTCAGAATAGCTGGCACAGGCTGAAGGCCACTAAGGTGCCTGGGCTAACACTGAGCATTTGGGGAACATCACGGTGAACACAGAGCACATTTATTTACACATAGTTCAGAGTGCTCTTTAATCGGTTTGAGAATCCCATAAGGGCTTTTAAAAACTTTTCAATTATGGATGGAGATCTGCTAATAAAGGGCCTTAAAGCTCTGGAATCTTCAAGCAGTCATCTGCTGGATGTCATTATCCCCACAGCCACCCACTAACTCTGGGTCAGGAATAAGAGCTCATGGCTACTGTAATCCCAGTGGTTCGGGAGGCTGAGACAGGACGATCATGAGTTCAAAGCCAGCCTCAGCAAAAGTGAGGTGCTAAGCAACTCAGTGAGACCCTAAATAAAATGCAAAATAGGACTGGGGATGTGGTTCATGGTTGAGTGCCCCTGAGTTAAATCCACCCACTCCCCCCACCCCACCCCACCCCAAAAAAGCTCATGGCTAGCAGGAAGAATGGCCTAGAGCACACAAGTCACGAACGCAGCCTACATCACAATACTGACTAGAGGCAGCCCTGCTCCTGGTTCCTGATAATTCGAACAGTGGCTGTCCACTGGGCCCCCATGACCAAGGGCTCCCTGCCAGACTCTTCACACACATTATCAGGAAACCGCAAGCCCTAAAGGATTCCTTTTAGCAGAGGAGATTCAGGGAAGCTGAGCTACCTGACAGAGATAATTCAAGTATGTGTCTGACTCCAAATCCCACACATCCTCCATACTATCACCCTGTGGCCAGTCACAATCTGAGAAAAGTAACAAACTTTTTATTTTCTTTCTTTTTTTTTTTTTTGTTAGCATGTGGAAGAGAAAAAACTTGAGGACTGGTTGGTTGCTCAAGGTAAGAAAGCAATAGAAAAGTAAGGCTGTTTCTATCTGTTGACATATGCAAAAATACTCAGTAGTACTCTAGGCCTTCAGGAATGCTAAGGGTTTTCTAAGAAGAGGAGCAGGATCTTGAACGCGTGGCTGTTTCGCAGGTTCATGAGTAGGTCACAGCAAAAATGCTCTCAACCTATGGCCTTGTTTTTCCCTCTTTTCTATAGTCTTTCTTCAGCAAATAAAAACTAAGAGCCAGCTTTCTAGATAATCACATGTAAGGTATCTAGGAGAGACACTAACAACATGTTCCCGGTCCCCTTCAAATAGGCACATTCTGAACTGCTCCAAAATTCCATGCATTGTCAGTTTCTGTTTTCCTTGACCTGATTTTATCTTTCTTTTGTTGACTAAATAAACCAAGCAACATGGGAGGAGAGGATTCTAAGAAAATCTTGACTATTTCATTTGAAAAAGCAAAAACTGTTTTTTTTTTTTAAATCAATCCTTTAAATCTAAAGCAAGTGGGGAAATGATTATGTACCTGGGGCAGGAAACAAGGATAGAAGGGAAAAAAATCAGCCCCAGGTGATCAAGTCCTGTGTTCTGTAGAAGGGCACTTGGTAGCGATGAGATTAATCAGCACATCTCCAGGAAAATGGTGGACACAAAAGTAGCTGCAGCAGGCAAGGTTCGCAGCTGAGAGATCAGAGGATCTCCAAGCTCCTCTTGTCTGCACAAGAACCACAAAGAGGGTAATTTTCAGCAAAGAGGACAATTTTGAGGTTGGCTGGGTTGAGGCACCTGGTGTGTGGTTTATCAGTTTCTCCCTGGTGATGTTATATAATTCGTTGTACCACCTGCCCCGGGGCCCAGGATGCATCTGGGCACTTGTCCGTGGTTCTTTTCTGTTACGAGTGAACTAGTGCAGGCACTGTTAAGTCCCTAGGTCACATCTGCATTTCCTCTAATTCCATGTGACTTATTAAGCCAGACCCCCCCCACAAAGGGTCTCCCCTTGCTGTGCAGAAGCTCCCATTGCTGAGACTGCCATCTTCAAGAGGTGCCAAAGTGCACAGCCCCATCAAGGTTTCTAGCAGCACCATTCACAATAGCTAAACTGTGGAACCAACCCAGATGCCCTTCAGTAGATGAGTGGATGAAGAAAATGTGGTATATATACACAATGGAATATTATACAGCATTAAAAGAGACTAAAATCATGGCATCTGCAGGTAAATGGATGGAGCTGGAGAATATAATGCTAAGTGAAGTTAGCCAATCCCAAAAAACCAAATGCCACATGATTTCTCTGATTTAAGGATGCTGATTCCTAATATGTTGTGGGAGGCGGGAGGATTAGATGAACTGTAGATAGGGCAAATGGGAAAAGGGGAGGGTGGGGAAGGAAGAGGGTATGGGGGTAGGAAAGATGGTGGAGTGCAATGGTCATCATTGCCCTAAGTATATGCATGAAGACACGAATGATGTGACTATTTTGTGTACAGCCAGAGATATGAAAATTTGTGCTCTATATGTATAATATGAATTGTAGTGCATTCTGTTGCCACATATAAAAATTAGAATTAAAAAAGAAAAGAAAAAAATCTGTATAAGTCCTGGAAATGGACAGTGGTGATGGTTGAGCAATCTTGTCAATGTACTTAATACCCTTAAAAATGTGGGCTGGGGTTGTGGCTCAGCGGTAGAGCGCTCGCCTAGCACGTGCACGGCCCGGGTTCGATCCTCAGCACCACGTAAAAGTAAAATGCATTGTATACAACTAAAAGCAAATAAATAAATATTTTAAAAAATGGCTAACATGCACACTTTATGCTATTTAGTTTTCCACAATTAAAAAAAAAAATGTGCACAAGTGAAAAAAAAAAAAAAAAAAAAAACAGGTGCAAAGTGTGGAACAGACCAGTGAGAACAGAGCACCAGTGATGCACAACCATGAAGCTGGACAGTGAAGAGTCTTCAGGGAGCAAGCAAGGCCAAGTGCTGGCATCCTCACAGCCTCCCTCCCTCCATTCATTCATTCCTTCATTCATCCCACTTTGGAGGGAAAGCAAAAGGTTCCAATTTCAAACTAAGCTCCCAGTGGATCTGCCAGAGACACACAAACACAGCAGACAAATGCGTCTTGGATGCACCCACAGTTGCCTGCAAAATGGCGAGCTGACACAAGAGAACTTCAGAAGGCCAGCCTCTTGGGACAGCCACCCCACAGACAAGTTCCAACCAACCCCTGTGGGCCAAGTGGCTCCCCCTCCCCCAGTCGCCAGCACCAAAGGCAAATGAGAGCTCCCAGGCCTCCAGAGAAACATCACCCACTGTCTCCCAAGGGCCTGCACAAACTGCGAGCCACCATTCCTCAGATTCATCCAGAATCCTTCTTCCTAACACCCAATACCAGATCTCGAGTTCACCATGGCGCCTCTGCCCAGGGAGGCCCGGCCATGCCTTCTTGGTTGTCTTTCCCCAAGACAGATCTGACTCTAGACCCCAAGGGGTAGCTGAAAAGAAAATCGTGGCTGGAGGCAGGCTGACGGACGTCAGAGAAAACAGGCGGGAGCCGGCAGGGAGCAGCCTCAACTCCTGCGTGGACGTGAGGCGACTGTGAATCTTACAATGTAGTATGGAAAAGTTGGCCCACCGCCATCACTTCTAGCTTTCCCAGGAAATCCCTTGAGGGAAGGAGTAAAGAAGGCAAAGTGAGAGAGGCTTGGTCACTCAGGCAAAGAGAGAGAGGCTTTAATAAAGCAGATGACAGATGTCCCCGGCCGCTGGCCCTGGAGCAGGAGGAAGCGCCTCATCTGGCCCATCCTGCTCCTCGGTGGTGAGGCGGGCGCTCTGAAGGGCCACCCTGGACTTTGATCCTATGAGTAGACCTTGGAAGAAGTGTGGGAGCCCCTTCTTGTCCCTCTGTGCTCACCGAGTCTCTTGGGAGGGTCAGGATGGGTCCCTCTCCCCCTGCCACTTAGTCATCTGTTTGTCTCTGTGTCACCTCTCACCTCAGACACTGAGTGGCCATGGTCCCCAACTCACCCAGGCCCAGCTGGGTGCCCGGCTTCCCTCCAGCAACCTCGGAGGTGCCCCAGCTGACCTGGCTCCCTCTCTGCCCTCAGTAAGCCCCGAGGGGCACAGGTGGCAGGGAGATGTGTGCTTCATTAACTTTTCTTCGAGACTCCCTCTAACATTTTGGTTTATTGTTTTAATTTTTTTCCCCTTTCTCTACTACAGTAATAAGGCAATACAAACAAGGTGGAGGAAGCATAAATTTTTAAGAATAAGAAAATGAGTCTAATCTGATTTACTATTTTAAAAAAAACATAAAACTATTAATCACATATATGCACCAAAAGTCGAAGTCTGAAAAGCTTCAGAGACATGCAACAGAGACACTCAGCACTCAGCACCTGGAGCCCAGCTCCAGCTACGCCCCAAGGAGGCATGCAGGGCTTCAACCTAGACAGCTCTCCTGCCTCAGTTTCTTCACTTGCAAAATCAACAATGTGGTGTCCCACTCTCAGTTCCATGTGGCCCGCAGATGGAACTGGGGAAAGGCATTTCATTAATCCAACTAACTCGGGGTACAGGCTGATGTAGCGAAAGCTCTAGATATTCTGAAGGACACTGATGCCCTTCAAGGTCATCCGAAACAAGACCACACGGCTATGGGATGTCACAGCACTAATGGCTGTTCCACATGAGCCCACCCACCAAGAGGAGTGGCAAGCACCCAAGCTGCCCCCTTCTCTTGCAGAGCAGATGGTGCTGCCTCGGGGACTGATTGATCATGCTGCTTCGTTGAGCCACCCCTCTTTTCATGCACAGCACTGAGGGCAACACTGGCTTGGTCCCACCAAAGAGCAGTACCAGAAGTGACAGGGGATTTTCTACCATCACAATGGCTACTGACTTCCGTCCAAGAGAGAACGGCAAGAAGGGGGAGCACGTGCATGGACTTTCATCATTATTTGCAGCAATGAAACTAAAGCAAAGGAAGTCAGAAGTCTTCAGGGGGTCGGAGAAAGCAAGTAGGATGTAGGTGGGATCCAAAACAAAAGGAGTAGGAGACCCACACCACTGGGTGATGGAGTGTTGTACTTTTTTTATTATTATCAAATTTATTTTCTAATTGATATACAAAAATCCAAAACAATGTGTGCATATTAACGTGGTGCCATGTAGTGTTTTGACACCTGTATACATTGTGTAATTAGTAGGTCAAGAGATCCATTTCCTCAAACATTTATCACTTCTTTATGGAGAAAACATACAAACCCTTTTGCTAGCATTTGGCCATGCACATTACTCTCACCTACAACCACTCTACGGGCAACAGCACCCCAAAGCCTCTTGCTCCAACTTAATTCTATCTTAGTACCCACAGATCACCCTTTCTCCATCCATCCCACCTCTGGTAACCACCATTGGATGCTCAACCTCTGTGATGTCATCTCTGGCGTGATAGAAAGCGTTGTTCTGAGAACCGCCTTCCCCCAGCCCACGTAGCCCTTGGGATGCCAAGAATGTAGAGCAACTTAAGTGAATGCGACCATTCGTGCGCACCCACTGCGGGGACAAGCCGGAAGTGAGACTACACGTAGAACGCTGTCCGGTGTGACCACTCCCTCTGCCTGCCTTCCAAGTGCACCTGTGTGGTCCCAGAGTCACCTTCCTCAAACCTGAACTCTGGGCCAAGTGCTGGGCGCTGGGCACAAGAGGCGGACAGAGGACCAGACAGACACGCAAGGTCATGGGGCATCATGAGAGGGAGCATGGGGTGGGGAAGGGGACAGTCTGACAGTCAGTGGTCAGGAAAGAACACTCTGAGAAGGTGACAGTCACACTGTGGGCTAGAGTATGAGAAGAGGCCATCAAGGCGAAGAGAGAAGGACAGGGGAAGGGGGGGGGCCACCAAAGAGGAAAGAGAGCACAGGCCAAGACGGGAGGGGGCTTGGGCGCTGGAAGAACTCCACAGAGAGAAGCCAAGGTGGCTGACGGACGTGGTGACGCAGGCACAACTGCCAGGGACGACAGTGGCCTGGAGAAGTGGAGAAGGCCTCACACATTTGGCCTCTCAGGCCTCTTCAGTCTGTTCAGGCCGCTAGCACCAGGTGCCACAGACTGAGTGACAACAGAGACAATCGCTCATAGTTCTGGAAGCCGGAAGCCCACACTCAGGCTGCCAGCATGGTCATCTTCTTGCTGTGTCCTCACAGGGCAGGAGGGTAAGGGAGCTCTCTGGGGTCTCTTTTAGGAGGGCGCTAATTATATTCACAAGGGCCCCACCCTCATGACCTAAGCCCCTCCCAGGGCCCCTCCTCCTACCACCTTCCCCACAAGGGCCAGCGCTTCAGCATTCAAACGCTGGCAGGGTACGAGCTTCCAGTCCACAGCAGGAAGGAAGCCGGACTGCATTCTGAAGGCAGTGGGACCCCAGCGGGAGCTCTGACACAGGACAGAGTGTCACGAGCCAAATGCTGTTTCCCCAGGATTACAAATGGCGCCCAAGAAACTGCTAAATTAAAGAGGGACAGGAGGAAAGGAGGAAAGGCACTGGGAAACGACTGTACCTGCCCAGAAAAGAGAAGACAGTGTCTTAGGTGAGTGGGGGGTGGGGGGGCTGGGGGGTGCCACTGAGAACAACAGAGGCAAAATATTTAAAGTGGGATAAGAAAAGAAACTTTAGTGAAAAAGAACTGAGCGTCTTTAACAAAAGTTTAATGTCTCCATCTAGTTCACAGATAGACTAAGCAAGAAGGCTCAAGCCAGCAAGGTGCTCTGAGCAGGTCGGATGCACTTCGTGGTCGGGAGTAAGTTCAGTAAAGCCAAAGGTCCTTCCTTCCAGCACTGTGACATGTCCCCAGAAGTGACGTGCATGAACCCAAATGAAGGGAAACCGAATCTTATCCTCCGAGAGTGCCCGCGGGGCCGAGCAGAGTGCTGGCAGTCTCTGCCCTCCAGCTCTCTCGCCCACCTTCCTCCTGTCCTGAAGGCCCAGTCTGCAGATGGTGTCACCCAGACACACTGATCCTCTCACTCAAGGGTCAGCCAATGGAGACACTGTCTGAAGAGCAGAGGGCAAGAGGACAAAGAGGAGTATTCGTCTCTGCTCTGTCCTTGCTCCAGTCCAAGGTTCCAGCCATGGCTGTCCCCACGCCAACACCCTCTGGGCAAACTTTCTGCCATAGCTCCAGAGCCCACTGGGCTCCTCCCCTGGTCACCTTCAGCCTGAAGGTGGTACTAGTCTCTGGGTGCCTGAATAGTTATTGCTGGTTCCTTTAACCATACCCACTCTTCTTCAATCAGCCCCTTTGTCAAAGCTCTCCATTTGACCCAACCAGAATGAGCACCCTTTCCTGCCAGGTTCCTCTGCAACCCCAAGGATTCTCAACTGTCCCAGAAAAATATCTACAGCAAAAACACAGCAGCCTAAACAAGAGAGTCCTGAGCAAGGGGGTGCACCTTCTTGGCACCAGGGGCTGACTCCATGCCAGCCCTAACTATACCATAGCTCAAAGATGTCTCATTAAGAGAAATCGTAGCAGGGCTCAAAATAACAGCCTATCATGAACACTGTGCTAAAGAGGAAATTGTAAAATAATACCAGGATCAGCTAAAGTTAGCTGATGTTGAAGAGGTGGCATATACAGGGCATGGGCTGTTTGCCAGTCACCGTGAACCTGAATTATTTAACGGCAGGATGAGAATTTTCTAGTCTGTATTCTTGGTTCTTCCACCAATGCATTCAGAAGTGTTCCTAGTACAGGACTTTGAAGTCTTTCTGTCATCATATATGGGACAACCAGTAAGTTTAATTTGCCCATCTTGAAGGAAATCCTATTTTTGTCTTGCCCATTTTTTAATTGTTCAACAAATCGTTACCAAGCATCTATCATGTATCAAGCACTGAGCTAGACTCAGAGAGTGAGGACCAAGACATAGTCTTCACCCTTCCAATTAGAATCTCGCTGAGCCATGAGATAAACAAACAAGCAAAATTATAATACCTAGCAAAACATGGTGCACAGAGCTAAGTCCAGGTGCTAGGGATCATGGGAGAAGGCAGTCCCCTACATCAGTGCCCTACTTCAGTGTGACTGAAGTAGAGGTTGGGGATGTTGTAAAAGCCTTAAGTAGGGAAACCACACACAGGTTGAGTGCCCCTTATCAGAAATGGCTGGATCAGAAGTGTTTCAGAATTGGGGATTTTTTTTTTTTCAGAATTTGGAATATTTACATGTATATAACAAGGTATCTTGGGGATAGGACCCAAGCCAAAACAAGAAAGTCATTTATGTGTCATATACAACTTATGCTTACAGCCTGATGGTAACTTTATACAATATTTTTAACGCACCTTTGTTGTGACTGTGGCCTGTCACGTGAGGTCAAATATGGAATTTTCCCCTGTAGCAGCATGTGGCACTCAAAAAGTTTTGGATTTTGGAGCAGTTCTAATTTCAGATTTTCAGACTAGGGATGCTTAACCTGTAGTTTATCACCTCAACCAGGACAAGTTTACAAGTGATATGTTTATATTGGGAAAAGAGACACAAATCAAGTCTGTCCCAGATGAACCCAATATATGGTCCCTCTGCTGGGTGACACAGGAAGCAGCTGGCACTTTGTGGAAAATCAGAAGTCCCCAGTGGATTCTAATAAGCCCAGGAGTGACAGCATCAGTGTGTGCTTTTTTTAAAAATTGCTTTGGGTGCATGATGAAAACAGACCAGAGAGAGTCCTACTATGGAAAGGATCAAGGCCAGCAGAGAGGCTGCTAGAGAAATGAAGTCAGGGAGGGGATGGTGCAGGCTGACTATGTGCAAGCATGAGCAAGGAGGGGGGCCTCCAACAGATAAGTTCAAGAGACTCCAGTGGAAATGTAAGAAGTAGCACTGATCAGACTTAGTGATTAGAAAAGAGAGAAAAGACAAGAGGTAGGGGAAGAAGCAATGATTTTTAACTGGCTGTCAGACTTGGGCACCAGAGGAGAATGCCAGGGCTGGGCAGAGATGGAGGAATTGGAGGGAGGCATGTCTGGGAAGGACAAGGACAACTGTGGTGAAGGGCCCGCTTTGAGACGTGTTGATGCCTAGATGTCCGGGGAGCAGTTGGACAGAGAGGCCACCGCGGAGGAAGGAGATGTGAGCTGGAAATGGAGCATGGGGACTATCCCCATGTAGGACAGTAAAGTGGTGACCCCGTAGAGACAAGTGTCCGTGGAAGGCTGGGCATACAGGCTGTAGTGAGTGTAGAAGTCAGGGGATGGAGAAGCAAAGAGGACAAGATATTTGGCCTTGATGGGTGTAACCTGACAGGGTTATGTGGCACTGAATGCGACAGATCAGGATGCTGCAAGGGAAAGTGCTGGAATAATCTGGGCACTTGCAAATGGCGTTTCTAATTTCAAATATCCCATCATTCAGGGTCTTTTACTTGACTTCAGCACCACAGAAACCAAACCTTAAAATAACCAAATTAGTCAGGCTAAAGCAACTGTCTCAGCAACCCTGAAGGGAAATATTCCTCAGATCCAAATCTGACACATGAGCATTATCACATCCTGTGGGCTGCCATCTGATTGAGAGAGGAAGACTGAACTTCCACCACTGACACTTCAAGACAAACAGACGGCTCGTGTGCCTGGATCTTCTGTATTCTCATCCACAACTCACAACCCGATCAGAGGCAACAGAATTTATTTGTTGCAGGGCAGAATTTAAAGGACCTTTCCTTATGATACGGCTAAGTGGCCATTCATAATATTAGATCAGATCCATGGACAGACAGCACAAGAGGAAAACCCTCAAGTTCTAGAAATATAGATAAGCACCATAGACATCCTTCTTTCCTCCGTTATTCTGTACCATAAAAGCAGCAGCACCCAAAATCTTGCACTTTCTAGATATAAACATGAGCTCTATGTACATATGTAACTGCTCCCAAAATAAATACAGAATAGTGTATCCATTTTTACAAACAAAACCCATTGCACTACCCACATATTTCCTCAAGAGAGCTCAGACTGGTAAAATATTTCCATACCAGAATACTATTTTCTATTTATCTGTAAGGTCTTTGCAGGGTGGGGTGGGTGGGGAGCTGTAAGCTTCTCCTCCATTTTTCTTGGGTGTTCCAGTGGCCTGCTACAACTTGAAATCCACCAGTTATTCACAATAGAGAACTGAAAACCCTCATCATACCTGTTATTATGTGGTAATGCATCTTCAATCAGAGCTACTAAGTTATTTTTCAATCCTGAATAATTACCCATTACCAACACATGCCAAAAATCAAGAATAACTGCAGAAAGGACAGATTCCATTCTCTGACCTCCTGTTATCCACAGATCCTTACTGAGATTCACCCTCAATAGACTTATAGGCATGCCCTAGCCTCTGTTGGCAGCTGAACTGAAGAAAGAAGTTTCAAAGAATATAACTACCACAGAACAATGAAAAATTGTTCCTGAATACCTAGGTAATAAGATAAAATCATAAGGGTATGCCTGTGGGCTATCAAAAAGAGTCCAGTTAAAACAGAGCCAGGAGCTGGGGTTGTGGCTCAGTGGCAGAGCGCTTGCCTAGCACGTGTGAGGCCCTGGGTTCACTCCTCAGCACCACATAAAAATAAATAAATTAAATAAAGGTATTGTGTCCATCTATGTTTTAAAAGTCTTTTTTTTTTTTTTTTTTAGTTGTACACAATGCCTTTATTCTTACGTGGTGCTGAGGATCAAACTCGGGCCACACACGTGCTAGGTGAGCCCTCTACCACTGAGCCACAACCCCAGCCCCTAAAAAGTCTTTTAAAAAAAAAAAAACAGAGCCAGGAGAACAAAAAAAAAAAAAAGTCCAGGCCCCTGGGATCGTGACTCAGTGATATAGCATGTACTCAGCATGCACAAGACCTAGGTTCAATTCCCAGCACCAAAAAGTGGTGTTTTTGTGGGTTTTTATTTTTGTTTTTTTGTTTTTTTTTTTTTTTTTTTTTTTTTTCAGGTAAAATGACCTGGCATTAACAAGGAGACCATGAAACCAGGCAGGAAGTTAGACCGAGACAGGTGGCTATGGCTTGGTAGCACTGATCATACTTGGTCCTATGCTAGTTACAGAATACCTGGGTTTTATGCCCCACTCACTCATGACACTTCTGCCCACAAACGCTTTGACCCTCAGTATTAGTTGCACAGCTAGATGGTTTATTAATAGGATCTTCCTCCTTTCTCTAAAGCTCTCGGAGCAAAGTACGAGCTGATTCAAGCTTGAGAGAAAGTTCTTTCCACCCTGGGATGTGAATGCGGGAAGGAGACCACGCCCAGCCACCTGAAACACACCTGCCTGGTCTGAGACTTCCTTACGAATTCTGGGGGTGGGCTTCACCTAGAAATCAAGAGGTGACGGATTATTAAATCTAACCTGCGGGGCACTGAGTGGGCCATTCAAACCAGCAAGAGGGACTTCTCTGGAAAATCCCAACCCCAGAGAGGCGAGAGCAAGCTCATGGAACATGTGCCACCGTGACACAGCAGAGGCCCAGCGGCACCAGCCACCCACTCCTCATCTAATGGCCAGCGTATCCCAGATACCAACGTGAGCCCACAAGAAAGATGACAGTCCTCTGAGAATGCAAAAACAGACATCGGACACTTTGTAAGAGAAAAGTGGAGTCATTCTTGGGTAGGTTATTAACTTGGCTTTTGCCATAATTGTGTGGCTGTGTTGCACTTGAAATATTCAGATTCACAACAGCCCTTTTTAAGACAAAGATTAGTAGAAATAACCAGAAAATTCAAGCTGTTTAGGGCATTGCATCTTTCTAAACAACTCCAAAAAAATGAATATATTTGGCTACAATTTCCAACACAAAGTCCCAGACCAAAGAGGAATTAAATTAGTAGACCTTGATTACCTCAAGATTAACTAATCTAGAAAATCCACTGTCCATAATGCCTTACTGGAGTTAGGGGAACAAACTGTTATAATTTATAAAATAGTATTGTAGAATGTTCATTCATCTGAAGTGGGTCATTGTGGTGGAAAAGGAAAGGTACTATCATGTCATGTTTCCACTACCTGTCACTAAAATGCCATGTGTTTAAGTCACAAAGATGTGATTTTTCACTAAAACTGGGGGGCTGGGGGGGGGAGAGGAAGTCTAACCAGTTCTTTGTTGCTTACTAAAAATATCTTAAAACTCAATTTAATCACTGAAGTCACTCTGAAAGTGGGCCCACCAAGAGTCATGCTCCTGGTGAAACAATTGTGGTGGCCATTATTCATTCACAAAAGAAAACCTTAAAAGAAAACGCAAAATATACAATGAAATTCCCAAGAAGTAGAAAAATCAGTTTTTCCAATGTCAATATTTTCTGTAACTAAGAAATAATAGGAACTCTATTTTTGCTTTGTTAGTGTGTGTGTTTTCTCTTTTGATCTAAGACTGAATCACTTTCTGGCTTCATTCAGAATCCACTGAGGCCCAATGGGAAGTTAGCTGTTTTTTTGCAGAGTTTCACGCACTAGAAAAACCATGGCTCTGACTCATTGCTATCGTGTGTCCTGCGTGTAGTCAGTAAAGTCTGTGGAAAGTCAGGAAACAGCACTTGGCCCTGGTTATCTAGTGGATTTTCCCATATTTTACATTAACTTGGAAAATGTTGCTACCCAGCATTGGAAAATGTGACTGCCCAGAGCTAGTAGGCGTTGGGATAGCCCAGTTCCATTCTTAAACCTTCCAGTCAGTGGCCCTAGGTGACCAACTTCACCTCATTGGGCTTAGTTTTCTCAATTTTGTCTTTTACTTATTTTTTTAAAAAAAAATGAAACAGGGCAAATAGTGGAGGTGGGGATTCATGAGATCATGCCTGTGAAGTTTTAAAGAAAATAGAAACAGGTGGTAAAATCATTAAAGCTCATAAAAAGCTCCTGTCCCTAAGGTTTTTCATGGCAGATGATTATCAGTCATTTGACATGATGAAGTTACCAATGGGTGGCCTCTCAGGTACCTTTCTAAATTTTAGGTCAAAAAGAGAGTTTGTTTCATCAGGAAGGTCAAACAGAAAGCAGAAAGCAGCTGTCTGGTAGGAGCAATCCTCCAACCAGACTGTACCCTCAGCTGACATCTATCATCCCCAGTGACTCTATGGGACATCGGTCAGCAGGCAGAGCATGTCATTTTCCATCTCCCACCACGTGGGATCTAAAATTCCTGAACAAATGCAATCACTTGGTGCTCAATCAAGTAATGTCTAGTTACTATTTTGATTAGTTTCAATAACTTTAAAAGGTTTCATTTTGGACTACCATGTTAGCAAAAAAAAAAAAAAAAAAAAAATGGCATGCTAATTATAAAGGATGTGCCAAGATGGACGTGTTTACGTACTACTAGTAGAAATGTAATCAACACCTTTCTGAGAGCCAATTATGGCACCATGAAAGCCCTTAAGACTTATGCATATCTTTTTAGCTTTTCCCTTCCTCAGAATCTATCACAAGAAAATTATCAAGATCGTGAAGAGAATAAATGGAAATAAGTCAAATGTTGAACAAGAGAATGAATAAACAACACAGGCACAACCAGACAATGAAATATGATGAAGATGCCATTAAAAAGTATATTTGCAGCCGGGTGCGGTGGCGCACGCCTGTAATCCCAGCACTTGGGAGGCTGAGGCAGGAGGATCGCAAGTTCAAAGCCAGCCTCAGCAATGGCGAGGCACTTAGCAACTCAGTGCAACCCTGTCTCTAAATAGAATACAAAAAAGGGCTGGGGATGTGGCCCAGTGGTCAAGTATCCCTGAGTTCAATCCCCGGTACCACCAAGAAAAAAAAAGAAAGTATATTTGCAAACAACTATATAATTCATGTTAAATTGGGGGGGGGGGGGGGAAAACAGGTATGAAAATATCTAGTCAATGATACCAACCTTGGTTAAATGCAATTTAGCCAGAGAGAACAATAATCACTTAGGATGAGTCAACAGTAACACAGGTCCTTCTCTGGTAATAAAACAGGCCCATCAACAGCTGGCCATCCTGTGTCCTTATTACCACATCCAGTCATATGTCTCTCTGGATGACATGTCACCTGCCTCGTCTGGCCTCCTGGGCTGAGAGTTCCCTGCAGGCAAGAACTGGTCTAAATATTACTTAGTACAACAAGCAATTTATTTAGCTCCAGCACCCTGGGGATGCTTATTCGGTTTTGCTCAATTCATGACATGTCATTTGGCTTGGAAAGTCCAGATGGCAAGTGAGACCTTCTTTGAAAGAAAATACAGACGCCTATGGCATGCCCATTTCCTTTCCGCATTAGCATGTGGCCACTACCTTGGGGGACCCTTTGCATTCCTTGCTGGCTCACTCACTCACAGGGATGGCCAGCTGTGGGCCTACCCCAGCCCTCATTTCTGAAGCACCCAGGGGACAGAGGAAATGCCAGGAGGCTTGGAATTCACTGAAGCTAAACCCCGGCCCTCCCAGGAAAACAGCCCCTAGCAAGGCCTGCTTCCCCACCTCCACCTGGGCCCCCAAGGCTGTCCTCTGCAGAGGCCTGAGCAGTCCCTCTGGATGAATGCCATCCTAAACAACTTGTGGCCACCTCCTGCTCTGCGAGGGATCCCACCTCTGTTTTCCTTCTCTAGAACCTGTTTTCTCTGGCACCATGGTACCCCCCCAAATTCCTGGCTCTCTTAAAAGACATGATGTTGAAACTCGGTTCAAATAGCCCCCACAGTCCACACACTGTTTGTGCTGTTCTCTCTGTCCCTCTCTCTCTTACACACACACACACACACACACACACACACACACACAGGAAATTCAGAAGGTCATATGATCCATCTCCCTGTGTTTAGGCAATGATAATAGTAATAGCTGATAGCTGATAGTTTTTGAAAACTTAAGGTCTTTCTCTGGACTACTCAATGAGACAAGCTGCCAGGAGTGGTGGCGCACGCCTATAATCCCAGCACTTGGGAGGCTGAGGCAGGAGGATCGCGAGTTCAAAGCCAGCCTCAGCAATGGCGAGGCACTTAGCAACTCAGTGAGACCCTGTCTCTAATAAAATACAAAATAGGGCTGGAGATGTGGCCCAGTGGTCCAGTACCCCTGAGTTCAATCCCCGGTACCAAAAAGAAAAATGAGACAAGCTCTAGTGCTATTCCTTCTGACAGCGGAGGAAAGAGGTTGCAAGAGCTTAAGGAATTTTTCCAACGTTCCCCAACTACCCAAGGCCTCGGACCCACGCAGCGTGACTCTGGAGCCCCAACTACATTAACGCAAAGTCCACGGGCTGCAACAGGCTACAGCATCTCTGGCATTGGAAGACTTTTAGGGAGTCCTCCAATGAACCACTGAGACACACCCGGAGGAGGCTCATTTCTGGCAGCACATCCCAGGAGAGCTGAGAGCAGAGCGATGGAAAGGCCCCAGCGCAGGGTCTGCTGAACTAATAGAAAAGCAGAGGAACGAGGCTGCAAGGGCCGCAGAATCCACCTGCCAGACAGCACTGCCCTCGCTCTGGAAAAACCAGAACAGAGTGTGGCAAAGTTTCTAGTCCTCGCCACTGCCAAGAACCAGTCGGCGCCCAGTAAGAACACTGTCTTCAGCAATCCCACTCTGCCAACGAAGCCTTTCCCCTCCCCTGCTCCCCCAATGCACCCTGTGTGGGGTTAGTCCACATCAACCCCCGACGCATTATATTAATGTCATCATGCACCATCCAGTGGCTTATAAACGAAGGCCTCCTGCCAGAGAGCTGGAGAGCAGAAACAGGGTGGGGAACCTTGAGTCATCCTACCCTCCCTCCTTCCTCTCTGAGCGACACTCTTTTTCCCTCTCTGAATTTTATGTGCAACCAGCAATCAAGACAGGAAAACAAGCAAAGTTTTACACACTGACAAAATGCTGATTTGTCTATTCTATTAATAATACAAAATCTCAGCAAATGCAAATGGCATTACATGAATAATTCCACAAAAACTTAAATCCAAACTCAACGTTTCCATCTGAATTGAGATTTCCAGAGACTTCTCCATTAATATTGTCAGCACTGATTTTGTAAAAGGGATGGACCATCCCTTTTACGGCGACTTTCCCTGTATTTCCTAAGGGAAAATGATGTGGACACTAAAAAAACTAACAAAAACAACATCAGGAGGCTGAGGCGGGAGGATGGCGAGCTCAAAGCCAGCCTCAGCAACTCTGCAAGGCCCTAAGCAACTCAGTGAGACCCCGTCTCTAAATAAAATACAAAATAGGGCTGGGGATGTAGCTCAGTGGTTAAGTGCCTCTGAGTTCAATCCCCAATACCAAAATAAAATAAAATAAAAATATATATATCAAAAAAAGAATTATGAAGTCTTTTATTCTGCTATGTTGCACATCTTAGCACAAGAATACCCACAATTATATATTTACACATATTTCTGCCTCACAGTTAAATGCATACCTTCTTTAAAGAAGACTAAACAACCATGATTTCAACCTGCTTCAAATCGGGATGATTTCTTAGCACTAACTTCAGAAAAATGATGCAAAATATAAGTAAGTAAGACCTTGAAAAAGTTGTGGACTTATAACATGGAAGAAATAATTCTTAGAAAAATGTAAATACAGATATAAATATCACCCACACCAATTTCAAGATAGTAAAGGAAATGGCTAAGTGATATACTAAGTAACTTTGGTTTTGGAAAGAAAAATCACACACATTTCAAGTAATATTAACAAACTAGAAAACTTTGGAAGAATGCAAAGATATTCCCAATCTTCAAGATAGGGGAAGTTAGTCTGCTAAACAAGCTGATGGTGTTCATTAGCTTTCTGTTACTATAAAAAATACCTGAGATAATCAACTTACAAAGATAAAAGGTTTATTTTGACTCATAGCTTCAGAGGTATCAGTCCATGGTTGACTGGCCACATGTTTCTAGGCCTGTTTCAAAGCAGCACATATGGCAGGGAGCAAATGGAAACCCAAACTGTTTACTTCATTGCCAGGAAACAAAAAAGAGGAGGAGGAAGGGTAAGCCTTCAATGACCAGAAGACTTTCATTAGGCCCTACCTCTTAAAGTTTCCACCAACCCCCAACAGGGTCAAGCTGGGAACTGAGCCTTTAGCATACAGGCCTTTGGGGCACATTCAAAATCCAAATTATAACAATGGTCCTTACTGTAATAATGGGACATATGAAAATAGAGGCGGGAGGTCTAGGGGCTTGGAGTGGAGCTCAATGGTAGAGCTCTTGCCTAGCATGTGTGAGGCTCTGGGTTTGATTCCCAGCACTGAAAAAAAAAAGAGGGGGAAATCTATAAAAATGAGAAAGGTAACAGAATCAAGCTGAGAAACAAGATAGATTTATAAGGAAAAATTAAAGAGGGCTAACTAGGTCTTTTTCTGTAGAAATTTCAGATGAATGTTAAACGGAACCTTTTGAGCACAGAAGAGAAATTGACTCTCCATAATTTATTTCCTTAATTTCAACTGAATTTGGCCATCAAAGAAGATCTGAAAAACCTCAAAACTGTCTACACAGGCAAAGCCAAATGGAGCATTAAGGCCATCAATCACTCAACTCATCATGACAAAGGCCTGCCACACCAAGACTCAGAGGGTTTTCCAAGGAAACTATCCAAAGTCAAATTCATGGGGAGCCGCTGATACATTTTCTTCAATGCTTTGCCTAAAACATTCCAAAACAATGATGAAAGCTTAGCAGAAAACTTCCAGAGAGGTGCCTTGAAAAAATTGCAAAAAGTTTGAAAAAATGCAAAACAATTGTATAGAATATATGTCTCCCATTGAATATGAGATTATGAGGCATAAGAGATACTATGTCTCATCAAATTTTCTCTGATATAAGGAGGCTGATTCATAGTGGGGTTGGGATGGGGAGCATAGGAGGATTAGAGGAACACTAGAAAGGTCAATGGAGAGGGAGAGGAAAGGAGGGGGCAAGGGGGCAAAAAGAAAAAAAAAAAGATGGTAGAATGAGATGGATATCATTACCCTAAGTACATGTATGAAGACACGAATGGTGTGAATATGCTTTGTATACAACCAGATATATGTAAAAATGTGTTCTATATGTGTATTATGCATTGTAATGCATTCTACTGTCATATACAACAACTTCGAATATAAAATAAATAAATAAATATGTTGTTTTAAAAAAAAAAAAAAGTCAAGCCAGGACTCCTGTGGCCAACCACTCTCCCCAGTTATTTCCTCAACTACAGAGGAGAAAGAAGATCTCAAAGATAAAACATGCCATAACCAATATGCCCACTGCACATGGCCTGCTGTGTTGTTGTTTTTTTTTAGTTGTAGTTGGACATAATACCTTTATTTTATTTACTTATTTTTACTTGGTGCTGAGGATTGAACCCAGGACTGCACACATGCTAGGCGAGTGCTCTACAGCTGAGCCACAACCCCAGCCCCCTGCTGGGTTCTTCATACTGTGAGTTCACTGGAAGACACAGGGATTTTGCAAAATATAAAGTTTACCACAACTGTCATCGGGAAATAAACCAGCTAAGACTTAGCCAACCTAATAAATACGTCCCTCCTTTTCCACCACCTCCAGTCTCTTTCCCTCGAGTTTAAAGTATGAGAAAATTTAAAGGTTAAGGAACTGAACTTTTCTTTTATTAGATTATGGTTCTCAGACATTTAAGATTTCAGAAAACTATACTTTCCCAATAATCAGGAAACTGGATCAGAGTTGCCAACCCTTAATCTTTAAAGTAAGGTCAGTCCATCCATACTAGCATATTATCTCCATCATTTCATGGAAGAAAGGGTATCTTATCATCAGAAAATAGGAAAGATAGAACATCAAGGGGAAAAAGGGACAGTCCCTTCCATGTAATACATTTGGATTTTTTTTTTTTTTTTTTCATTTTATTCCAAGCCAGTGAAAATTTTGTCATGGGCCAGCAGGGAGCAAAAGTGGTATAAAGCAGATTCTCAAAGTGTGGGCCTTGGGCCAGCAGCAGCAATATCACCTTGGGAACTTGTTAGAACTATAAATCCTCAAGCCCTGACAACTCCGGGATAAAGCTTAGTAATTTATGTTTTATCAGGCCTTCCAGATGATCTCAGTGCGGGATAAGTTTGAAAAAACACTGGTATAAAGCATATGATTTCAGAATTCAGAAATACAAAAGAAAATATAGTTAATGTGTCTTCCCAAACAAAAGATGACAAAAATTTAGTCTGAAATATATGTTTACAACAATGGGACAAAACATTTAAGTCAGAACTATCCCAAACCTGAGAAATTAAGATGCACAAACATAAGCAAATAACCAGCAACTTTTTCCTCAAACACACAACAACACCATCACTATCACCACCACCATCATCATCACCATCATCATCACCATCACCACCACCATCTTCATCACCATCATCATCCCCATCACCATCAGCACCACCATCTTCTCATCACCATCATCATCACCATCATCACCACCATCAACACCACCATCATCTTCACCACCATCAACATCACCATCAACACCACCATCATCTTCACTACCACCATCATCATCACCACCTTCATCATTATCACCATCATTATCACGACTAGCACCATCATCATCACCTATCATCATCCCCATCACCATCACCACCACCTTCTTCTTCATCTCCATGATAATCACCATCACCACCATCTTTTTCATCACCATCATCACCATTATCACCATCAACATCATCATCACCATCATCATCACCATCATCAACACCACCATCATCTTCACCACCACCATCCCCATCATCTTCACCACCACCATCCCCATCATCTTCACCACCACCATCCCCATCATCATCAGCACCACCATCATCACCACCATCATCATCACCACCTTCACCATTATTGCCATTATTGCCACCAACATCATCATCATCACCATCATCCTACACCAGTCAGGAAAGGGAAAGAGGCCTAACTTCTGTAGAATGCTCCATCTTGCTCAAATCCACACTCAGGCCCCCAGAACTGCCCCAGAGTGGGCAAGGAGAGAATCTCAGCCCCATCATGAGGCAAGTTTAGAAAAGGGGAGTTGGAAGACATTCAAAAACTCTTTCCAGGGAAAGCAAAAACACAGGAGGGCCAAACACGAACGAGCAAGGGATGCGTCGAAGAGAACAGGAGGGGGAGGTAGCTGGAAAATCCAGTGCCAAACACCCCCGTTTCACCACAGCCTGTTTTCATTAGATCCACCCCAGGCATCTGCTACGACTCACAATTGGCTTCATTTCTCACAGGCACCGATTCCACTTTTCTCCCTCTAATGTCTATGAGGTGTGATGCGCATGCGGAGCTCACTGGGGAAAGCGGGCAGTTGCTGGTGTCCCCCCTGCTCACCCCATCCTCAGCCACCAATGCCACCAGCTCACACTGCAGGTGGGGTCCCAGGAAATGCCAAGAGATGAACACTGAGATAAAAACAAAGTCCCCTGCCATCAAGAGGTTGTCGGAGCCTGGTCTTCAGTCTTCTCCTCTGTTTCTCTAACCAATTTTCACCTGAAACACCAGTCCACAGTGACAAACTCAAACCCCAAGCACGACTGACCAAAAGCCATCAACAGATTGTCCTGTCCTTTCTTTTAGAGTCATTATTTTGATTCCTGTTTCTGTAACTGTATCAACAACATGGGCAGGGAGAACATCACGGCAACTTTAAACGCATTCCCAACATTATTTCTACTGAAAATTCCACAGCGGGTCAACACAGTGGCATCTCACTAAGGCACTCACAGGGACTCCTGCCATCTCCCACCTCTGCTCTGTGAGGCAAAGGCCCATCAGTGGCCCTGCTGCAGGCACCTGCCCAGCAAACAGGCAGCTGCCTCTGCCAGGCTGCGCGAGACGGGGAGCGCGTCACGAAGGCACACGGCACGTGCACAGTCAGCCGCTCTAAGGTAACGTCCAAATTCTTTTCAAACCAAAGTCAGACACTTCTGAGTTCAGGTCCTCACATTCCACCAATGCTCAGATATGTGCTCAGATATGCCCACGGAATAAGAAAACAAGACACAGAAGGCTGTCTGCTGGCCTACTGTGCGTCAGGAGACAGTGTGCCTAGCATGAACAAGGCCCTGGGTTCAACCCCCAGCGCCGAAAGAAAACAAGCCTAAAAACTAAAAAAGAGCCAGGCGCAGTGGTGCACGCCTGTAATCCCAGCAGCTCGGGAAGCTGAGGCCGGAGGATCACGAGCTCAAGGCCAGCCTCAGCAATTTAGTGAGGCACTAAGCAACTCAGTGAGACTCTGTCTCTAGATAAAATATTTTAAAGTGGCTGGGGATGTGGCTCAGTGGTCAAGCACCTCTGGGTTCAATTCCCAGTATGTAAGTATGTAAGTACACACATAAAAGACACCATAGGCGGGCTGGGGCTGGGGCTCAGAGGTAGAGTGCTCGCCCTCGCATGCTTGAGGCACTGGGTTCAATCCTTAGCACCACATGAAAATAAAACACAGATATTGTGTCCACCTATAACTAAAAAATAGATTTTTTTTTTTAAAAGACACTACAGGGTAGGCAAAGGCCATCTCGTGCCTCCCAAGGAGGATCACCCGCTATCAAGACTGGCGCAAACACCCCGTGAGCTGACATTCAGAGAAGCAACGTAAGGGGAGCTGACAGCCTCATGAATGAGCGATCCAGGTGTGCTTCCCAACATGGGATGGGATCTGTGAAGACGGGAGGGTACTGGCTCACTAGGCACATTCTAGCAGCATCACAGACATACAGAGGCCACCACAACAAACTGTCACACCTGCCTCCTTTGGCAATTAGTCAAATTCAAGAAGACCAAGGACACTGAGAAAAAGCTGCAGAGATTGGCCAAAAATCATCAGTAAAAAAAAAAAAAAAAAAAAAAAAAAATGACAGAGTAAAGGAATCTCTTTCAAGATAAAACTGAGGCTTAACAGGCTCAGGCTAGACCCGATGGTCTAGAATTGCCCTTGCTCTGGTCACAACATTTGGATGTATGTCATTTAGCTAAGAGGGAACTACTGCTGTTGCCACTGCCTTATCATGAGGCACGTGTCCTCCTTTGATTTGTGAGACAACCAAAAAACTCTCAATCCACTTTCCTCAGGGAGCAGCCCTCCAGACACGGGGACAAATAAGAGTCTGTCTGTGCAAACCTGGAGAGGAAATCAGGAATATGTTCAGCTTTGGTTAAACTGTCTTTCCCTTCAAGAACTTTTGGGGCAGGAGGTAGGTGAATTCTCCAAAGCCCTGCCTTTCCTGCCTGCCTCCAATTACCCTCTCCACATCCAGTAACCGGATGGCATCACTTATAAGACACATAGAAATATACACACTCAAGAAAATGCACATGTTTACACAAACACACACCAGAAAATGGCATCTCTGGCTTGTAACCCCCAACATCTTGCTCAAAATTATTACTAAATTCAATCTGTCAAGAAATATTGCCAGGCGAGGTGGTGCATGCCTGTAATCCTAGTGGCTAGGGAGCCTGAGACAGGAGGATCACAAGTTCAAAGACAGCCTCCGCAATTTAGCGAGACCCTAAGCAACTCAGTGATACCCTGTCTCTAAATAAAAATACAAAAAAGGGCTGGATGTGGTTCAGTGGTTGAGTGTCCCTGAGCTCAATCTCCAGTACCAAAGAGAAAGAAAAATTGATTTCAATGTGGCCTGCAAGTTAACCTGATGAGAATGATGTCACATCCCTAGGAAAATAAAAAAATACGCATTCACAGTTCAAGTAACATGGATACAGAAGATGCAGAATGGCCATGCAATGGAATACTATGTGGCCATAGAAAGGAAATTCTAATGCGTGCTGCAACATGAATAGTCCTCGAAGACATGTCAACAGGGAAAGAAGCCAGACCCTAAAGAACAAATTCTTTATGATTTCACTTCTGAGGTACCTAGAATAGATAAAACTCACAGAGACAGAAAGTGGAATAGAGGTTAACAGGGACTGGAGGGGAAGGAATTGGGCAGGGCAGGGGTGCACTTATTGCTTAAAATCACAGAGTTTCTATTTGGGACAATGAAAATGCTTGAAAATAATGATGATGGCCTGCACAGCACCGTGCATATAAATACTGCCACTGAATCATACACTTAAAATGGTTAAAATGACAGAATTTATGTTACAACTATTTTTTTTAAATTTTAATGTTTATTTATTTGCTTTAGATGTGCACAATGCAATGCATTTATGTTTACGTGGTGCTGAGGATCGAACCCGGGCCGCGCACGTGCTAGGCGAGCGCTCTACCACTGAGCCACAATCCCAGCCCCTGTTACAACTATTTTATAGAATTAATAATATACCAAAAATCATCAAATAGTACTCCTTAAGTGAATGGACTGTATGGTCTCTGAATTTATGCCACAGAGAAGCTATTTTTTAAAATGAAATAAATTTCTAGAGTACAAGAGGGCCTCCTGACCACCCTGACTAAAACAGCATCCCCCTTCGGTCCCCTTATTCCCGGTCACAGCATTTATCACAAGTGTGGCTGGTTTATTTGTGTCTGTATCCGCAGCCCAGCATCCTTCCCCCTCCTGCCACGAGTAGAGGGGTCTCATCCGTGGTGACAGGGACCATTGCTAATTGGACTCCCAGCAACCTCGCCTGGCGAGTACTAAATAAACATTTATAGAAGGAGTAAATGAGCTGAGTGAATAAGTAATGAGGAAAAGCAAGAAGGGAGAAAAATCACGAGAGAAAAACAATACAAATTGACTTGAAAGGACAAGTCCAGGGAAAGGCCAAGGAGTGAGGACATGTCACATGCTACATACTATATATGGCAACTGAGTTGAAAATGAAGGTGTGCCCTTCTCGGGCTCACCCCAGCCCAGCCACACCCACCTGACCCTGAGCCCCACGGGCAAATGAACCATTCTCAGGGGCAAGATCTGAGAACGCACCTGACTTTGGTTTGGATAGTTTCACCAGCAAATGCCTGTAACCACAAGCATCCTGAGATCACAGTGGTGATGTTTCAAACATAGCATTCAAAGACTCAAGAGTCAGCAGTCCATGTCCCCAAGGGAGGAGTCTAGTTTTTTTTTTTCCCCCAGAAGATCTATTTGGCGGGGGAGGGAGGGAAGCACTGAGAACACGAACCATTGAAAAATCACTGATTAGAAGCTGGAGATGGTCTGACGTGTAATAGTCCATCAACCAGCATTTCCTCCGCCACATCTCCGATGCCTGCCTGTGTGACAAGAGCTGGGAAAGCCAACGCAGCCTCTGCCCTGCCTTTGGTGCCCTGTGGAACCTTCTAGAAAAAGGGGTTATACCATAAAATAATGAAGGAGGGAGCTGGAGACCAGAGAGTCATAGAGAAGATGAAGATGTGAAACAAAAAAGCAGATAGGGTTGGGGGAAGAAGGGATGGATGGAGATGGTTAACACAAACAGTTCAGGGGGCTGAAACTTGAAGTCTAAGGTGGGGACAACGAGAAAAGAAAGAGTGGGAAAGCAACCTGGTCTGGGATGATCTGCTGAGGTTTTCTTCCCTAGCAATGGCCAACTACTGAGGAATGTTAAGCCGGAGTTTGAGTGACATGATCTTATGTGCATATTAGCTCTGCCCCTTGTCTCTCACCCTTTGTCCCTGCTCCCTCAGCCCTTGGGTGATTTTCCCTCTCCAGAAGGTGTTACCATCTCCAGTTTTCTTCTCAGGCTCACAATGAGCATGAGCTAACAGACTGGACACTAGGCACTGGACTCCAGAGCCATGCTCTTTCCTCCAGGCTAAGGAAAAGTTGCGGAGAGGTTTAGCCAGGACCGTGAGACCAAGAGAGGCGGGTAGCTGGTGATACGCGGATGTTAGAGAAGCACTGCAGAATCTAGGGACATCCAAAAAGGACAATAGGCAGTGGGACAAAGGGAGAGGAGATGGCAAATGGGAAATGCTGGGGGGCGGGAGAGGTAGCTGAAGAAGCAGGGCCACCTGCTTCTTCTGAGTATGGGAGACCCCTGAAGAAGGAGCCTTCCAGCCAGGCGCGGTGGCGCACGCCTGTAATCCCAGCACTTGGGAGGCTGAGGCAGGAGGATCGCGAGTTCAAAGCCAGCCTCAGCAATGGCGAGGCACTTAGCAACTCAGTTGAGACCCTGTCTCTAATAAAATACAAAAAAAGGGCTGGGGATGCAGTGGTCGAGTGCCCCTGAGTTCAATCCCCGATACCAAAAAAGAAAAGAAAAGGAGCCTTCCTTAAAAAGAAAAGCCTGCAGTTTAGAGAGGCAAAGTTGCAACAGAGTCACTTTGGCAGGCCTCAATCTCCTGTGCAGAGAGGAAGAGAAAACAGGCAACGAGCAAGTAGGGAAAAGGGCTGGAACAGCCCAGGAGGACATGTAAGGGACCACTAGAGAAGATGTACGGCAACGGAGGACGCCGGGCAGAGCTAGAAGCGTGATTGTGCAGAGTGTCCAAAAGCTTAATTAAAGAAAAATAAATACATAAATCTTATGTCGGGTATTGACTTGCATCTTCTTTTACTTATTTTACTATTTCGTTCCTTTACACTTAACTTGTTAATATCTAGAATTTCTTTGGTGTTGATGAGACGTGATGATTACTATCTAGCGATGAAACTGATTCCCCAGCGGGTATGTGGAAGCAAGTAGGGGCTTTGTGGTTTGTCACAGGACTGCTATTGGGTGGTAGCAGTTAGGGACGCTGACTGTCCAGATGAGCAAAGCCCAGACCTGAGCTAGGACGAATGCTCTTGGCCAAATGCCCATAGGTTCCCCACGGAGAGACACAATGAGTTGTTACTTCCAACTAGTTCACTCTGAGCCAGGCATGGTGCACGCCTGTAATCCCAGCACTTGGGAGGCTGAGGCAGGAGGATCGCAAGTTCAAAGCCAGCCTCAGCAATGGCGAGGCACTTAACAACTCAGTGAGACCCTGTCTCTAATAAAATACAAAAAAGGGCTGGGAATGTGGCCCAGTGGTCGAGTGCCTCTGAGTTCAATCCCCAGTACAAAAAAAAAAAAAAAAAAAAAAAAAAAAAAAAAAATCCAACTAGATCACTCTTAACCCCACGACCATGTGATTTATTCACACATTCAATTATACATTTGACAAGTAAGTCTTGAGTGGCTCCTCCACGCCCGGCACCCTTGACCGCACTGGTACAAACAAGTCAGGCACCATATCATGGGCTCTTTCCTTGCAGATTTCAAAACATTCACAGAGAAATGCGATCTCAAAACAGCTTTGAAATTCATAAACAACTTTAAAGGACTGGCAAATTATTGCTAAGCAGGAGTCCTGTTGGTCCTGATAAGAATTTCTTGTAATAAACACTTAACTACACATGTAAATATTAAAGCTAAGTGTTTGCTCTTGGGAGAAGGTTAAACAGCATGACCACATCGTGTTGAGACTACAAGTTTGCTTAGCAAACTCCTTTTTCATGGAGACTATCTCCAGCAAACCTCGCCCACCCCTGTCGATTGTCACTAGACATCCCAAATTTATGGGGGTCTCTATTAATGAGGTTTTGACACTCGGGCACCTACAGAACAAGGCAATTACAGGTGTTAATTGTTCTGTGCTTAGAGCCAACAGACTGTGGATAATTTTTTAAGATAGCTGCTTAGGACTGTGAGCACATGGGTCAATACACAGTCCAAGCAGAACAGTGGAGTTTTGTCGCTAGTTCCTTGCCTGCCTCTGGGCTGGACATAAGAGGGCTGTGTATTACAGTCCCGTCATGGTGGGACATGACACCAGGGCTCGCTGACTGAAGCAATAGTTTTCTGGGCCCTAAATCTGTACTGGACCAAAGTCCTTCATTCTCTGACCATGAGCAGGTGAAACTCTTTAGGACTACAAAATGGGCTGGCTGGACTGGAGCTAGCTAGCTATGGATGTCCCCAAAGGCAAGAGTGGGGGCAACTTTTTGTCAGTATTTCAAAAGGCCCAACAGAAACCACATAGCTACCTATAATATGGCACAGGCTAAATCACATTGGCTTTGGGCTAGACTTAAATCAAGGCAATGTGCAGTAGCCATGATGATACCCCAAGAACAGAAAGCCCTCTATGCCAGCTAGGTCTGCCCTTTATCAATGAAAATAGAAGGGGAATGAATCAATGTTCAGAAATAATTTAAAAATTGGTCTCTAAAATCCCTTATGTTGCAAAACTCCATGATTTTAACTTTCACAGGAAGTTCATACCAGGATAACCCAGGGGCTGGGTCTGTAGTTCACTGTGGAGCGCTTGCCTAGCATGCTTAAGTTCCTTTCCAGCACACCAGCACCCACAACAACCAACCAAACAAAGGGTAACTCAATCTTAAGGTGGCCCTGCACAATGCTTAACAGTAAGAGTTTTCTCTCTTAGCTTTCCTACACTTGTTTAAATCTTTGCAACTAACTAAAAGTATGTTTGTTTACAAGGTGTGCCATAGTTTCAAAAAGAATTAGATGCTCCTGGATAGTCTCTGAAGCTATTAACCCATTCCATCCCAACATCCCATATACAGGACACCTATAAAAACTTAGATTGAGTAGTTTTATAGGTGCCCTATAGGCAGGACCATGGGACACGATGGGTTAACTATGGGTTAAGGAAAGGTCTGGATTTGATGAATTAGCAATTGTTTCTTCAAATTCTTATTCTTTAAAAGTTTAAGTAACTAGATGTACCCTACACACGCACTTTTTTTTTTTATCCTTCTTTTTTTCAAAAGCAAAAGGAAAGTTTTCAATTGGCCCCAATGCCATCACTGGCCACAAGACACCACAAACTGGGAAGCCAGGGAGGGCCCTGTTCTGTGACATGGGTGAGTCTCAGGTCCTTACCAGTAACATTAGGACCATACCATCCTGCTTTGAGGCCTACTATTGAGAACAGTTGAGATGCTTAAGGAAAAAGAAAAACCTTAACAGTTCAAAGCACTATATTGTGGAGTTTATTATAATACAGATTATTATTAACATACCATTATTTTGTTTGGTTTTTGTGGTACTGGGGACTGAACCCAGGGCACTCTACCACTGAGCTACACCCTCAGCCTTTTTTAAATTTTACTTTAAGGCAGTGTCTTGCTAAGTTGCCAAGGCTGACCTCAAGCCATAATCCTGCCTCAGCCTCCTAAATAGCTGGGATTACAGACATGCAAATAATAAACTACTAAAGTTTCTGAATTTTTGCAAATTAATTTTTGTTTTGTTTTGTTTTGCTTTTGCTTGTTTTGGGGATCAATTTCAGGACTTCACACTTGCCAGGCAAGACTTCTATCACTGATCTACAGTCCCAGCCCAATCAAATATTCTTAAACACACTAATAAAAGGGCTTTTAATCCCCATTCTCCATAGAAATTCTATAGCATACCCTTTCATAAATGGAAAATAAATCTTTTAGAAAGTCAGTTCTGAATTCCAGATTGATGTTTATTTTTATTTGCTTATTTTTTATCTGTTCTTTTTTAGATATACACGACAGTAGAGTGTATTTTGACATACATACATACATGGAGCATAACTTATTCTAATTAAAATTCCATTCTTGTGGGTGTACATGATGTGGAGTTCCACTGGTCGTGTTTTCATAATGAACATAGGAAAGTTCTGCCCAATTCATCCTACTCTTTCCTATTCCTCCCTCCCTCCCTTCCCTTCATTCCCTCGTCTTATCCAATGAACTTCTATTCTCCCCCACCCCTCATTGTGTTTTAGCATCCACATATTAGAGAGAACATTCGGCCTTTGGTTTTTTAGGATTGGCTTATTTCATTTAGCATGATAGTCTCCATTTCCACCCATTTACCAGCAAATGCCATAGTAAAATTTATGCCTCAGTAAAATTCCACTGGTACATATACCATATTTTCTGTATCCATTCATCTGTTGAGGGACAGCTAGGTTGGTTCCATAGCTTGGCTAGTATGAATTGAGCTGCTATCGACATTGATGTGGCTGAGTCACTGTAGTATGATGATTTAAATTTACAGTGTTTATTTAAGACCTGTCTCTGTAATGACTGGAGAGAAATTGTTTTAAATGCCCACCATGCCAGGAACTGGGCTAGGAAACTCCATCTCACGGGATCCTCACAAATAAAAATGGGACCTACTATCAACGTTACACAAGAAAAATGCATAGACACAAAGCGGGAACTCATCCAAGGCCCTGTGCACATGAAGGGCTAACAAGGGCCACCTAAAGCTAGAGAAGTGTCTTCAGCCTTGCACTGTTCCATGCTGATGTCCACGGGTGGCAAGTGGGTGACAGTTGACGTGGGGCACTTCCAAACACCAGCCCCACGCCCGTCATTGCACTGGCTTCAGGTGCCCATGTTGGTCCTTGACCAGCTTTTTCCGTTTTTTCCTTCCTCCCAGGGCTTGTTCCTCTCCTTTCCACACATTATAGTCCTGGCTCCTTTTTGGCTGACAAACAGATCAACGGAAATTGCTTAAGTCAATAATGGAGGCAAAAAGCAAGCAAATGAGACAAAGCCAACCAGCCAACCACCACCTTGCTTCCTGTCTTTCCACCAGAAAAATATATCTATTCGTCTGATGGATCTGTTCACCTGAGCACCTGGTGGGGGCCTGGGGGGCCATGTGACTCTAGGAATTCAGAATCAGTTCCTTTCTCCCACTCGAACCTGCTCCTGTGTGCATCCTCAGCAGAAGGCACCATCTTTTACCCAATTACACAAGCATCAGACCTCAGCCTTTCCCTCTAGGACTGATGTTCCCAAATCCAAAATGGTCCCAAAGTAGGAAATGGGACTGCGCCAACCCTGTACCTTCCATCTGCCCCATCCTACTTCTCCGCCGGGACTCTCGTCTCTCCCCGGGGGCTTTCGTCTCTCCCCCAGACTCCCCCTTCCTCCACTCCAGAGCAGTTTAATTGGTTCCTCTGACACAATCTTATTCCTTCCAACAATAGCTTCAAAGCAGTGCTTCCAACACACAAAAAGGCTGCTCCCGTTCACCTCCCCAGCCACAGGATAGAATCCAAACTACTAAGTGGCCAAGTCCTTGACAACCCAGGTCCCCTTCCATTCTTCTCTCCGCATTCCCCTCTTCTTGCCTCAACCTCAAAACAGCCCCCCTGTTCTTTCAGCCTCTGTCCTAGGTCCAAAGCCGATCCCCTCCCCTCTGTAGGTGCTGAATTCCTTCCCACCCCTCAGGTGGCAGGCTGGGCACAGCTCCTCCCTGACTCTCTGTTACAAACCCCAAAGCAGCCTGACCACTCCCTTCTGAAGCTCCTGGAAGGAACCTCCCCATGCACACTGCCAGTCCCTCCAGATGTTACATGCAGCCTTCTCCCTGACCCCAGGGCATGGCACTGGCTGTCTTTGGGCCCTCACCACCCAGCACATGCCAGGTGCAAAGTAGCGACTCAGACTAATAAACCAGCTATGCCTGGAGACAACACATAAGGAAAGGGAAGAGATCTGTTAGCTTTACAATATACTTAAATTTGGAATCTGATCTGAGCCTATAAAACATCCTATGAGCAGGGAGAAGAGAGGAGAGAGACTTGTCCCAGAAGGAGAAGAAGAAAGAATACGGAGTCCTCATTTCTTGAAGACTTATGCCATACTTTGGGGGAAGGGAATGATTCCTGTCCACGAAGATGCAGAGGCCACAGTTGGGGATCCCAGGGGAACAAGGCCCATCTCCACACACACTCTGTTCCTCCAAACACAAATGTCTCCAGCCATGACAATTACATTCTAGTACTATTTAGGGGGGATTAGTGGTTGTTGAACCAGCGGCTATTAACAGAAAAAGCTGAGGCCATGCAAAGTCAGAGGAGGAAGAAGGCTGCGAATGTCGATCAGGAGACCTGGGCAGCTTCCAAACCCCGCACTTCTTTGCTGAGGCCTATTATCTTCCAGTGACACAAGCTTTAGTCAAACAATAAAAGAGTAATTCAGGGGCTGGGATTGTGGCTCAGCGGGTAGAGCGCTCGCTTAACACGAGCGCGGCCCGGGTTCGATTCTCAGCACCACATAAAAATAAACGCATTGTGTACAACTAAAGCAAATAAATAAATATTAAAAAAAAAAAAAAAAAAGAGTAATTCAGATGCTGCCCTTTACCCAGCACTCCCCTGCCGGCTCAGACTTGAAGAAGTAAGTTCATGCTCAAGTTTAGGAGGATTAGAGGAACACTAGAAAGGCCAATGGGGAGAGAGGGAAAGGGAGGGGGCAAAAGGGTAAGAAAAAGATGGTGGATTGAGATGGATATCATTACCCTAAGTGCATGCATGAAGACACGAATGGTGTGAATATACTTTGCATACAACCAGAGGTATGTAAAAATGTGCTCTATATGTGTAATATGAATTGTAATGCATTCTACTGTCATATATAACAACTTAGAATTTTAAAAAAAAAAAGCAAAGAAGGAAAAAAATCTTCCCTTAAACTCACTATAAAAGAAAATGAGAATAAATAATTTAGATGTTTTTTTTAAAAAAAAAAAAAAAAAAGTTTAAATGGAAAAGTGGAGCCAGGAAGATTGCTCGTGAAATAAGTAGGAATAAGTTCCCACATTTTAGCCCAGCACCAGCAAAAACACACACAGAAAAATGAAATAAACAGCAAACACATTCCCCATCATGAGAATACTAAGGATGAACTTAAAATTTCAAGTTACTAATGCGTCCCATCCTTAGGGAACTGCTTTCAAAGACTGTCCTGTGAAAACAAAATACTTCTCACTCCCTTCCAATTCCAAGTGCAAACACTCCTGCCTACACATTACCCTGAAGTTACTTCTTAAATTCCTAAAGTCATAACACCCGTGAGGAAATCACATAGGGCTAAGTTTTATTATTTGTTTTCATTCTGTTTCATCAAGTCATGACCAACACTGAACCAGCTAACACCAAACCACGGCTCCTGGGGACATTCAGGGCGAGGTTCCTACAAGCCTCCGGTCACATCGACTGACCGATACATAACCCTGTTCTGTGTGGGTTTATGCTTAAAGATGCCTCGTTAAATGCACGTCACTCATTCGTTATCACTGAACTCGTGGCCACTGGCACCACCTCTCGGAAATGACCCCGGCTAATGTGACACGTGGGTTTTCTAGGTAAGGCTCATCACACCTCCTGGAGCTTGGGAACCCTGGGGCCCTTTGACACTACAGGTGCCCTTCTACCTATTGGTGGGTTTGTGTCCTGAAAAACCTGCCAAAATGGAAAATATTCTACATTGAAAAAGCATGTGGCTTTCCCCAGTGACCACAGGTGGCACCGACTGGGGACTACAGCTGGCTGCCACTGCCCAGCATCGTGAGAAAGGATCTTACTTAATATTGCTAGCCCAAAGAAGATCAGAATCCAAAATCCAAAGTACAGTTTCGACCGCATATGGCACTTTCACACCACTGTGAAGTCGAAAAATCACAGTTCCATCATCCTAAGATAAGGACGGTCCATACATCGGGGCCATTTAAACAGCAAAATGGCCATGGGGAGCACTAACGAGACCGCAGGAAGAACGCCTGTTGACTGTCTGAGAACTGAGACAAGAGGGCAGAGCACTGACTGCCTTGTTGACCTCAGCGGGCAGCAGGCATGTCACCTGGCAACTCGAGTCCCCCTCTGCTCCTGTTCCCAAATGACTGCAAAACCACCTCCAGTGCTATTGGGGGTGGGGGAGTTTGCAGTAATTCACAGTGACCAAATGATTTCACAAATACAGAATCCGGGAGAACTGAGGACATAGCTCATTTCACATTTGCAACATTACTGAGCACCAACAGGCACCACTGTGTTCTGTCCCAGTGGGCATCCCCGTAAAACCAAGCCGTGACACAGCTCCTGTCCTTGGGGAGTCTGCTGTCCAGCAATGACCCTCTCACCTTTTATCCTCCTGAATGTACCTGGGGACCACCTCCCGCTCCTTCAGGCCACTGAGCCTCCAAGAGACATGCGCATGATTTGACAGCCCCCCCCACCGCACCCCCACTCGGGCTTTAATACACCTCCCACAGGGTAGGCTTCCTCCGCTCAAGAAGGACCTGCTGGAGGGACGGCGCTATGGCACACGCCTGTGATCCCAGCAGCTCGGGAGGCTGAGGCAGGAGGATCATGAGTTCAAAGCCAGCCTCAGCAAAATAGAGAGGCCCTAAGCAACTCAGTGAGACCCTGTCTGTAAATAAAATACAAAAAAAAAAAAAGGGCTGGGGATGTGGCTCAGTGGTTAAGCACCCCTAGGTTCAATCCCCAGTACCAGGAAAAAATAAAAATGACCTGCTGGCAAGGAAGAGGCTAATGGCAACAAGGATGCAGGTGGAAGAAGCCCGTGGGATCAGGGAGAGCACAAGGAGGGCCCGCCATGACACCAGTCCAGGCCCCATCTGCTTACTCCGTTACATGCTGTTTCTTTGCCCCTTACGTCAAGAACACAAAAATAGGAAAAGAGCGAATGCTGAAACTTTTTTATCCAAGCCATAACGACTATTCATCTGTGGACACAAAAAGCAATGGGGGTGGGGAGCTCCCTGCATTTCATTAGACAATGTATTTCCAAGTAAATTCTTCATTCTTCTTTTAATATATTTTTGAGATGTATTATTGGACATTTTGATTCAAATGTACAATGATCATTAGCACAATGGCACCTGGATGCAAGAAACCTTTAAATATCTAAATCCTTACTGCCACAGAAATTTAATTTAGATACATATACATATTTTTGGCAAGGACAACTATAATACCAGAGGATAAAATTCTGCGGGAACAGAATATGAATTCAAAAAAAGAAAGAGGTAGAAATTCCGATGGTTGAAGAAGAGCTGCCGGGCGCGGTGGCGCACGCCTGTAATCCCAGCACTTTGGGAGGCTGAGGCAGGAGGATCGCGAGTTCAAAGCCAGCCTCAGCAATGGCGAGGCACTTAGCAACTCAGTGAGACCCTGTCTCTAAATAAAATACAAAAAAAAGGGCTGGGGATGTGGCCCAGTGGTCAAGTGCCCCTGAGGTCAATCCCCGGTACCACAAAAAAAAAAAAAAAAAAAAAAAAGAGCTTATTCTAGGATTTTTTAAATGGATAATGATGGGTATCAAATCTCCATGGCGTTTAGATTCTACTGGTGAGAGCTAAAATAGCAATGTCACTGTTCTATTTAAAGATGCCAATATTTACAATAAGCTTGAAATAATGTCCTTTGCCACCCGTAAGTTATGATGAAAAACCTCAGCTATCAACTCCCAGTGTGAGAGGGGTAGACAGCTTCCCCAAACTATTTTTTAGGGACTAATTGAGCAAAAGGAACTCAAAGGCAGCAAAAAGCAGAGAGACTCCCAGAGGAGGGCCGGGCCCTTCATTCCAGCACATATACTTCAAAAAAAAAGATCCACACAGTGCTTCCTGTGTGTCAGGCATTGTCCCAGGCCCTGGGAGCAGAGGATGGCTAAAACACTTTGCTGCCCTCAAGAAGGAACAGGTAAGACCCACAAGCAGACCTATGTTTTTCAATGCAGTCAGTTAAATTCAGTGTTAGATCCTGGATATAGTGGCCACAGGACCTTTGCTTGGATAAGCAAGAAATAAATGGTGCTATTTGAAAAGCCTTGGGGGGTAAAGAGAAAGCAGCTCTGAGAAAAGTAAGGTTAGTGATTTGGCCCAGCTACCTTGGAAAGGCTCAAAGGGCAGTGCCTGTCTGTTAACAAAGCAGACAGGAAGAGCCGCGGTCCCAGCTCCTGGGGTGTCTGAAAGAAAAGAATACCCGCAGTGAGATAAAAAGCAGCCCCGCTCCTCATTTTTCGTTTAGTATGTTAAAAACAGGAGCATGATAGAAATAAACCATTGAGATGAGATCCAAAAATAATCTTAACTGGGCACCAAAGCTCATATAAAAATTCTTATTTTAATCACTTCTGTAAAGCAGCTGAAAGGTACAGACACGAAAACTCAGCTTGTGAAGCAATCAACTTAATCTGCTTCTTTGAAAGATTAATTAAAACAGAGATTACCGATGGCTGCAGATGAGCTGGGGTCCACTGATAGGGCACAGTTGAGATGAGAGAAAAATTGTTTTCAAATCACACAAACACAGCTGCAGGCCAAACACAGAGATGCTGCTTCAAATCTGCCTCTTCTTAGGCCCAGAATTCAATTCCTAGGGATGATCTTTGAGTTAAAGACCCAAACCTCAGGAAAGGCGTGTGTGGGACTTGACACACCAGGCAAGGGGCCTGCCCTTGCCAGCGGCGGCTGCCTGACCTACTCAGCTGAGGCCCCAACAGCTGCATAAAGGAAAATGCCCAGCCCGGCTGCCAAGAAAGGAGCAATCAACACACTGTTGATCTTAACTCGAGACTTTAAGTGCTTGTATTTAAGATGTTGCAAGAAGCTACTAGCTAAGGCCTAGATCGGAAGTAGAGATAATAAGAAACCAGAAAAAGCAGCTGGGGTTGGGGCTCAGTGATAGAGCACTTGCCTAGCACGTGTGAGGCACTGGGTTCGATCCTCAGCACCACATAAAAATAAAAAATAAAATAAAATAAAATGATATTGTGTCCATTGACAACTAAAAAAAAAATTTAAAAAAAAAAAAAAAAAGTGTGCAGGTCCTGGCACAGGCCCACCTTCACTTCATTGCCTGTAAAATGGGACAGGTGACGAAAGCTTATCTTACACGGTGGCCATGAAGGTGGGTGAGCATTTGTAAATTAAAAGATTTCCAACAAAATCTGACACCAAGTGCTGTATATACAGTACCTGTAACTGTTCTATCTGCTATGAAGAAGCAGCTACAAATCACGCCCCAGACAAACTGGAGAGGTGCTGGGCCTCTGTGATGTGGGGGCTCACCTGGGGCAGAGACAGAGCCCAGCCCTGCTCCTAGGTGGACGGCAGCCATCCTCCACAGCCCTGCCACACCAGTCCAGGCCCACCTGGCTGGGACCCTGGGCCGCCTTCCAAGTGCCCTGCAGGCCCTCCACCTCCAACCCCCTGCCCCAGACTCTGAGGTAGTTCCAAGGCCCGGCTCTGCTCATGGCCCCACGTTCTGGATATTCTAACAGTTCATGTCGCCAACTAACCTTCGATCCATTTTAGCCTCTATGAGCCTCGAAAGCCACCAAGAACTAACCCCTCACCTATCGTGCTAACCTCATTTCCTGCTCATTCCTTCACCTGTCCTTCATGTCTGCTACCTGATGGCCTCCCACCTTTTATGTCTACTCCACCATCTCCTACGGGCAGCACAATTAGAAATGTACCTTTGATCCCTCCCCTGGCCAAGAGCTCCTAGCGCAGCCTCCTGATACCCTCCCTGAGTGACAGAGGGCGGAAGAGCACCTTTGGTCGCTCACAATAAGCCTCTGCATCATACCTGGGCTTATGCTAATGACGGGACTCTCAGAGGGTGGGGCTCCTTGTCAGAGGACCAACCACGTGAATTAAAGGGAGGGGCTGGGGGCGGAGTCCATGACCAATGGGTAGCTGGATAATCAATCATGCCTACATAATGGGATCCTAAGTGAATGGGTCCGGGAGCTTCCAGGTGGGGACAGGTGGGGAAGGTGGTATGCCTGAGAGGGTGTGAAGGCTCTGTCCCCACCCCTTGCCCTGCCCTGGGCACTCTCCCATTTGGAGGTTCCTGAGCTGAAGCTTTCTAATAAACCAGTAAACAAAAGGAAAGTGTTTCCCTGAATTCTGTAAGCCCTTACAGCAAAGGACCCAAACTGAGGAGGGCGTGAGAATCCTCCACGGGTAGCCAGCCCAGCCGAAGTACCGTCACAGCCGGATGCGGTGGCACTCGCCTGTAATCCCAGCAGTTTGGGAGGCTGAGGCGGGAGGATCGCAAGTTCGAAGCTAGCCTCAGCAACTTAGCAAGGCCCTAAGCAATTCAGCGAGACCCTGTTTCTAAATAAAATATTAAAAGGGCTGCGGATGTGGCTCAGTGGCTAAGCGCTCCTGGGTTCAATTGCTGGTACAAATATCTATACAGGTCACAGCCTGTGTCTGGTGACTGGAGGTGGAGGTGGGACAGTCTTGTGGGACTCGGCCTTCACCTGTGGGGTCTTTGTTAGCTTCTCTAGTGTTGCAACTGGATTCTATAACACCCGGTTGGTATCCCCAGCGTTGGGGAATTGCTTAACGTTGAGGGAAACCCCCATGTATTTGGTGTCAGAAGTGAAATGCTGAGAGGGAAAGTAGAAATTTACCCTCTGACCCCACCCTTTATGAAAACCCTGCTGCCCCCTGTGGAGGGGCTTCTGGCTTGGCATGTCGGTCCCACCCATCAACCCGGCTGATAAAGCTGGACACCTCCAAGGTCTGGCTCGTGGTCTCACACTTCCACCATGTCTGCACCACACCTGGTGAAGTGAAGGTCTCCGTTTCCAAACGGGCCTGGTACTGATGTCCACTTATAGAAGGCAGAGGAGTGTCTTCCCAGAGCCGGTCTCGGTCTGGACTTGATCACTTACTGACTGAAAGTCCCGGGGTGGAAAAACCAAAATCTCTGAACCCATCTCACTGAGCTCAGGAGGACAAATAGCAATTATACAAATGCTTGCCACATCTTAGTTTCTCTTCACCTTCTCTCTCTTGTGGAATTCATTACTTTTCAAAATTTTATTATGATTATTGAGACTTGTAAGTTTTCTTCCTTATTAATACTATAAGTGCCTTACATGAAATATTTTGGTCTTCTCAAAGTACTTGGCATAATGAGTTACACTTAGAGCTAAAAGATCATGTAGATCTTAAAATGGAGCAAATTTCTGTTGAAAAGTTGAACTCACAGAAGTAAAGAGAAAAATGGTAGTTTCTAGTGGCTGGTGGGGGGAGGTCAGTCAAAGGATATAAAATTTCAGTTAGAAGAAGTAAGTTCAAGAGGCCTACCGTACATCACAATGATGATAATTAACAGCAATGGTGTTGTATTCTTGAAAACTGCTGAGAGTAGATTTTGAGTGTTCTCAAAACATACACAGACAGCTAAGCATGTAAAGCAATGTGTATGCTTATTGATTCGAATTAGTCATTCCACAATGTACACATATTTCAAATAACATATTGCACCTGATAAAAATAGTAATAATAAATCATCTTAGGAAACTTAGAATGGTGTCACGAAGTTATAAGGGGTTGGGATCTTTAGCACCCCCCGCCCCGTACCCGTGATGGACCTCTTTTGTCCAGCAAAAGAGGCCAGAGAGGCCTACCCCAACAATGAGACTAGATTGGGAAAGCGAAGGCCACCAGAATTCCCTCCCCCGCCCTCAAAGGACCCAGGAACATACCGGGGAGTCCAGTCAATCAGTGGTCAGCGCTGGAACTCGTTTATTGAAAAGGTGCACAATGCTTTATAGTGGACATAAGCCAATCAGTAGGGCGGTTTCGGTTCTCACAGCCATGCCCCCTGCTTAGCCTAGGTCCGGTAACAGGGCGTGGTAATGTGGCAAGCAGCCAGAAAGCCAGAGCTTTTCCATCCCCTTGGCAGATAGTGTAAGGTCCCGACAAATGGAACCACCATTTAACCCAGCTATCTCACTTCTTGGTCTATACCCAAAGGACTTAAAATCAGCATACTACAGTGACACAGCCACATTCATGTTCATAGCACCTCAATTCACAATAGCTAGGAGGCTGAGGCAGGAGGATAACAAGTTCAAATCCAGCCTCAGAAACAGCAAGGCACTGAGCAACTCAGTAAGACCCTGTCTCTAAACAAAACACAAAATAGGGCTGGGGATGTGGCTTAGTAGTTGAGTGCCCCTGAGTTCAATCCCCAGTACCAAAAAGAAAGAAAAAAGAAACTTCCACAATAGCTAAACTGTGGAACCAACCTAGATGCCCTGCGACAGATGAATGGATAAAGAAACTGTGGTATATATGCACAATGGAATATTACTCAGCATTAAAAGAGAATAAAATTATGGCATTTGCAAGTAAGTGGATGGAGTTGGAGAATATCATGCTAAGTGAAGTAAGCCAATCCCAAAAACCAAAGGCCGAATGTTCTCACTGATAAGTGGATGTTGATCCATAATGGGAATAGGTGGGAAGAATGGAGGAATTTTGGTTGGGCAAAGGGAGGGAGGAGAGGGGGAGGGCATGGGGGCTGGAATGAGATGACATCATTACCCTAGGGACATGTATGACTACACATATGGTACAACGTGGCATTGTGTACAATCAGAGAAATGAAAAGTTATGTTCTGAAGTTGGAGAACATAATGCTAAGTGAAGTTAGCCAATCACAAAAAATCCAAATGCCGAATGTTTTCTCTGGTATAAGAAGGCTGATTCACTGTGGGGTTGGGTTGGGGAACATAGGAGGATTAGAGGAACACTAGAAAGGTCAATGGGGAGGGAGGGGAAGGGAGGGAGCAAGGGGGTATGAAGGGGAAAAAAAAGAAGAAGATGGTAGAATGAGAGGGATATCAGTACCCTAAATGCATGATTGAAGACATGAATAGTATGATTATACTTTGTATTCAAACAGTGTTACATAAAAAGGTGCTCTATATATGTAATATGAATTGTAATGCATGCTATTGTTATATATACAACAACTTCGAATAAAAAAATTAAATTAAAAAAAGAAAAGAAAGAAAAGAAAATTTATGCTCTGTGTACAATGAATCAAAATGCATGCTGGGTCATGTATAACTAATTAGAACAAATTTTTAAAAAAGAAAAAATAGTAATAATGAATCAATACAAAGGAAGGAAATTCTAACATGTGATACAATATGGATGAACTTGAAGACATTTGGCTAAGTGAAATAAGCCAGTCCCAAATGGACTATAAATACTGTACGATTCCACCCATGAGAAGTCCCCAGAAGTGGTTAAATTCACAGAGACAGGAAGTAAAATGGCGGCTGCCAGGGGCTAATGGGAAGGGGAAGTCGGAAGCTGGTGTTTAATGGGCACAGAGTCTCTGGGAAGACGATAAAGTTCTGCAGATGGATGTTGATGAGGATACACAGCATGATGTATTTAAGGCCACTGAAATGTATACTTACGATGGTTAAGATAGTAAATCTCTGAACCCATATGTTTTAGCACAGTGAAAAAAAATTTACTAAATGAATAAATGAATCAACTATTTTACATTTACTATTTATATTATTTTCAAACCATTTCACCATTTTAACTTAGACTATTAATGGCAATAGCTATCCCATAAATTTAGTATAGACATCCCAGGTTGTTCCAAGGGGGAGACCCCATCTTAAGTCTTGAATCTTTCAGGGATTTATTTATACTTGTAATTACAATGCACAGTGCCCAGCACTGAAGGAAAGAGAATTCCTATTCTCAAATTCACCTGCAGGGACTATAAGAATCTTTAACAAGCCTCTTAAATTTAACCAACTGGGATGTTTTGTTTTTCTTTAAGAAATATTTGAAAACCATCATCCTGAAAAGGCATATTTTATTCTTGCCAGTTAAGTAGTGACAGGAAAATATTCAGTACTCAAAATGGAATGAAAAAAAAAAAAAAAAAAAAAAACGGTCAGCATGAATTTCCAACAGCATCTGGAAAATTGGCAAAAGAATTAAGAATGTAAAAAGCAACCGGCGATCCCAGCTGGGTGAAATCGCCTTGCTGTGGAAATCCTGAGTGGGAGATGAGCTTCTGTGATCGATTGCTGGGAGCATTTTCTCTCTATGTGACACCTACCTGAGAGCACTTTAGGAATTCCCAAAGTCAGTCTCTGGAAAGCTAATTTACACAATGATTCCAATTTAATCAGGAAAAAGCATACCTTCTGCTTGTCCTCAGGGCCCCAAACAGGCTTGAAGTTAAAATATTTCATCTTGCAGTGTGAATAAAAAGAATCTGGGAAAAACTCTGATTTAAAATAGAAGCTACATTTTTCCCCTATAGCCAAAAGATTGAGATACCAGCCATCCTTGAGAACAGGCTGTCCTCATGCTAAGACCTTGGTGGCCCAACACAGGGGCTCTGGATTCACCAGAACTGAGCTCAGATTCCCCAACTCCTGCCCGGCTCTGGGCACATAGATGACCCCAGGCAGAATCTCATTGACTTGATTCTCAGAGTCAAGCTTTTCTGTATTCACCTGCTGTGAGCCTAAGAACCTTCTGGCTGCTCATGAACGCGGCTGAAGCTGCACTTCAGACCAAGAGGGGCCACTCACCAGCTGCAGGACTGTGGGCACATCCCTCTGCCCACTCTGGGCTCCCCTCTCCCGTGGGCCGTGTACACATTAGATGAGCTCTTCTGCTCCCACTGAACATGATCTGAGGGAACTGAGGGACTGGGACACACATGGTCTTCAGAACTCCTAGAGCTGGTGCTCCACCTGGCCCTGTGCTAGGCCCTGGGTTTTGCCCAGTATACTGAGCCCTAGTCCATCACTTATTAGTTTTGTGCTCCAAAGGATCAGGCTTAATCCCCGGGCCCCCTTTCTCTGTGAAACCCTATAGATACACAGGTACATATAAAATATATACAAGACACATACAAGACAGACACCCAGATAGATGGTGTTTCAGTCAGCTTTTTTGCTGCTGTGGCTAAAAGACCCAACCAGAACAATTATAGAGAAGGAAAAGTTAATTTGAGGGCTCGCGGTTTCAGAGGTCTTAGTTCACAGAAGGCCAGCTCCATTCCTCGGGCCTTGAGGCGAGGTAGGACATCATGGTGGAACAGTGTGGCAGAAAGAAGCAGCTCACATGATGACCAAGAAGCCGGGAAAGACTCCGCTCTCCAGATACAAAATATATACCCCATAGCCACGTCCCAGTGAACCACTTCCTCCAGCCACACCCACCTGCCTCCAGTTACCACTCAGTTAATCCCACTGGGGATTAATTCACTGATTAGGTTAAGGCTATGATCCAATCATTTCTCCACCAAACCTTCTTGCATTGTTGGCTCACACGTGAGCTTTTTGGGGACACCACATCTAAACCACAACAGATGAAGACACATATATACAAACATATATACAAACTCCCTTCCAGCTCTAGAAATCTATCAATAATAAAAATCTTGGGCCAGGCATGGTGGCATACACCTGTAATCCCAGCAGCTCAGGAGGCTGACACAGGAGGATCACGAGTTCAAAGCCAACCTCAGCAAAAGGGAGGCACTAAGCAACTCCGTGAGACCCTGTCTCCAAATAAAATACAAAAAAAAGGGCTGGGGATGTGGCTCAGTGGTTGAATACCCCTGAGTTCAATACCCAATCCCCACCCCTCAAAAAAAAAATCTTGGCCTCTAAGTGAAACAGAGACTGAAATCACCACCAAATGGACTGTGAAAATTCTGCACTGGCCTTGAACATGGCATATAATGCCAGTGTTTTATAAAGGTCAAGTACAGTATTCACATTACTGATTCATTCCTCCAGAGTGGTTTATTGGTCACACATATGACCCAAAATGAAATCCCACCCAGGCCCACCAGCCACCTCCCAAAGTTGAACTGGCCTTGAAGAGTGTGACGGACATCCCTTGGGCAGCACTAAATGACCCACAAGGAAGTGGCCTTCTCTTTGAAGCTTCAGGACAGCATCTACTACAAGGATGTATGCTACATTTCCTCCCTCCCTTGACCTAAATCCAGATGGAAGGCATCAAAAAAAAAAAAAAATCAGAAGACCACAGGTGACAATCAAAGTGGGTTTTGTAACCACTTTGCTCTGTCCTGTTCCCCAAAAAGGAAGCAGCTTCAGACCAATACTACTTGACAAGGACACGGCGTCAAAAGAGAGTGTTTCCTTATAAATAAAACTTTCAAACCCATGACCATTAACACTCACCCAAAATAACTGGGTGATCGCCAACCAGGAAAGGGCAAGTTACTAAAACTGGCCCTCCAACCTCCAAGAGGCTCGGTGGAATTCTTGCTGTGAGCAGGGGAGGAAGCGAAGTCTGGTCATCCTGCCAACGTGCCGAGAGGCACAATAAGTAGGTCACGTTCTCACTCGGGCCTGGATGAAGCCACTGGCTGCTCCAGGCCAGCGTCCCTGTGCCCCGTGAAAGGATGAGTCTCATGCTCACATTCAGCATCTCTCCTTGGAGACCGAGGAAGGTTCTCTGGCCGTATACTGCCAAGTGGTACAGTGTCAGAATATCCCCAGAGTCCTCAATATACCAAGGAGCCTGTCCCCAGAGCTGTGGGGAGTCTCAGCACAGACCAGGGCTGGTGCAAGCTAAAACATGCACAGGCTGTGGTCCACAACCTGCTAACCAGACCCCTTGGCTCGCTCCACGTACAATTTTAGCAGGAACCGACCATACACTCTGACGCCACCCTAGTGTGCAGAGCACTCCAATCTGGAGCTGGCAGTGAATCGCTAGGAACCTGCATAATTAGCCAGCTTCCCTAGCAGATGCTAATGGGCACTCCATAGAAAGCCAATCTCTCCTCCTCTTCCAGGTCCTGCAGAATGAGACCAATCAGACTGGAAGAACCTTCCACAGAGCACAGCAGGGAGTGCGATTTACATCACGGGGATGTAACTCACAATGGGGTTCACAATTGAAATCGCAAGCTTTACTTTTACCCCAGGCTCATCGAGCATTCTTCTCCAATGACAGACTTTTCAGAACAGCACAAATGTGACTCCAGAAGGGAGTGGTAACAAAGTCGCATTCTTGCAACATCCCATGACTTCCAAAACCAGGCGATATTTTCTTCATATAGCAGACAACCCTCAAGGTTGTCCCACTGTGGATCTGAAAATCTCTGGCACCTCTATCCCTAGGCGACCTCAGAGCGCTTCGTGAGCACCTCTGAAGCCCCCCAACCATGCATTTTTAGCAATTTGTTAGTTTGAAAGATACGTTAGGAGTACTTTTGCTTTTAACCTCTGCAATTAGCAGAGAGGTGACTTCTTTTGCCTCGTAACAGCCCCCAGCAGAGATGATAAACACTCACACTGCCAAAAAATGATTCTTGGGAAACAAAAGCATACCGGCCAAGTCCAGGGGATATTTTCAACCCTGCTTCTAACCAGTTGTACTTGACACCATTACTTGCAAACATTGATGCTAGAGTCTGGAGAGGAAAGTAAGTTTCAAAGCCGACTCTGGTAAAATTCCACAATAACAAGGGCTTGAATTCTCCTGCCCGATGGAAGGGGCAAAATAATACCTAGAGCCCTGGTTTGGATATGGTTCGGGTGTGCTCCACAAGAGGTTGGTCCTCATGTGGCTGTCAGGGGTGGTGGGACCTTTAAGGGGTAGGACCTACTGGTAAGTGGCAAGACTGGCCCCTCCCCTCATTCTGACTTCCGGTCTCTGTCTCACCATGTGATCTCTTCCTCCCTCTCAAGCTTCTGACAAGGTGGTACCATCTGCCACAAGGTAGTGTAGCTAAGGAGGCCTTCCCCAGGTTACTCTACCTCTGAGCCACACCCCCAACCCTAAACCTCTTCTTTTAATACTAGCCTCGGGTACTTCATTATAGTAACAAAAAACAAACTAATACAAAACAGTCTCCCCAACTACCAGTGAAGGAGCCTGTAGATGAAGACCTCCAGTAAAGATACTTCCAGGGAAGATACAGGCTGCCTCCTGAGTATCACAGCTCCAGGAATCATCCAGAGCTACATGCACACCAAGCAAAGATGCTCAGCCTGGCAAGATGCCTACAGAAAGGAAGGAGCTAACAGGGAAAGAGCTGGGGTTTCTTCTCTCCCACGGTGGCTCCATTTCCTCACTCACTGAGGGTGCAGCTTGGTTTTGGAGGAGGCAGGCAGGAGTGAAAGGAAAGGATTTTCTGGCCCAATTTCTTCAAATGAACAAAATATAGCAGAACTTACATTTCAACAGGAGAGAGTTAGGATTTATTGAGCAATTATTATGAAAGGGTGACACAAACATATATAACTTTTATTAAAAGCTTACAGTGAGGGCTGGGGTTGTGGCTCAGCAGTAGAGTGCTCGCCTAGCACGTGCATGGCCCGGGTTCGATCCTCAGCACCACGTAAAAATAAAACACATTGTATACAACTAAGAGCAAATAAATAAATATTTTTTTAAAAAAGCTTACAATGTCTATGTATGTTAGTTTTTTTCAAGCTCTCAAAGTTATCTATTGCGTATGTGTATATAAAAATGTGTGTGTGTAGATGTCAAAGCATGGAAGATGTCACTATTCTGAGAATAATAATAATTATAAAGTTAACTTATTAGTTCCATATAATTATTACTTTATTTATTAAAGTATTAAAATGGGGCTGGGAATGTAGCTTAGTGGTAGAGTACTTGCCTAGCGTGCACAAGGCCCTGGGTTTTATCCCCAGCACCACAGGGGGGAAAGGTATTAAAACTTTCTATAATATGTAAATTTTACTAGGAATTTATTTTTTCTCATAACTAATACATGGTGACTATAGAAAATCTAGGAAATACTCCAAGACAAGGAGGAGAAAATTCAAGTCACCAGTCATTTCAACACTTTGAGATGACTGGTGTTAATATCAGTGATGGATATGCCCCAGCCACTCTCTACACATTAAAAATGTTCTTTCACAAAACTGGGATCGTATCATCTGGTAATTTATTTTTTACATTCAACAGTGTATCACTGACACATGTCCTTATATAAAATCCTGTGTCACAATTTAAAGTTTGCAAATGTCTCATTGTATTGATATGCCATGACTTCTTTTATAAATTTTATATTATTAAATGGGTTGTTTCTAACTTATAATTACCATAGGAAAATATAGGTGCATAGATAGAAGAGAGTTTTTTTTTTTTTTTAAATACTGGGGACTGCACCAAAGGGGCTTTACCACTGAGCTACATCCCTAGCCGTATTTGTTTATTTGTTTGTTTGTTAACTTGTTTATTTTTTATTTCAAAACAGACTCTTGCTAAATTGCTGATGCTGGTCTCAAACCTGTGATCCTCCTAGCTCAGGAGCCACTGGGATTACAGGTATGCACCACTGGGCCCAGCTAGAAAAGAGATTTTTGAAATGCCTTATTGAGATATAATCCACAATTTAAAGTTTACAATTCAGTGATTTTTAGTATGTTCACAGAGTTCTGAAATGATTGCCACAATTTTAGAACATTCTCATCACCACCCCCAACAAAAAATAAGTCATTCTCCATTTGCCCTCCACCATCACCCACCCCCAGCTCTAGGCATCCACTAATCTACTTTCTGTGTCTACATTTGTCTATTCTGGACATTTTATATAATGCAATCATATATAATTTTTTTGTGAGTGGTGTCCTTCACCAAAATGATCTCAAGGTTCAAGGCTGAATTGTAGCATGTATCAATATTTCATTACTTTTTAGCGCCACATATTATACCATGGTATGATAGGCTACACTTTGCTTTTCCATTCATCGGTTGATACATATGTAACTTTTTTTTCTACTTATTTGGCCACTATGAATAATGCTGCTATGAATATTCATGTATAAGTTTTTGGATGGATACACAGTTTGACCTCCCTTGAGTCTCTACCTAGCAGGAGAACTGCTGGCTGGTGGTAACTCTATGTGGAACCTTTTAAGGAATGGTCAATTGTTTTCTGAAGCAGCTATACCAATTTACACTTCTACTAGCAGTGTATGAGGGTTCCAATTTCTCCACATCTTCACCAACATTAATGATTATCTGTCTTAGAGTCATCCTAGTGGATGTGAGGTGCTATCTCATTGTGGTTTTCCTTTGCAGTCCCCTGATGGTTAATCATGTAGACCATCTCTTCATGTGCCTACTGCCATTGGCATCTTCTCTGGAGAAATGTCAATGCAGAACCTTGACCCACCTTTAATTGGGTTGTCTGTTAATTTTTGAGTTGTAAGAATTCTTTGACATACTTCAGTTACAAGCCCCACATCAGATTTTCCAAAAACATTTCCCATTCTGTGGGTGGTCTTTTCATTATCTTAATGGTATTCTTTAAAGCACAAAAATTCCTTGTTTTGATGGAATACAACTTTTTTTTTTTTTTTTTTTTTTTTGGTCTGTGCTTAGAAGGCATGAAGGTTTATGCCCATCTTTTCTGCCAACAGTTTTACAATTTTATCTCTATATTTAAGTTCTTAATCCATTTTGAGTCAATTTTTGTGTATGGTATGAAACAGTGGTCAAAATTAATTCTTTTTCATGGAGATAACTAGTTGTCCAGCAACATTTGTTGAAAAGACTATTCTTTCTCCCTTTGAATTATTTTAGCACCCTTCTAAAAAATCAATAGATTAAAAGTGTGAGGGTTTATTTCTAGATTCTCAATTCTAGTCCATTTGTCTATGTGCCATTTGTCTTTAAACAAGTGTCACACTGCCTTGATGAGTGTAGCTTTGTCATAGTTTTGAAATTATGAAATATGAGTCTTCCAACTTTGTTCCTTAAGAGTCTTGGCTATTTTGGGTCCCTTATATTTCTATACAAATTTTAGAATCATCTTATCATTTTTGGGGAAAAAAAGGCAGCCAGGATTTTGGTAAGTATTATGCTAAATCCACAGATCAATCTGGAGGGTTTGCTCTCTTAATAATAAGGTGCAGTAGAACACACCTAAAATCCCAGATACTCAGGAAGCTGAGGCAGGAGGATCACAAGTTCAAGACCAGCCTGGGTCACATAGCAAGACCCTATCTCAATTTAGAAAGAAAAATTATGTCTTCCAATCCATAGACATGGTATGTCTATCCGTTATTTAGGTCTACATTAATGTTTTTTTCAGTGACGTTTTGCATTTGCAGTATAGAAGTCTTACACTTCTTTGGTTAAACTTACTCCTTAATATTTTATTCCTGATGCTATTGCAAGCATAATTACTTTCTTAATTTGACTTTTGGACTGTTCATTACTAACCAATACATAAATTGATTTTTGTGTATTGATCTTATGACTTATAGCCTTGATCTAATAGTTATCTAGGGGATTCCCTAGGATTTTCCAACTATAGGATTATATCCTCTGCAAACAAGAATTTTTCTTCCTCCTTTAAATATGGGTGCCTTTTACTTCATTTTCCAAGTGCCCTGGCATAGAACAATGTAATGCTGAACAGAAGTGGCTGGAGTTGACGTCCCTGACTTTTTCCTCATCTTGGGGGAAAACATTCATTCTTTCACCATTAGTATAATGTTAGCTCTGCAAGTAGAATTGTTACAACTATTTGTTCTAAAAACTTTTAAAAGGCTATTTTAGAGCAGCAACCATTCATAAGAGACCCTGAATATGCTTATTTTCCCAATGTGCAATGTTCTCGCTATTTCTCTAATAGAATTTTAACATTCTTTATACTTGTACTGGGTAAGAAAGAGACAATGGCACGTTTTTAAAAATTCAAGTAATCCGGGCTGGGGTTGTGGCTCAGCGGCAGTGCGCTCGCCTGGCACGTGCGCGGCCCGGGTTCGATCCTTAGCACCACGTAAAACATAAATGCATTGCATTGTGTACAACTAAAGTAAATAAATAAATATTTTAAAAAATTTCAAGTAATTCTGAAGTTCAAAAACATCTGAAATAGACATATTTAATAAAATCCAGTGCCTGTGTCTGGTGAAATAAACATCTGCTAATACAAAGTTTAAGCAGTGAGCGTCATGTTAGAGTCAATGTGACATTGCCCTAATTGCCAGCCACTCAATGCAGAGCAGAAAAGGAGAGTTGATTCTATGTTTTGAATTCTCTATCAATGCTCCTTGCTTGCTGTTCCCTGAGTTCTCATTCTGATGCTCACCAAAATTAGTTCCACCACAAAAGGCTCTTTACAATAACTAAAAAAACATTTGGAAAGATCTATTCTAATTGTAGTTAAATCTGTTAAATCCTAAAACAAAGAGGGATTTGACAGTTACCTAATTTGGTTATTCAGTCAAATCTAACACTTCAAATCAAAAACTACATCCTGGAGCCTGGATTATGCAGTTTAATTCCCTAAATAAATTACATTACAGCAATGTCTTAGTTTGCTCAGATACATATATAGAGGTGCAGAGGAAGCTATTTGGACTGTAAAAGACCTACCCTCAAATCCCTCAAATCGTCACAGGTGTCATAGTAGATGCCTGTAATTCCAGCTGAGGCAAGAGGGTCACAAGTTCAAGATCAGCCTAGGCAATTTAGCAAGACCCCATCTCAAAAAAAAAAAAAAAAAAGTGAGGGGGAGGTGGTCCTGAGGATGTAGCATGTAGCTCAGTGGTAGAAGACCCCTGGGTTCAATCCCCAGCACACACACACACTCTTTCTCTCCCTTCCTCTCTCTCTCCCTCTCTCTCTCCCAGATCTTTCTACTATACATACATCATTGGGCAAGTTCCTTACCCTCTATGTGCCAATTTTTAAAAAAATAGCAGGGATGCTATGAAAATTGTAGCACACATTATTCATAAAGTGGCTGGAACAGAGTCAGTGCTATTATTTTCTGTACTAGTAGTATTTTTCAACTAAACTTTTCAGGAAATGGGGTCTATTTCATTTAAATTTCTGATTTTCAAACTTTTGTGGTTACAAATCTTTCTAGGCCTGCGGGTGTAGTTCAGAGGCAGAGGACTTGCGTTGCATGCTCAAGGTCCAATCCTCAGCACCACAAAAAAAATAAATAACACCCAAAAAATTAATCTTTCTAAGCAATATTAGCCTTTTGTGTGTTGTAATATCACAGCAAATAGACAACTGCACCTTTCCTTCATTTCTAGGCATTTCATGTGTGAGATCTTAGGTAAATTACCAAAAGATGTGTCTACAAGGAGTTTATAATCTAATATAAATAAATGTGATGTATACCATGAGGCTTTACCTTGTAAGTGTAAAGAGAAATTTCCCCCATCGCCCTCTTTGAGGACTTATGAATGACTACTATGGAAAAGAGACAGTCTCTTTGTCATTTGAATGAGCCCAAGGGACAGACATCATCTTGTAAGGGAAGTCCATCCCCAGTGCAGTTATTATGCTCCTCAGCCTTCTTTTCTGGGACTGATAATGGGATTTCTGGACAGAGGGGAGGAGGGGGAGAAAAGCAATTATGTTCCCTTTTGTATTCTGGTCTCGGGCAGAGAAGGGGAACTCCACAGTCTTTCCCTTTATCAATTTGCTCACCATGCCAAAAATTGCTGTATGGGGGGCAGGGCGTCATTCTCTGAGCCTCAACAGTGACATAAACATCACAGGAGAAAAGGTGCAGAGATAAAGAGATCCAAGGTGCAGGTTGGGCTGAGTATCTGCTGAGAGATCTGGCACACATTCCAAAACATGATTTTCATTAATAAATTCCAAATATTAACTTATATAACCATTGTTCATTCCCTCCCATTACAAGGTAGCCATAAAGCCAACAAACCGAAAATGTAAAGTGATACAAAATATATATATTTGATCTTTGTCCCCAGTTTCTGGGGCACAGCTTCTAAAAACCCTTGAAACTTCCTGAGTGACAGGAGTGAGAGATGCATCTTTTGTTACAATATTTGGTCTTAGTGTCCAGCTCTTGACTTAACAGCTTCTAGGATCCTTGGAATCTCAAGAGTGATAAGACAGTCTTTATGTATGCTAATGGAATGACTGTGACCAGGCACGCGGGCTGAGGCAGGAGGATGGCAAGTTCAAGGCCAGCCCCAGCAACTTAGTGAGGACCTAAGCAATTTAGTGAGACCATATATCAAAATAAAAAACTAAAAAGGGCTAAGGACGTAGCTCAGTGGTAGAGAGCCCCTGGATTCAATCCCCAGTACTGTAAAATAAAGAAAAAAAGAAATGAAGGAGGGGAGGGGGGATAGCTTCAAGATGGGGAGGGTGGGTCCGAGAGGAACCAATTGCATGATCAGAGAGCCCCACCCTCTCACCTGCAGGGAGGGAGAGGGGCTGAAGACTGAGTTAATGGCCAATGATTGCATCAAGCATGCCTACATAATGGAATCTTCATAAGAAGCCTAACTGATGGGGTTCAGAGAGCTTCCTGCCCACAGGGGCAGGAGCCCCTGCACTCGGTACTTCCTGGACGTTGTCCCGTGCACCTGGGCATCTGGCTGTGGTTTGTGCTCTCTATAACCTCCCTTCAAATGAACTAGAAAATGGAAATGAGGGCTTCCCCAAGCTCTGTCAGCCATCCGAGCAAATCGTCACACCTGCGGAGGGGGTCACGGGAAACCCTAACTTCCAGCCAGCTGGTCAGAAGTGCAGGTCACAGCCTGAAGCTTGGAACTGCCCTGTGAAGTGGGGCTATCTCGGGGACTGCAAGAACTGTGACCAGTTAGTGTCAGGACAGAGACGCAGGGCACCCAGCTGGTGTCTGGAGAGTCAGGGGACTGGCTGGTGTGGGAGAACCTGAAGGTGGCCGCGTCACTCCCCTAACCAACTCCACTTTGTCCCTCTGACTCCACCTGCCTTGGTAACTCGTTTTTCCTTCTATAGTTACCTTGAAGTCCAGGAACCACAGGCCTGGTTGGTAAGACCTTTATGACAGGAGATCAAAACTACCCCCCAAGCAATGAATAGATCACCCCAGGATGAGACTGCCCCCCTAAGCAGGAGCAATGACCCCAAAATGGAACTGAGGCCGCCCTACTCAGGAGCAGTCATCTCACTGTGGGAATCAAATCGCCCCCTCAGGTGGCTGATGACCTCCCCAGAGCTGCATAGAGCCAGTCCTGAGATAATAATGGTCAACCAGACCCAGGCCTGACCAAGGTGACCTACTCTGCCAGCTCTGCAAACCCTCCCACCATGCAAGCTCCCACCCCTTGCCTTTGTTCTCGACCTTGACCTCGAAGTTTCTGTCAGCCCCTTGAAGACTGCTCTTTGGTCACTCCACCCCTAGATCTCTTCTTCCTGGTGTGGCCATGCCGACTGAAGCTCCTTCCTGCCTCTCACCACTCCTGGTCTCTTTGATTGACATCGTGGGACAGGTGGCTGAGCCTGATTTGTTGGGACCCCAGGGGCTCAGGGCCTTCACCCAAGGACTCCAATAATGAATCCATACTTTGGGTGTTGGAGTGTGAGTGCATACAAAAATCCGTTTTTTTTTTTTCCCTTTTCCAAAGTTTAACCCTTACTTTCTGTTCCCAAGTTAGCAGAAAGGCCACATATACCCCCTAAAAACTAATCAGTCAATGGCATTGCCTAATGTATCATTTCTACCAGTGAAATATGTTCCTGTCACCAGCTAACAGCACATCTGAAATCATCCAATTAGCAAGACAGAACACTGACCAGACTTTGAGGGGGAACTTGGGCTGCTGCTTCCGAATGCCACACACACCCTTCAGGAAACTCAGCCTGTGTAATCCATTCTGAGAAGCGTGTGTGATTTTCTATTAAAGCCTGTGAATGAGTCTAAAGGCAATATATTTTCCTAGCTGTGAAAATTACATGCACCTCACAGAAGTTCCTGTCTCAAAAAGGCCAGCACCACATAGGCTAGCAGGGGACAAGAGGGAGGGAACAGGGCCGCGTCCACTTCATAACAGCAGCCACAAGAAGACCCCTGCTCCTTCTGCACTCACAGTCTGCCACCTCCATGTTCCCAGGGCTGGGCTCTGCTGAGCCATGAGCTCGCAAATTAAAGCAGTACAAAATGTCTGTAAAGGGGACCACGCGCACAGGACTCTCTCATAATGTCAGCCACGAGAGAACGCTAATCAACGACTAAGAATCACAGAGCAGTCATAAAAATAAACATAATAATAATTGAGCAGATAGAGACTTATCCTTGGTCTCCAGAAAGAAAAGAGTCCCCTGAAGTAGAAAAGGGAGGCATGATGGCAACACGGTCATCCAGCAGGTGAGACTCTAGCCACTCCATGTCAAGAGGATCCTGAGGGCAGGGCACTCAGGCTGAAGCAGGCGTGCTAAGAACTTCACATCTGCTAGTTCAGGGAACTCTCCCAACAGCCTGAGCAGAGGCACAGGACACTACCTCCTGCAGGGGCTGTAGCTAAAGCAATGGAAGGAAGACAAGAAGGAAGACCAAAGCCATCTTACTCATGGCAAAGAGGAGTCCGTGCATTTCTGTCCCATAAAGAAGTTCAGCATCTAGCCGGGCGGCAGTGGCGCATGCCTGTCATCCCAGCACTTGGGAGGCTGAGGCAGGAGGATCGTGAGTTCAAAGCCAGCCTCAGCAATGGCGAGGCACTTAGCAATTCAGTGAGACCCTGTCTCTAATAAAATACAAAAAAAGGGTTGGGGGATGTGGCCCAGTGGTTGAGTGCCCCTGAGTTCAATCCAAAAAAAAGAAAAAGAAGAAGAAGTTTAGCATCTGAAATCCCAAGGCAATAATGGAAAGTGCCCTGCACAGCAGAGCTTGGGGAATTTGAACTGAATCGGCTACCTGCTTTCTGGGTGGCCCTGTGGAAGGCACCTCTGTTTTCTCAACCTGATCAAGGAAGTAGATGTTCGCAAGGTCCTCTCCAGACTCAACTTCTGAAACTCCAAAGTCCAAAATATCCCTACGTCTGCAAAACAAAGGGAGGACCACAGGAAGGACGGCGTACGTGACATGTCACACCACAAAGCACTGTGGTTTTCTAGTTCTTAATACTTCCCAGTTTTTAAGAAATGCAGCTCAAAATTTCTTTTTGCAGAACTTTTGGCAATTTCATCTCAATTGCCCAAGTCCAGCTGTGACCACACCAGGAAGGAACAGCATTAATTCTATGACTTTATAGGGTACTGGCTCTATTGTTAGGGCTCAACGTATGTACAAAACTGACCTTCTTTTGCTATTATTGTCAAGGCCCAGCCAGGTCTTCTTTTTAACTTTTACCTTCTTTTTATTTCTAAGTCTAAAGAGAAAAGGAAGGCTTTCAACTAAATCAAATAGGAGAGATTTATAAAATGCCCAGCCACGCCACACAGGCACACACTATTCATTGTTTTCATCTGAACCTCAACTATTCATCTTGACCCCAAAGAGATGGATAAATGACCAAGCAGCCAATTATATCATTACCAAATGAGCAATCCCAAAATTAGCTGAGAAATGCTCTTAAACGTATATTGACTAGGACGGCTTCCTGGTAAAACTCATTGCATTATAGAAGGGCAATAATCACATGAACAGCAGAGGAGTCCTTGTCAGCTGCTTCATAAAAGGCAAGATTTTTTTTTTGTCCTCCTTTCTGTTGTCAAAGTGAATAATTATTACATAAAATAGGCTACGAGTGTGGCTGATTCCTTGAAGCATTGCAAACCTTCACTCTTACATTTAAAACCATTGATGCTCTTAATTGGAAGCTGCAATAGTACCACAATCATTGCTCTGCTGGATTCAGACCTGAAGCAAAAGAGGGTTTCACCTGGTATTCAGTCACAGGTGCCTCTCCACCCAGTCCCTATACCACCTCTGCTGGCAGCTTCCAAGCCAAACACTGACAGCCGTCACTCACAGTCCTCTCCCAAGCTCCCTGCAATGAGAGTTCCAAGACAACACAAGCACATGGCCTGTGAACTCTACCCATTGGAGAAGAAAACACATGAATAAATGCCTTCCTCCTTCCTACCTCTGCTGGACCATGTAGAAAGTACCATGGAAGGACCTTTTCCAGTTGCTCCTGGAAAAAGTCATGTTTTCTAACATATTTTTATCCATAGGATTTATAATGTAGTTGATGCGTTGGGGGGGGAGGGTGCACGCACACGTACTGAACTACTCTCATCTCATTTTAACTTGACACACCAAATGTTAAATATGTTGGACTATGCTTTAATTATCAGTCACCAGGAGATTCAGTAATCCCTTCATATGCAAGGACAATATGTCAAAATGACACCTCCCTCCTTTTTTAAAAATTATGCTAAAGGATTTACACCAATCCATCCACTTTATGTCATATTTAAATATATATGTATACATTTATGTGCATTCATATTTATAATACATAAATGTATAATATAACATATAATACTACATGTTCTTATGCAAGAATATGTAGTGTCTATTATTATATATATAATAATTATTTTTAAGCCTATAGGGAGAAGGAAGGCTTTCAACTAAATACATACAGCTAGGAGTGAGAGGTATCACGTTTGACCACGAATCTGAATGGCAAAAACTGGCCCCAAATTAAGTGATTTCAGCCAACATTTACTGAGCATTTAATAAACACCAGGCATCAGGCAAACACACAAATCTGATAGGACTCATCCATCCACTCCTCTCACAAGCGTATGCCATGTTCACTATTTTGACATCCATTTTATGGATTATAAGTGATGGCACCGCGTTAAGCAGACAGATGCCTGGCAGGCAGCAGAGCGGATAGTCAGGCACAGGAGTGCCGACGCCACCCAGAGACTGCCGATTCGTCAGACCTACCAGGTCCCAGGATTCTAGAAACACCTGAAATGTTTTTAAAATAGTGCCTCCAAGCCGGGCGCGGTGGCGCACGCCTGTAATCCCAGCACTTTGGGAGGCTGAGGCAGGAGGATCAAGAGTTCAAAGCCAGCCTCAGCAATGGCGAGGCACTTAGCAACTCAGTGAGACCCTGTCTCTAAATAAAATACAAAAAAAGGGCTGGGGATGTGGCCCAGTGGTCGAGTGCCCCTGAGTTCAATCCCCGGTACCACAAAAAAAAAAAAAAAAAAAATAGTGCCTCCAATTTTTTTTATGTACCAAAACATGTCTGATCCTATCTGGAAAGGGATTTCACCCAAGGTTGGGGGGGGGGGGGGGGGGGACAGGCATTTTCAAGTATATAATAAATTTTAGTGTTTGTTAAACTTTTTAACCACTGGCTCTTTATAAAATAATGTTAGTCAATCACTAAAGGAGCAGAAAGTTTTATAATTAAAAGAGATCAGGACCAATTAGGTGGGGCACAAGGCAAAATGAAATGGGAGACCCTTGTTCAAAAAGCATCAAGAAGTTCAAGCTGGCAGGGTGAGGTGGCACACGCCTGTAATTCCAGCAGCTGGGGAGGCTGAGGCAGGAGGATTGAAAGTACAAAGCCAGCCTCAGCAACTTAGAAAGGCACCTAGCAGCCAGGCGCGGTGGCACACGCCTGGGATGTGACCCAGTGGTTGAGTGCCCCTGAGTTCAATCCCCGGTATCACAAAAAAAAAAAAAAAAAAAAAAAGAAAGGCACTTAGCAACTCAGCGAGACCCTGTCTCTAATAAAATATTTTAAAAGGGCTAGGGATATAGCTCAGTGGTTACGTGCCCCTGGGTTCAATCCCCAATACCAAAAATAAATAAATAAAAATAAAAGAAGTTCCAGCTGGAGAGAGGGGTGCATTCAGTAAAGCATGAGATCTCTGCACAGGGGTCCCTTGACAACCAGGCAGGTGGAACATCTATGAAACTGGCCTGGAAGGGATGGGTGTCCTGGACCAAGGAGGTCACACTGGACTCCAAAAGAAGGAGGCCCGATGGCCTGTGAAATGGCCAGGAGCGAGGCTCCTCTGTTGGATACTTTCTCCAGGTTTAACCCTGGCACACCCGGAACCTGCAGCCGGAATGCTAAACAGCTTGGTTCCTGATACCTCTGGATGTTAACGCAACACAAGACAGTTTGGTGGGTTTTTTTTTTTTTTTTTTTTTTTTTTTTTTTGGTACCGGGGATTGAACTCAGGGGCACTTGACCACTGGGCCACATCCCCAGCCCTTTTTTGTATTTTATTAGAGACAGGGTCTCACTGAGTTGCTAAGTGCCTCGCCATTGCTGAGGCTGGCTTTGAACTCGCGATCCTCCTGCCTCAGCCTCCCAAGTGCTGGGATTACAGGTGGTGCCCGGCTAACACAAGACAGTTTTTAAGCGTTTCTTATTGCTAAAAAGTTGCCTGTGACAACAGGAAAGGTCCACCTTCCCTGCAAATCATTACAGAAACTAAGATTTCAAAACACATCCAAAACAGAAGCGATGAGTAACGCTGTGTATCGTGCGGGGAGATCCTCGGTGGAGGGGCTGTTCACCATGTTTGATTTTCCTCTTGGCTCTCTCCCGGTGCTTCCCGATCATTGAAGACATAAAGAAACCACTCGAGGTACATAATATGTGATGAGTCCTTTATTACACAGCTAATATTGACTCTTTAAAATTAATAAGCCCTGAGAAAAAGTAAACCCCAACCTAATAAACTTCTGAGTAACATTTACAATACATCGTAACGAGAAAAGAAAAATGATTATTTTAGTGTGAGCAAGATAACAACAAAAAGAAAACTGAAGCAAGGGAAGAAGAGCAAGCAGGGAGTCAGAGAGCACCGTCCAACTCACCTGCCACAGGCCACCCGCTCATGCAAGGGACAAGCATGGAAATCCTGCTCCCCATAGGTGTTAGCCAGTTGTGAAAATAAACCAGATGCTTCCAAATTTCTGGGTTTCTGACTGGATTTTCCATGACCTTTTCCAATGGATACCTAAGCTATAAATTATGTGCATTTTTCCAAGTTCCAGAGAATGATGCAATTTTGTTTGCCAGAGTTCTGGGACCTGTGCTACAGCCGGCTGCTTTTTGTTTGGGGGTTTTTGTATGTGGTGTTTGGGATTTTGCGGGGCGGGGGTTGGAGGGTTTTTTGATTTGGTTTTTGTTTATTTTGCAAATAGTCTGATTCGAAATCTCAGGGTTCTCTGGATGTTTTAAAAATTATTTTCTTCATTTTGCCAGGCTAGAAATAGCCATGCAATAATAAAATGTATTCTTGACCTATAAAATAGCGATTTAGCCCATGTGTGTCTCAGCACAAGGTTTCAGACGAGCGTGAGGCAGGTCGTGGATCCCAGTTCCCAGCGCTCTCTCTCCTGCACACTGAGTCCAATGCAACTTTCAGCTCAAGTTCAGGGGCAAGGCCTTCCTGGGCCTGAGGAGCAAGTAGCAGGAAAGAAGCTCTGAAGACTCAATAAAAATGTGTATGTCTACACAGACATCAAGGTCCCCCTGCCAGCACCCCAGGACCAGGCCAGTGCAGGAGTCTACAGGATACCCCTGGAGGAGGCCTGAAGCTCTACCCACGTCAGCTAGAAAAGGAGCACAGCCTTCCAGAAGCTTCTTCAGATCTGGGTTCAAACCCCTGCCCTGTGACTTGCTAGCCACCATGACCTGAGGCCAATCAGCTCACGTCAGCTGTCATAGAGCACTAAATCCACAGCATGGTTGACAGATTAAATGGCCCATCAAGTAGTCAAATGTCTAGGAAAGCACCAGGACCTAGAACATACTCAAATACTGGTAAACCACACCATCCTTGATCAAACCACCTCCGTATCTTCAACACCAGCCCTGGAAACCTCCTCAGAAACCCAAATACTAAAAGGAACTGGGTGTTGGCAATGGGAAACTACTTTTTTTTTTTTTTAACTCAGAAGGTTTGGCCCAGGTGCCAACATCACTTTTATTTCAGAGTCAATGAATTTGGAACATTGACACAAAGCATTTGCTGAACTTTGAGGAAGAAAAAAACTCAGGAAGTACTAACTATAAATGTCCTGGAATTTCTCATCCTATCTTCAGTCCTGCAGACATTGCATCTTCTGAAAACAAATAGCGCAAACCAAGGTATCGTCGTCTGGAATTTGACAAACCGGAATACAGAAAAAATGTCACAAAACCATTAAAGGGCCCAATTTCTGAGGGTAAAAAGAAAAATGTCAAAAAAAACACACTGTTGCCGGGCACGGTGGCGCATGCCTGTAATCCCAGCACTTGGGAGGCTGAGGCAGGAGGATCGCGAGTTCAAATCCAGCCTCAGCAACGGTGAGGCACTAAGCAATTCAGTGAGACCCTGTATCTAAATAAAATACTAAATACTGGGGATGTGGCTCAGTGGTCGAGTGTCCCCGAGTTCAATCCCTGGTACCCAAAAAAAAAAAAAAAAAAAAAAAAAAGCACCAAGAGAGGAAGCCAGGCAAAGCCCACAGATCAAAAATGGACCACAGCTAATCACACGGTGATTAATCCACAAGTGGAAAGTGGGTGACAATTTAGACAAAATCCAGAGGAAGAAAATATGGAAGAACATTCCCAAGAGCTTATCAGTAATGAAAACATTTAGACAAAGCTGGCTCCCTCAGTGACCACGGAGGTAATTCCATTGCTCAGGAATTCTTAAAGCAAACTGAATTCTCTGTCCATCACGCAGCATGCTGGGTATTTGGGGAAACACGGGGGCCATCAGTCATGAGGGAGAAAATGTCCCTGGGCTCTCGGCACTGCAGGTGCATCAGACAGAGGAACTCACACAAAAGAAAGAGCACAGCGGACCCTCGACAGGCAGCATGGCGCTAAGGTTGAAAGAACACAGGTAGGGAAGCCCCAAGGGGGCTGACTGCATGCATCTGGGGGAGATCCAGGGACGGGATCAGGCCCTGACGAGCGTGCAGGCAGGCTCTGGGAACAGGAGACAGCGCCAGAGCAGGGAAAGAGGCTGGGAAAGTGGCACTGTACTGCGATCACCAGGAAGAAGAGGGCCACATCTCCCCCTCATCACTCAAGCCCCAGCTGGGACAGCACGGGCCCAAATCAGCACTTAAAAAAATGATTCATGAAATGACTACTTAACAGCCATCCGGGAAGTGGCTTGCTTGAGAAGCTCTACCAGAAAGCAACTCCCTCACCAGCTCTTACGATCGGTCTCCATCTATTATTTATGTTCAAAACTCCTAATGAACCCCTATGAACCCCTAAAACACTTCAAACTGTGTTTGTATGGCTCGTAGGTTGCTTTGCACCATAAGGATTGCAGGTACATGTCCAACTTTCTCTGTTAAGAATCCAAGGGAGCCGGGCACAGTGGTGCATGCCTATAATCCCAGCACTTGGGAGGCTGAGGCAAGAGGATCACAAATTCAAAGCCAGCCTCAGCAATGGCGAGGCACTTAGCAACTCAGTGAGACCCTGTCTCTAATAAAATACAAAAAAGGGCTGGGGATGTGGCCCAGTGGTCAAGTGCCCCTGAGTTCAATCCCCGATACCAAAAAAAAGAATCCAAGGGGGCAAAATTTACAAAACTGTTCAGGGGAGACCCTGCAGGGTAACAGCTAGAAACGCTGGCTTTGGCCTCGGACAGGTAACTTGGGTTCAAATCCCAATCCTTCCAAATAGGTCTATGTGTCACTGGTCAAGTTACTTAACCTCTCTGGGCCTCAGTTTCCTCACCTCTAAAATCGTGACAACAGTGTCTCTTTTATTGAACTGCTGTCAGGTTTCATGGGAAAAAGTCATGTAAAATATTATACTTGCCGTAGCATTAAGCACCTGCTCAGTGAATAATAACGAAGGCTATTCATTATATTATTAAAAGCATCTGTTCCTTTCTCTTACAGAAGCGAGCATTCTCCATGACACACAGTGGGTCATTACATACTCACAGGATTCTAAGCTTTTCCCATCCCTGATTTCTGGAACCTTCTTAGCAACAGCTCGAATCACTGTCCCTGAGCCCCCAGTTCTGACGAGGTGCCCCTCCCCTTGCTTACACACTGTGTTCCCCCCTCCAGCCACACTGCCACACTGAATTGTAATTACACGTCTGTCCCAAGAGTTCCCTGAGGACAAGAACCACGCTTTGTTCACCAGCAGCTCCATGGTGCCTGGCGTGGGGTGGCCTCGCAATCGACCAGGTCTGAGAAACTTAAACACAAAGCACAACGGATCGGTCTCGCAATTCTCCAAACCTTATCTGAAGTCTGGCCAAGGGGTATAAGCAAAGGCGGATTTCCAGGTGGTCCTGTCCAGACCTGTCCACTTGAATTTCTCGTGCCAGGACAAGTTCAAGTTTCTCCCTTTCCCCCAGGGCCAAGTGGGATCAGAAAGAGAGACCTGGTCTGCCCAGCATCCCGAGAACCCAGGAGTCTCCTTCAGGATTAGGGTCTATCTAGACAACACCCCACTGGCCATGCTGGAGCCCACACAGCAGACCCCAAACTCCAGCTTCCTGGTGAGCTTTGGAAGGACACCAATTCTAAGGACCTTCAAGGTTAATCAAGATTCTTAGAGTCTCCTGCTCTGAGGTGGAGCATTCCCAGAGACACAGAATGAGGTTACATCAGGGGACACACGTTCAAGAAGTCTTACAAAAGAGGACCAACACTGGTGCCGGGGTTGGGGGGTCACGAGTCACTGGTCCTGAAGACTCAGAGCATGCTGTTGTCTAACCCCCACTGGGACCCTGGTTGGGAGCCTCCCACCAAGGCAGGGCCTCCCAGGACAGGAGGCAAATTCCCTCATCTGAGCCACAGAGGATGGCCACAAGACTGAAGCTCCCAGCTGGTAAACAAATCCCATTCTTTAAGCAGGCCCTGAGGGTCACAAATAGGCTAGCCATCTCAGGCCACAGAGGCAGGAGCTGCTGGGCCCTTACTGCATTTCTCACCTCGTGGGAATTCAGAAATTGTGAATGTATGGATAGATGGATGGATGGATGGATGGATGGATACGTGAGTGCTCTGACTCTGGCTGACTCTACCAGCCTCTAGCCTCCTCCCCAGCATAAACCTTATTGCCACCTCTTAATTCTAGTCCAATCCCTTGTGATTTTCAAGATCACTTTCCCATCTAATTCTCCAAGCGCATTCTAACAAACTATTTTAACCTGATCCATAAATGTCTATTAATGCTTAATTTCTTAAACTTGAGAAAAATGAATCTCCAATGGTCCTCTGGAAGGCATCAGTCTTTCCAGTGAAGTTCATCACGTGATGGGGTCCAACACCTATCTGCTTAAAAATTAAGTCAGTATCCGTTCCTTGTGCACCTATAACATGTAGCATACTTCATATCCATTTTTTTGCTCTCTCTTTTGTAATGAAACCTCACCATAAACTGGAAAGGCAGGTACCGTTATCCAAACTTTAATGAAAAAACTCAATGTAACTCGCCCCAGGTCTCACCGTCCCTAAGTAGCACAGGTAGGATTTAAACTAATCAAAGCTGGTGCTGCTCTTCTTCTGTTGATCGGTTCGTTTTCTCAACAAACATTTACTAAGCACATCAGGGTCCCTCCTCAGCTAGGTGCTGTGTGTCTGTGAGACCCGCTCTGCTGGGACGTGAGGAGGCGTCTACACAGGCCTGTGCGCGTGACAGTCCTGACTCAGGCCTTTGCTAGTAAGACCCACAGGGATCCCAGGGCTGATGAGCTGCAGCTCCAACTCCTAACTAGGGGACACATGGACTACAAGCCAGAACACAGCAAGGGAGAAGCAAAGTCACCATCTACAGACTCTGAGTTCACTCTGGAGCCCATTACATCCTTAGGTGCCCATCTCACAACACCTGCACAGCAAACTGCCCAGGACACAGGGATGTGACAGTGATGGGCACAGGCAAACCTGGCAGAGATGGGTCTTCTCTAGAAACCATCACCGGTTACTGGGGCAGGGCTTCCTAAAGTTCACTCTCAGCATCCTCATGGACCACACCACAGGAAGGGACTTGGCCAAAGCCCCAGCGGTCTGGATGCAGTCAAGAATAACTGTGGAGCCGGGCGCGGTGACGCACGCCTATAATCCCAGCACTTGGGAGGCTGAGGCAGGAGGATCGCGAGTTCAAAGCCAGCCTCAGCAATGGCGAGGCACTTAGCAACTCAGTGAGACCCTGTCTCTAATAAAATACAAAAAAGGGCTGGGGATGTGGCCCAGTGGTCAAGTGCCCCTGAGTTCAATCCCTAGTACAAAAAAAAAAAAAAAAAAAAAAAAAACTGTGGGACCTCAGGCAGGTCACCTGATCTCAAAACACCTGGGTTCAATGATTCACACGATGAGAAGCCAGGTCCAGCTGGTCTACACTGGAGCTGGATCCCACCATCAAATCATAAAACTGAGTTGATTCTGAAGATTATTCTAAGAGAGGCTGGCTTAAGGCTTCAGGTGTCTGTGGTTTGGCCTAAGAAAGGGCCATGTATGGAAAAATATTTACTTTCTACACCAAGCAAAGAGAAGCCAGGTTCTCATGACTTGTCCTAACCAGAGAAAGTCAGCCACACTTGGATAGGAATATTTTTTTATCTCCTTTTTCTCACATCTATAATTAGCTCTCTGGAGTTCGGATGAGCAGGGTCTCATCTCGACACCAGGTTCTGTCAGTCACACCGCTAACTCTGGAAAGGTGTCTGGAGGTGGTGATGAGGATAGAGACAGTGACCATGACCATGACCTAAGCCATCACCACAGCCTCCACTTGATAAAATCAGGCACCCACAGCGCTCAGCAAAGACTGCCCCACTGCAATATCCAGAGCCCATAGTCAACCTGTGCACAGTGGTTCAACCCTAACAGCTAGCAAAATACCCAAACACCAACAGTATTAAAATCAGTAAATATCCACAGGCCCATCTTACTCCAGTGGGGAACCCCCATTGCTCACCCTTGGGGCACCTCCTGAGATCTCTCTACATCCCCCACCCCAGAAGGACTGCCCAGGGTCCAGCCAGCAAATCGGTGCACCCTTAACATTCTTAGGCATGCCAAGGTTTAAGTGTGTTCCCCAGAATTCATGTGCAGAAACTTAATCCACAAAATCACATGTTAATGGTATTTGGAGGTGGGGACTTTGAGGAGTAATTAGGATTAGACAAGGTCATGAGGATAATTAGGACTATATGAGGTCATGAGGGTGGGGCTCCCATAATTGCAATAGTGGCTTTATGACACGTGGCTTTATGTGTCATCATGTGATGTCTTGTGCTGCCTTGGGACTTCACAAAGGGTCTCCACCAGCAAGAAAGCCTTCACCAGATGCCGAGCACAGGCTGGCATCACTTCTTGGATTTCCAGAACAGTGATATATTAAATAAACTTCTTTTCTTTATAAACTACACAGTCTGTGGTATCCAGTGACAGCAACAGAAAACAGACTTAGACAATATTTTTTCAATTCTCTACAAGGATGATAGGTTGCTCTTATAATTTGAACCCTGAGAATGAAAACAACATTAGGACACCTGAATGGGGCTGTATAAAATATAAAACCTTAGGGGCTGTGTTGACATTTGTAGGTTCAAGGTCAATATAAGACCCAACTTCTGTGGGAATCCTACCCAAAAGACGATAGTTAGGTTTCAAAGAGTGGCCATGATGCTAACATTTATAAGAAAGAATTTGCTGGGTGGTGGGGCCAGGGATCAAACCCAAGGCCTTGCACATGCTAAGCAAGCACTCTACCACTAAGCTTCACCTCGAGCCCCGAGAAAGGAATATTTTTAAAGCCGTCTTCTTCATAAGATAATAATACCTTCTGTTTGTGTTCAGCCTCACTATACACCTGCATCACACGTGCCTTATCTCATTAGGGACTTATCAATGTAAGCAGGTATAATTCAGGTGTAATTATCTCCATTTGACAGAAAGGTAATCAAGACCCAGAGAGGATAAGATTGAGATTCTGGTTCCTCAGCGGAAGAGTCAGAACTGAGATTCAAATCTCCTGACCTCCTCCTCCTTCAGAGGTGTGCTGGAGCCCCCCCATCCCGGCTCATGAGAACCTAATTCATGGGTTTCCCAAGTAGGTTGTTAAACCATGGGGGGGGCTTGAAACCCACCCACCCTGGGGGAGTATTTACACCATGGGCATCAGCAAGTAATACAAATCAGAGCTTCCCGCCTGTAGGGCGGGTTTACAGCACACAGAGCCTCTAGTGGTCTCCTGGTCATACATACTGTGATACAACCACAGAAAAGTGAGGTTTGGGTCTTTTGTATCAGTCAAGGGTTCTCTATTCCATTGACTCCACTAACCAGCTTGTTAGTCCTCATGAGATAGGAAGATAACCACTGAATTGGAGTCAGAAGACTCCTAAACCTCCACCTGCCACTTAGCGACATTTTTAACCTGAGTCATTTAACCTCTCTGACCCTCCATTTTCTTATCTGTAAAATGAGGGCAATAATTGCAGCTCACCCACAGGGCTGTTGGAGGACTCGTGGATGCAAAAACCACTTTGCAAACTGCAAAACACCATACAGCTGTGGAAAACAATATGGCGCCTCCTCAAAACATCTGAAGGAACTACCATGTGACCCAGCCAGGGCACTTCTGGATATATGCTCAAAAGAACCAAAAACAGGGTCTCCAAGAGAGATCTGAATGCTCATGCTCCTAGAGCATCATTCACAATAGCCAAGAGGTCAAAGCACATCCATGCCACATCCATTGACAAATGGATGAGCAAAATGTGGTGCACCACGCCACATGATTTGGAACGATTTGGCCTCAAAAAGTTAGGAAATTCTGACCCCCACTACAAGACAGATGAACTCTGAAGATACGCTAAGTGAAATAGGCCAGACACAAAAAGATAATATTCAGTTTTATGTATTTTTTTAACCGTGATCTTAAAAAAAAAAAAAAAAAGAAGAAGAAAGAAAGAAAAAAAGAACACTCAAATGTGAGGTTTTCTAGAACATTATATCCCAGTTGTCAAAAAGAACCAAAGAACCCAGCAGCTCGGGAGGCTGAGGCAGGAGGATCACGAGTTGAAGGCCAGCCTTAGCAACTCAGTGGGGCCTTAAGCAATATAAGCAAGATCCTGTCTCAAAATAAAAAATAAAAAGGACTGGGGATGTGGCTCAGTGGTTAAGTGACTCTGGGTTCAATCTGCAATACCAAAAAAATAGAACTAAAGAGCCCCACAAGGCAGCATTTTTTCTTTAATCATTACTAGGACCACAAACTCCAGTTTTATCAGCCATGCTAGCATAGTCAAAAAGAATCCAAGGAAGCTGGGCGTGGTGGCACATGCCTGTAATCCCAGCACTTGGGAGGCTGAGGCAGGAGGATCCTGAGTTCAAAGCCAACCTCAGCAATGGCAAGGCACTTAGCAACTCAGTGAGACCCTGTCTCTAATAAAATACATAAAAGGGCTGGGGATGTGGCCCAGTGGTCGAGTGCCCCTGAATTCAACCTCAGCACCAAAAATAAGGAATCCAAGGAATATGATCCTTGTAGATTATTGCCAAACTCAGGATGTCCCCAACTGATATACAAGGTTTGTTTCAAGAGTTCGTTTTATGTTTCTGTAGTTATATGAGGCACATTCTGACAGAAGTGACAGTTTTCCTTTTTTATAGGATTGCACGCAGGCCTCGAGGGGCCCTGGTCCATGGTATGACTGGATGATGGCGCTGACAGTCCCACCCTGGCCCGGGGAGCCCCTGAGCTGGGGTTGGAGTGATAGCAGGTAGACCTCAGGGACAGCACGGGGCAGAGGTGCTGCGTTTAAAATCCCTCACACAGTGAACGACTGGCAGGCTTTCGACCTATTGCACGGGATTTGTCAAAAGTTTTAAGGCAAATTCCAAGAAGTCATTTTGTTTTCAAGATTGAGGAAGTCTCAGCCTGTATGTGGACATCTGTTTAGGGTCAGAGGACACTGCCCTGCCAGTCACTCCGGGAGACCTCCTGACTGTGGTTTTTTCTTTTCCTCCATAGGACTGTGGGCCTTGAGGGGAGAGGACAGAGTTGTGGGGGGAGGCATACAAGAATGTCACTTGAAAATCAAGAACAGGAAGTTCTACTCCATGTACGTGTAATATGTCAAGGTAGATTCTACTGTCAAATATAACTAAAAAGAAAAAATTTAAAAGAAAATAATAGTCACTTCCTGCTCAGGCCACTAAAATCAATTAAAACAATAAAAGAAAGAAAGAAAAAGAGCATGATGAATAAGTAAATAAATAATTTAAAAAAGAAAGAAAGAAAAAGAAAAGGAAATCAGGTTTTTATTTAATACAGTACCTTCAGATACAGTTCACAGGACCAAATCCAATTTATTGTAAAACCAGTTTCAGTGATCTGTGTTCACGGTCACGAAAGACAAAGAAACAGCCTTTCAACAAATAGATTATTAACTACTTTCACTTTAAGACCTCTGTCCCCCTGTTACAGGGGTTCCAAAAATCATGACCCAGATACTGGCCACCAAAAGGGCTAAAATGGAGCAGTCAAGAAGAGGGATAATGCCCCATCTGGAAATCAGCTCAAGCGTCATCCTTGTAACGCTGGGACCTGGGAAATTAAAAGCTTTTGAGACCTTCTACCACCTTTCACCCAAACCTCCCCTAGAAAGAGACTGGGACGGAGCTCAGGATCTCGCCCGGGCTAGACCAGCGCTCTACCGGGCTACAACCCGCACCCCAGGAGATTTTTAAACAAATGATCATATGTGCTCATGTAGCGCGCGCGCGCGCGCGCACACACACACACACACACACACACACCATTCTCAAACACCGGGACATTAAAATAAATTCAGCACGTGGAGATCTCAAACAACACGACTCCACGGTGGGAAGACACCGACTTGAGTCATCTCATCAAACTAGGATTTGCAAGAATCTGTGAATTCACAAGAAACGGTGAAGCAATTCTGCAAAAAAGAAAAGCAGGCAGGCTGAAGCTGAAGAGGAGGAGCAGAGGCGGAGGGTGGTGGGAAGACCACCCGCTCCGGGGAGAGGGCCAGACTTCCCGGGCCCAGCTCAGGAGCTGCGAGAGGGCCAGAGAGACAAAGCTGATGAGCTGACTACAGGAAGGGGTGAACCTGTGACGTGGAGCAAAGTAGGTCAACTCCGACCCAGGAGTGGCCCAGAGGACGCGTCAGGCCGGGTCTTTGGGTTAATGCTGGCACCGTGAGAACTAATCACCTCCTGCCGGGACCGAATGTTGAATGGCTCCGTGTACTCTCCGAAGCTGTGCAAATGCCCTCCGAGGAGCAGGGACTCCTGAGAGAGGGCTGGCATTCACTGAGCACAGACTCACATGCCAAGCACTATCCCACAACCCTTAGATTAGGTCCTAGGGTTCAGTGTTGTACCCCGAGGCCATGGAGCTCGGAATGGTAAAAATAATTCCTCCAAAGCCACACAGCTCGGAAGCAGTGGATCCAGCCAGGATCTATCTGCACCCATTCCCGTGCCTCCTCGGAGCCTGGATATTTAGTTCCTCGCTGTTTTTTTTCAAATGTTCTTCCCCAGCCAAATGCAGGCCTGTTTATGGTTGCTGAAATCAATTTTTTGAGGGGTCCCATTTGCATCACCCAACATATTGGCAACAAGAGCTTCCAAAAATCAATTTCTGATGCATAGTGACGGATTCTTCTTCACTGGTACTGGCCCTGAATATTCCTGGGCAGTCAACTTACAGTTTGATGATATTTACTATTTATTCAGTCCCAGTTATGTGCCAGGAACCTCTGTACGTCACTGAATCCTTATATCAATTCCACGTGGCAATGATTTCTACCAACATCTTAACTCAGAAAGGTTAAGGAACCTACTCAGGGACACACAGCTATGAATGGTAGTGCTGGACCTAGCTTTCAAGTTCATTTCTTGTCTCCCCTGCCTGGCTCGTCTTCAAGGTTTATCTTCAAGATTTGGTGCACACCGGGAGACAGAAGACCTGTATTTCTGAGTCCTGCTGAAATACCAGGGGAAACAACCCAAAGCACACAGCCAATAGCTGAAGACGTCGAATGAACGTGGTCTGCCACAGAATGAACTTGACCTGCAACATCTATTTGGAGGTTACCCTTGCTTCTGACTACAGCCTGAATAATCCATACATTGCAAAAGAACCCTGAAAAAATAAAGTGGAATTTAATAAAAACTAACCCAGAGAAAAAGTGATCATCCAACGCCACAGAAAGTCAAATTGTGCACAACCAACACAGACTGAGAAAAAAATGATGTTGGCATCTTGCCCAGAGTTCATGTGTCCTCCTGGTTTAACTATGTAAGTGCTGGAGTTGGCCACCGTGAGTCGGAAAAGACCAGGGTCCACTGACTGGGGCACCGGGCTTGTGTTGGCTTCGCACAGGCAGTTCCTTCAGTAATTACAGAAAGGTGTCCCCAGTGAGCTTTGGGCTCCCTCGTGAGGTGCCCTCCCATGAAATCTGAGGTATTGCCAGGACGGGTCTGCCACCCCAGGCAAGCTGCTGACCAATACTGTGACACTTCCCTGCTGGACCAATGCCTAAGCCCTCCCAGAGGAGAGAGGAGAAGCAGGAGGAGAGAGATTGAAGGGGATTTAAAGAGATTTATTTGGGGGAAAGGAAAGATTAAAGGGATTTATGGAGACCCAGCCCAAGAAAAACTCAACAAGTTAACCCCTGAAATCCTCCCAACAGATCACAAATGTCCCCTGTGGCACCAGCCAAGCCTAATTATCACCCATTCAGATGCCAAGTTTGAACCAGAAACTGTACTTGAGACCAGTCCTCATTAGCCCCTCTGGGAACAAGCTCTACCCCAAAGTCCCATTCCCACACCCCCACTGTCCTCATTGATAAGGATACTAGAGTCAATCGATCGTCTTTTCCCAGTCAAGAAAAAGGTTTGACTTTTTCTGTCCAAATACAAAACAGTCTACCAAAGACAGGGTCGCAGGAGTTCCCGTGTGTACTGCTGTCCACTGAACGTCTGGGTTTCACATTCCCCAGTCAACGAGAGAGTCACAGGTTACAGGCCCGCCTGTCAAAGAGATCTAACCCTTCCTACTGATGTAATTTCAAAGCATAAAGCTGTATTGTCACACGAATGTTGTATTTGTGTACAGATCTTGCTGCTAAATCCCCAGCCTGTCACAGGCTCCCACTGTGACAGAAAACTCCTTCCCAGAACTTCATTCTAAAAATGCTAGAGGTCCTCACCAGGGCAGCCCAGAAGCCTACAGGGCATACACTTGCCCTGGAAACTAGTCTTGCCTTCCCCTTCCCTTAAATTTTGGAGAGGAAGAAGTCGAGACAGGGAGAAGGTACTGTGGGCAAATGGCCAATCAGACCATGGGCACCCCACTGTGCAGGCAGAACCGGTGCTCAGAAAATCTCTGGAAACAGTGAACAAAACCACCAAGTGTACGTACCTACCAGTTCTTCCAACCCCAGATCCTTGGGGAGCCCTAAGTCCAACCCACTAGCATCTCCTATTGGCTCTGCCTCCAACATTCATCTAGAAGCCAACCACTCATCACCTCCAGTTCTAAAAAGCCATTATCCCTCCCCTGGATCACAGGAGTGGCCGCCAAACTGGTCTCCACACTTCCACTCTTGAGCCCTGACAGTCTGTTCTAAGCACGGCAATGATGAAAACCCTAAGTCAGATCAAGTTATTCTTCTGCTTAAATCCCTCCGAAGCTCCCAATTTCTCTTGAAGCAAGAGCCAAAGTCTGCTCTTCACTCGCAAGGCCCTTCCTCGGGTCTGCCCCCTCCTCCACCCACTCCTCACCTACCCCAACTTCTCCCACCCCAGCTCCCACTGTCCTCTCCCCTGAGCCTCTGCTCTAGCTACACTCGTCTTTAAGTCTCTGGGCCTCAGAGTTCCCAGGCCCGCTGCTGCCTCAGACACCTGCCCTTTCCTCTGACTGGAACTTTCTACCTTTAGCTATCCCATAGGTCCTTCAGATCTTAAGTTGAATGATAGCTTCTCAGCAAGGCCTTTCCTGGCTACCCGACCTCAAGCTGCCACCACCCTTAACCCCAGAAATCCTCTCTCCCTAACTCATTTTCTACCTAATGCGCACATCACAAAACACACTGTTCACTTCTTTCTTTGGCCTCCTGGCTCCCCACCAGAACGGAAGTCCAGGAGAGTAAGCATCCTCTCCTGCTGGGTCAAGGCGATGTCCCTGTGCCTAGAATACAGGAGGCATTCAAGAGATGTTTTCAAGTGTATTTGAGGCTCAATTTACACCATGACTCCAAACGAGAAGTCCAAACTGATAGCAAATAATGCCACTGGGTTACCCTAGGATAGAAATCTAACATCACAAAACACACTGTCCTGCTACCTGACCCTATTTTTCTCTTAGTACTATTCTTTCAAATGCTTCTCACAGACACTAAAATTCTGAGTAATCTCAGAATAAGTACCATTAAATCAACCAGCCAAATACACAAACTACCTCAAGAAGCTTTGTGTTCCCTCCCCCTCCTGCTTATACACACACACCCCATAAAAGAAAAATGAGTCTGTTTCCCACCTGGGCTTTCAGACATATCAATCACCTGTGTGTTCAGCAGGCATATTTATTGACCCATTTCAGAATAAGCAGTTTAGGTAGGAGACAGGTGGGGAAAGACAGTGCTTGGCCGGCAGAAACGTCAGCTTATTCTCTTCCTTGAATAAGCCAGCAGGCCTTTCTCTAACGAAAAATAGGACCCACTGCCACTAACACTACAACAGATCAGGCTGTTGATTTGGGGCTGCTTCAATATGCTACCTTCCCAGTCACGAAAATACCCCTCCAAACAGAAACAGCTGCACCTAACACAAGGGAAGCCCCTGAGGAGCAATTGCAAGCACCTTCCTGACATGGGTGAACCCCAAAATTTTAGGGTTGGCAGGGCACTTGAAAATCACCTAGTCTTGCCTTCCCCTTCCCTTTAATTTTAAAGATGAAGAAGCCAAGACAAGGAGAAGTATCATGGGCAGATGGCCAATCAGGCCACACAACCCCTGAGTAGCTAAGCCAGACCCAGGACCCAGGCTCAGACTTTCCACAATGTGGGACCAACCGCCTACAGACAATAGTGAATTCAACTTCCAATGGTCAGTCTATATGAAAAACATGTACTCTTACCCTGCAGAGATGTGGGTATATTTTCTAGAACATGCCATTTTCCGTACTGCAGGGGAAATGAGATATGTTGGGAAAGTCATTCTGTCTGTACCAAGTATTAAGGCCTTATCTATTCACATACATTTCATAGCCTGGGAATAGCAGAAGTGACTTCCATGAGACTGGGCTACCTCACAGGCCCCACACCAAAGCTTTCTTCCAATCCATACACTTCTCCAAGTGGTATACGTTAGGTTTCTGTTCTAACAGAAGTCACTGAATGCTATCTACCGCAGAGATGGCCCAAACAGGCTCAGCAAATGCGCCAACAGAAATGTTTACCATTCCTAATTTGCTGTTACACAACATTTATTTGCTCTCACCGTGTGCCAAGGATCTGAAAACATGTTGTTGATTAATAAACAGTAATTAAGTCTCACCACCTAATTCAGAGCTATGGTTAGGTTCTGGAATTCCCTTTTAAAGAAGGCCAAAGTGAAGGCCATGAGTTGAAAGGTTTTTTCCAAAGGTCTGACTCAGAGATGCAGCAGCCAGCTCAGGCCCAGGCCACAAAGCCTGCTCCTTTCCCCTGTGCCGCTCTTTGCTTCCTCAACGTCTTTTCCACCCTCCTGGGCCAATCCTCACTTCCATTTGGGCCCCACTCTCCAGCAGCGTCCCTCTAACCACTCTGACCAAATGGCTTGACCCTCAGCTTCCAAGAGTAAATGTTCTGCTCTGCAAGAAAAGATACCTGGACGCAGCAGCCAAATATCAGATTACACAGGCTGGCAAGGTGAGCACGCCTCCGGTTTTACAGTGCTTTATTTCAAAAGCGGTTTAACACTGTAAGCTGACAGCCTTGCTTCTTGCGGGCTTTCCTGCCTGAGGATCTTAAAGGCATAAGGTGAAGGTGAGGCAAACAATGTGATTGGGACTGCAGAGGTCTTTGGGAATGGACTCCAATTACAATTGTTGATGCCTCTGATTTATGCCAGACTTCATTACAAACAGGATAAAAGACCAAACTCAAAACTCATTCCATGGGCTGGGGTTGTAACTCAGTGGTAGAGTGCTTACCTAGCACATGTGAGGCACTGGGTTCGATCTTCAGCATCATATGTAAATTAATAAAATAAAGGTATTGTGACCACTGGGGGGAAAAAATAACACTCCAAAGGCATAGGAAGTGACCTTCATATTAAGACTCAGGCCAAGGTCCCTAGACTTGACCCAGGGTGAAACAGACATACTGAACTTGGGACTACTTCCAACAAGTCCAAGGAGACAAAATAATGATGATAATCTAGCTTTGAAATTCTTAAATAGTTAGATAACTAACAGGTTATCCACTATGTTTTACTTGCATTAATATTATAGTTAGGAAGCCGGGTGCAGTGGTGCACTCCTATAATCCCAGCACTTGGGAGGCTGAGGCAGGAGGATCATGAGTTCAAAGCCAGCCTCAGTCATGGTGAGGCACTTAGCAACTCAGTGAGACCCTGTCTCTAATTTTAAAAATACAAAAAAAAAAAAAAAAAAAAAAAAAAAAAAAGGGCTGGGGATGTGGCCCAGTGGTCGAGTGCCCCTGAATTCAATCCCTGGCACACACCAAAAAAAAAAAAAAAATTATAGTTAGCTTTCGAAATATTAAAGTCAAATCATTTTTTTTCTGTGTTGGGGATCAACCCAGGACTTCATGCATGGGCTCCACCATTCACCCAATCCCCAGCCAAAGTCAAATTATTATTAAACATCTGCTAAGTGGCTCAACCCCATATGGATAATCAAGAGTTGCTCTGCCTAGCCTGAATATATCAGTTCCACCAACACCTAACAGCTTGCTCATATTTGCCAGGTCACTTAATCTCTCTGATGTCTCAGTTTCCTCAAACACAAATTGGGGATAATAGTAAATACCTACATTATAAGGTCACCATGAGATAGAAATGAGTTATACACACCAGGCATTCAGAATAAATGCCTGGTACTTGGTATCATGTCACCCATGGTTACCATTACTATTATGTCACTAAGTAAAAAACATCTTGAACATTTTATTTCACTCTTCTAGGACCCCTGCCAGCACTACGGTGGGAAATTTCTTTGCCAAGAATTATTTCCAAGGCAGAAGGTGACACTTTGGGGACCTCAAAGAGATCCATACCCAAAGCTTACCAGAATGGGGCCAGAGTCCAGGAAGCTGTTTGGCCAGAGCTAAGTCCAGCACCAGAAGGCAACCACCAGAGGCAGAAGCCACCCGCAGTCATCCCCAAACAGCAGGCTACAGCAGGAGCCACTCAACGAAGCCACAGCTCACTGAGCTTCAGCAGCCTGGCCACTGCAGAGGTGAGGTGGCAGGGGCTCTCCCCAAGAGCAGGAGTCAGTTAGCAGAGATGGCATCTGCCTGCCAGGAGGCTGCAGGCAAAGGGGCCCCTGTGGGTAAAAGCCATTAAAGAGACACATTCACACATGATAGGACTCCACTCTCTCCAGTCCCCTCATCTCGATGTCACATAGTGAGTCTCTGGATGCCAAGCAAAAGGCACAATTCTGGTTTCACAGTGACTTGAGCTCCCCAGAGTCACAACCCCAAATGTGAATAAACCTTAATTAACCCCTTACCTTGGAAACCCCTCTTTATTAAAAACCTAAACACTTTCTGGTTTCATTTAGACAAAGACAGCAAGTCAGTGCCCACAGGTGCCCTCCCAAAACACAACAGCCACAGCACCTAGACGCTATTCCAGTCCTTGGCACACTGGCTTCCCCAGGAATCTGAAACCTGGTTGGGAATGCCGCCTTCACAACTTCTCTCTGGGGGATCCACTGCAGATGTGGGGGTGGGGTGAGGAATATGACTAACAACTGCAGTGGGCCCTGAACACACCGCAGGCGATAATGTGGGTATGAAAACAGGGTCTGGAAAGGCAAGCCAACCACAGAAACAGCGTGGGGAGGGGGGAGGACAGAAAAGAAGAGTACCACCCGGCAACACTGATTTATCCATGAAACGCCTCTTTTTCTTTCCTGCTAAAACAACACCTCCCTGACCCCCTACAGAATGTCCCTTTCTTACAGCACGTGTGTGAATATATAGGTACTGACAGACACTGATGGACAGCGGAAACGGAGCATATGGGGGTGCGGGTTGCGGGGGGGACAACTTGAACTTCAGACTCATTCAGCAGTGCCTGATTCTCTTTCACTATCAGCTCCTCTACGTAGAATCTGAAGCGCTCCAAAACAAAACAAAAACCAACTCCTGGGCAGGAAAGGAACCGCAGCTGAACCGAGCAGCACATGCTTGGAGCACTGAAAACCATCGACTTCTGGTTATTTCTGGTTTCTTCAGATCAGCCACCGGCATGGGACTAGATGTAGTCCAGGAGAGAATCGCCCGGTACGGCGACACTCTCAGACCCTCCCATGGGGACACGCACCCCAGCGCGAGCAGCCCAGCTCGTGTGAAAGGTACAAACACTCAGGTGAGGCTCTGCCCACATGTGACCCTGAACACTGCGAAATTCTTCCATAATCGCGAGGCCATCCAAAGTCTTGCCTACACCTGGTACGTGCAGATGGCAATTTCATGTGAACACACGATGTAAGGACAGAAATGGGGGTTTTCTCGTGGCCACGACTCTCTCGACACAGTACGTCCACACACACGGTGAGTAACTGCACGCAGCCAGTGAACTGCGATATCCACCATGCTCAGCCCACAGTCGCGCGTGGGGAGAAAGCGGTGGCGAGGGCGGCGGTGGCAGAGGAAGTGGAAAGTCGCCCGCTCGCGTGGGCTGTTCTCCGAGAGCCCAGAGCTCCCCCTCCCCCGCACAGGAGCTGTGCCACCTCCGGGGCGCAGACCCACGACGCGGAGGTCGCGCGGGGGGCTCCGCAGAGAACCGGACAATGAGGATGCCCTGACAAGCCGGGATTCTGCCGCGGTGGCGGTGGTGATGGCAGCCAGAGCTGCCTGTGCAGCCGACACCGCGGCCACCTCCACCCTCTTCTCCCCAGCGTCCACTTACGTCCCGAGGGTCTCCTTGAACTCGAAGATCTTCTTAATGTCTTCGGCTTGCTTTTTCCAGGATGAGCTGCTCTCGCCGTTCTCCCGGGCCATGGCAGACGAGCGCGGCGCGGCGCGGTGGGGCGGCCGGGGGCGCGCTGGGGAGGGGGCGCCGGGGGCGCGGCGCGGGCGCAGGGGCGCGCGGGGATGCCGGGCGCTGGGCGGGAGGCTCGGGGCCGCAGCAGAGCTTCCTCTTCTGCAGTTTCCTCTTTCGCTCTCGCCGCCGCCGCCGCTGTCGCGGTCCCTCCCTGGCTCTTATTTCTGCTCGTTTCGGTCAGAGACTTCCTGCCGCCGCGGCTCGCCTGCTCCTTTGCCGCCGCCTGCCAGCCTCACTTTCTGCTACTTTCTTGCCTCCCTCCTGCTCCCTCCCCGCCTCCCGCCCCGCTCCCCCCCACCCCGCCTCCTCCCGCGGGCTCCCCGCCCTCCCCGCGCGCCCCGGCCGCCTCCCCGCCTCCCGCGCTACCGCCTTCGGGGATGTCCCGCTCCCCTCCCCGGGAGCGCCGTGCACTCGGCGCGGGGGCGCTGCACTTGGCAGCCAGGCCACACTCCCCCGCGGCCCAGCGCCCTGGAGCCGAGCGAGGGCAGGTGCGGGGACCCTGGCAGGTGCAGGGCGCTGGGGCGCTCGCGGGAGAGCCCCAGTCCTTGAGGAGCTTTATTGTGGAGTCAAGACTGGGGGCACCAGGGCTTTCCCTCCTCCAGCGGGAGGGGGCGCCTTTGCGTGGCGCTCGGAAGCGCCGGGAGAGGTGGGGGTGCGCAGCGGCCGGATACCGGGCGCCCAGGGCGGGGCGCCTTCTCCACGCGCCCGAGACCGGCGGCCGGAGCGGGCCAGGCCCGCTGACAGGCGGGTGGGCGGGGGCCGGTTGTTATGGCGACGGGCGGCGGCGGTGGGGATGGAGGCGTTGATGGGCGTGGACGCCGGCCCCGCGGCGCGGGCCAGCGCGGGCGCTCCCGGAGCTTGTCACTCCCCTCCGACTTGCCGGCTAGAGCTAATTCGCATTGCACCAAATTCGGCCTCACGTCAATTTCGGTACCGCGGAGAAAGCCTGGGAGTCTCGGGAACGGGCACGCGCAGGACGCGCCTGCCACTGCCTCGCAATCCCTTCGGAAGCAAAACTCCTGGGTTTATTCGGCGGCCGTGGCGCGGGTGGATGCGGGACAGCGCGGGATGCCCTGGCCCCGGGCCTGGAACAGCGAGCCTAGCTCACGGTTGTACTCTACTGGTTTCTGCCTCTCCTCACGACACTCTGCGGACTCAGCGAGAAGTGAATGTCCGCCCAACCCTCCGTGAAGGAGGTCTGCCCCTACTTACCACCCCAACCACGACCCCCGCCGCGGCTTACTGGGGTGCCCAGGTGGCAGGGCATGTACCTCGAAACATCCTTTCCTCCAGGCTGGAGAAAGTAACCCAAAGAATTGCCTCCTGCCTCCCACCTCCCAGGTGAACTTTGGCCTGCCCACCCATTCCCACTGTCTACCAGTCAGAGGGCAGCCCACGTGCTGGTTCCCTAGACCCCCGGCTCCCAATTGGCAGGGACTACCCGTTGATGGACAATTTTTAGTTTTCTTTGTATCAAGACTTCCCATCCCTTAGGGCCCCTGTGCTGAGTTAGGTAAACAGCCTTCTCTTGATTAGGGACACCTGTCCCATTTTCCCAGGACTGTTCCAATTTTCAATTTCACTGTAAAAGTGAAAAGAAAATGTGCTTTTGGAAAATGCAACTTAATCCAGCACATTCTGCGTGGTTCTGACTGTACACTGACTTCAGATCCTTTATTGACCCCAAGGAGGTCAGAAGCCCATCCCTGACACTTCCGGTTTTAACCTGAGACTCTCTCCAAACTGAGGACTGCGAAGAGGGATTACAGCCATACATGGCTTTAGGACTGGATATGTACTGAGAAATGCGTAGTTAAGTGAGGTGTGAAAACCACAGAGTGTAGTTACACAAACCTAGATGCTATGGCCTACTAAACACCTAGGCTATATGGTATATATGTGCCTAGGAGCATAATGAACAAAACATGAGATTAAATCAAGCACAGGAGAAAACGATGCAACTGGAGACGCAGTAAACATGAGCTATCCGAGGCTGCTGCCAGCATAGTACAAGCATGCTATTTTACAGTAAACTTTTGTTTTATAAGTCGGAGTACATTCTTAAGTAATGATTAAAAGTTCAGTATAGTAAATACATAAGCCAGTAACATTTGTTTATTAGCAAGTATATGTACTGTACATAATTGCATGTGCAATACTTTTGAAAGACCGGCAGCACAGTAGGTTTGTTTACACTACCATCCCCACAAACACCTGAGTAATGGGTGGTGCAATGATATTATGATGGCTACAAGGTCACTAGGCAACAGGAATTTCTCAGCTCCATTATAATCTTATGGGACCACCCTCAGAATGTAGTTATGCATGCATGACAGTACTTGCTGGTAAAACCACAGACTTAAAACTCCAAACTCAATTTCCAGGAAGAATAATGAGAACTACTGAGGAACCTCTCACACTTGGGGCATGTCACCAAAGTCCAAGACAAACAGCATCTCCCTTCAATACTATACAGTAATAACTTTTATTTGTGTCAAAGACTATGTAATAGAGCCTAAGTCAAATAAGATCCCAATAGACACTTTTCCATGTCCCTCATCTTGTCTTTTATTTCTCCTTCCCTTCCTCCCATTCTATTTCCTTCCCCTCCTTTTCTCTCCTATTTTGCCCTTGCCCCTTGCCTAAGGAATAACTCCAGAGCTCACAAAAATAATTCTCTATAGAGACAGCAAAGGTAAAGAGAAAGGAGAATGAAGTTTGACATTTCATATGACTGCAGCTTGACTTTTCCTACAAGGCTATGAGCTCCCTGAGGGCAAAGACCATGTTACCCATGGCACAGTCACTTACACAAGGTAAGGGATCCATACATGCATGTTGGATGGACAAAGAAATGACAGAGGGGAGACCACTATGTTTGTTGTACCGGCAGCAATGCTGTGGGGAGTTTGCTTTCTTTTCCCAAATTTCCTCAATGATGTTCACCCATTCTCACCTGGCCCAGAAAGAACTTTTAGTAGAAAGTCGGGCAAAGTTTAGGCCCAGAAGAATGGATCCCCATGCCCCAATAAAGGAAGTGGAAAGACCAAAGACAAATTCAGTCTGACTTGATTATAGTCATTTCTCCCTTATCAGAAATTAGTAAATAAAAGCTCTTAATCCTGGAAATTGCAATACAAAAATCAAAACCCTGCATCCCCCCAAGAATAGTTAAACCTTAGTCTTGTACACTTCCCAATTTTGTTATAGGGCCATTGTGTCAACTGCCCTCCAGGGTACCTGGTGGTTCTCTCCAGCTGGCCGAGTTTCTCAGATAGAACAAATGATAGCTGCCCGTCTCTTTCCGTACCCCACCTTCAACTCCGTTGTCAATAAATTATTACTTGTCAGTCAAAAGTTGTCTCCTCCTCAACAATTTCAACTCCAAAAATCTCCGCAGGGTATTTTGGATTACTAAAGTCTAGGTTCTACTAGAGTTTGGATGTTAAAGTTCCATATGGTAAAATATCCGTCCCTAGAGTGGCACTTTGGGGAGATGGTGGAAACTTTTAAGAGGTGGGGCTTAGTGAGAAGTCTTCAGGCCATTGGGGACATGCTCTTGAAGGGAGCTGTGGGGACCCTGGTCTCTTCCTCTTCCTCTTTTTCACTACCCACCATGAGGTGAACGGTTTGGCTCCCCCACATGATTCTGAAATGATGTGTCGCATCAACACAGGGCCAGAGCACTGGGGCCACTTGGCCATAGACTGAAACCTCAAATAAACCTTTTCTACGTCGATTATCTCAGGTCCCTGTGGTTTGGTTTGGTTTGGTTGGCTTTTTGGTTGTTTTGGTTTGATTTTGCATTTTTGGTGCTGAGGATTAAACCCAGTGTTTCCCACATCTCGTGTGCTAAGCACGTGCCCTACCACTGAGCTACGCCCCCTGCCCTTCAGGGATTTGCTTTAGTGACAGAAAGCTGACTAACACAAGTTCAAAGTCTTTATATTTCCTTAAAGCCCTTGAACTCTTTTTTTAAAGAGCCAAAAGAAAAGGCACTTTTAATAACCCATCATTAAAGAGTTACTAATTTTATGCCCATCAAACTCTTCTCTAATCAACCCTTCTACCAATATATCCTGGTTACGTGGCCCAGGTTCCACACTAGGCATATGATATGCTGGAAATAAATACTATGTAAAGAAAATGCACAGATCAAATTTTAAATCTCTAAATTACCACTCAAAGTCTATCATACATAAAGTGATAATCCAATCCAAAAAGGCAAGCTGAGTGGTGGAAAGAACTAGAAGTCCAGAAATGAGGCTCTGAGTCCCCATTCTGCCACTATTTTAGTGTAAGGCATCCTATGTATCTGAGTGTATATAATACAGTTTGTAAAAGGTAGAATGGTATGTGGACTAGATGATCTTTAGGACTCCCAAATCAGTGGATTTTTTTTTTTCACATGATAAAAAGCTGATCCAGAACATTATTCCTTTGTCTCTGAAAATGTAAGAGTTCTTTCACCCAAAAATGTACTGATCAAAATTGCTTATTGTGCTGGGCATGTAGCTGAGTTGTAGGGCCCTAGCATGTGTAAGGCCCTGGGTTCCATCCCCTGCACCACACCATCACACAAAAAAGTAAAATTTATATTTTGTAAAATAATATATGTATTAAAAAAATAATTAAGTATATGTATATTTTACACATATATATATATATATATATATAAAAAATTAGGTGTGACCTACACCCAACATGAATAAGTTGTTTAAATTTCAGCAAGGAGTATTGCAATAAAAAACACTTCCTTATTTGCAAGGAAAAACACTTCTTCATGAAGTGCTGGGTGTCTCTGTTACATGGACTATTTGAAAACACTTTGAGGTGAAGGGGTCCTCTTCTCATAAATGATACAAAACTGTTGGCATCTTAAATTATGTGCTTACGGGCTAGGGTTGTGGCTCAGCGGCAGAGCGCTCGCCTCCCACGTGCGCAGCCCAGGTTCGATCCTCAGCACCACGTAAACATAAATGCATTGCATTGTGTACAACTAAAGTAAATAAATAAATACTTTTTTAAAATTATGTGCTTAGTTCTTTGAAATAGGAGAGAGTTACTGGAGTATGTTTCCTGTATGTAGATGATTGACAGGATTTGTTGACAGTGTGCACCAGACCTACACCAAGGAAGAGCATAACTAAATGACAGATCAGACGAAATTGCTACCTTTGCAAAGAGCAGTCAGGCAACGTGGAGAAGATCCTCAGTATTGTAGCTTCAAATCTTCAGCAGAAGATGTAAAGACTAAAATAATCTTTTGTCACAAATATGGGTCATAAAGAAACTAAGTATGATCCAAGGAGACTTCCAGCTAGCCTGAAGATGTCTAAGGCCCACTGCTTACCTGGACCTCTTTGAAAAGAGCTATTCATGAAAAAAACTGTCTAGTTTGAAGATGATGAAAAATCAATGTGGGACCTGCACAAAACCCTCGCAAGATTCCTCCAAAATTTCTCCAATTAGAAGAGGGGGACTATAGCACACTGGTAGAGGGCTTGCCTAATAAGCACGAAGCCCTGGGTCTGATCCTCAGCACTGTGAAAGAATAAAAAAGGAAATAAATGAATGATTGATATCAATATATATCCAAAAAATGATGTTTTCTCAGGAAAAAAAAAAAGTCAAGTCATGTATATTGGAAATATATATATATTCCAATATATATCACATACTTTTCTATAGCCATGGCTAATAATAGAAGGCAGTGTCTATAAAGTCCTAAGGAAAACATTTGTGATATAAGAATTTCCTAATACCATCTAACACTTGTTAAGTTCTTATTATGCATCAAGCCCTATTCTAAGTGTTTTCATTTGTTAGTCCTCACATCAGCTCTATGAGGTAGGTAATATCATTCTCATTCTACAGTGAAGGAGATTAACACGTGGAAAAGTTAAGCAACATACCCAGGTCACATAGAGTGAAGCCACAAAACCCAACTAGACTGCTCAGTCATGCTCCCAACTATTATACCAGCGTGTCTCTGTCAGAGTGTTCTTCAAATAAAAGGCATCAAGAAAACACTGAGAGGTTATTACCAGACAAAGGGGAAATGGATGTTGAACAAGCAAACACAATAGAAATCCACTGTCATGTAAGAATCATGTTTTTAAAAATTAAGAAAGAGAGGAGAATCAATACAGTTGTTTGAAATCAAACTAAAAGAATTGAATGACTGACTGTTGAATCTCCAAAGGTATGTATTTTTATTATCCAAAACATTTTTTAAGTTTCATTTGTTTCTCAAGCCTCAAGGGACTTTTAAGTGAACACATCCCCATGGGCATTTGCATCGAGGACATTAGCCTGGATCTGTCTGTCTTAGACCTGAAAAATGTCCAGACCTTTCCTGACTTTCTCCCCAATGTGCATTTAGCTTCTTCTGCTACTGACGTTGAAACACAATCTTGTCAGTTCATATTAGAATTAAGAGTCTATTCTTAACAACTCAATGAGATGCATCTGGCAATATGCACAGATGCATTTTAAAATTAAGGACACCATAACAATAAATAGTTGCCTCTTACGTAGGGAACGAGACCTAAACAAAAATGGTGTCTTGAAAAAAAAAAAATGGTGTCTCTCCTGATTTGCCAACATGAACTGAATTTTAGTTCATCTACAACATTGAAACATAATCTTATCAGGTTATGTTGGAATTTAATAGTATATTCCAACAGTCAAGACAGGTACAATTGATGACATGCATACATGCATTTATAAAAACTAAGACACTTAGTCAACACATACACTCCCTTTATACACAGAGCCAAGTCTAAACAACACAATAGCCTCAAAAGAATTGCCCCTGAAGGTATTCTTCTTTTTCTTTTTTTCCTTAAATCTTTCCCATTAAAAAAAAAAAGAAAAAAAGTTGAAATCATCAGAAGCTTGAACAGGATACAGTGATGCAAGCCTGTAATCCCAGCAACTCAGGAGGCTGAGGCAGGAGGATTGCAAGTTCGACTCAGGAGACCATGGCAGGAGGATCACAAGTTTGAGGCCAGCCTCAGCAATTTAGCAAAGCCATAAAAAAAACCTTGTGAGACTCTGTCTCGAAATTTAAAAAAAAAAATAAATAAATAACTAAAAAGGGCTGGGGATGCAGCTCAGTGGTAAAATGCCCCTGGGTTCAATCCCCAGTGCCAAAAATAAAAGAGAAGAGGAAGCTTGACTGGAAGATGCTTTTTAATTTATTTTTAACTATTCAGACTCTAGACAAGAATGTTGAAGTAAGGAAAGAAGCCAATCTTAACAAATATCTTACCAGCATTTGGTAAATTACCAGTTCTGGTGTATCTGGAGGCTTAGGCACTATAAATTCTAACACTGACACACTGACCTTAACTATTCCTCTGTCCTTTCTGAGTGCCTTCCTGGCTCTGTAAGACAGTTGTTGACTTTGTGCTTTGAAATGGACCCTGTGCATAGAAAAATCAATGAAGCATAGTGCCTGCCCTCAAGATGTCCAAAGTCTAATAGAGGAAGACAAGCTTGTAAACAGACAGCAAGAATGAAGTGGGACTTAGGCTGTAATGGAGGTTTGTTTGTACAGAGTGCGGTGCACAAGCACAGGTTAGGAAGGACCAGCTTCCTGGAGGTATCAGAAGAGGCTTCTCAGAAAAGATGACTTATAAAGTGGGTCTGGTAGGATTGGTAAGAATTTGCCAAGCAAAGAAGAGAGGGTGTGGATTTCACACAGAAGGGAAAGCATGTGCAAAGATGCAAAAATTAAAGAATGGTGTAACCATCAGAAGAGTGTAGCTTCGGTTCCAATCCCCAGAATCTTAGTGGCTTATAATAACAAAGATTTGTTTCTCACATCCCTCATAAATTGGCTGGCGACCTGCTGGCAGAGAAGCCACCAGTTTTAAATTTTGCTAATTGCTGCGACAGAGGGAACTCAATCGGATTTGCACCAGCAATTAATTGCTGTGTCCAAGAAGTAGCATGTACCACTTTTGCTCACAAATGATTGGCTAAGCTAGTGACACAGCCCCACCCAAACATAGGAGCCAGAGAGTAGAATCCCATCACAAACCCAGAAGATGGAGAGAGAGAAATGCTGTTGACTTGTGGTACCTCAGGGGACTAGTTCCCAGTCCCAAAGCCAGTATCTGTAGATGCTCAGGTCACTTGTATAAAATGGCTTAGTATTTGCATATAATCTATGCACATCCTCCCACATACTTTAAATCATCTCTTGATTACTTATCATGCCTGATAACTCTATAAATAGTTGATACACTGTATTGGTTTAGGAATAACGACAAGAAAAAGAGGTCTACACGTGTTGGACACAGATGCAATTTTTTTTTCCAAATATATCTGATCCATGGTTGGTTGAATTTCTAAATGCTGAACCCATGGATGCAGAAGGCTGATTGTGCTTGGCAAATGGTGCTAATGCCACCATAGAGGTGCCACATAAAGCTCTGCGTTCAGCAAGCATGTGTGTGTGCGTGTGTTAGAGAGCTGGAGACTGGAGACTGGAGAAAACAGAAAGGATCTGTTTGTGAAAGGTCTCACTTGAACCAAAACATATAATGTGAAGTGCTTCAATCAGTGATAATCAGGGTCCCCACCACCACCACCATTCAGCAAAGGTTCTGTCACCCACAGGGAGTATATGGGCCTTTGGTGGCTTTTCTAATCCTGGTGGGGTACAGCCATAACCTCCATAGAACACTGAACAGCTCTGAAGGAATTCAGACCAGCAGCTTCAGAGAGAATTGCAGTGTTGCTTCCTACATTCCCACTTTGAATGTTATTAATGGATTTCAATGTCTAGTCATTAAGGAATGCGGACATCTGGGGTGAAGTATTCAGGATGGGCTGAAGATGGTCTAATTAGCCAGGATTCTAAAATGCAATCTACTATTGGAGCATCCCTATGAGGCACTGAAGTCTCAGAGACAGTCAGGGTCAATTCAGGAATCTTAACTCCAGGTCGATAGAACTATGCCCTGGAATCGCGTTATTGGTGAGTAGGTTGGTACACTGTGCATAAGTCACTTTGCAGACAGCCCAATGCAGGAACCGAGCCACCAACTAATTCGCTTGTCAGTCAGTGGGTCTGGTGAGAGCTGTTTGCCTGTTCCTGCTTTTGCCTTAGGGCTTCAGGAGAACAACCTGAGCAAGTGCAATAGGGGAGGGGATTTGTTTGTTATAACAAGACTTGGGTGAAAGGTACCTTGCTGTGTCCCAGTACTGATGCACTAAATACAGGGTACATCCAGAGCAAGGTGTCACACAGAATAAAAGAACCGAGGTCTAATCTGACACCTAACACACTCCCTGACTTCAGGCAATTTCTGGTCCTTTCTTCAGTTGGGGATAACAAATGGAGGTGGAAGAGAGACATCTGCAAGGCACTTTGGACTTCTTATAAGAAAGACAGCAGATAAACATAAGGTATTAATAGTATGGGTCTCTTTCTTTTAAATAGCTGTCACATCTGGCTCTTTGTTTTCTGCCTGGATTATAAAATGAATGGCTTCAAAACATACACACACACACACACACACACACACACACACACACACACACACAAAATCCTACTAAACCACATCCACCCACAAGACTTCCACTAGATGGGTGCATTTTATATCAAGTATAAGTAATCTTGGAATGTCACAAGATTCCTTTTTTCCAGCAGGGGTTCTCAAACAGAATAAAACCTACCTATCAATTAGCAAGATCCTGCCAATACATTATTCCCTAAGAGTGTAGGCATTACATTTTTTTTTTTTTCCAGTACTGGGGATTGAACCCAGAGTATCGTGCATGCTAAGCAAGTGCTCTACTATTGAGCTATATCCCCAGGTTTTAAATGGATTTTTGAGGGGGGGTTGTGTGTGTGTGTGTGTGTGTGTGTGTGTGTTTTTTGTTTTGGGGGATTTGCTTTTTTTTTTTGCTGTTTTATTTATTTATTTTTATTTTCATTTATTTGTTTTTGAAACGGTGTCTCACTAAGTTGCCCAGGCTGGTCTCAAACTGCATTCTGACCCTCCTGCTTCAGCCTCCCAAATAGTTAGATTACAGGTATGCATAACCACACCCAGCAATGTTAACTCCTTGAAACCAAAACTTTTCAAATCTATCACCAGCAACATACAGTAGTTTTTCCTATTTAAACCTATACGAGAAGACCGGTATTTTTATAAAGGCAAATGATTTGTAGCTTCGTAATCAATTAATTAACATTAAACTCTTTCTCAGTGTTGAGGACTGAACCCAGGGCCTCATGCAGGCTAACTTGCAAATTTAGAAAAATACAGAAAATAAAAAGATATACTGCTCCAAGTCGACAATGTGCCATGATGAAGATGCTGTGGTTCTTCTCCTTCTCCAGGTGTTTCTGAAAACAGGAAAGACGAGGGCAAGATGCCCACCCAAAATGTTACATGGACACAATTCAGTTGTGTGTCTCGCATTGCTGGACTAACTGCTTTCTTCAGGGCTCACAAATCGAGGCCTCTGTGGACCAGACACCTCCGATGCACACAAACCAGTCTGTGAGATTATTGGCTGAGGACTACACCCCTGACTCTGTGAATATTCTACCTAATGCACTTGGGGCCTTGAACTGACAGATGTTTATATTACCAGCCCCAACAAAAAGTCTCACTCCTAACCAAATTTACACAGGAACTAAGCAAAGGGAACAGGGAGGAACTTGGGCCCTGAATATTCTGCACTGCCTTAGCCTTCCTCAATCCTCTCCCTGGAGAGCCCCAGGCTTCCAAATCTCAAACATCTCCCTGGTCCCCTGAAGGTTAACGATGCTATTTCCCGCTGAACCAGCCAGAAACAACACTGGAAGTGGGTTTATTTTTACCCCAGGATTTGTCATCTATCATTACTGAAAAACTAAGAGACGGGTTTTGGCTGAATATCCTGTGGAATATTCAAGATCTCCATGCAGAATTTGGCCCTCAGTCTGCCGCCTCTATCTTATCTGGAGCGGTCTCCTTCTTCTCCCTGCCAAAGTTCCTCATTAGCGAGGATATTTGTATTCAAAACAAGAGACCGTGTCATTGGTCAGGTACCTGAGGGATCCTGTGGTGACATCATACAGCAGCGTTCTCTGACTGATGTCATTGCTTCTTTCATGGAAACAAATCGTGGGTACCTTGGATGACATGGTATATTTAACCATATTTAAGGAGGGAGAATAGGTAACAAATTTAAATATTTCTTGCAGATTCCTTCAGCATGTAGGCTGGACAGCAAACATACTTGCTCTATTGAAGGTTATTCTCTCTGGGTCTAAGGATATTTTACTTTTTGAGGGCATCTTTTCCCTGGTTTGCAACATGGAAATTATATTGCCTGCTAATTAGATGCTCTCCAGAACCATGAAACCCGGTAATGGAATGCCTTTGGGACACTTCATTACCTCCTACCTTACATTCAAACAGTTCTTTCCTGGTTTGCAAGAGTCCTGTATTCGTGGAACTGTGCAGGAATCTACCTTCTCATCTTTTTCAATCAAGCAAACTTGATTGGAGCCTTTCAAAGCAATCAGAAGAGCTTCTGGTTGGTGACTGTGTGTCCATACTGTGCAGGGGCTCAACCCCAAGCCCTTTGATCTCTTATTTTGGTATTCAATTTTCATCTCTTTTCTGTCTTCTGTTGATTCTTTCTTTTTAAGTACCAAATTACTACCTGCTCTTTTGAACCCAGCAAATGCTCTTTCAGGATGGCTTTTGACTGATGTGGAAACTGAGGCATTAGACCCACCCCCACGCCCCACACCCACACTCCTACTTCCCCTACCCCACCCCCACCCCCACCACCTAAGGCCATAGGGCTGATCAGAAAAGAATGGAGCTTGTGCTGGGGATGTAGCCTAGTGGTAGAGTGCTTGCCTGGCATGCACAAGACCCTAGGTTCAATTTCCAATGTCACAAGCAGAAAAACTCAAGGGAGCCTACAATAGGTTCATCCTGAAAGCAAAATCCATGTTGCTATCCTGCTTCCCTGGAAGTCTCTGATAGGAGGACTGATGGTTCACTCTCTGTCAACCCCATTGGACCACAAGTGCCTGGGTTAAATGTGGTTGCTGGGTGTGTCTGTCTGTGAGGTCTTTCCAAATGACATTAGCATCTGAATCTGTATACTCAGTAAAGTAGATTGCACTCCCCAGTGTGGACAAGCATCATACAATCCACTTAGGATCTGGACCAAATAAAAAGGCAGAGGGAAGGAATTCACTCTGTTTTCTTTTGCTGCCTTCTTGCTTGAGCTTAGACCTTGATCTTCTGCCCTTGGGCTGGGATTTGTATCATTCACGTTATTGGCTATTGGGCCTTCAGACTTGGACTGGAATTATACCACCCATTCCTGGGTATCAAGCTCTGGGATCTGTTGATCTTCAGAATTTGTATATTACAAATCTCATCCAAAAATCCTAATAGCAAAACACAGGATTCTCACATAGATATATTTATTTCATAAATAAGTACTAGAGCCAAACTTAGTACCCAAATACCCAGGACATTTTTCCAGTCCTCTGTATATTACTGTTTGGTGATGAGAATGGCAAGGGGCAGGGGAGGGGGCACACCTGGGTTCTGCTCTGCTGCTAGCGTGGGTTCTGGGGAGCATTTACCAATAGCAAGGCAGACGTTAAGCCTGTTGGGTTCAGCTGTCCAGAGAGAAGCCGGAAGTGGGGTTTCCCAACTCTCCCTGGTGCTCCGACCCCTCACACACTTATCTTGACAGTTTTGCTCCTGTCATTCCCCTAAGGGATTTAAGTCACCAGGCAATTAAAACCCCAGACGCTGGGTGTGTGTTCTGATTCTGAATCAGGGCATCCTTCTTCGCAACACCCACATTACAACCCAGAAATCCCGCGCTGCCCTGGGATCCCTGAAGTGGCTTCAAGGTGTCACCTGCATTTTCAAGCGCAAAGCCCCGAGTTCTTGTTCGTTACCCTCCCGGCATATTTCACATTAAGTCAACAATCGCAGCGTTTTGATTCTCTCCCAGCCCTCCCACAGCTCCCAGCAGAAGGTCAGTGGGGTTTTTCCTCTGCTGGTTGGCTGACTCAGAGCTCTCCTCTCTCTCCCCAGGCTTGTCTTGAGGAGGCCGCGGTTCCAGGTTTTCTGGTTTCAAAATAAATTGGCAGAAATCTGAAGTGATGCCAATACCGCCCTCCTGCCCGCAGGCAGCTGGGTCCCAGTGGGAGGTCTCTTAGCAACCAGGCTCAAATCAAATATTTGGGCGTCTGGACACATTCTGATTGGAATGAGATCACGAACAAAAACTTCTCTCTTCCCCTCGACCCAGCTACCGAGGGTTATGAAAAGATGCTGCGCGCCTGAGCTGCCACCCTGTGCCGGCTATGTCTGTGACTCACAGGCTACTTTCAGTTAGAGGCAGCGCGGTCCCAGACCTGCAGGCCAGAAATCCAACTTCTATTTCTGGTTTGATGCGGATCCTTGGACATGGCACTCTAACTTTTTTTTTTTTTTTTTTTTTTTTTTTTTTTTGATGCTGTGCCTACATAAAGCCCAAAATTTGAATTTGACCCAGTCCGACCCTGTGCATACAGCACTTTCCAGAAATCAGAACATCCACAGGGGTGTGAGCTGCTGTCCAATTCAGAGGGAACTCCGTGGGAAGAAGGAGGGCTTCAGCATGCTCTTCCTCTATCTGTGGACTGGTCCTTGCCTCTGCCATCCCCACCAGCGACAAATGGCAAATGAGTGGGAGAGGCGGGTGAGAAGACTGCCAGCCAAGGGCAGTTTCACTCCGCAAAGATGAAATATGTGCTTAACTTTTTCCACAATTGGAGTCTGTTATCCAACCTCAAATCCTAGGTTCGTCTTATTCCTGTAGAACTCAGGAAAAATGAAATCTATCTCATTTGGCTTTGCTTGCTCATTCAAATTAGTACTCTATGTACTGGGGAGATCTTATTTCAGCTTTTATGTCTACAAAATGGACTTTTTAAGTCCTGGGCTCTTGTGTTTTTAAATATTTATGTTTGAGCTGTAGGTGGACATAACGTCTTAATTTCATTTTTATGTGGTGCTGAGGATCGAACCCAGTGCCTCACGTGTGCAAGGCAAGTGCTCTACCGCTGAGCCACAACCCCAGCCCCAAGTCCTGGGCCCTTGATCTCATCAGAGATGGGCCAGCCCAGGGATCCTCCCTCGGTCTAGTGTGCCCAGCCCTCTGCATGCCCAGACCACTCCATGTGGTCCCTGGGTTGCTCACTTCCATATGCACAGATGTCTAACCTCTCCACTGAGCCCCCAAAAGCCTGACACCATGGCTAACACCCCCTTATCACATTTATAAGACACCTGATCCACAGCCCTAGGTCCTAAATAAACTCAACGAATTGAATTAACATCCAAACCACATGGAAACGTCATCTTTTCTTTCAATGGTAATGAACAAATCAGAAAGCATAGAGGTAGTGAATTAGGCACCATTGGTTTGCCTCTGCCCCTCTCTAGCTTTGTGGCCTTGGGAAAGTTATATAAAGCCCTCTGAGCCTCAGTTGCTTTATTTGGAAAATGGAAATAACAGCAGTCTCTACTTGGTTGAAGTGTTTCAAGAACATTGGACAAGCATCTAACGCAAAGGAAGTCAGTCCGTGGGAGCTCTCGTTGCCAGAGCTCTTTCACGTGAAACACAGAACCTTTTGATCATCTATCTGAACCTTAAATAAAAGCACACTTGAGTTACTTAGTTTATCTGATCATAAAATTATTTTAATTCTTAAAAGCTGTGGAAGGTCGTAGAATGAGTTAGCACCTAGCTTCTGTGACTTAAGGTAAACCATGCCTTTTCTAAATCAATCCTTGCTTTAAAAGATGGAAACATACACACACACACATACACACACACACACTCACACTCACACACACACACTTATGGCAATGATTGATGGAGCATTTGTTAAAATAATAATTTGGGTCAAAAAATGTTATTAACTGGGGCTGGGATGTGGCTCAGCAGTTGAGCGCTTGCCTAGCACGTGCAAGGCACTGGGTTCAATCTTCAGCACCACATAAAAATAAACAAATAAAATAAAAATAATATTAAATTGAAGATAATATTTTTTAAAAAGTTAATAACTAAGATTGGACAGTGACCCTGAATTCCATTTTGAACATCCTCCTCCGAGGTCTCCATTGAAAGTAGGGATCAATTTTTATTGATTTTGTTTATACGATCGAGGATGCCCAACTTCAAGGCCTGTGTTCAGACATACTTGAACACAGCGTCAACATTGGACAATAGACACATTTTACTCTTTCCAATCTCATCAGCAGACAAAGAAGCCAGCATTATCTGTAATAGCCCCAGACTGGAAATGACCAAGTGTCCAAGAGGTCAGGACCATGTTCTTTGACAAAGCAATGGAATATCAGACTTTTACTTAAGGCGAAGATTCTATTCAAAATAACATTAAGTGAAAAGCTGAAAATCATGATTGCATTGATACAACAACCAGGTTTATTAAGTAAATAAAGGGAGACAGGATTTTCTGAATAGTAGACACAGCTAGTAAAATGTGATCTCTTTTTTTTTTTTTTATAGATAGACACAATATATTTATTTATTTTTATGTGGTGCTGAGGATTGAACCCAGAGCCTCACATATACGAGGCAAGTGCTCTACTGGTGAGCCATAACCCCAGCCCCCGTAAGATGTTAATCTTGACCTTCAAGATTACAGTTTTCCTATATATTTTTATTTTTAAATACATGTACTTTGATTAAGTACTTGGTTATCTTTATAAAGTAAACCTTCCTCACAGTGAAACTTCACATCATGTACAACCACAGAATGGAATCCTAATTAGAATTAAGTTATACTCTATATATGTATGATATGTCAAAATACATTCTACTGTCATGTATGTCTAAAAAGAACAAATAAAAAATATTTAAAAATCAAGTAAGCCTTCCTTATGTTCCATGATTACTGAGCATTTACTATGTCCCAGGCATTATTTGGGGTGGGTGGCAAGATGCTGTAAAGCTGGAGCTTTCCTTCTACTGTGGGACATGGTCAATCAACAAAAATGTCACTGTGCCATTTTAGAAAAGACTTTCACTTTCAAATTTCATAGCCCCGCTGTCTAGTAAGTAGTGTTTAATGTACATTAGTGTTTAATGTCTAGTAAGTAGTGTTTAATCTGAGAGGTGAGAGGACTACCTAGGCCAACATCAACCAGCAGGAGGTGATAGCTGGATTTGAACCTAGGTCACCCGGGACTTTTGCTTTGGCAACAGCAGGGTAAGTCATTCCATCAACCCTCCTACCAGAGACAACTTAAAAAGCTGGATGAAATATTTGTTTAACATTTTTAAAAGCAAAAAAAAAAAAAAAAACAAGAATAAGGTGGTAAAGAAACACGTGCCAAAAACATGGAAAGAGCAAACCAGAGGAGGTTAGCTTAGCCCACAGTTTTTAGTCTAAGGCAATTGTCAATCTGGGAAAAAAAAAAAAAAATCAAGTTTGAAATTGACCTATTCTTCTGAGAGCCTCACAAAGGTAGGGGAGCAAAAGCCCAGGGCCTGCCAAAAGTTCAGGATTCAAATAAACCACTCATCACTCTAAACAAGGTCTTCTGGGTGGGGAGAAAAGGATTTATGTGCCACGCAGGTTTGCCGACAAGTAGTTCAGGTACTGGGCAATCCAAAAGTCTCAAACTTTGAAGTTGGATTAAGGTGGTTCCAGCTGGTAGTGCCTTCCTCCCAGAGCCTGGCAGACACAGAAAAGCTTCCCTGGAAACAGAGTTCCCCATTACCATCATTATTATATATGCATTATTCATGTATGTACATGTAGATTCACATATACGCAATACCTGACACCATCTAAGAGAACTGAGGCACCCAGGAAAACAGGACATCATGAGCAAAGCAGTAGGGCTATGGTTTGGATATGTGTTGAGTGTGTGCCCCAAGCGTTCATGTGTTGAAATGTAATCCCCATTGTGAGGTATTAAGAAAGCAGGAACTTAATCCAACTAGAATACAATGTTCAAGTTGCACCCTTTAATCGGGTAATTAGGATTCGGATGAGGTCATCAGTGTGGAACCCCCATGATTGAATCCCAGTGGCGCTACAAGAACAGGGAGAGAGCCGGGCACGGTGGCACAAGCCTGTAATCCCAGCAGCTCAGGAGGCTGAGACAGGAGAATCGAAAGTTCAAAGCCAGCCTCAGCAACAGAGAGGTGCACTAAGCAACTCAGTGAGAACATGTCTCTAAATAAAATCAATATGGGGCTGGGAATATAGCTCAGGGGCCAAGTGCCCCTGAGTACAATCCCTGGTACCCCCACCCTCCAAAAAAAAGAACAGGGAGAGAGACCAGCAGACATACAATGGGAGCTCCATGTCTCTTGCCTTCTGATGTCCTGCATTGTTTCAGGACTCCACCAGCAAAATAGATGCAGTTCTTCAACATTAGAGAAGACCAATGAGACAAAATATACCTCTTTTTTTAATAAAGTAGGCTATCTCAGTTACTTCCTTATAGTAACAACAACAACAAAAAAACCAGAATAATACAAGTGGAAACAGACTCTCAAAGACTGAAAATAAGGATTCTTCATTTCAGACTATAAAACAACTACGTTGACTATGTCCAGAAACATAAAAACCACACTTGAAAATTTTGACAGGGAGCTGCAAACTATAGAAAATGATGTAAAATATTTTTAAAGAGTCAAACAGAAATTCTCAAACTGAGAAATAGAGTCATTGAAATTAAAAACCGAATGACTGATTTAGTAGATTATCACAGCTGATAAGAGGATTGGTTAATTTGAAGAGAGGTCTGAAAAAAACTCGCCAGAATTCAGTTTGAAAAGAAAAAAAAATGTGTGAGGGGGGGACATAAAAAGAGAATGTGTTTAAGAAAGACAAGTATTGCTGGGCGCGGTGGCGCAGGCCTGTAATCCCAGCACTTGGGAGGCTGGGGCAGGAGGATTGCGAGTTCAAAGCCAGCCTCAGCAATGGCGAGGCACTTAGCAACTCAGGGAGACCCTGTCTCTAATAAAAATACAAAAAAAAAAAAAAAAGGGGGGGGGCTGGGGATGTGGCCCAGTGGTTGAGTGCCCCTGAGTTCAATCCCCAGTACTACAAAAAAAAAAAAAAAAAAAAAAAAAAAAAGAACACCACTACAAGAGGACTGACCTCAAACTTGCAATTGTCCTGGTTCCACCTAGCTGGGATTACAGGTGTGCGCCACCACGCGAGGCTGAAATTGCTGATGTTTGTTGTCATTGTTGTTTATTTTTTAATATAAAATTGTTAGCTTTTTTAGTTCTTTCAAGAAGTACAGCTGGGAATATAGCTCAGTTGGCTGGGGATGTAGTTCAGTTGGTAGAGTGCTTGCCTCACATGCAGAAAGCCCCGGGTTCAATCCCCAGCACCACAAAAAAAAAAAAAAGAAAAAGAAAAAGAAAAAGCATTGTGCACAACTAAAAAAAAAAATAGATATTTTGAATAATTAATTAATTAAAGGTGCAACTAAAGAAAAAAGAACTACAGCCCTGGGTTGGGGGTGTGGCTCAGTGCTACAGCTCTTACCTAGCATGCACAAGGCCCTAGGTTTGATCCTCAGTTGCACAAAGAAAAAAGAAAGAAAAAAAAAAAAAAAACATAAGAAAGAAACACAGCCTTGTACTTGGCACTAAGCAGCAGCACCACAGGGGTGTGGACAAATGGCCATGACGCTTAAATAGTCATATTGCTGCAGCAGATCTCTTCTTCTACACTGAGGCAACCAGAACAGACAGGGGAGGCGCACACCAACCAGGCTCTAGATGAGGTGGCCCAGGCTCAGCCCTGCCACTGGCACCCAAGCACTGTCGACAAGCCCTGGCTCCTGTAGGGCCCAGGGCACCTCCTATAAGATGAAGAGGTTAGGGTAGAGCCAACCAGGGCGAGGAGGAGGCCTGAGCCGGGAGAGGGATGTCTGGCCACCCCCTCCAGGGAGAGGTGAGGTGCGCGGTTCAAAATGGCCCCAGGTGATTCTGATGAGCCCTTTCTAGAGGACACTGCTGCACCTGAGGATAGTTCCCTTACATCCCTAGCAAAAATAAACGTGCTGCGTTCTCCCCTGTCCCCTGTGGACTATGCCCGCCCCACTCCTGCTTCTGCCCCTGTGAAGCTGGAAAAGTGGAGCTTACCCACCAGGCGCCCCCTCCGGACCCATTCTGCACAAGCTTCGTCTCCGCAATGGATCCTGGGAGTTGCTGAAAGGCCAGGTGGCCGCTCCCAAAGCCACTCTGGTAACACAGCTCCCGCAACAAGCTAATCAGCGACCAAAATGCAACCCCTGAAAGCAGCTTTATGGTCAAACTGAGCTGACAGCAGAAGTACCCCAAAACCTGTCACTTTCAATCCCTGATTCCCATTGGCCTGTCTCTGCCTCGCCAAAGCCCCTACGGCCAAGTTCTGCCTCAAACTCCACATGTGGCCTCATGTGACCATGTCACGCTGCTGTCCTGTGTCACCCCAGGAGCTTAGAAGAGGGCTCATATTCTGTAAATGAAATGGCACCCAGAAGGAATTCCTTTAATTCAGGAGGTGAGGGTGCATTACGGTTTCCAAAGAGTGTTCACATTGTGGAAAGTTGGCAGTTGTAAAATGTTGCATCTGGCCTCCGAGGATTTGGAGGTTCTAGGGAAGTGACTTGTTCTCCATACGAGCAGTCACATAAATCTTTGCTGAACTCTCTGGCTGCTGCCCCACAGAGGAGCACAGAACAATTACCCAGGAAAATGAATAGCCACCCCATGATGTCTTGGGATGGCCATGTGACATTGCTCCTACATCAGCCAGCGTACCACATGTGCTGGTTGGCCTATCGTGGGAATGAATTCACACCAATTTATCCACACCCTTGGTCAGCTCTCTGTCCTTGTGACCAGAGACAAATATTTAGAGAATGTCTGGCTATTGGCTACAGCCCTGGAAAAGATCAAAGCTCACTGGTGTCGACCCATCTGAACCTGTTCTTCATGCACAGAGGACCTGGAGGGCAGGTGAATCCTGCCACAAAGCGGCCCCTAGCCCTTGGCAGCCCTACAGTTCCTCCAGACTCCAATCACTAGAACCCCAGACTGGGAGTCCGTAAGCCCAGTCGAGTCTACATGTGACTCACATGGCCACCGAGGATTCTTGTTTTAAGTTGACTATGTTTAAAATGTAGATTTCATACAAAAATCTGGATTCCTGCTGCTTTGGAAAAATTAGAAGCTTGAGTGACACTTCTGATTAGCTGTCACTACTTAGAGTTAAATAGTCCGACAGGCTGAGGCAGGGGGATGCCAGGCACCGGAATCCTAGCAGAGGCAGAGCTGGGCTTTGGGGGCCCTGAAGCTTATGTAATTTGGAGTGACTTCTCTAAGAAAAAATAAATTGAAATTATAAATACAAAATGGCTAGGCCCCTCCAAGGACCTGAGCACGTGAGGCCCACGAAGCCCACACACCATGTGCTTCCACAAGAAAGCCACCTCTGGGCCTACCCACGGCTGTTGCTTCACACCCGGCCTGGTTCCTGCGTGCTACCTGCCTGGCATGTAGGCATTCGAGTCAGTGACCTCTTGCTTATACCTAGGGCCACCAGCCCCTGCTATCATTTCTAGTCTCCACCCCAAATTTCCAGCATATACTGCAGCTGGGCCCTGGCCTTATAAAGAGAGCTCAGCCTTCTTTAAACTTCATAAACTCAAGTGAAAGCTGGCTTCCCTTCATTTATTTTTTATTTTTTTAAATGTTTATTTATTTGCTTTAGTTGTAAACAATGCAATGCGTTTATGTTTACATGGTGCTGAGGATCGAACCCGGGCCGAACCCGGGCCACGCAAGTGCTAGGCAAGCACTCTACCGCTGAGCCACAATCCCAGCCCCTTCACTTCATTTTAAAGGAAGAAGAAGAAGAAGAAGAAGAAGAAGAAGAAGAAGAAGAAGAAGAAAGTTGTCTTTATGTCTTATAATTCCTTCTTCTTTCTAGGTTAAAAAAAATAGAAGAAGACAGACGTGGCATACACCTGCCATCCCAGAGACTTGGGAGGCTAAGGCAGGAGGATGGTTTGTTTGAGGCCAGCCTGAGCAACTTAGTCTGGGCAGCCATGTCTCAAAATAAAATGAAAAGAGCTGAGGGCATAAATCAGTGGTAGAAGGCTAACCTAACATGTACTAGACCCTGGGTTCAATTCCAAATACCAAGCGGGTAGGGGAAGAGTCTAGGAATCTGCCTAGAGCCAAGCAATTCCTTTCCAACACATAGGTGTATGAAAAGGAAAAGGATAAGTGTCTGCTAGGTCTATAGTCTAATTTGTATTCAGTTTGGGGTGCCCATTTCACTTACCGAGATTACCCTACATCTGACACATCAGTATCTAAATGGCTTTTTTTTTTTTTTAAAGATGTAAAAGGAGGGGCTGGAGTTGCAGCTCAGTGGGAGAGCACTTGCCTAGCATGTGTGAGGCACTGGGTTCGATTCTCAGCACCACATATAAATAAATAAAATAAAGGTCCATCAACAACTAAAATATATTTTTTTTAAAAAAAGATGTTAACCGAAAGACATACAAAAAAAAAGTTTCCAAATTCATAGTGAACCATATTGCCACAAATAGATCGGGATGACCTGCAATACTTATTGAGCACCTACTGTGTACTACTACTACCTTCTATATACGAAGCATTGGCCTAGACACAATAGGGGAAGTGCCCTGTGGGTGATTGCAATGCAGCTTCAGAAACAGATACCACAGAGGAATCTAGATAACAGAGGCTTGCAGGAATTCAGAGGCCCGCCTTGGCAATGTTCCCAGAGTAGAGATGTCACTTGAACCCCTGGACCTGGATGGGTATGGACCAGCATTGAGGAAATTTCACATGGAGAGAACAACGCATGCCCAGAGGCAGAAGGAGGCCTGGCAGAGGTTTGGGGGAGCAGACAAGGTCTGTGGGAGGGCCGGAGGTCAGAAAGTGAAGGAAATAGGAAAAGAGGTAGGGAGCCTATCTCAGAGGAACTTGATTCTAGATGAAAAATTTTGGATTGTCCAATCCAGTGATATGGAATAATAAGTATAATAAAATTGCATGTGGGCAGTGTTTTTCAGTTTACTGAAAATAAACATTGCTATTTATTCCCATTTGATTCTTACATAATGTAAGCATTATACAATACAGTTTTGTTGTAAAAAAAAAAAAATCTGTAAAATGGCAAAACCTAAAAATTTGCCTGTAATCTAACAATCAGTGATAATCATAACATTTTGGCATATTTTCCTACTATTTCTAAAAGCAATTTAAATATAATGTATTTTATACATACATATAAAATTAGCATCTCTGTTCTCACTTTACACCATATCATGAAACTGTCTCATGTATTGCATGTTTTGTGAGATCAAGATGTCTACTACTTCCATGATATTTCATTTTCTTGATGTACCATGATGTTATTTTTTAAAAATATTTATTTATTTGATTTAGTTGTATACAATGAGTTTATTTTTATGTGGTGCTGAGGATCGAACCTGGGCCACGCACGTGCTAGGCGAGTGCTCTACTGCTGAGCCACAATCCCAGCCCCCCATGATGTTATTAATGCTTGCTATTTGTTGAAAATTTAAGTTGCCTCCAATTTTTCAATTATTAATCAATTATGCTACAATGAGCATCCCAGATGGATAGATATGTATTATTCTAATTAATTCATGATATGAAATTATTAAAGGATAGAAACATTTTTAGGACTTGATATATATCAACAAATTGTTGTCAAAAAGATTCTACCAATTTACACATTTGTCATCAGAACATGAAAGGACTTGTTTTCCTGCATATGTACCCTAGAGTTAAGTACTTTTAAAAAATCTTTGCTAATTTGAGAAGTGAAAAATGGAATCATGGAATTACATTTAAATACTTATTTTTGGAACTTGTGAATTTGAATTTTTTAAAATGTATTTTTCATTAATGTGCATTTCTTTGAATTATTTGTATAATTCATTGGTGCAAAACATTTGGGGTTTTTTTTAATCATAAATGTGTCTGGGCTAGGGGTATAGTTCAGTGGGAGAGAACTTGCCCTGCGTATGCATAAGGCCCTGGGTTTGATCCCCAGTAATGCAAAAAAGGCCTTATGGGCCAGGTGCAGTGATGCACCAGCAGGTATAGTCCCTGCTACTGAGGAGGCAGAGGCAAAGGATCACTGGAGCCCAGGAGTTTGAGTCCCTGTCTCAACAGAGAGAGAGAGAGAGAGAGAGAGAGAGAGAAGGAGAGAGAGAGAGAGAGAGGAAGAAGAAGAAGGAGGAGGAGGAGGAGGAGGAGGAGAGGAAGGAGAGATCTTAATAACATTTGATTGACATTTGTTATAATATGTTCATATTCAGATGAAAAATGGCTGTCATGGCCAGCCACGGCGCCACGGGAGAAAAACTTGGAGGCAGAGTAAAGCTTTTACTACTTTTCTTGCTTCTTTCTTCTTTCTTCTGTCTTCCTCGGGAGCCTCGGCCTAACTCTGACCAGCCATTACTTCTTCTACCTGGTTTCTCTTCTGTAACCGCTCTGCCTACGTTCTGGCCGCTCTGATTCTCCGACCCGAACTCTTCTTCTGACCGACCGAGTGACTGCACGACTGACTGAATGAATTCTCCTTCGTTCTCCTAACTCGGACCGCTTTCACCCGGTTATATACCTTCAGCTTTGCGGGTGCCTACAGGTGCGTCACATACATATCAGGTGGAACTTATGGCTTCCAGCTAGCTGCAACAGCCCTTTCTAATTAGGGCTCCTTCAAATGGCTTTACATTTTATGATTCAATTAATTTTTGCATTAATTGAAATTTTATTTCTCTGATTTTTAAAAAATTGCAAAGTCCTCTTTTGCTCTAAGATTACTTATTTTTGGGGGGGTTTCCTTGTGTTTTCATTTTTACATTTGATTCATTCTATCTTGGATTCACTGATGGGACTTTACCTCTGATGGCTAAAGTAAACACAGCTTGAGGCTTCTTTCAGATACACCATTCTCCTACCCTCATTCATCAGAGTCATCCGTTTAGTGATGGGTTGTGACGTTCCTTTATCATCAATTTTTGTTATACATTCTGGGACCTGCTTTTTGTCTGTTGCATGGGTGACCCCAAAGTCCCAGTTGTTAAAGGTGTGGCCCCCGGCATGGCACTCTAGGGAGGTGGTGGAAGCTTTAAGAGGTGGAGCCTCACGGGAGGTTTTAGGTCATTGGAGCGTCCCCTTGCAGGGAATTGTGGGATTCTGGTTTCTTCCTTTATCTCTCCTTCTCATTCTGGCTGTGAGGTTAGCAGCTTTCTCCCACCAGATGCTCCCCACCATGATATGCTGTCTCGCTCCAGGCCCCAAAGCCATGGGCCAATTAATCATGAACTGAAACCTCCAAAACTGTGAGCCAAAATAAACCTTTTCTCTTGTAAGTTAATTACCTCAGGTACTTGTTAACAGTGATTGTTACCATGACTGTTCTAGTCACTTGTTTCACTATTTATACTGATAAATACTCTAATTACTATAATTTTACAATATGCATTGGCTACTTAGATTACTGGACTCTTACAATACAGTACAATATTATCTGCAGTTTTGTTTTTCATGGTTTCAGTTAACTGTAGTCAACTGCAGTCTGAAAATATAAATGGAAAATTCCAGAAATAAACAATTCATACATTTTAAATAACTTGTATTACAGTAGGTAGTTATAATTGCTTTGCTTTATTCCTGGGTATTGTTAATCCCTTATTATGCCTAGTTTATGAGTTCAACTTTGTCATAGGTATGAATGAATAGGAAGAACATGGTCTATAGAAGGTTCCTTATTATCTGTGGCTTCAGGCATCCATTGGGGTCTTGGAACAAAACAGATAAGGGGATGACTATAGAGAACTTTTTACTGTTTCAGAGATCTTCCCTGTGCTTTTATAAATAATTTCCCATAAAAATGAAGATCATCCATTTGTCTCATTTCTTTTCTCCTACTTATTACTCATGTAAGAGACAAATGTTCTGAGAAACAGATGTCTTGATGAAGCTGAAGAAAGAATCTTGCAATTCTCTGCCTCCTCTTTGGCGGAAAAAAAAAAAAATAAAAGTAAAAGGCATGGCCTGATTTTAAAATGGAACACTTACTGAATTGGGAAGAAAAAAAAAAAATACTAGTAAAATCTGAACATAAGCTTGCTTCTTTTTTTCAAATTGAGAATGGGTGTGTTAACCTCATGAAAACCTGAATCTGTAAAGGAAGTCAAAGTCATGACCGTCGGAGCTTAACTCTTCTAAATAGAAACCTTTCAGAATAAACAGAATCCATACAAGTGGATCCCACTTATCCCATTCTTTAGGAGTGGCACATGAATCATCGTCTCCACATTGAACTTCATCTATAGGTCCACAGTGGTAGGTAAAAACCCTCTATCTAGCACCCTCAGTTTGGGATCAGCTGTCAAGGATTTAGGGAAGATGGCTTCATCCAGGTATCAAACTTGGCAAATCAACTTGGACTTGTAGCCTTTGCCATCAACATCAGCCACATCACATCTGTGTGGAACCAACCTCACTATCAGAACATGGTGCCAAAGAGGGCTGAGTCATAGATTCCCCTACACTCTAAGAGTCTTCCTTGCAATTCCCATTCAACTAGCTTTGGAAAACCTGTGTCTTGGGTCACAAACAAACTCGGGAAGCTATGAGTCAGCCCAACCCCTCACCACCCCCTAGAAAACAACTCAAAAGTCCTGCCTTCTTAGGGAGAAGCAAGTCAGTTTTCCTCACTTGCTAGGCTATGAGGTCTTTCAGGACACACTTGGCACTTCGTTTATTGCTCTACCATCAATGGATGGCATGTGGCAGTCAATCAGTACATACTTGTCGAATGAATCAATAGCCAATGGGAAAGTGAAACAGCCTCGCCTTGGCCAAATAGTAGTCAATATCAGTGAAATTCATCTTAGCAGTTTGGAAATTCTCACATTCTTTGAACATGTATGAAATTCCTTTTATTTATCTGTTTTGAATAAGCAAAAAAAAAAAAAAAAAAAAAAAAAAATAAATGTGATGAGCAAAGCTACATCACATCCTGGTCTTCTTGGGCCTGGAGTTGTAGCCTAGTATTTTTTATTTTTTTCCCCCTGCAAGTAAATAAGAATGCGAAGAGGAAGACAGGCCTATATATGGAAGCAAGTATGCAAATGTGCCCCACTAGAAACAAGCACTGGTCTGGGATGGACCAATGAGGTTTCTGATTTTTTTTTTCACATTTTGTTTGGACTGTGTTCTCAGGAAAACCGATGTTCTTGAGGAATGTCTGAAAAGGAGTTGGCTACATTTAAGTTCCCCTCTAGCCCTAAAATTGTATGAATCTAGAAGGGGCTGGTCTTTTCTAGAAATGGCCATGAGGGGGAAAAAGGGAGTCCTGAGTGGGAGAACCAACCCCTTTTAAAGCAATGAGTTGGGTTTTCCCTCATTCACAGTGATATCCTCACTACTCTAATACACCAAAAATACATGTTCCGCACCATTGCACACCAGCTACTGGCCATACTAAGGTATTGTGGGTACAGCAATGGAAAACTTTAGAGACAAGTCAAACCAAATCTGAGAAAATCTTAATCCTAGCATTTTTAAAAAGAAGGTGATGACCCCGACTAACAGAAGGCTGCCTTCACAGGTCGTTTTTTTTGGTGTGTGTGTGGTACCGGGGATTGAACTCAGGGGTACTCGACCACTGGGTCACGTCCCCAGACCGTTTTTGTATTTTATTTAGAGACAGGGTCTCACTGAGTTGCTAAGTGCCTCGCCATTGCTGAGGCTGGCTTTGAACTCTCGATCCTCCTGCCTCAGCCTCCCAAAGTGCTAGGATTACAGGCGTGCGCCACCACGCCCGGCTGCTGCCTTCACAGATCTTTGTAGGGACCATTTGAATAAATTGTAAGACCTGTACCTCATGAGTACACTTACCTAGAATGAAATGTCTGTGTCTAAAAACTTAACACTCAGCAAAACCGGTTTATCTTAAATGGTGCCCACGTCCTTGTTTTTCTTGGTATAATCTTCAAAGAAATTATTTTTAGGTAAATACAGGAAGGCTTCAACTTAGCTGCTGCTCGATCACCATGAATTCCAAACAGGAAGCATCTGAACTTAATGAAACTGCTCCACAGGTTGAGATTCATCACTTTATCATTTACCATAAAACTGGTACACACAGCCAACCCTTGGTTATCCACTGCGCAGCCGCCATCTTGTTGGTTTGGTGAACCCAACCTTGTCTTTATATATTTTTTTTTTTTGTGGTACCGGGGTTTGAACACAGAGCTGCTCTACTACTGAGCTATACCCCAGCCCTCTTTACTTTTTATTTTTAAGATAGTGTCTCACTAAGTTGCCCAGGCTGGTCTCAAACTTGCCATCCTGAATTGCTTCAGCCTCCTGAACTGCTGGGATTACAGGTATGTACTACCACACACAGTCTTTCTTTTCCTTTTTTCTGTTTTTGGCAGTGCTGGGGATTTAACTCAGGGACTCAAGCATGCTAGGTAAGAATTTGTCACCGAGCTACATTCCCAGGCCCCATGAGGCTGACTTTTAAACTCAGTCTCATTTGTTCATTGGTTCCCAAGCTCCAAGCTGCTCTCTTATCCCTCTTCCTGACCTCTAAACCCTGTGCTGCTGTAAACTCACAAAATGTAAATTAATGTCAATATTAGTCCAAATAAATCAAGTAAATCCTATCAATAATGGATTCCAGAAGCAAACAGAATTTTGACAAGCCGTCTGGTGTTTGAATTTGCCTCATAAGCATCCCCTTTATTCCTACGGAGGCCACAGACAGCTGTGGGTAGAACCTGATGGGTAAGAAAACAGGCATTGATACTAAACCAAACTGGGTTTCAGCCCCAGCGCTAGCGATGGTGTCAGCTGGTCCTCTGAGCCTCAGTTTCCTCATCTGTGCAACTGAGGAGAACACATGCTGCTGGGACAGAGCAAATTCACAAAATAAGAGCTAGCAGCGGCAGCAGCAACAGAGAATTCCTTAAAAGGAGGCGTGGGCAATCCCCTTCCATTAACAAGAAACAGAGAGACTGAAATCGTCTTCCATCTCCCTGCTGCTGACACATCAAGGGAGGATGCCAAAAGCAAGCGACCAGTAACAGTTAATATATTTGATAATCCAAAGATCCCTTCCATGAATTAGACCTCCCACACGGGAGCCAGCTCTTGCAACTGCAGCTGTCTCTGGAGAGTTATGTCTAGGGCGCCCCTGGAAACTAGGCCAGTCCAGGTGGATTGTCCAAAAGCGTAAAGTAATTGCTGGAAGGCTGCCAGAGCCCCTAGGTGTGTGGAAAGTGGACACGTGGCTGCCGCCCTGCAGTAGGGTGGGGGTGGTCACCCTGTAACTCGGCTCAGCCCACCAGATATTCAGGGACCCCCACCCCCACCCCAAATACCGGCAGTGCTGACTTCACAAAGGAACATTGTTCCGAAAGCTTGTGGAGACTTTGGCTTTGGGAACTCAAAACACATTTTGCTCAAAAAGGTGTGACGAGGAGCTCTTGGGTATTTTCTGATCAGGTCCACAAAGGTGCAGCTAAGGCAGAAGCCCTGAGCCTGACCCCTGCAGCCAGCGACCTGCTGTCTGAGTCACAGCAGCAGGATAACGAAATAAGCCTCCCCATGCCTCAGTTTCGTCATCTGTAAATTGGAAATAACAATGCTTCTAACTTGCATAGTTGCAAGGACTGAGTTAGAGCATATAAGTGTTTAGATAGTGCTGGACAATAGTAGGTGCTCAATAAATTAGTTGTCATTATCTTTGTCATGAAAACTACAAGGACCCAGAATGGAAGTCTCAGGATGGCTTGCGGGTGGGGTGTAGTCCTCCAAGAAGGATCAGGAATCACATAAGAACCCTGTGGTGAAGGAGAAGGACAGGGGAACCAGCCTCTAGGCAGCTGTTAATGAGTGCTTACAATGTCCTAGGTTGGTGCGAAGAGTCTTCTGTGCATCCTCTCTTACTGTTCCTGCCAACAAAACTTTTGGGGAATTATCCTTGTGATCACTATTAACTCCCATTTGTTCATGAAGAAATTAGGGCCCAGGAAGGCAAAGGGATTCACTCAGCACCACTGGCCACTGGTCTCACCCGTGTTAAGCAAACCACCAACCACCTCCGTGTGCCACGGGAAGAAAAAAAAAGCCTGAAAATCTGGACTCTGTCCGCCCAAATCATCCTTCTATCACTCTGGCTCCCTAAGAAATTCCAGGTCCCTGGAACATCACCTAGGAAGGCGTCTCATTTGTCCTCTTCCTTACTAGAACATTCTCTGCACGTTGCCACTCTCTCTTCCGGTTCCGGGGCAGTGGTAGCTATGCAGAAGGCACAGGAGGGCTGACCTGCTTGGTACAGGAGGGGAGGTTGGCACCAATGTTTCTAGTACTCATGACAACTGGTGTCTGCTACTTATGAAGGCAATTCAGAAAGAAAGGTGCTATCACTGCACAGGGTTTTCAGGGGACTCGTCATCAGTTACTGCTCTATTAAAGAGGCAGAGAAAGAAAAACCTGGTAAACACTGAACCACTAGGGACGAAAAGGAGGAGCAAATACATGTCTGCAGATATTCACCATGACATTTAAGTCACCAGGTCTGGAAAATTCAGGTTAGAATGAAGTTGAATGAAATTGGAGCGGTGCAACGGGCGAGCCCTTCTTCTGTGGGTGAAGGGAAAGCCCTGTCATCTGTAGGCGAAGTGGAAAGGCCAATCCCAGACTCCCATAAGCGGCCTCGCATTGGCTTTCTTCTAGCGGATTGAGGAGAAAGGACAAAGACAGAGGAGGAGCAGGTCCCGGGAGAACTGAACACATTGACAGCTGATGAGAGACCAGAAAGTCAAGAAATTAGAAATCCTAGCTTTGAGTCTTCCATAGGACATCTGGTTTACTAAGTGAGCAAATATTTACTGGGCATCTACCAAGGACCCAGCAAGTGGGGTGTTAGGAAGAATTTATTGGCTGTAAACATGGTGACTCACTGAAGCATCTTCACCCTGGGACTGAGTTAGGATCCACTTCACTGGATAGAATGAATCATCAGTGATGGCTAAAGTCAAACTCTGCTCAGAGATGGAGAATGTGCTGCCGAATCAGTTTCCTGGACGCCCAGGTTTTTGTTTGGGGGGTTGAAGTCACAAAACTACAGATTGAGGGGATTCAAATTTTGGCAGATAGATATATTATTAGGTTCTTAAGGGATACATTATTACTTTTCTCGCGGTTCCGTTTGCCTTTTCATAGTTTCCAGTTTTGTTCATTGCCATGGTTGCAAAGAAAACATCTTTAAATCCTTGAAAACCAAATTAAAGTCAAGAAACTTTTTCCTACTTAATATTATAAGAACATTTGTCAGGGGAGTGTCCTGGCCCTTAGTCAGAACTCCCCCTCACAAACTGGAGAATTTTCTCAAGGCAGATTATCATATGTTGAACAATGAAATCTCTACCTCTTGCATGATTTTTTTTTAAATAAGATATTTTCCTTCTTACATGCACTTTACACAAACTAGTGTTGGTTTTGCAGGCGTACATTCACCAAAAGTTCCTTATACACTACTAACAAGGGTACTTTTTTTGTCTTCAGGTTAAGAAAAAGCAGAACAAATACGTGACCCCGTTCACTTTGGGTCATTTCTATTAGCAAAATACTCTATGTGAATAGTAATTAATAGAGAAAAGATTTTATTAAAGAAAATGGGTATTCACCAGGCACAGTGGCACACAGCTATTATTCCAGCAACTCCGGAGTCTGAGGCAGGAGATTGCAAAAGTTGAGGCCAGCCTGGGCAACTTAGCAAGATCTTGTCTTAAAATAAAAAAAGGGCTGGAGATGTAGCTCATGGTAAAGCACCTTGGGTTCAATCCCCAGTACTGTAATAATAATAATAATAATAATAATAATAGGATAAATAAAACAAAACTGGTATTGAAACACTTACCATCTCAAGTTTACACTGTCATTTCCCCTCACGGCATCATTAGCAGACAAGGAGAGAAAGCAAGGTATAACCCTTGTCCTCAAGACTCTAAATTCTATACTCAGGACCCAAACTGTTCTAATGAATATAATAAAATAACACATGTCCCTAGCCGGGCACGGTGACACACGCCTGTAATCCCAGCAACTCCAGAGGCTTAGGCAGGAAGATTGGGAGTTCAAAGCCAGCCTCAGCAATGGCGAGGCACTTAGCAACTCAGTGAGACCCTGTCTCTAATAAAATACAAAAAAGGGCTGGGGATGTGGCCCAGGGGTCGAGTGCCCCTGAGTTTAATCCCTGGTACAAAAAAAAAAAGAAAAAAAAAAAAAAAAAAAACACATGTCCTTAATCAAGTCTTCCTGGAATTAGTCTTAACAATAAAACAAACAGGAGGTTTACTTAACTTGAAATTAAATTGATTTAATCCTAAAAACAGTTTGCCCAAATGAAATCACTGGGCATTTTGTTTGGTTGGTACCATTCATTCATTCATCTACCTAACATTTATTGAGCATGTATTATGAGCTAGGCACCATGAAAGGTGTTGAAGATTTAGCAGTGAACAAGTAGTCCTATGCCTTGTCTGATGAGTGGGTCTTGCTAGCTTTCTTTGTAATGGGGTGAGCATAGAGCAATACTGGAACAGTGTCTCTTCTCCCCATCTTAGAGTAAGCTGAGGATTTGGAAGACATCTACGTGTCTGTGATGAGGCTTTCATTCCTATCAGCTTTCGGCTGCTTCTTTGACACCAACGTCTTAATACTACAGTGAGCTCGTCCTACTTCTACCATTAAAAAGCTCCAAGGGGCCAGGCACTGTGGCACATGCCTGTAATCCCACAGACTCTGGAGACTGAGGCAAGAGGATTGCAAGTTCAAGGCTAGCCTCAGCAATTCAGTGAGATGCTGTCTCAAAAAAAAAAAAAAAAAAAAAAACCCTAAAAATGAAAAAAGGGGCTGGGAATGTAGGTCAGTGTTAAGCACCCCTGGGTTCAATCTCTAGTACCAAAAGAAAGAAAAAAAAATAGCTCCAAGTGTCTTCCTGGTGTTTCTACTCAATGAAATCCTTCTCTGAAGACCAATGGCCACATAAAATGAAGTCTGAAGAAACCAAGCTTAAGATTCTACAAATCGGGCCTTTCAAAGAGGAAATCCTTACTCCTCCCTTAGGAGTACAGATATGCTTTGAGGAGACTTCAGCAGAGGAGGGAGATTTCTGCTTGCCGGCCGATCGCCGCAGTCTTCTCAACCATCAACTCTGCCAGCACCTAGGCAGATCCAGCACAACCCCATCAAAATTCCAAGGACATTCTTCGCAGAACTAGAAAAGGCAGTTATGAAATTCATTTGGAAAAATAAGAGACGCATAATAACCAAAGCAATTCTTAGCAATAAAAGGAAAACAGGAGGCATTGCAATACCAGATCTCAAATTATACCAGAGAGTTATAGTCACAAAAAGAGCATGGTACTGGCCCCCAAGCAGGCATGATGACCAACGGAATAGAGTAGAATACATGGAGAGAACCTTACATAAACACCAGTTCTCTGACACTACAAAAAGGTGCCCAAAACATACATTGACAAAAAGATAGCCTCTTGAACAAATGATGCTGGGAAAACCGGTTATCCATAAGTAGAAGAATGAGATTTGACCCCCATCTCTCACCCTGCACGAAAATCAACTCAAAGTGGATCCAAGACCTAGGAATTGGACCTGAAATTGCAACTGCTGGAAGAAAATGTAGGCCCGACACTTCAAGATGTTGGCACAGGAACCAACTTCCTTAACAGGACTCCTAAAGCTCAAGAAATAAAATCAATAAGTGGGATGGCATTAAAAAGCTTCTGCACAGCCAAAGAAACAATTAAGAGCATGAAGAGAGAAACTGCCGAATGGGAGAAAGTCTTTGCCACCTGTTTCTCAGATAGGGCATTAATATTCAGAATATACCAAGAACTCAAAAAACACCAAAAACAAGTAAATAAACAAATCGATAAATGGGCAAAAGAACTAAACAGACATTTCTCAAAAAACAAATGGCCAGTGGCTATATGAAAAAAATATTCAACATCCCTAGCAATCAGGGAAATGCAAATCAAAATTACATTATTATTTCATCTCACTCCAATCAGAATAGAAATTATCAAGAATACAAATACTAATAAATGTTGGTGAGGATGTGGGGCAAATGTGAACTTGTACATTGTTGGTGGGACTGCAAATTAGTGCAACCACTCTGGAAAGCCATATGGATATTCCTCAAAAACTTAGCAATGGAACTACCATATGACCTAGCTCATATAAACCTCAGTGCATATCCAAAAGATCTAAACTGAACATACTACTGTGATGCAGCCACATCAAAATTTATAGCATCTCAATTCACAATAGCCAAGATGTGGAACCAACCTAGATGGTTCCATACCATCCTAGATGGTATCTAACAGAAAAATGGGTAAAGAAAATGTGAGATATATATACATATATATATATATACATATATATAGATATAGATATAGATATATGATGGAGTACTACTCAGCCATAAAGAAGAATGATATTATGGCATTTGCTGGTGAATGGATGGAACTGGAGACTATCGTGCTAAGTGAAATAAGCCAGTCCCCCAAAATCAAAGGTGGGATGTTTTCTTTGATATGAGGAAGCTAGTCCCAAATAAGAGGGGTGGTTAAAAAAAGAAAAAAGAAAGGAAGAAAGAAAGGAAAAAAGGGGGATAGAGAGGGAATTTCATCAAAATAGAGAAAATATCAGTAGAGTCAACGAGGGGATCAAAGAGGGTGAAGAAGGAATGGGGAAAGAGAAGAACAGTGGAATGAATCTGACCAAACTTTCATATGAGCATGCACAGATGTGGCATAAGGGGTCCCAGCCTCTGGTGCATCCACAGGACACTAATTAAAAGAAAAAAGTAGGGCTGGGGTTGTGGCTCAGCGGCAGAGCGCTCGCCTAGCACGTGCGCGGCCCGGGTTCCATCCTCAGCACCACGTAAACATAAATGCGTTGCATTGTGTACAACTAAAGCAAATAAATAAATACTCTTGAAAAAAATGAAGAAAAAGAAAAGAAAAAAGTAAACTGTAAATGGATTGAAGAGGAGTGGGTGGTATGGAGGGAGGGGAGGAGAGGGCAGGAGGCGAGTGCTAGGGACTGAACCCAGCAGGTCGAGTTGGTGCTTCTGTGATCAGGTCAGGGTGTATCCTGATGTTACATCGTAACTAAAAAGAATAAATTTAAAAAATAAGTCTGTTGGCACAGGAACATCTTACTTGTGAAGACATGAACTGACGTCTCACCCTTGGCCCCGTGCAGCGGAAGGCGTGTCCTGCTTGGAACCCAGATAACTTGCAGCACGTCTCTTACACGTCCCCATTGGAGCCTGTGTTTGAAGCTCTCCGGTGTATTTTTTTTTTTTTTTTTTTTTTTTTTTTACCAGGGATTGAGTTCAGGGGCACTTGACCACTGAGCCACATCCCCAGCCCTTTGTTGTAATTTATTAGAGACAGGGTTTGCTGAGTTGCTAAGTGCCTCGCTATTGCTGAGGCTGGCTTTGAACTTGCGATCCTCCTGCTTCAGCCTCCCAAGTGGCTGGGATGACAGGCGTGCGCCACCGCGCCCGGCTTTTCTGGTGTATCTTATTCATTCCTTACAGCTAATATTCCTGAGCCCCTACAGTGTACAGAAGGTTTCCAAGAGGTTGATAGATACAAAGCCTCTGATGAGGGATGGGAAACTGACAGGTATATACTCAAGCGAAATTGCGATAGGATCTCCAACATGAGTGTATGCCGAGTTCTATGGGAGAAGAAAGGAACAAGTGTCACCTCCTGAATGGTTCTCAAAACACCAATGTGAATCCTACATCTGGGGGTCAGGGTGGCAAAATTTAGGCAGGGGGAACACCAAGAGCAAAGAGCAAAGATGAGACTGATTAAGGAAACAATCAAGATCGTGAAAGGAGAGCCTACAGAATGGGAGAGAATCTTTGCCACCTGCACCTCAGATAGAGCATTAATCTCCAGGCTATGTAAAGAACTCAAAAAACTTGACAGCAAAAAAGCAAACAACCCAACCAATAAGCAGGCAAAGGAACTGAACAGGCACTTCACAGAAGAAGAAATACGAATAGTCAACAAATATATGAAAATGTGTTCAACATCTCTAGCAATTAGAGAAAAGCAAATCAAAACTACACTGAGATTTCATCTCATTTCAGTCAGATTGACAATTATCAAGAAACACGTCACACTAAATGTTGGTTGAGGATGTGGGGAAAAGGGTACACTCATACACTGCTGATGAGACTGCAAATTGATGCAACTATTACAGAAAGCAGTATGGAGAGTCCTTAGAAAACTTGGAATGGAACCACTGTTTGACCCAGTTATCCTACTCCTTGGTTGATACCCAAAGGACTTAAAATCAGTATGCTATGGTGATACAGCCACATCAATGTTTACAGCAGCTCAATTCACAATAGCTAAGCTATGGAACCAACCTAGGTGTCCTTTAACAGATGAATGGATAAAGAAAATGTGGTATATGTACACAATGGAATATTACTCAGCCATAAAGAAGAATGAAATTATGGCATTGGCAGGTAAATGGATGGAGCTGGGGACTATCATGCTAAGTGAAATAAGCCAATCCCCCCCCAAAAAAAAATCAAAGGCCGAATGTTCTCTCTAATATGCGAATGCTAATTCACAATAAGGGGGTGGGGTTAGGGAAGACTAGAGGTACTATGGATTAGACAGAGGGGAGTGAAGGGAGGGGAGGGGGTATAAGGGTAGGAATGATAGTAGAATGAATCAGACATTATTACCCTGTGTGCACATGTGATTACATGCCCAGTGTGATTCTACATCATGTACAACCAGAGGAATGAGCAGTTATACTCCATTTATGGAGAATGTGTCAAAATGCACTCTACTGTCATGTGTAACTAATTTGAACAAATAAAAGAAAAAGTGAGACTGCTTGGTAATGGGCGAAACTGAAGCACCCACTGCTGATCAGTATACTGTGTCCCAGGAACACTGTGAGAGGTGAGAGTTAAGGAGAAGATAGTGACAGGTTGAAAGGCTTAGCTGTGGTGAGGATGTATTACACGTCTATCACAAATGGGGAAACAGGCTTTTCATCATTACACATGTCACCTAGGCACGGGTTACTCTCACAAAAGCAGGGTTTGGGAAATAGGTTTACCTTTCTCCATCCTATGAGAGCAGGGCCGAGGAAGGAGTGAATAACCCAGAGCTGGAAGACATTGAAGGTCTTTGGGGATCAACAGTATTATTGTCCCTGGTCCTTGCAGCCTGTTCCTTGCTCAGTAGAAAAAGAGTACAACTACCAATCTGAGGTCCTTGTCCACATAGCACAGCTCCATCACCAGAGTGGCTGCAAACTGAGCTGCTTCTTGCCATAAACCCCACGTAGCTAAGCTAGTTCAAGGTCAGAGCTCATCCCTGTTGCCCACGTGCCTGGCCTTCCACCACATGGCCAGGGAGGTCCTCTGCTCTAGCTTGGATCTGAAATGTCCCTCAAAGGACCGTGTGCTGAAGACCTGGTCTCCGGCTTGGTGCTATTTTGAGTTGTGGTGGAACCTTTAAGAGATGGGGCCTAGCGGGAGAAAGTTAGGTAATTGGGAGTGTGTCCTTGAAGGGGGTTGTGGGATTCTGGTCTCCCCTCTTCCTCTCTTTTGCATCCAGGATATAAAGTAAGTGCTTTGCTTTACCACACACTCCCTCTGGGATGTGATGTTTTACTACAGACCCAAAACCAACACGGCCAATTGACATGGACTGTGAGGCAAAGCTGTTAGCCAAAGTAAACCTTTCAGCCAGGCGTGGTGGCGCACGCCTGTAATCCTAGCACTTGGGAGGCTGAGGCAGGAGGATCGCCAGTTCAAACCAGCCTCAGCAATGGCGAGGCACTTAGCAACTCAGTGAGACCCTGTCTCTAATAAAATACAAAAAAGGGCTGGGGATGTGGCCCAGTGGTCGAATGCCCCTGAGTTCAATCCCCGGTACCAAAAAAAAAACAAAAACAAAAACAAAAACAAAGTAAACCTTTCTTCTTATTAAGTTGATTATCTCCAGTATTTGGTTATAGTAAAAAAAAAAAAAAAAAAAAAAACTAAAGAACTAATGCACCCTCTCAGTAGTGAGCTTTTGGTGTTGTGGTAGGCCTTCACTCCAAATGACTGACCACTTATCAGAATTACAAAAATTGCCCCACAGTGTAGAGTAACCTGCATGGTGTTCTAAGTTCTCTGAGAACAGTACAGCATGATGGGTGAGTGATTTCAAACAAGAAATCAGAATTCAAGTAGGGTTTCATATGTTTAGGTCTCTCCACAAGTAAAACTCCTTTTTGGCTTTACTAGTGCATCTGGGAAGCATTAGTAACCAGCACACCACCTCTTATGCTGAGTACTTGACAGCACAGTTTTCAAGTCCTGCTTCCTTCATTGCTTCTCCAGCCTCAGACAAATGACTAACTCTGAATTCTTAGGCAAGTGCTCAGCCTCCCGGAGCTTCACAAGGGGTGCCAGGACTGGATTTAAGTGCTGTGTGTCAGGACCGCAAGATGCTTTAGATAGGTTTGTAAAATATAAAACCCATGATATAAAATGTCAGCCACTATGATATTAATGGTTATGACCTACAGCCCAAGTCTCGTGAGACACCCAGTGTGTGCAGTTTTGAACAAAAAGAACCCACCCTCAAGGCTGCTGAGAGAGTGGAGAAAAAAAAAAAAAAAAAACATAGCAAAGATTCTTTTGTTTCCAGTTAATGGTCTAGTCTCACATCAAGTGGCATCGTCACAGGTTTCTCTTTATTCTTTATTCTTTTTTTGGCAGAACTTCTAAGTCCAAAGCACAGTTCAGCATAAACAAAAGCCTGGCTCTGACCCAACTTATTCATTAATGAATTAATTCTCCCCTGTTCCATTAACCTTGGGCCTGAAGCATGACTTAGCACCGGTGGAATCAAGAACTCCAAGCTGAAAAGACAGCCTCTTCAACAAATGGTGTTGGGAAAACTGGAAATCCTTATGTAATAAAATGAAATTAAACCTCTCTCTCTCTCCATGCACAAAACTCAACTCAATATGGATCAAGGACCCAGGAATTAAACCAGAGCCTTGCACCTAATAGAGGAAAAAATAGGCCTAAATCTCCAACATGTTGGATTAGGCCCCAACTTCCTCAAAAGACCCCTATAGCGCAAGAACTAAAACCAAACATTAATAAATGGGATGGATTCAAACTAAAAAGCTTCTTCTCAGCAAAAGAAACAATCAGTGAGGTGAACAGAGAGAGAACCTACAAAATGGGAGCAAATCTTTACCACATGCACATCAGACAGAACATTAATTTCAAGGATATTTAAATCTCTCAAAAACCTTTACACCAAAAAACAAACAACCCAATCAATAAATGGGCTAAGGAACTGAACAGACACTTCTCAGAAGAAGATATACAATCAGTCAACAAATATATGAAAAAATGTGGTCAATATCTCTAGCAATTAGAGAAATGCAAATCAAAATTACTCTAAGATTTCATCTCACGCCAGTCAGAATGGCAGCAATCAAAAACACAAACAATAAATGCTGGCGAGGATGTGGGGAAAAGAGCACACTCTTACATTGCTGGTGGGGCTGCAAATTGGTGCAGCCAATTTGGAAAGCAGTATGGAGATTCCTAAGAAAACTTGGAATGGAACCACCATTTGACCCAGCTATCCCACTCCTGGGTCTATACCCAAAGGACTTTAAAAAAGCGTACTGTAGGGACACAGCCATATCAATGTTCATAGCAGCACAATTCACAATAGCTAGATTGTGGAAACAACTCCGATGCCCATCAAGAGATGAATGGATAGGGAAACTTTGGTATATATACACAATGGAACACTACTCAGCACTAAAAGAGAATAAAATCATGGCATTTGCAGGTAAATGGGTGGAGTTGGAGAAAATAATGCTAAGTGAAGTCAGCCAATCCCAGAAAACCAAAGGTCGATTAATTCCTTTGCTATGATGATACTGAATTATAGTGGCAAGGGAGGGGGGATGAGAGGAATGAAGGAATGTTAAATAGAAAAAAAGGCGGGAGGGGAGGGAAAGGGGTAAGGGGATAGAAACAATGGCAGAAGGAGTTGGACATCAATATACTAAGTGCATGTATAAAAACCAAAATGGTATGAAAATACTTTGTGTAAAACCAATGACTTGGAGGGGCTGGGGTTGTGGCTCAGCGGCAGAGCACTTGCCTCGCATGTGCGCGGCCCGGTTCGATCCTCAGCACCACATAAACATAAAAATGCATTGCATTGTGTACAACTAAAGTAAATGAATAAATATTTAAAAAAAAAAAACAATGACTTGGAAAACTGTGCTCTTTATATGTAATATGAAAGGTATTGCACTCTAAAAAGCATGTATAACAAATTTAATTAATTAAACAAAAAAAAAAAAAAAAAGAACTCCAAGCTACTTGGAATGCGGTTAACTATTGTAGCAAAAAAAAAAAAAATAGAGTGGCCAAAAGGCCAAAATAACCTCTGACCTCACTCCTCTCTGCCCATCTTAGTTTTATCTAGTCTTCTAGAATGTTCCATGAATTAAAAAGATGAGAGAAAAGGGGTAGAAAAAGAAAGAGAAAATGAATGAGATAAAGGAGTGCTCTTGCCGCAGGTTGTGTGCTGGATCTAGGTACCTCTATTACACCTTCTTACACATAAGCATTTACTTTTCAAATCTGTGTACTCCCTGCCCCCTATCTTTCCTGCCTCACTTTTCACATTTTTCTAATTATAATTTTTTTAAAGCCCTACATGAAAATTTACCATCTTGGCCATGTTTAAGTGTACGATTCAGTAGTGTAGCATTTCTTTCTGTGGTGAGCCCTTCTCTCTGGGCACAGTGGCAGGCAGCTGAAGGTGGCACTGGTGCATACATCTGGAGCCACTGCAGAGACAGAGGACATTTTTTTTTATTATTTTTATAATTTTAATATTATTTTTAAATTATTTTTATAATATGTACAACTTTTTTATTTTTTTTATTATTTTTATAATTTTTAATATGTACAACTGACAGAGGACATTTTCTGGTGCTCAGCAAAGCCCTGCACCCAGACCTGTGCCAGCTGCTGTGGCAGCCTCCCAGGGAGGCTGATCTGAAGTTCCCTTTCCTTATGGAACTAACCAGCCAGATGGAGAACTAACTAGCAACAAAGACAAGCCTATGTATATTTAGTCACCGATTTGGTGACAGGGCTTACAAACGCCGGGGGAGCTGGTGACATTGAATCTAGTGTGAACCAATATCACAAGAGAAGGCGCTGGATCAAGGCAGATGGGCATTTTGCAATGGGATCAGAAAGGCACCTAAGGCAGGGACTGGGCTGGGCAGAGGCATGGTGGTGAGAAGAGAGTGGTGTGAGCCCGGAGAGGTGAGGCACAGGCTACGTTGGTAGCCCCTTAGAGTATACAGCTCGGGTCTGGCTCCGTGGTAGAGCACTTGTCCACCATGCACAAGGCCTGGGGTTCAACGCCCCACATTGCAAAATAATATAAATAAAAATAAAAAAATAATGAATTCAGAGATGAGGTTGGGATTAAGGGTAAAGAAGATCCCAGGCCTGAGTCTGTAGAAAAAGTAGCCTTCACAAGGAGGGCAAGAGAGAGGAGTCGAGCAAAGGTGATAGAATGAATGCAATGTCCTACCAAGTCACAAAATTCTTCAACATTCTTCAGCAAGATTTCAAGGATGGTAACCCTGGGGAAACTAACCAATGTAGGACAGCCTGTTCTCCAGCTCCTGGTCAAGCATGCATTCCCTGTTTTACCAAACCTCTATGGTTTGCAACCACCAAAACACTATTTTTTTGTTATCCCAGCACTTGAGAGGCTGAGGCAGGAGGATCGCAAGTTCAAAGCCAGCCTCAGCAATGGAGAGGCACTTAGCAACTCAATGAGACCCTGTCTCTAAATAAAATACAAAAAAGAGCTGGGGATGTGGCCCAGTGGCCGAGTGCCCCTGAGTTCAATCCCCAGTACCAAAAAAAAAAAAAAAAAAAAAAAAAAAAAAAAAACACTCTTTTTCACCCCAACAATTAACCAGGTTTCCTGCTTTGTTTAATCCACATATGTTTGCAATTGCTCCACTGAATTTGGATTGAGAGAGCAATGTGATCCATTGTCCCTCTGGCTAGAAAAATATGTTCTTTTTTCTCTACCTGGAAACTAGACCCAAAGCCCTGGTGTGGTCTCAACACATCACAGGCTGTAAGTTCCAAGCCAGGTGGGCCAAATTCTAGACTGTTCCTAGGGCTACTTGCCCAGCCCCACCTGTAGGTTGGGTGGCCACTCACAGATCACCACAGGAACTGAGGAGGCAGTGGACTCCAGGAGAGGCTAAGGGGAAAACCCTGCACCCCAAAAAGAGAACCCCAACACTGCACCCTGTCCACATAGAAGCCTGAGCAGTGCAGTGGCAAGGTGGCCCTCTTGAGGGGCTTCTGATCTGACTGGACAAAGAAGCTACTTGGTCTGTAGTGAAATAACCTAGAGAAAAATCCCTCTGACCCCTAGACCATGTATGTGGTTCTTGCTTCACTTCTCTTCTCTACAAAACAGCCTGGGGACCCGGGTCTAGATCAGAGCAGAGTGTGTGCCCAGCATGCAGGGGGTGCTGGGTCCCAGCTCCCAACCCCCACCAACCGTCCCCACTATCATCTGAAGAAATGCTATCCATTGCTTCTTTTTCCTTCCAGTGCTGGGGCTAGAACCCAGGCCCTCATGCATGCTAACCATGTGCTCCACATAGAGCACCACCCCTAGTCCTGCACCCACTTTTGAGTATTTTCCAAAAACTAAAAAAGTTCTGTTCTCCTTCCCCTTCCCCTCCTTCTCCTCCTCCTTCTCCTCCTTCTCTTCCTCTCCCCTGTCTTTTTCTTCTCCTCCTTCTCCTTCTCCCTCTTCTTCTACTGGGGATGGTATCCAGGGCTTTGCACATACTAGGCAAGCACTCTACAACTGAGCTACACCCCCAGATCTCTGGTTTCTATTTTTGAAAGTAAAATAAAAACGAAAAAATAAATCACTCTATATGGTCTTGTTTCCAACTGTCCTGTGTTCCTGCCAGTGGTTCTCAAAATTAAGCATGCATCGTAATCCCCGGACCGGGAGAGCTTGCCACATGATGCCACACCCCACCCTAGAGTTCTGATTCAGTAGGTCTGTAGTGGAGCCCAAGCTTTGCATTAGTGATGAATTTCTGGTGACACCAATTTTCACAGCCGTGGGACTTCGTCCGAGAAGACCTGTACAGATGCTCTTTCCAGTTCAAGGTAACTTCCTCTTGGAAGAGAGAGATAGAGACAAAAAGGACCTCCAAGATGAAGGTCTTCTGGATGTGTTATTTGTGTTTGGTTGTCTGCATAGGAAACAGAAATCATCCAGGCAAAACTGCTTAGACGTTCAGGGCATATCCTGCAGAACTTTCTGAGGTCAAATAATAAAAATTTGATCTCCAGAATTTGTGCTTGAGCCCTAGTACCAGTATGCAGCAAGCAAACACCTTGCAATCATAAAATCTCAGAATCTTGGAGCTGGAGGATACCTACTCTTTAATTCCTTCCTCTTGAATATAAGGACATTTTTGAGGCTCAGAAAAGTCAAGTAACTTGTCCAAGACGTCAGAGCCAGTGAGTAGCATAGCTGGGATTAGAACCCAGATTTTATGACTTTCAAAATCGCTGAATTGTTTAATGTAAAAAAGAAAAGAAAAGGAAAAAAAAAAAAAAAAGAGTTCTGCTACCCATGCTTGTATCCAGACTTTGAAGTCATAAGCTTAGAGAAAATATAAGTTACCACACAGGGCAGTGTTTGGGAGTTTGCTTGGTAGTAGAGCACTTGCCTAATATGCCTGAGGTCCTGGGTTCAATTCCCAGCAGTGGGAAAAAAAAAAAAAAAAGTTAGTTACCAAACAAGGAAAAAAGTGTACTTGCCAATAAAAGGAAATCTGTAAGAGACTTTTTTTGTTGGAATTAGTAAACAAATTAAAGATTGTGAAGGAAAAGATGGATACAAAGGGAAAACAAATAATAAACTTTAAGAAAGTCTTTTAAAAGAATCAAATGGAAATCTCAGGACTGAAATACATATCTGAAATTAAAATTTCATCCCATGATAGTACAAAGCTGGTCACTGCAGAATAAAGATCAGTGAACCTAAAGACAGGTGGAATTTTCTAAATTAAGAAACAAAAAGAACAAAAATTTAAAAATTAGTGAGCAGAGGCTCCCTGACCTGTGGGATTGTCACAAGCAATCTATCACAAATGTAACTGGAGTCATAAAGGAGGGGAGAGTGGAAATCATGGAGTAAATATGCTTCAGTAAACATAGGCTTAACATTTCCAAATTCGAATTTAGAAAAATAGCATTGCATTGATCTAAGAAACTCAGCAAACCCCAATCAATCTAAGTTCAAGGAAAACCAAATGTAGGCACATTATACCCAAACTGTTGAAAACCAAAGATAAAGTAAATATCTTGGAAGTAGAGTAAGTAAATAAATAATTAGACACATTATAGTAAGGAAAAATGATAAGATAGACAGCTGACTTCTCATCAGGAACAATGAAAGCCAGAAAACATTGGTAGAGCTCTATTAATATTTCTCGAAGTAGTCTTCAAGTCATAAATATTACCAAAGATAAGAGGGACATTTAATAATGATAAAGTAAAAACATCAAGAAGATAAGGTAGCCCCAGGTATTTATGTACTTAATGACAAAGCTTCAAAATATGAAGGAAGACTTTGAGAAATCATGATCATCCCTAGAAATGTTGACATCTCTGTTTGGTAATTGACAAAACAAATAAACTACCAGGAAAAAAGATTTGAACAGGGCTGGAGTTGTAGCTCAGTGGTAGACTGCTTGCCTCGCAAGCATGAGGCACTGGGTTCAATCCTTAGCACCACATAAAAATAAACCAATAAAATAAAGGTATTGTGTCCATTTACAATCAAAAATATATATTTCTAAAAAAAGATTTGAAAAATACCCAACCTAACTGACCTAACAAACATCCCTAGAACACAACACAATCATGGAAGACTCAGTTTTCCAACTGCATATGGAAACTGGACTGAGACAATGTATTGAGCAATGAAGGAAATCATATTCAATGTATAAGAATTAAGATCATATGAAATGTGCCCCTTGACCACCCAGAATTAAATTAGAAATCAACAGCCATTAAAGTATCTAGAACTATGTGCTCTGTGTGGTAACCTCTGACCACATGTGGCTATTTAAATTAAAATGAATTAGAATTGTAACTTCAGTACTTTAGTCACATTAACCACATTTCAAGTTACAATAGCTATAAGTGGCTAGTAGCCATTATTTTGGATAGCACATAGGAATATTTTCATCATCACAGAAAGTGCCTTTGGACAGTGCTGTAGAAAATTTCCAAATATTTGGAAATTAAGCAATGCATTTCTCAGGGATGGGAGCGTAGCTCAGTAGTAGGGCACATGCCTAGCACATGTGAGGCCCTGAGTGTGATCCCCAGCACTGACAAAATAAAGAAAGAAATAAAAGAAACAAACAAACAGAAGAATATATGCATTTCTAAATAACACATGCATAAAAGAAGAAATTGGAGGGGGAAATGGAGAAAAATGGAACTGAATGTTACTAGGAAAATATCAAAATTGTGAGGTATTGCTAAAGCAGTACTTAAAGTAAAATTGTAACTTTAATACTTACATTAGAAAGAAAAGAAAGAATCAATTATCTGTTTGCATTTTAATAAGGTAAAAAAGAGCAAATTAAATTCAAAATAAAAAGAGGGAAAAAATTCAGAAGGTCACAGAGAAGACCAGTGAAATTAAAAAACTAATAGCAAAGAAAATCAACAAAGCCCAAAGTTGCTTCTTTGAAAAGACTTAAAAATTTGATAATCCCTAGGGGCTGGGTCTATGGCTCAGCGGTGGAATGCTCATCTAGCATGTGTGAGGCCTTGGGTTCAATCCTCAGTACCATATAAATAAAATAAAGGTATTGTGTCCCACCTACCACTAAAAATAAATAAATAAATAAAAATAAGTTAAAAAAATTGATAACCCTAATCTAAAAGAATCCAGGGGGAAAAAAAAGATAAAGAATAAAAATTAAAAAGAAAAAGAATGAAAGAGAGGATAGATTATATGTCTTACATTAAAAGAAAAATAAGGGGCTTAGGGATACAGTCCAGGGAAAGTACTTGCATAGCAAGCATGAGGCTCTGGGTGGGCCACAGAACAAAACAAAAAAAAAAGAAGGGAATATTTTGGAAACTTTATGACGACAAGTTGGAAACAGATAAAATAGATAAATTCCTTAAGAAGCACAATTTATCAAAATTGACAAAAGACGTTAGAAAATCTGAATGAATGGCTTGATATTTATTAAAGAAATTGAGTATGTAATTAAAATTTTTCTATCAAGAAACTTCTAGACCAAGGTATTCATTCACTGGTAAATTCAATCAAACATTTGAGGAGGAAACAGCGCCAATCTCACACAAACTCTTCCAGAAAAAAGAGGAAGCAGAAATCTTTGCCAACTGGCTTTAAGAGGCTAGAGAAATGATGACAAGGTTATATTAGCTTCATAAAATCCAAAAAAGGGCATTACAAATTAAAAGTGCAGACCAATATCCCTCAAGAAAAAAATGCAAATACTAACAGGGTACTAGTAAAGCAAAGCAAACAATATTTGTGACAATATATCAAAACCTAGTAATGTTTCTTCCAAAAATGCAAGATTGTTTTAACATTGGAAAATCAATAAATATATTTCACCATATTAGCAGAATAAATAAGAAAAATCATATGGTCATTTCTGTGGATGAAGAAAAACCATTCAGCAAATTCCACCTATTATTCAAACATCATAATTGATATTAAAATATTGAATATAGTCAAAGACTGAGAACAAAGCAAAAATGTCTGCTTTCACCACTTCAACTCTGTAGTGTAGTTTTTAGCCTACACAATCTGGCAAGTTTAAGTAATTAATGGTAAAGAGCTTGAAAAAGAAGTAAAGTTGCCATTTTTCATTGATGGCAGAGTTGTTTATGTAAAATACCCTAAGGAATTTGAAAGAAAAAAAATCCATTACGATCATAAACTAATTTAGCAAGATCACAAGGACCTGTAGAGCACATTTTTTTAAAAGCCATTGTATTTCTACATGCTATCAGTAAATAAAATCTAAGAAGAATACTATTACAATAACAGTAAAACCATGACATATTTAGAAATACATAAAAGATATTCAAAATCTCTACCTTAAAAGTACAAAACATTGTTGAAAAGAATTTATAAATCCCTGAATACATGGAAAGATATACCATATTCATAAGTCAGGAGACTTAGCAGGGTGTGGTGGCCCAGCCTTGGTAACTTAGAAAGACTCTGTCTCAAAAAAAAAAAAAAAAAAAAAAAGAACTAGGAATGTGACTCAGTGGTAAAGTACCCTTGGGTTCAATTCCAAGTACAAAAAAAAAAAATCCAAAGACTCAATTTGTGAAGATGTCAATTCTCCCCAAAGTGGCTTTATAAATTCAACATGAATCCAGTAAAAATCCTCCCAAGCACCAGGCTTGGTGACACAAGCCTGTAATCCCCGTGGCTCTGGAGACTGAGGAAGGAGAATTGCCCGTTCAAAGCCTGCCTCAGCAAAAGTGAGGTGCTAAGCAACTCAGTGAGACCCTGTCTCTAAATAAAATACAAAAAATAGGGCTGGGGATGTGGCTCAGAGGTTGAGTGCACCTGAGTTAAGTTCCCAGTATCGCCCCCTCAAACGTTCCTCCCAAGCTATTATTGTAGAAATTAGCTAGCTGATTCTAAAATATGAAAACAGCCAAAATGATATTGAAATAAGAAGTACTAGGTTGGAAGATTTAGACTCCCCACTTTTAGGACTTACTTATAGAGACAGTGTGTATGGTACAAATAGAGACATATAATATAACTCAGAACAGAATAGGGAATCTAGAAATTGTGTGTGGCCAGGGGGTGGTGTATAAAATGTGGTCAACTGATTTTCAACAAAGGTGCCTCAGTGATTAAATGGGGAAATTCATTTTGATGAATTATGCTGGAACTATTCAATATCCATTATGGGGGGAAAAAATGTACCTTGCCCCTACTTTACATCACACATGAAAATTTGAGATGGATCTTAGACCTAAAAGTAAAAGCCCACACTAAAACACCATCAAAACAAAGCATAAGGGAACATTTGTGACCTTGAGGTTGGCAACAATTTCTTAGGATACAAAAAATGTTAACATGAAATAATTGATTGGTAAACAGTCAAATTTAAAATAATTCTGTTCAAAGGATAGTATTAAGAAACTAAAAAGGCAAGCCACAGTCTGGGAGAATTACACAATACATATGCCTAGCTGAGGTCTTCTATCCAGAATATATAAAGTATTTCAGATCAAAAAAAAATTTTTTTAAACTCGATTTTTAGCCGGGCGCAGTGGCGCACGCCTGTAATCCCAGCACTTTGGGAGGCTGAGGCAGGAGGATCGCGAGTTCAAAGCCAGCCTCAGCCATGGCGAGGCACTTAGCAACTAAGTGAGACCCTGTCTCTAATAAAATACAAAAAAGGGCTGAGGATGTGACCCAGTGGTTGAGGGCCCCTGAGTTCAATCCCCGGTACCACAAAAAAAAAAAAAAAAAAAAAAAAAAAAAAAAAAAAAAAACTCGATTTTTAAATGGGCAGAAGATTTTAGCAAACATTTCACAAAAGAAGATGCTATATACAAATAGCCAATAAGTTTCGGAAAAGTGCTCAAAATCATTAGTCAGCAGGGCAAATGTAAATTAAAATTAGTTATATGCTATTTCCCACCTGTGAATGGTTAAAATTAAAAAGACAGACAATATTAAATGCTGACAAGAAGGTGGAGTAACTGGAATTTTCTTACAATGTTAGTGGAGTGTAAAATAGTACTACTACCTTGAATAACAGCTTAACAGTTTTTCATAAGGTTGAAAATACGCCTATCAAATAAGGTAAAATAAAATAAGTAAATCATGCAACTACTACATGATCTACCAATTCTCCTACAGAGAATGTAACTTTCCTATAAGCACCGTTTACATCAGCTTTATTCACAGTAGTTTGCCAAATAGAAACAATCCAAATGTCCATCAACAGATGATGAAACAAATTTTGACAAATGAATACAATGTAATACTATCTAGCAATAAAAATAAGTTACTAATACATGGAACAACACGTGCATGGTTCTCAAAAGCACTGTTAAGAAAAGATGCCAGGCACCAAAAAGTAAATACTTAAGTTATTCTACTTATGTGAAATTCTAAAATAGGCTCTATTAATATATAATGATAGAAATCAGAACACAACATTGTTTGGCTCTCTACTGGGAAATGGGCGTGAAGGAACTTTCTGGATTGGTGGAAAGCTGTTTATCTTGATTAGGGTTGAGCTTACAGGAATATGTACATATGTAAACTCATCCACCTTACATTAATATTTGTGCATTTCACTGTGCAAAAAAACTGTACCTCTATTTGCAAAGTATTGGAAAAGAACACAGAGAGATTTGTCCATGTCTTTTGCTCAGTGTTGGCAAACCTACTGGCTGAACCCCACCTCTGTGTGTTCTGAGACACAGCTCCTCATTGGGCTGGGACTCCTCTCCAGGAGGTTACTGGGAAGATGGAAACTCATGTTATCCACTAGATTTAAGAACATGGAGGGCTGGGGTTGTGGCTCAGTGGTAGAGTGCTCACCTAGCATGTATGAGGCACTGGGTTCGATCCTCAGCACACATAAAAATAAAATAAAGATATTGTGTCCACCTAAAACTAAAAAATAAATATTAAATAAAAAAGAACATGGAGGTCAAATGGTGAAATGGTGAGGAGAAAAAGGGGGAGAGATTTTGTTGGTATACTTGGGATAGAAGACAAAATGGAGTGAGCAGATGTGTGAGTGGGAGTGAGGACACAGAGAGAGACTAGTAGTTGGGATTGAACCCAGGACCTTGACATGCTAAACATGCCGTGGTGCGCGCCTGTAATCCCAGCACCTGGGAGGCTGAGGCAGGAGGATCGCGAGTTCAAAGCCAGCCTCAGCAATGGTGAGGCACTTAGCAACTCAGTGAGACCCTGCCTCTAATAAAATACAAAAGAGGGCTGGGGGTGTGGCCCAGTGGTGGAGTGCCCCTGAGTTCAATCCCTGGTACCAAAACAAAAAACAAACAAATAAACAAAAACATGCTAAACATGAGCCCTACCACTGAGCTAGACCCCCAAATAGTATTGCTTAATCAAATAGAAAGACTAGAGAAAAACAGATTTAAATATTTTTTTTTTCCAAATATCTGAAGAAGAGGTTGGAAGAAATAACTTTGTCCACAGCAGTGTATTAAATAAAAAAAGCACAAAGTGGCAGATCTGACTATATGACCTATTAAAAAATTTTGCCAAAAAAGATTAAAAATGCAAACAGAGCAGAACAAATATTTGAACAAAAATGAATAGTTAATAGTTTTATGACCATGAGAAAAATCCTTATCAATTAATTTTTTTTTTAATGTCTTCAGTGGGTGAGCAGGAAAAGGACAGAGGTATATGATTCAAAGGCACAGCCGGCAGACAAATACATGAAATCATATTCATTGGTCCTGATAATAAAAGAAGTTAAAGTATTAAGTTTTTGTTTTGCTATTAAATTAACAAAACAAAAATTTTACTAAACTAATACTGGCAAGGATGTAGTTTACAGATGGAGAAAGGAGGTAATATAATTACATATGATTTGTAAATCATATTATAAATACGCATAATTCTTTTCAAAATCACTTGGCACAAGACATTAACAGTCATCAGAATGTTCATTCCTTGTGTGTGCTCAATGTGTGCAAAATCCTGGGTTCATCCCAGTACCAAAACGTAAATAAATAAATAACAAAAAATAAATGGAAAAAAAAATTAAAACAAGCCAGGCATAGTGGTACACACCTGTAATCCCAGCAGCTCGGGAGGCTGAAGCAGGAGGATCACGAGTTCAAAGCCAGCCTCAGCAACTTAGCAAGGTCCTAAGAAACTCCATGAGACCCTGTCTTTACATAAAATACAAAAAACAGGCTGGGGATGTGGCTCAGAAAGCATAAGGGAACATTTGTGACCTTGAGTTGGCAACAATTTCTTAGGATACAAAAAAATGTTAACATGAAATAATTGATTGGTAAACAGTCAAATTTAAAATAATCTGTTCAAAGGATAGTATTAAGAAACTAAAAAGGCAAGCCACAGTCTGGAGAATTACACAATACATATGCCTAGCTGAGGTCTTCATCCAGAATATATAAAGTATTTCAGATCAAAAAAAAATTTTTTTAACACTCGAGTTTTTAGCCGGGCGGCAGTGGCGCACGCCGGTAATCCCAGCACTTTGGGAGGCTGAGGCAGGAGGATCGGCGAGTTCAAAGCCAGCCTCAGCCATGGCGAGGCACTTAGCAACTCAGTGAGACCCTGTCTCTAAATAAAATACAAAAAAGGGCTGAGGATGTGACCCAGTGGTTGAGGGCCCCTGAGTTCAATCCCCGGTACCACAAAAAAAAAAAAAAAAAAAAAAAAAAAAAACTCGATTTTTAAATGGGCAGAAGATTTTAGCAAACATTTCACAAAAGAAGATGCTATATACAAATAGCCAATAAGTTTCGGAAAAGTGCTCAAAATCATTAGTCAGCAGGGCAAATGTAAATTAAAATTAGTTATATGCTATTTCCCACCTGTGAATGGTTAAAATTAAAAAGACAGACAATATTAAATGCTGACAAGAAGGTGGAGTAACTGGAATTTTCTACAATGTTAGTGGAGTGTAAAATAGTACTACTACCTTGAATAACAGCTTAACCAGTTTTTTCATAAGTTGAAAATACGCCTATCAAATAAGGTAAAATAAAATAAGTAAATCATGCAACTACTACATGATCTACCAATTCTCCTACAGAGAATGTAACTTTCCTATAAGCACCGTTTACATCAGCTTTATTCACAGTAGTTGCCAAATAGAAACAATCCAAATGTCCATCAACAGATGATGAAACAAATTTTGACAAATGAATACAATGTATACTATCTAGCAATAAAAATAAGTTAGCCTGTAATCCCAGCACTTTGGGAGGCTGAGGCAGGAGGATCGCGAGTTCAAAGCCAGCCTCAGCCATGGCGAGGCACTTAGCAACTAAGTGAGACCCTGTCTCTAATAAAATACAAAAAAGGGCTGAGGATGTGACCCAGTGGTTGAGGGCCCCTGAGTTCAATCCCCGGTACCACAAAAAAAAAAAAAAAAAAAAAAAAAAAAAAAAAAAAAACTCGATTTTTAAATGGGCAGAAGATTTTAGCAAACATTTCACAAAAGAAGATGCTATATACAAATAGCCAATAAGTTTCGGAAAAGTGCTCAAAATCATTAGTCAGCAGGGCAAATGTAAATTAAAATTAGTTATATGCTATTTCCCACCTGTGAATGGTTAAAATTAAAAAGACAGACAATATTAAATGCTGACAAGAAGGTGGAGTAACTGGAATTTTCTTACAATGTTAGTGGAGTGTAAAATAGTACTACTACCTTGAATAACAGCTTAACAGTTTTTTCATAAGGTTGAAAATACGCCTATCAAATAAGGTAAAATAAAATAAGTAAATCATGCAACTACTACATGATCTACCAATTCTCCTACAGAGAATGTAACTTTCCTATAAGCACCGTTTACATCAGCTTTATTCACAGTAGTTGCCAAATAGAAACAATCCAAATGTCCATCAACAGATGATGAAACAAATTTTGACAAATGAATACAATGTAATACTATCTAGCAATAAAAATAAGTTACTAATACATGGAACAACACGTGCATGGTTCTCAAAAGCACTGTTAAGAAAAGATGCCAGGCACCAAAAAGTAAATACTTAAGTTATTCTACTTATGTGAAATTCTAAAATAGGCTCTATTAATATATAATGATAGAAATCAGAACACAACATTGTTTGGCTCTCTACTGGGAAATGGGCGTGAAGGAACTTTCTGGATTGGTGGAAAGCTGTTTATCTTGATTAGGGTTGAGCTTACAGGAATATGTACATATGTAAACTCATCCACCTTACATTAATATTTGTGCATTTCACTGTGCAAAAAAACTGTACCTCTATTTGCAAAGTATTGGAAAAGAACACAGAGAGATTTGTCCATGTCTTTTGCTCAGTGTTGGCAAACCTACTGGCTGAACCCCACCTCTGTGTGTTCTGAGACACAGCTCCTCATTGGGCTGGGACTCCTCTCCAGGAGGTTACTGGGAAGATGGAAACTCATGTTATCCACTAGATTTAAGAACATGGAGGGCTGGGGTTGTGGCTCAGTGGTAGAGTGCTCACCTAGCATGTATGAGGCACTGGGTTCGATCCTCAGCACACATAAAAATAAAATAAAGATATTGTGTCCACCTAAAACTAAAAAATAAATATTAAATAAAAAAGAACATGGAGGTCAAATGGTGAAATGGTGAGGAGAAAAAGGGGGAGAGATTTTGTTGGTATACTTGGGATAGAAGACAAAATGGAGTGAGCAGATGTGTGAGTGGGAGTGAGGACACAGAGAGAGACTAGTAGTTGGGGATTGAACCCAGGACCTTGACATGCTAAACATGCCGTGGTGCGCGCCTGTAATCCAGCACCTGGGAGGCTGAGGCAGGAGGATCGCGAGTTCAAAGCCAGCCTCAGCAATGGTGAGGCACTTAGCAACTCAGTGAGACCCTGCCTCTAATAAAATACAAAAGAGGGCTGGGGGTGTGGCCCAGTGGTGGAGTGCCCCTGAGTTCAATCCCTGGTACCAAAACAAAAAACAAACAAATAAACAAAAACATGCTAAACATGAGCCCTACCACTGAGCTAGACCCCCAAATAGTATTGCTTAATCAAATAGAAAGACTAGAGAAAAACAGATTTAAATATTTTTTTCAAATATCTGAAGAAGAGGTTGGAAGAAATAACTTTGTCCACAGCAGTGTATTAAATAAAAAAAGCACAAAGTGGCAGATCTGACTATATGACCTATTAAAATTTTGCCAAAAAAGATTAAAATGCAAACAGAGCAGAACAAATATTTGAACAAAAATGAATAGTTAATAGTTTTATGACCATGAGAAAAATCCTTATCAATTAATTTTTTTTTTTAATGTCTTCAGTGGGTGAGCAGGAAAAGGACAGAGGTATATGATTCAAAGGCACAGCCGGCAGACAAATACATGAAATCATATTCATTGGTCCTGATAATAAAAGAAGTTAAAGTATTAAGTTTTTGTTTTGCTATTAAATTAACAAAACAAAAATTTTACTAAACTAATACTGGCAAGGATGTAGTTTACAGATGGAGAAAGGAGGTAATATAATTACATATGATTTGTAAATCATATTATAAATACGCATAATTCTTTTCAAAATCACTTGGCACAAGACATTAACAGTCATCAGAATGTTCATTCCTTGTGTGTGCTCAATGTGTGCAAAATCCTGGGTTCATCCCAGTACCAAAACGTAAATAAATAAATAACAAAAAATAAATGGAAAAAAAAATTAAAACAAGCCAGGCATAGTGGTACACACCTGTAATCCCAGCAGCTCGGGAGGCTGAAGCAGGAGGATCACGAGTTCAAAGCCAGCCTCAGCAACTTAGCAAGGTCCTAAGAAACTCCATGAGACCCTGTCTTTACATAAAATACAAAAAACAGGCTGGGGATGTGGCTCAGTGATTAAGCACCCCTAGGTTCAATCCCCAGTACAAAAAAAAAAAAAAAAAAAAATTAAAACACACAAAAATGTTTGTAGTCTGATGCTGTTGTTTACAGAGTCAACAACACCACGTTGCACCCAGCCTGTGGATGATGTTCTTTGTAGGGTTCCTTATAACAAAAGAAAAAGGGCAGCAGTTGTAAGGTACAAATGGCAAGGAATGATTAGGCGGTTTGGTTAAGAGCTCAGAACCTGGAATCAAACCAAATGGTTTGAAATACAGCTCTGCCACCCACAGGCTGCATTACCAACAGCTCTCTGAACTCCACATCTGAAACAGAGAGAATATTATCACCCACGCCGGAAATGGCAGAGCATTAAATGAGATGATACATGGAAACACAGAGCACTCTGCTTAGCATATAAAATAGTACACATTAGACGTTATTAATCCTGCCACTGGATGAAATGCATTTAGCCATAAGAATCTTAAAAATATCAAACAAAAGTTGGTGGAATACTTGGCAAAACACCCCTGGTCTATCAAATACAAAAAAAAAAAAAAATCTGATTATAAAAGTTATTAGATGATAATGAGCCATTTATCTCTAATAAACTATCTGACTGCAGAGTACTGGAAGGTATCAAATGAGCATGATGAAGTTGCATTAGGGTAATAAGAGTATGGATACTACCGGGTGCAGGGGTGTAATCCCAGCAGCTCAGGAGGAGGATCGTGAGTTCAAAGGCAGCCTCAGCAAAAGTGAGGTGCTAAGCAACTCAGTGAGACCCTGTCTCTAAATAAAATACAAAATGGGGCTAGGGATGTGGCTCAGTGGACGAGTGCCCCTGAGTTCAGTCCCCGATACTCCCCCTACCACCACCAAAAAAAAGAATATGAATACCTTTCCTTTTTAACTTGTGATACATTTTTAAATATTTTTAGTTGTAGATGGACACAATACCTTTTTTTAAATACTTATTTTTTCATTTTGATTAAGAGTTTTGGTTATTGTAGACACAATATCTTGATTTTATTTATTTATTTATTTGGTATGGGGGATTGAATTCAGGGGAACTTGACCACTGAACCACATCCCCAGCCCTTTTTTTGTATTTTTATTTAGAGACAGGGTCTCACTGAGTTGCTTTGAGATTGCTGAGGCTGGCTTTGAACTCATGATCCTCCTGCCTCGGCCTCCCAAGTCACTGGGATTACAGGCATGCGCCATCATGCCCAGCTTGATTTTATTTTTTTGTGGTGCTGAGGATCGAACCCAGTGCCTCACACGTGCCAGGCAAGTGCTCTAGCATGGAGCTACAACCCCAGTCCTTGTGATATTTTCATAAATAAAAATAAATTCACGTAGCAAAAAAACCTCCTTTATCAGATCATGAGGTTCCTTTTTGGATTCAGAAATCAAGAAGGCTAGAGCCATCCGCCTGGGCCGCCAGTTCCTCTCCTCATTCGTGGTCCTTGACTGTAACTCTCACACTCACTACCTGCTGGCCCAGGACGCTAGTCACTTCCTGTCATTAACTGTTTATGCTCCTATGGGGCCACCTCTGAATTCTTTTTATTTTGAACATAGGGGCATTTAACCACTGAGCAACATCCTCAGCTCTATTCTGTATTTTATTTAGAGACAGGGTCTCACCAAGTTAAGCAACTTGCTAAGTTAAGGGCCTCTTTAAATTGATGACATTAGCTTTGAACTCGTGATCCTCCTGCCTTGGCCTCAGCTGGGATTACAGGCGTGCGCCATCTTGCCTATCCATGACCTCGGAATTCTAACTGAAAGGCTCCACCTTTTCAAACTAACTGCGTTAATGGTGCCACCAACTTTGCCTCTGTTGCTCTACTCTTAGCAGAGTCTGTTCCCACCTGTACACGCAAGTAGTCGAAGGAGCCATAGGAGATGGACCGGGCTCTGGGGTGCCTTCTTCAACCCCACAGACAAGAAAAGCCACACTTTTTAGGCTAAGTGTTGCCTGGAAACCTCTTTCCTGTTATTCAAAAGCCCCTCTGTCTGTGCCTCATCAGGATGATTAGATAGGGCTTTGCCTGCTGAGCAGAGTGGCTCATGCCTATGATCCCAGCGAGGGAGGCTAAAGCAGGAGGATTTCAAGTTTGAGGCCAGCACGAGCAATTTATCAAGGCCCTGAGCAATTCAGCAAGACCCTGACTCCAAATAAAAAATTAAAATGGCTGGGGACGTAGCCCAGTAGTAAAGTGCCCCTGGGTTCAATTGCCAGTACAAAAAAAAAAAAAAAAAGGGATTTGCCTTTTAATTGTTTCCTGCCCTCCATAAATTGGTTATTTCCATGGGATACCAAGTTTGTGAATGGTGAGAACAATCGAACTGGTCAAGACCCACTTTAAATTCAGCCACTGTTTGTAGAAGACCATATTTTATTTATTTTTCAATATAATTGTAACTACAACCTGCCTAGCATGAACTTGTATTACAGCAAGCAAAATCATTGACGCCACTCGTATTTATGACTGCAGCTCAAAGAAGCCCACAAACATTTTATTCAGCATACATTGAGCATTTCTCTGCTCTAGTTTTGCAAACATCAATTCTCATGGTTGAAAAAGAACTAAAAGATCGTGTGCTCTGATCTCACAAGGTTCCTGGGTCTGATTTATAATATCTCCACCATGAATAACCATGGCAGTTCGTCCCTCTGTTAGTTGACTTTAACTGTGAGCAAGTTCTCCCCTGGGTTAATTCATAACTCACTGTCTTCACCTTCTACGGTGTGACTCAAAACAAGTTGCAGGAGGTTTTTTTTTTTGTTGTGGTGGTGGCGGTTTTTTTTAATGACCTAAAAGTTGACAATTTACCAAACAGGTGTTTCATTTACTGGCACCCAGTCAGGAATATGTGGTTCCCTGGTTTGTTAAAATAAAATGTCAAGGCGTGAGATTTTAGCCATCCAGCTGATGTTCTGCCCAAAAGGAGCAAATTAATCTTTAAGGCTCTGGGGCAGTGAGTCACAAATTCCATAAAAGGCCCAACTTCCAGTCTCTGGCAGTGAGGATTAATGGCTTCTCACCCTGAGTATGATCCCCTTAATCCTCTTGAGGTAGATGCTGCACTCTCAGGGGGAGTTCTGAGGAAAAGTGATTACCCCGCCCTGCCATGGGGAACTGCTTTGCTTAAGAAGTGAAGAGGGATGGAGAGATGGCTAAAAGAAACGGGCTGAAAAAAAAAAAAAAAAAAAACACTTATTTAAAGATTTCAAACTTAAAGTAATTATACTCTAGGACGATGAAACAATGTGTTCACAATATTTTTTTAGTTGTAGATGGACACAATACCTTTATTTATTTATTTTTATGTGGTGCTGAGGATCGAACCCAGTGCCTCACATGTGCTAAGCAAGTGCTCTGCCACTGAGCCCCAGCCCCAGCCTTGTTCACAATTTTTATGGGAAATGATTTCGAATTTGAAGTTTTCTGCCCCCTGAAATGATCAATCCAATGCGAAGGGGCAAACGACATGGGTGAGAATCCAGGTTTCCCATTGACGTGCTTGAAAAGGTCACTCAAGAAACTACTTTGGCAAAACAAGATAGGAATTTAAGAAAGGGAAAGAAATAGAATTTGCCAGGCGCAAGGGCGCACGCCTGTAATCCCAGCACTTGGGAGGCTGAGGCAGGAGGATCGTGAGTTCAAAGCCAGCCTCAGTAATGGCGAGGCACTTAGCAACTCAGAGAGACCCTGTCTCTGATATAATACAATAAAGGGCTGGGGATGTGGCCCAGGGGTTGAGTGCCCCTGAGTTCAATCCCTGGTAAAGAAAGAAAGAAAGAGAGGGGCGGGGGGAGGGAGGGAGGGAGGGAGGAAGGAAGGAAGGAAGAATTTAAAGCAGAGGGACCCAGAAGACATGCCAAATTCTAGATTCAAGCAGCCAAATTCCAGAGCCAGAGGACTGAAGTTCCGTTTCTAAGGGTCCCACTTTGAGAGGCCCCTTCCTGAGTAACTCAGAGTTCTCTGATAATATCTATTGCATGAGCCTGGCCTTGGATCCACCTCATCTTACTCAGTTATGAAGTCACTTAAGCATCAAAAATGGCGTTCCACTGGAGTGGACACAAACAATTTCCAGTCCCTGGCCTGGCAGTTTGCCCAGTGGTCCACCTCTGATCATCTGGTAGGGGATTTCCTACTGCATGCAGGAGACAGAACTGCTGCATTCAAAGATCTCAAGCTTTTGCTGATTTTCTGAGCCCAAATTCAGGAGACAAGACAAGAAAGAATATATTTTCCTGAACAAAAGGGACAGTATTAAAAATTCAGACAGGCAGCTCTTGCCCATTCAGGATGAATGGCTACCATTATCGCCCTGAGGAGAGAGATAACAGGCAGGTATGAAAAGCAAGGGCCCCTTCCGGTGGGCTCCCTGACACTTCCCTCTCACATGAACCACTCTCTGAGGGAGCGCTCCCAGAGACTCACCCTCACATGGGCAGGGTAAAGACACAAAGTGCCCTGACAGGCTTCTGGCTGGGCACTCCTTCAAATCCACAGTCTTTAGAGGTGTGTTTGATGAGCACTTAGATGAGAGCTTGGGTGGAGAAACAGTCAGACCAGTACAGAGTGCCCAACTCTGCCTCTTCTCTTTCATCCTGAGTGACTTCCCTCAGGCCCCCACTCCCACTTAGCCAACGAGTTCTGCAGCTGGAAGGCAGCTGGGCCCCGGTAGATGTTACTCCAGCATGACCTTGGGAGCAGAGTTGGGCAGGGCAGGGTGGCTCGCCTCATTTTAAGCCACTTATCAAAGTGTCTCTCCCTAGCCTTAGAATAGTCCACTCGTGGGGCTGGGGCTGGGGCTGGGGCTCAGTGGTACAGCACTTCCCTAGCATGCCAGGCCTTGGGTTTAAGCCAGTGCTACAAAGAAACAATCAGAATAATCTACTTGTGTAAAGGTCTGCAAAAGACAACTTTTGACCTCATTGCAATCCCATGATGCTTTAGTGTTTCTTGCAGATCACTAGCAGGTCTCCCTCAACACATTGTGATCCCGAGTCCCCTGGAAGAACAACTGGAGGAGTTTACACACAGAAGAGCAACTTCTAGACCCACCTCCTGTCTCCAGGGCTCCTGCAAGTGACTCATTGGTCTTGGCCACCAGAATGCCCCAGGAGCAGCTGAGAGATGAAGATAAGGGCTGATGGGCCTCCCTTCTCTCGGGAGGTTGTGTCACTTTCAGTTAACTCTGCAACAAGAGGGAGATAAGAGCTGGGTAGCTCACTTCCCCACGGACATTGTCTCAGACCCAACAGACGCTTGCCCCAATCCAGAGAAGAAGGAGCTGCTTTGCAAATATTTACCTTGCTTCATGGCAACAAGGCAGTACTAGTTGGAGTTCTGTTTAACCTCGGGGACACATGCCCCACACTCCATACGTGTGCATAACAAAGCCTATGTCCTTTCTGGTGGCTACCTGTCCAAGTATTGAAAACCATGTGAATGTTGGACCCTTAGAGTTCTAAATCATCCAGTTAGCCAAGATTTGAATGTCCAATGGAGAGAACATTAGGCTTGTGTGTAGTGAATGGCTGTGGCTTGGCCTTGGAGTTCAGACTTGTCCTTCCGTTCTCAGAAATGTGTGTCACTGGGTAGGAGTATAGCTCTGAGGTAGAGCGCCAGTTTAGCATGCATGAGGCCCTAGCACCAAAAAAAAAAAAAAAAAAAAAAAAAAAGGTGTCACAGCAGATTTTTCTGATTCTGCTGCCAATCTTTCCACAGATGAGTTAAGGAAACTAAGTGTACTTAAACAAACTAAGTACTGAAAACAAAACCCAATAAAGAATTGTTGATATAACTCAATGGTGGGCCATTTACCTATCATGCTAGAGGTCCTGGTTTTGATTCAGCAGAAAACAAAACAAACAATTAAAAATTCCACACACATAATAGAGAAAGGATCTGGCCAGTTACTGTCCCATATATTCCACTGGGAGCTAAGGAGAAACTTACCAAATGCCTTCAGAGACCAAATTAACTAAGCCATGAAATGTTAAGTGACAGTTTGGAGTCCTTTCAATAGTATGTTACTAGGAAGCCTTGGTTCAAAGGCACAGCACATATAAAGAAGGAAGAGGGAGACCCCAGTCACTAAAAATCTATGAAGCAATTCAGACTTTTGTCTATCTAAACAGCATTGTCCCTGTGCCACGTGCCCCACCTCTCGTAAGTAGAGTGTGGACAGGCAAAGTCTTTTCATTAACTTCCACACGCATGGCGCCATCTTGTGGTGAATCCCTTAGCAACTTGGGAAGAGCAGAGGGTCATTTCTTTTTCACCTTATATATTTTGTGAAGTACAGTATTCAGATAATTTTTAACTAGTTTAAGAAAACACCTTGAGCTTACATTTCCTAATTGAAAAATAAAAAACATAGTCCATGGCACATTTTCCATTGGATCTAAGAGTTAATAAATATGAATTGCAATTTCCCCACCCCAAAGTCAACAATTATAAAATAGGAAGAACTTTTGAGGAAGAAATTTGAAATACTTGTTTCTTTTAAGCTGGGGTCTTGCTGTGCTGCCCAAGCTGGCCTTGAACTCTAGGGCCCGAGCAGTCCTTCTGCCTCAACTTCCCAAGTAGCTAGGACCACTTATATACAGAGTTTTTTTTTTTTTTTTTTTTTTTTTTTAAATTGTGGTGCTGGAGATGGAATCCAGGGTCTTATGTGTGCCAGGCAAGCACTACACACCCCAGCTCCACCTTTCTTTATTTGAGAAAAAAAAAAAAAATGTGAGCCAAAGGTTCAGGCCCTCGACTGTTGCACAATTTAATGTCTGAATGGTTTAAGAGGTAAGAGTATGTTTTCAGATGTGGTCACGGATGGGTGGATTTCAGACAACCTGAAAGGGAACCTGAGGCCTGAGCATGTGCACTCGGTTTTATATTTACTTTTTTTTTAGAAGGAAGTAACAGTGCTGCCTTTGTGAATCTTACAGGCAAAGATGCAGCTGTCCCCATTGATGTATGAAAAACGTCACACAGTGGACTGTGTACCTACAGAACCTGGGCTGAAAGGAAGATTTCTTGGTTTCCATACCCATGCTCTTAACTTGAGATCTTAGAACTCACTTTAAAGACTTTTTTATTTTTTTTAGTTGTAGATGGGCACAATACTTTAATTTTACTTATTTATGTGGTGCTGAGAGTCGAACCCAGTGCCTCACACATGTGTGACAAGCGTTCTACCACTGAGCCACAACCCCAGCCCTAGAACTCACTTTAGATAGTAAACCACACTGATTAGGAGTGGTGTCAAGTTCTATATTTTGTGTGGTTGTGAAATCAAAGTTGGGGTCTGTGGCCAGGGAGTGATAAGGACTTGTTAGTGACATTCCAGGCTCCTCTCAGGATTCTTCATGTCACCCAGCCCACCTTCAGCAAACAGACTGCCAGACTCCCTGATAGTCAGGGTGCTGTTACTATAACAAATTCCTGAAGCAGTCAACTTACAAAGAAGAAAGGTTTACTCTTGGTTCACAGTTTTGGTTGTTTGGGTACATGATCTGTGGTCCCCATTGCTTCCAGGCCTGTGCAGAGGAAGTGCATCCTAAAGGTTTCATCACCTCCCAGCAGAGCCATGTTGGGGACCAAGACTCTAACACTTGAGCTTTAGGGGGTGTTTTAGGTCCAAACCATATCATTCACCAGCCTGTTAAGATACCAGAATCCCCCCAAACTTTCTAAGTCCTTCTCTTCCTGGTGGTCAAGTTCACAGGGGTGCACAGTGATGGCTCTTGGCTTATTGTCTGATGACACATCTCATGACAGTGAATACCAAAAGAACCCAAGGCCCTGACCATTGAATAAATAAATACCTGATTGATTTTTGTTTGTGTGTGTGTGTGTGTGTGTGTGTTGGGGATCGAACCCAAGGCCTTGTGCATGTGAGGCAAGCATTCTACCAACTGAGCTATATCCCCAGCCCCACTGATTGATACTTCAAAAAAAAAAAATAATAATTAGAATTCTTTTTTTGTCCAAATTCTGAGTTTGTTTTTTTTTTTTCAGCTTAAAATTCAACTATTAAGGATTAAATACCCATTGGTACACTCCAGGCACATGAATTCTCACTTGGGCTAGATTTGTACGACCAGGAGGCCTGGCAGGTCACTCTCCTGAAAGAAAGAGCTGCGAGCAACCCTGTTAAGTGGTCACAGTTGTTCCCAAGGAAAGCCGAGGGAGCTCCTGGAGGCGACTGTGGGGGTCAGGAAGGCCCCTGACCTCAGCCCTCTGGAAGCCAAGTGCTGGACATTGCCTGACAGGAGGTCGGGAAAGCCAGAGCCGACGCCCTCCACCGTGAGAGAGAGGAAGCAGGAGTGGCTGGAAAGAAACGAGGTCCAAGCCCCGTGGCTGGACGTTAGCCCAGGCTGCCCGTCGGGGAAGCCGTGGAGGTCCAGGGCCAGAAGGCGTTCCACCGAGAAGCCGAGGTGGGACAGAGGACAGCGTGTGGAGACGCCCTGAGGATCTTACAGGTCCCGTCCTGCCCCTGCCCCAATTCACAGCTACCATTTCATGGCTGGGGGTGCAGGGGGAGATCAAGGGTCCACAGCCAGAAATACGTTTTCCTTTTTGAGACCTGGGGATGGGACCCAAGGCCTCGGTCACACTAGGCAAGCGCCCCCCACTGCCACCGCCCCGGAAGCAGCCATCTGCGGCCGTGGACGGGAGGAAGAGGAAGCGCCCACAGGGCTGAGGGGGCGGGGGCTGGGGGACGAGTTGTGCGGTTTGGTTTTCCATTTCCTTCTGGTTCCATTCCAGAAAAACTCTGGGGACGTGTTCATGAGCCACCACCCTGGAAGGAGGAGGGGAGGCCCGAGAAGGTGCAGATGGGAGGAGAAACGCCTAGGGTGTGATCAGTGGGGCAGGCAGGCTGCAGATGGGGACTAGACTTGGGAGAAGCGGCGGGAATCGTTGCAAGGCCCCGAGAGGAGCTGAAAGGGGCGCTGAGGAAGTCAGCCCCGCGTGGAGAGGGAGCAGGAGAGGGGCGGAGGCAGGGGGAGAGAGGGCAGGCCCAGAGCCTGGGGTGGGATGGCGCCTTCCACCCCCACCCCAGGAATACCAGCACTCCGGGGTGACCTCCTCCAGCCGCCACTGCTGCTCCTTCAGCTGCGCTGCGCTCTGGCTCTGTTCTTCTCATTAAGCTACAGGTTCAGGTTCAGGTTCAGGTTCAGGTAGGGTAACTGCAGCTGGACCAGGTGACAGCCACTTGGGGAAGCATGTAAGGCCCACGCGCCCTACTATTCCTCCGCTTCCACGCCCCAAAAGGGAGGCTGTGTTTTTTCTGGGGGCTATCGTGGATGACAAGTTCCAAGGGAAGAAAAAAGGAAAACAGAAAAAAATAGAGCAAAAGGTTTTCTTAATCTTTAAAAAAGAATTTTTTTTTTTTTTTTTGGATGTTTTTATTAGTGCATTCTAGTTATACATAATAGTGGGGTTCGTTTTGCTCCCGTAATACATGCGTGGGATGTGATTTGCTCCGTGTCAGTCCCCAGGACTTCCTTCTTTCCCTCCTCTCCTCCCTCCCCCTTTCTCCACTGGTCTTCCTTCTATTTATTTACTGTGTTTAAATCGGGGCTTTACAGACACCCACAGAGGTGAGACTCACGGTGGTATATTCATGTATGTACGTGGCATCATTTGGTCAATTTCATTCTGCAGTCCCTCCCTTTTCCTATTCTCCCTCCCTCCCCCTCTATGTGGATATTATTTTTTAAATTCTTTTTAGTTATATATAACATTAGCATACATTTTGACATGATCACAAGAGCATGGAGTATAATTTGCTCTGATTCAGTCCCCAGCAATTCCCACCTCCCCGTCCCTCCCCCTGCTCCCCTCTGCTGATCTTTCTGTAATTTATTTATACTTGTTTTTTTTTTTTTTTAATTAGTATCTTATAGATACACTGGATGTTGGGATTCACTGTGGTTTATTCACATATGTGCTTAGGAAAGTTCAGACAGATTCATTCCACTGTCCTTTCCTCTTCCTCCTCCTCAATCCCCTTCGTCTACTCTACTGATCACACATGTTTTTCTAGAATTTTCCACGAGGCAACCACTGCTCCTTTCTCTGCTGCTCACAGTGGCTGTGGATCACACCGTATCTGCTGGTCTGGGGTCAGGGAGCTGGGGTCTGTGGAACCTGAGGATGACAAGGCCCTGGTCTGGGCTGCTCTCAGGGAAGCCACTTGTCTGTGCCCCGCCCCCCACCTTCCTCCACTTGCAGTCTGGCTCTACCTTTCTGGGGCACACATTTCTTGTGGCAGGTGGGGATTCAAAGAGAGCATGACAGTGACATTATGGATGCTTTTCAGGCAGTGTCCATAGATCGGAAAGAGTTCAGGAGAGATGAGGGAAGGAGAAGACAGGGAAAGTGAGTGAGCACGAGGAGAGAAACATTCGCTCTGAAGAGTGGCAGGGGAAAGGATTTGGAGAAGATGAATCGCACCGCTGGAGCCACAGAGTCCTAGCAGAAGGATGAACACTTGGGTCACCAGAGTCTTGGAAGAAGAGCAAAGATCGACACCGCGTATATACAAGTGGTCCCTGATTTATAATGGTTGCACTGAAGATTTTTTTACTTTACAATGGTGTGAAATTGATATGCATGTTGTAGAAATCAGGCTTCCACTTTTGGATTTTGAGCTTTTCCCAGGCTAGAGATATATGGTGTGATAGTCTCAAGGTGATGGGCAGTGCCAGTGAGTGGCAGCTCTCAGTCAGCCACGCCATCAGGGGGATAAACCACAGACAGTCACTGTGTGGCTGAGCTAGCATGGCTGGTAGGTTTGGTGTGTCGAATGCATTTTCAACTTATGATGTGTTCTGCTTACTAACCGAGTGACCCTGAGTCATCCACTTACCCCCTTTATGCATCAATGTTCTCATCTACAAAATGGGGTGGCGATGCCTTCGTCTTACACACTGCCAGCAGGATTGAATCAGCTAATCCACCGTGGTCACAATGGGGCTGGTGCACGGAAAGTGCTATATGTGTGGACCCATATTGTAAGTGCTCAAAAATCACTGAAATGACATTAGTGGATTAGCCTTTGACCTCCTGCCCAACAACTGTCTAAGGAATAAACTAAATTCAAAATAAACCCTGCGCTATATGTGTCTTTGTTCAAAACATGTTGAAGATCAGAGTGGACAAGAATGTTCTCTTTGGGGCTGGGGTTTGCCTAGCATGTGTGAGACAGTGGGTTCGATTTTCAGTACCACATATAAATAAATAAAATGAAAAGATCCATTAATAGCTAAAAATTTTTTTAAAAATAAAGAATAGCCTCTTCATAAATCAAATCTCAATTGTAAATGGTGCAAGACAGAACACAAGTTGATACGGAGGTGTTTTTACACATCAATGTCAGCTGCAAGTCTGGCAGACAAAATTTAATTATCTTTGCCCCATTAAATAGAATATTTTTGTCCAATCTTTATCTCCATTTCTCACTGGAGAACTCAACCTGAAGATTTTGTTTTAGGTCCTCTCAGCAACTTCCCTAAGACAGTTGCTATTTCATAGATTTGCAAAGACAGATGTGTCTGTCTACATTTCTAGGTGATTTAAATTCCAGTTCCTGTAGCAGGTTACATCACCAGAAACTTATTTCCTTAGGCCTCCCAAAGAAATTCCCTCAAATTTAAAAAACAAATTCTCTGTTGTTGTTGTTTGGTCCAGAATCAATATATTGGTATATATAAGAAATATTGTTGAATTTTCTACCAAACTATGAAATACAAAGATAATCTCCATTATACAGATTTCACAGTATAAATTCCCAGAGACAACGTAGCTCTTCTGATCAATTAACGTGCAATTTGTGTTGCTATTAAAATTATGGTTCAGTAGTTCTCCACCTAACCTGCATGTTAGAATCTTCTGGAAGACTTTTCACAGCTACTTTTGCTCAAGCCTGACCTATACCAGTTCACTGAGACTCCTAAGTAATGGGACTCAGACATCGATGGTTTTAAAAGTTCCCCCAAGGGATTCTAACATACACCGGGGAATAAGAATCCCTGCTAGTTTGTTTATTTTGTTTTGAAGTGTTGGGGATCAAACCCAGGGCCTCTTCACACATCTAGGCAAAGGCTTCACCACTGACCTACACCCCCAGCCTCATGCTATACTTTAATTCAGACTAAATTCCTTTAAATAATTAGACAAGGGCAGGTGCAGTGGTGCACACCTACAGTCCCACCTACTCAGAGGCTGAGGCAGGAGGATCATAAGTTTGAGGTCTGCCTCAGCAACTTTGTAAGACTCTGTCTCAAGATTAAAAATAAAAAGATGCTGAGATGTAGCTCAGTGGCAGAGTGGCCCTCAGCTTAATATCTAGTACTGAAAAAAAAGAAAAAAGTAATAAATCATGGAGGGTGAGGGGTAAATTACACAAAAATCTTCGCTAAAAATGTTTTTGTTTGTTTGTTTATTTTGCTGGTGGTATTGGGATTGAACAGAGGGGCACTATACCACACTGAGCCACATCCCTAGCCCTTTTTAAATTTATTTTGAAACACAGTCTCGCAGGTAAATGGATAAAGTTGGAGAATATAATGCTAAGTGAAATTAGTCAAAAATCTGGATTATAGGAACACTAGAAAGGTCAAAGGGGAGGGAAGAGAGGGGGGGACGGAGTAAGGGGGTATGGAGGGGGAAAAAAAAGAAGGTAGAAGAATAAGATGAATATTATTATCCTAAATGCATGATTGAAGACATGAATAGCACAGATATACTTTGTATACAAACAGTGTTATGTTAAAAGTTACTCTATATGTGTATTGTGAATTGTAATGCATACTACTGTTATATATCCAACTTTGAAAAAATTTGGTTTTAAAAATAAAATTATAATTTTGCATATCAAAAAACAAAACCAAAAAAAACCCACAGTCTCAATATGTTGCCCAGGCTGGCCTAGAATTTATGGTCCTCTTGCCTCAGCCTCCTGCCTATCTAGAGTATAAGCATGTGCCACCACACCCAATTTGTTTTTTAAACTGTCATCAAACACACTTTATAAATCACCTAAATTCATTTTTGTAAAATCATTAATTTTTATGTGTGTGATGCTGGGGAGAGAATGCAGGGCCTCACACATGCGAGGCAAGTGCTCTACCACTGAGCCACATCCCCAGACATCTCAAGTCATTTTTGGAAGTAGGTATAGAGTAACACCTAATTTTAAAAAATCATTCATGAATTCATAAAAATCCTTCTAAAACTTATAGTATTTTTAACCATACTGGTTCTTTATGTAAGAGATTCATGTTTCCAATTTTGGATTTATCCTCTGGTGTAGGAAGTAATGCTAACTTTTAGGAGTTCAAAAACTACTTTCCTTTAAGTTTTAAATAGTGGAGTCTAGTTCTAATGTCCTAAGATTTGGTAAGTTTTGTATTAGTTTTCTATTCATAGAAACAATGGCCAACACAACACACACACACACACACACACACACACACACACCCTGTTTCGGTTTCTCTGGAAAACCCCCACACAATCATAAATATCAACATGGTCTTAACTTTTTTAGAGGTATAATCTTTCTTTTCCAAGTGGCTTGATGAAGACAGGGCCATATGTATCCATCACTAAGGCCCCTCAAGGGCCATGAAAGGCACCTGTGTAAGTCAAGCTACATGGTAGGTAAGCCCGCCCTTGTCCTCTAAGATTGTCTACACTCAGTCTTCAGTTTAGACAATATTAAAGGGGTTCCTGATTCTGTTCGTGAGTGGCATCTGACAAGTCGGAGCCTAGAAGTATGATTTTGGCTACTTTCATTAAATTCATAATCTTAATTTGCCTACATCCTTTTTGTGTGTATTAATTGCCAGGGCATTAACACAATACCTCAGATTAGGGGCCTAAACAGGAGAATTTATTTTCTCACGGTTCTGGAGACTGGAAGTCCAAGATCAAGGTGTGGGCAGAGCTGGTTTCTGAGGCCTCTGTTCTTGGTTTGCAGATGGTGTCTTTTTTGTTCTAACATGGCCTTGCCCCTGTGCGTGGGCATCCCTGGCATCTCTCTGTGACCAAATTTCCTTATACACAGCCAACAGTCATACAGGATTAAGACCCACTGTAATGGGTCATTAAAGACACTCCCTCCTAATAAGGTCACATGCCCAGGCTGGGAATTAGAGCTTCAGTGTATGAATGTTGTAGGGTGGTGGTGAAGCTTGGTGTCACAGCACTTGCCTAGCGTGTGTAAGGCTAGGGGTCCGAATCCCAGTAGCAGCAGCAGCAGCAGAGAGAGAGAGAGAGAGAGAGAGAGAGAGAGATGAACTCTAAGGAGAAACAATGGGCTGCATAACACTTTATTCTCCACTTTCCCACCCACTCGCAGTCATCTGGAACATTCTTGGATGCACCTCCACCTAGTGTGTATTTCATTACCTGGATGAGTTCATTCATCTTCTAAGCCTTTTATTCCTTCCCTCAAGGAACTTGAAATGTAAACTAAATACCACAGACAATGACAAAATAAGACAAGTGGGCAAATAGCTGCTAGTTTGGACAAGCTGGACTGTAGTTCTCTAGAAGTTCAAAGAAGGAAGGGAATTGAAAGTGTGGTGTCTGTAGGGAGTTGGGGCTGCCATGCAGGAGAAACTTAGAGGCATCTGCATGAGGCCTGATATTTAAATAGTCCTTCTCAGCCTGAGCAGTACACTAGAAATACCTGGGGGACTTTTGAAACTACTGGGCCCAAGAGATTTCAGTTTAATTGTACTGGCTGGATCCTTTCAAAAATATCTCCATCGATATATTTTTAAAAACTCTCCAGGTGATTAGAATATACAACTCGGCCTGAGAACTGCTGCTTTAAGGGGACAGATGAGGTAGAAGGGGACAGTCCCGTAGAGCGGAAGACATGAGCAGCTGCATCACAGCAAGAACACCATGGCGCATCTGAAGGACCAGAAGACTGACAGCACCTGGCGCTGAGGGTGTTGTAGAGGTGGTGGAAAGTAAGTTTGAAATCCAGGGGGGGTTAGGAATGTGTATGTGCAGAGGAAAGACAGAAGGAAGCGAGAAACCAGGTTAGCAGGTTCTGCTAGTCGGCTACCGCAGCCAAGTAAGTTTGAGGACGTGAGGGTTTGGACACGCGGTGGCACTGGGACAGAAATGCAGAAGTGGCTGGAGAAAAACACGAGGGAGGAAGGATTGGCTGGACTTGCAAAGTGGATACGCTGATCAGTAAGTAAATAGGGGAAAATAAGAAAGAGGTCAAGTTGTAAATGATCCAAGGCTTCAAGGTCAGGGAAATAGACCAACAACAACAACAACAAAAGGTGAAAAAAATTGGTGTAGAGAGCATGAATTTGGCCAACTCCTAAGCTCATCAGATTCCGACATTCCTCAGACAGGACTGACATTTTACCCGCTCACATTTAACGTGACGTCTTGCTCCTCACAGCTGCTCCGTACACTTTGGCTAGAGTTAAGCGAGGTAAAACTGGCACACCTGAGCAGACATCCAGGTGTGATTCTGGACGTGACAGAAAATAGGCATGAACACCAGAGAGGTGCGCAGCACAGCTGGGTCCTCCAAGTGAGAGGTTCGGGGTTTCTAGAAAGGGGGGTTAATGCTTCTGGAACATCTCCACCCAGCACGCCCCTTCTCCACGGCCCTCACTCACATAAAGGACAGACGTGTTTCAGTCAGGCAGCATCTGCCCCCTTTCTGGTAACAGTTCCTCAATTTTCCTGTGGGGAACTTCCCCTTTCGTAGGAGCCCTGTTTGGGGAGATGGCTAAGATTGTGGTTGACTACGGGCCAAGGAGATCTTTCATTTTGGTGGAAGTTTCTTTCTTTTTTTTTTTTGGTACCAGGGATTGAACTCAGAGGCACTCGACCACTGGGTCACATCCCCAGCCCTTTTTTTGGTTTTTATTAGAGACAGGGTCTCACTGAGTTGCTAAGTGCCTCGCCATTGCTGAGGCTGGCTTTGAACTCCTGATCCTCCTGCCTCAGCCTCCCAAAGTGCTGGGATTACAGGCATGCGCCACCGCGCCCGGGCTAGGTGGTAGAAGTTTCTTTTAGACACAGGCCCCCCACTTACTGGTGAGCATGATAGGGGAAAAAAAAAAAAATTATGCACTGCCTTATTTTTATTTACTTATTTACTTTTGGTACCAGGGATTGAACTCAGGGGCACTCGACCACTGGGCCACATCCCAGCCCTTTTTTGTATTTTTTTGTTTTTTATTAGAGACAGGGTCTCACTGAGTTGCTAAGTGCCTCACCATTGCTGAGGCTGGCTTTGAACTCACAAACCTCCTGCCTCAGCCTCCCAAGTGCTGGGATTACAGGTGTGCGCCACCGCACCCGGCTCTGTTTCTCTTGAATGTGAGAGAAACAGAGATAAATTCTGGCTTTGGATGTTTGGGCTTTCACTGAAGAGAGAGATATGCCTTTTACCAGACAGAAAACAAAGACCCCTAAAAGTGATAATGTCACTTGACATTAATAAAACACTTTTCATCTTCCAAGACACTTGCAGACATTGAAGCATAAGCTGCTAGTTCTTCCCAAATAAGAATAAAAGCATAACGCAGACCTACATACCCCTCAGACCTACACACTGGGTCCTGCTTATAAACGGGCTGAACCAGATGACTTCTTATGAAGGAAAGGGGGTGGGGGGAGCCAGGAGGGTAAAGAAAGCAAGAAAGAAGACAAGGAGGACCAGCAACTTGTAGAGTGAGTGTTGTGACTGAGGCGATGGCCTGGAGAGAAACATGGCTTTGGCCTGGCCTGCTTCCAGTTATCTGAATTTGTGGTGCACAGAGGCGGAGTCATCGCCAGGAATCCCTCCAGCTATGGCAGGGCATCTTGTGCTGGTTCTTCCTTATCCCAAATTCAGGGGTCACCTTGCATCCCAGAGCAAATTAATCGGAACTTTACTTCTGTAATATGTGTGCATACATATATATAATCTCTGCGTTTTCTGTTGCCCTCTGCCTCACCTCGCCTTTCTTAGTTGAGGCTGGGGAAGGAGGTTATAATCCCAGTAACTCCAGAGTCTGATGCAGGAGGATAGCAAGTTAGAGGCCAGCCTCAGCAATTTAGTGAAGCCCTGTCTCAAAACAAAACTGAAATAAAAACGGCTGGAGAAATAGCTTGGTGGTACAGTGCCCCTTGGATCGACGCCCAGTAATGCAAACATAGTAATGCAAAAAACCTCTAAGCTGGGCTGGGGTTGTGGCTCAGCGGTAGAGCGTTGGCCTAGCACGTTCGCGACCCGGGTTCGATCCTCAGCACCACGTAAACATAAATGCATTGCATTGTGTACAACTAAAGCAAATAAATAAATATTAAAAAAAAAAAAAACCTCTAAGCCTAGTGTTTTGCTGTGATGGGGGTAGAAAGAACTCAGTGAGAGTAAGGACTGGCTGACTCTCGCTTAAGAAATCATGTCAAAAGAAGATGAGTCTGCACTGCTCAGAGGAACTGCTGGCTGAACCTCTTAGCAGTTAGGCATCTGTGAACTCACGCAAAGGCCCCGTGTGAAGGTGGGGGCCAAAACCTTCCCACAGCCTGGCACACAGGCCTCTTACAGATCACTGTATTTCAGAGTTTAGTTCCCCACAGAGAATTATCCTGTGCCCCAATTCTCCCACGGACAACCAATAACCATTTCTGTCCAAGTCAGGAAAATCTGACAGAGTGTTGCTGAGGAAAACCTTAAATAAACCCTCTAGCTTCACATGCTCTTAGATAACTTAATAATCACTCATTTTGGAGGTCACACAGCGGGGCGACCACCAGCTTCACTGCAGGTCACACCTCTGCTGCGTGAGCTATGATGATGACAGTCTCCTGGGTCACTCTTCAGGTACCTGAAGGCCACTGTTGCTAAAAACAATGACTCTTCACTTGGGCCTACGGCTGTCCAACAGGTGACAGAAACAGGATGAAAACGCTTGGCGTCTCTGCCTTCATGTTGTGTCTGCCTCTTTTGTGGCCTTAACCTTCGGGTCAGATTCTGCTCAGCTCTAAATGTTGCTCATTTGAGAACTGTTTTGCTCAGAACTATAATAAAAGGTTGACTTGACCTGGACTGGCCTAGGTCTCTCTGTCCCTTCCCACTTTAAGGCTAACGACACCTCCCCGCTGCCACGACCAAAACCCCAGACCATGAAAGGAACAAAAAGAGGTGGCACCCACGTTTCTGGAAGATCTCTGCCTATTCCCAGAAGACACCAATGTTCCTCCCCTTTACCAGCAGTCTCTCCCTCGGTGACCCTGTGTGTACCTGTATCTGTAATCTCTCAAGCCCCTGAAGTAGAGAAGCTGATTTGTGAACAAAGCTTCCTCTTCTCTGTTCTTTGGCCACTAAGTAAAGGCTTTCTTCTCCCCTCACTCTGGGCCTGGCCTCAGTTACAGTAGAAAGTGCGATTCCTTCAACAAACCCCCTTCCTCGCCTCTCAGTCATGCCTGTGTCTCTGGAGCAGAGAGGCAAGAAAGAAAACAGTCAAACAAACCACGCTGAGGACCGATCATGTGACAGGGATCTGCACAATGGAACATAACAGAGGATTTAAAAAAAAATTCTAGAGTTCTCTTCTCATAAGCTCAATACATGTTATTAAGTCAACTTCTAATTTATAAAATTTCACTGTCTACACGTTTTAAAACCAGCTACTTATGAATCAAAGCCCATCTTCATTTGCTGCCATTTGGCTGCCACGTGTGTCCACGTCCTTTCTTAGACATTCTGCATGTGTGGCTGTGTCCCTGCTATTTGACCATCAGATTGTAAACCTCCTCAGGGCCTCGTATTAGTCCAGGACTTTCAAAAACTGAAAATCAAAGAATCAGGAGAAATCAGAGGAGATGACTATCGCCGCAACCTGACACTCAAAAGTATTTCAAGAATATTTCACTGCTCCTGATGCTTCTACCCAGCAACCGTTTCACCAAATTATGATCACACCCCAGGATGGAGAAGAGCAAGAGAATAAAAGTTCATCCACCCAGATCACAATAAGCTTTCACATTTTCAGGGGGCTGGGGCTGGGGCTCAGTGGCAGATTGCTTGCCTACCACATGTGAGGCACTGGGTTCAATCTTCAGCACCACACAAAAATAAATAAGTAAATGAATTTAAAAAAAAAAAAAAAAAAAGTCATTTTTAAACAGCTTTCACATTTTTGATTGCTTTCTTTCTTCAGGTTTCTCCCTGTTTTCCTCGAGACCCTGTCTTGCAATTAGACTAAGAACACAACAGTGAAGAGCACCAGGCCCTTCACTACTGCCTCAGGGAAAGGGGCCTGTGAAGCCAAAAGCTTGCTAGGGCACATGATGCAGCACACTTGGAACCATGAGCACTGTCCTTACATTGCGGGACCAGGACGAGAGAGGAGCCCACAGAAGTGTAGGACAGGGTGTTCATGCTGGGGCTGCCTCCTGACCAGAGGTAGGAGCGGCCGGCCTCTTGGAAGGCCAAGGGTACCTAGAGTGAACCAACCTGATGTACTTAAGGGGAAGGGGTGGGTGTGACTTGAATGGTGGGATGTGGCATCTTAGTGGCATCTTCCTTAAGGACAGGGCAAAATCGGTACAGCCTATGGTGGTCTGCCAACAATATGCTGTCCTCAGCAATGATGATTGGGAGCCCTATGCATTAGGCTATGGTCCTTGACAGGATGTGGAAGTCTAAATCATCCATGGGAAGCCTTCCCAAAGGCGACTGTTCTGTCCCATGTCTTCCCCTCGGCCACCGCGGCTTGCTGGCCTCGGGTAAGTCCGCCTGAAGTGCTAGAGTGGCAGCCAGAGACGGGTAAGATCTTCAGAGAGAAGACAATCTAAGACAGGTGCACTCTCGAGTAGGATGGACTCCCATCAACAGAAAAGGGGAAAAGAAATGTTGGGGATATTAAGAACACATCAGCCAAAAACATGACTTCCTGATATATGGACTTGGCCTAGCCCAGGGGTGTTGCCCTGACACATGACAAAAAATCAAACCATCACCACAAGGATAGGCTAATGGCTGTTCCTCCAATGTGATCTGCTCGTGTTCCCTATGCTTCCCTATAACCTTTCTGTTGATAAAACCCTCTCTTTTTCTTCATGAAAGATATCATGGTGCTGAAAGAGTCAACTTTGACTGCATGGGTTTTCCTATTTACTTGCTGTTCTGTTCTTTATTCATGTATATGGCCACCAGATATCGCTATTTCAATTATTTAGATCAAGACTAATTCTTTAAATTTAACCTTATTGAAATTTAAGCTACACATAAAGTAAAAATAAGAACCTTTTTCTATAAGTACTTAGTTCCTAGTTAATAAGCTTTAAGAGTCTTTTTGTGATTAAAAATAGATTTCTCTTACTTTTAGAGTACATATAAATTCCTTAGAATAAAAAGTACTTCAGAATTAACATTCAGCCTTGCCTCCCTTTTTTCCCTGCTTCTAGGTTTTATAAACAATTGCTATAAAAGAAAAACAATAGTGCTTTGGAATCCCAGACAGAGAAAGTTGACTTTTATCAGACAGCCTGAATGGTGTGCAGAGAAAAGAGTTTCAGGGAATCCGTGAGAAATAAATTTTTACCCAAACTAATTAGATAAAAAATGACAAAATTATAATATGCCCAGACAGTCACGTACAGGGCCTTGGAAAGGTGTAAGTGACCTCAAAACCTTAAGATATATAAGATAAGAAATTCAATATGTCTAAAATGTAATCTATAAATTAAGTCATGTTTGTAATGAAATCACAAAAAAATGTATAGCCAATTTGAACTGCCAAAAAGTATGCTTAAAAGCCTACAACAAAGTGAAAGTAAAGAGAGAAGATTCAGCAGCCTAACTCGTTGTCTGTGTGTGCTGATTTCTTCTGCCAGCGGGTGACTCCTTTACTTCGTGCTACGTTGAGCGCTGGCGTAGCACCCCCCGGCTGACAACCCACTTTGGCAGCCCCCCGATAGATCATGCTACGCTGCACCTCTTGCGGAGTCCACCACGGACCCCCGCAGTGGGAGGCAGTAAGTCTTGAAATGGAATAACTCGAGTCCATTTTAGATGCAGTGGGCAGATTCCAAGTCTTCCGACTTATTCTTCATTCTTCATCTGAGGTCTACAATCCCTGAAATTGTAGGTAAAATTGTTCTGAGGAAAGCCTGGGCCCTTCACCAGATGCTCAAAGAATCCTTTTCTCCTCAAAATAGTAAGGATCACCGTCCTTTATCTTAGTGTTACTGTTATTTATACAGTTTCCCAACGACTGTACGTATGTTATGAATGGGTGATGGGCTTCCCAGCTGCTCATCTTGTTCCAAAATCACTGTTGGTATTTTTGTAGATAGTTCTTTGAGAAAGGGAGAGGGTGGAGCCGGCTACTTGTAACGAGGAGAAAATCAGTTTAAGTCGCTACTTGATTAAGAACTCCATAAATATGTGGTGAGATAACCCCACCTAGGAACACCGCATATTAAGCATGGTCTCGATCAGGCAAGAAAATCAATGATGTGGAAAGCACAATTTACATCATTTTTAGTCCACACTGAGGTTTTTTTTTTTTTAAATATTTATATTTATTTGCTTTTAGTTGTACACAATGCGTTTTATTCAACGTGTTTTATTTGTACGTGGTGCTGAGGATCGAACCCGGGTCGCCCACATACTAGGCGAGCGCTCTACCGCTGAGCCACAATCCCAGCCCAACACACTGAGGTTTAAATAAAATCAAGCAATGATCAATTAGTGAATCTCAAAATGATTCTATTGCTAAACATCATTACATATTGTTGTATGAAGGGAGAATTGTACTTCATACGTTAAAAAAAAAATCAGAAAGAAAAGTCCAAATTTTCATTAAATATCTGCATGAGGACTTTTCACAAATTAAAAGATGATGGGAAAGTCGCCAAATCAAAATGGAGCTGCCCGTGTCAACCTTAACCACAACACAAAACATAAAGCTGGGAGGTTTGAAGGTGGGGTTCTCACGAGAGCCTGACTGCAGTGACCATCACAAGAGGTGTCAGAACCCGACCTTGTACAAAGGCCACTGCAACCTTACACAGGAAACACTTCGGCGAGGATATCTGCCAGCAGTGGCTTCTCACCCCTGGACCGCTGCCATCTTCGTCATTGATCCTTGTGGCCAAGGACTGTTGTTTAAAAATACCTTAAGTGATTCTCCTCATTTTGCCTTTAACAACTTCCCCAGCCTTGACCTCACACACAGTTGACTAGAGCGCAGACATTCCCACTGCTGCACCAGCGCTTCACACACACACACACACACACACACACACACACACACACACACACACACGGCATTCTCTGGAGAATGTCTTCCTAGTCGTTATTTAGGTTGACGATTCTAAGAACAACAGTGTTTGTCCTCTTATTCAATTTCTTAATGGTATCTCACACGATTGAATATAAAGACACCCTCTGGTTTTCTTTCAATTTGTCATGCCTTTTCCCTCTATTCCTGCTACTTTCTCACTTTCTTTCTCTCCCCCTCTCCCTCCCCCTTACCCCACCTTTTTGCTTACTCTTCACATCCAAGACCTTTCCTAGCTGGTTACTCTTATTTAATCCTTCCCATCTTTAAGAAAAATAACATGTACTCACTAGTTCAAATCAGAAACCTCAGAATTTGTCCTGATTCCTCCTTTTCCTTTGCACCATATGTCTTAGCTCATTCTGTGGCTGTAACTGAATGCCAGAGACCAGTAGGTAGGTATGTATGTATGTATGTATGTATGTATGTATTGGTACCAGGGATTGAACTCAGGGGCACTCGACCTCTGGGCCACATCCCCAGCCCTTTCCTGTATTTTATTAGAGACAGGGTCTCACTGAGTTGCTAAGTGCCTCGCCATTGCTGAGGCTGGCTTTGAACTCGCGATCCTCCTGCCTCAGCCTCCCAAGTGCTGGGATTACAGGTGTGCGCCATCGTGCCAGGCTCCAGTATTTATTTTTAAAAAAATAAAAGAGGTTTGTTTGAGGTTATTGTTCTGAAGACTGGGAAGTTCAAGATCAAGTGGCTGTATCGGGTGAAGACCTCATGCTCCAACATAACATGGTGGAAAAAAGGAAGGACAACCCAGAACACATGGAACAGAGGAAGCGAACAACAGCACTGACTGACTGCTTTATAAAGATCCATTCTCTAAGAACTAAGCCATTCAAGTGAGAAATAATCTCTCTCTTGAGAAAGACATTAATCCCTCTCAAGGGCCCCATCTTTTAACACTGCTACGTTGGCAATCAAGTTTCAGTATGAGTTTTGGTGGGAACAAACCACATCCAAGCCACAGCACCCAATATCCCGTCACTGTCCCTGTCAACTTATCTCCAGCCTCTCCCCTGCACTCATCACAGCTGCCATCACTATCGTGAAAGCCACCGTCATCACTGCCTAACCCATCGCTCTGCTTCCCAAGTAAAAGCCAGAATCACATTTCAAAAGCATAAATCAGATTACGTCTCTCCTTCACTTCACCCTCCTATGGCTCCTCATTATACTTTAGGATGAAATCCCAGCACCAGACACTGGGCAAATGACCTGGTGCAACCAGGGGCGCCTTTCTTCCCTCACCTGGTGCGGAGTTTCCTTGGGGCCATCATCTACGGACTACAGCCCCTCTTCACGGGGCTGCTTTCTTTTCATTCTGTCCCAGAAGTTCCTCCTCTCATCAATGTAAAAGTCTGTACCTATATTCTTTAGTATGCCCTGTTCTTCACAATTTCTATTATTTACTTGTTTTCATTGTTGGATGGATGAAGCTGGGGACACTTAGGAGGCACTCACAGCCCTAGGATCCTGGGCCCAATAATTATATACCTGCTGAATGAATGAGTCACTGCAATAGCACACATACCAGCTCTTTCAGCTTTTTTTTTTTTTTTTTTTTTTTTTTTTTTTTTTGGTACCAGGGATTGAACTCAGGGGCACTCGACCACTGGGCCACGTCCCCAGCCCCTTTTTGTATTTTATTAGAGACAGGGTCTCACTGAGTTGCTAAGTGCCTCGCCATTGCTGAGGCTGACTTTGAACTCACGATCCTCCTGCCTCAGCCTCCCAAGTGCTGGGATTACAGGCGTGCGCCACCACGCCTGGCTCTCTTAGCTTTTTGAAAAGTTTGTATGTATTCAGAAATATGTGTGTGTGTGTGCGCGCGCGTGCGCACGCACGCGCACACGCACACCCACTGGGGACAGCATCCAGGACGTCATGCATGCTAAGTATGCACTTTACCACTGAGCAACATTCCAGTCCCTAGAAGGGTTTAGTTTTGGATTTCCTCAATTAAAAAACACATGAAATGCATTTTCTCTCTTGGTAACAAATACCAGTCATTACCAACCCCATAACATAGACCTTGTAGGTATTTCATTAACTACTTTTTTTCTTTTGCTACTGTCTTATATTTCTATTTCTCAAGCCTCTTCTTAATGTGTGTACATAATACACCTGCACTGTGCATGGGTGCTTCATTTATAAACATGAAACTGCATTAGTCTTACAAAGACAGATATTTCTTCACTTAATTTCTTTTTTTTAATTGGTTCTTTTCAGTTATACATGACAATAGAATCCATTTTGACATGATTATGGAAGTGTGGAATATGTCTTGTTCTAATTCAGTACCAGGTACCGCTCCTTCCCCTCCCCTCCCCCACACTCCCTGCTCCCTTCCTTCTACTGATCTTCCTGCCATTTACTCATAGTTATTGTTTAAAATTGATTTCTTGTGGATGTGCATGATGTGGAGATTCACTGTGGCATATTCATGTGTACACAGGAAAGTCAGTCATCCCTTTTCCCTTCCCTTCATTCCTTGCTTTGTCAGATTCATTCCATTGTCCTTTCCTTTTCCCATCCCTTTTCCCTTCCCTTCATTCCTTGCTTTGTCTAATCCACTGAACTTTTTAATCCCCTCCTGCCCTTTATTGTTAGTTTCCACATATCGGAGGAAAACATTTGACCTTTGGTTTTGGGGGATTGGCTTATTTCACTTAGCATGACAGTCTCCACATTCATCCATTTAACAGCAAACGTCATAAAGTCATTCTTCTTTATGGCTGAGTAATACTCCATTGTGTATACGTACCACATTTTATTTTCTTTTTATTTATTTATTTGCTTTAGTTGTATACAATGCGTTTATTTTTACACGGTGCTGAGGATCAAACCCGGGCCGTGCACGTGCTAGGCGAGTGCTCTACCGCTGGGCCACAACCCCAGCCCAGTACCACATTTTCTTTATCCATTCATCTGTTTAAGTGCACCTAGGTGGACTCCATAGCTTAGCTACTGTTTTCACTTAATTTCTCTGTACTTAATACCTCCTTCTTTCTTTGATTCTTTTACTCATGGAAATATGCAATAAATTCATACTTACATTCATTTTTAAAATAATGTTTTTGAAAATTCAATTAAAATAAGAATTGGTCCTGATGAAAACTTATCTGTAAAAAAATATTAGACTAGAAACCCTTAGAGAAAAGCATTAGACCAGAAGTTCTCTTTTGGCCCCCATTCTGCTATAATCAAGGTTTTGGACAAGTCTTAACACCTCTGGGTAGCAGTTTTCTCATTAAAAAAAAAGAAAGCACAGAAAGAAAACAGGGATTTGGAGGTGAGAAGGAAGAAATATCTGAAGGATCTCTGAAGTCCCTTACCACTCAAAATTCTATTGGTTCTGAAGGCAATACAGAGGTCTGCAAAGCAGAATGATAACAGTGACCATTTGATGGGAGCTTACTATTGTCAGGTACTGTATCAAAGGCTTTGCATGGGTTATCTCATTTAACAAAACATCAATCTCCCACTTAGTAGGTAAGAAAAACTGAATAAACTCAGGTCACATAAGATTAATAGACATGATCCTCTCAGTCGCTAAAGAGAGAAATGGCTGCCGGGCATGGTGGCGCACGCCTGTAATCCCAGCACTTTGGGAGGCTGAGGCAGGAGGATCACGAGTTCAAAGCCAGCCTCAGCAATGGCTAGGCACTTAGCAACTCAGTGAGACCCTGTCTCTAAATAAAATACAAAAAAGGGCTGGGGATGTGGCCCAGTGGTCGAGTGCCCCTGAGTTCAATCCCTGGTACCAAAAAAAAAAAAAAAAAAAAAAAAGAGAGAAATGGCTCAGTGAAAAATTTTATGAGCTCCTAGGATAAGATCAAAATGAGACTTTGAGACTAGAACTTCAGCCAAGCCTGCTATATTCAGGAGGCCCAGGTGACATGCCATTGCCTACAGCGCACAGTAAACATGTTCATCGACTTTCAAAGTCAACAGCACTGAGTTTTCTCTTCAGAAGGCAGGATTTCAGAAATCACGTAGTCATTCATTTTCTAGATTCAAGCCCAAACCTGGCACTTCAAGGAGAATAGCTAATACCCAATAAGATAAAAAGACAATTCAACCTCTCTCTGCTTCCTGATCACCAGTGAGCAGCTTCCCTCTGCCATACTCTTCCTCCATGTTGCTCCTGTCTCACCTGGAGCCCTGAGGAATGGAGCTCGCCGACTATGGATTGGGACCTCTGAAGCCGGACGAGAATACAGATGTAAGGGGTGGAGCTGAAGAAGAAATTACACTATGAGATGTAAGCTGTGTTTGAGGACGGCAGAGCATCAAGGAATTTTGGGGGGACACCTCATAATTGATCCACAACAACATTCAGTCTTGGAAATGACAGTTGAAGGAGAGACTGAAGAAAATCACTTGAACTCTATACTTTCAGTGAAGGAGAATTACTTATGATTTGTTTTGAATTAAAAAAAAAAATCAAGAAATTTAGCATACAGAAACCATCCCCTCCAATTAAGAAACCCTAAAAGATTTTAATGGATATAAACAATGCAGAAAATATAAATTTTAGTGGACTCTATTTCATTTTTTTTTTTTTTTTTTTTTTTTTGTGGTACCGGGGATTGAACTCAGGGGCACTCGACCACTGGGCCACATCCCCAGCCCTTTTTTGTATTTTATTTAGAGACAGGGTCTCACTGAGTTGCTAAGTGCCTCACCATTGCTGAGGCTGGCTTTGAACTCGCGATCCTCCTGCCTCAGCCTCCCAAAGTGCTGGGATTACAGGCGTGCGCCACCGCGCCCCGGCGTCTATTTCATTTTTTGTTCAAGATAAAGTCAATGATTTGACTGACAAATATTTTTTCCCCATACACATAGAAAATATCTTGCTGGAATTGTCATGACAATAGGCACATATGTTAGTATGTCAACCTTGCAAGTATTTCTAGAAAAAATACTAACGTATAATATATTGGTGGTCATAGTTATGATTTAAATGAATATATAATGAATGAAAATATATCTCAAAGTCTTGCTAAAATTTCTGACTATAAACTTTGACTTTCATTTAAATAATAAAAATAGTCAAAATAAATCCATCTTCTAGTAAGAATGAGCACAAATTTCACAGAAAGTGCCCATATTCTTATGTGTCTAAGCTCACTTGTGCTGTTCTAACAAAATACCAAAGATTGGATCATTTACAAATAATAAGAATTTATTGTCTCACAGTCCTGTGGACTAGGAAATCCAAGAATAAGTTTATATCAGGTTCAATTTTCTGGTGAGACCTGCTCTTAAGGAACACAGAAGAGCAAATTGGCCATGTGATAAAGAAAGCTTCTTTTGGCCTCACAATATGAGACCTTAATTTATACTACAGAGCTATAGTAAGAAAAATAGCATGGTATCAGCACAAAAAGAGACATGAAGACCAATGGTACAGAATAGAAACACAGACACAAATCCACATACATAATAGTTACCTCATACTAGACAAAGTCGCCAAAACCTTACATTTAGGAGAAAACATAACCTCTTCAACAAATGGTACCGGGAAATCTGGAAATCCGTACATAACAGAATGAAAATAAATCCCTTTCTCTCACCCTGCACAAAACTCTATTCAAAGTGGATCAAGGACCTAGGCATTAGACCAGACACCCTGTACCTACTAGAAGAAAAGTAGGACCAAATCTCCATCATGTTGGCTTAGGGACCAAGTTCCTCAACAAAACTCCTACAGCATAAAAGAAGTAAAATCAAGAATCAACCAATGGGATGGAATCAAACTAAAAAGCTTCTTCACAGCAAAGTAAACAATCAAGAATGTAAAGAGAGGGGCTGGGATTGTGGCTCAGCGGTAGAGCACTCGCCTAGAACGTGCGCGACCCGGGTTTGATCCTCAGCACCACGTACAAATAAACGCATTGTGTACAACTAAAAGCAAATAAATAAATATTTAAAAAAATAAAAAAAAAAAAGAATGCAAAGAGAGCCTACAGAAGGGGATAAAATCTTTGCCACATGTACCTCAGATACAGCATTAATCTCCAGGACATATAAAGAACTCAAAAAACTTAACCCAATCAATAAATGGGCAAAGAAACTGAACAGACACTTCACAGAAGAAGAAATATGATGGGTCAATAAACATATGAAAAACTGTTTAACATCTCTAGCAATTAGAGAAATGCAAATTAAAACTACACTGAGGAGCCGGGCGTGGTGGCGCACGCCTGTAATCCCAGCACTTTGGGAGGCTGAGGCAGGAGGATCGAGAGTTCAAAGCCAGCCTCAGCAATGGCGAGGCACTTAGCAACTCAGTGAGACCCTGTCTCTAATAAAATACAAAAAAGGGCTGGGGATGTGGCCCAGTGGTCGAGTGCCCCGAGTTCAATCCCCGGTAACAAAAAAAACAAAAACAAAAAAACAAAAAACTACACTGAGGGGTTGGAGTTGTAGCTCAGTGTAGAGCACTTGCCTTGTATGTGTAAGGTACTGGGTTCAATTCCCAGCACCACATATAAATAACCAAATAAAATAAAGATCTACCAACAACTAAAAAATATTAAAAACAAAACAAAAAAATATTAAAAACAACTAAAAAATATTAAAAACAAAACACTGAGATTCCATTTCACTCCAGTCAGAATAGCAATCATCAAGGATACAAGTAACAATAAATGTTGGCAAGGATGTGGGGGAAAAGGTACACTCGAATATTGCTGGTGGGTCTGCAAATTGGTGCATTCTGGAAAGCAGTATATAGATTCTCAGGAAACTTGGTATGGAATCTCCACTTGACCCAGTTATTTCACACCTGGGCTTATATCCAAAGGACTTAAAATCAGCATACTATATTGATGCAGCTGCATCAATGTTTATAGCAGCTCAATTCACAACAGCTAAGCTATGGAACCAACCTAGGTGCCCTTCAACAGATGAATGGATAAAGAAAATGTGGTATATAGACACAATGGAATATTACTCAAACATAAAGAAGAATGAAATTATGGCATTTGCCAGTTAATGGATGGAACTGGAGAATATCATGGTAAGTGAAATAAGCCAACACCTAAAAACCAAAGGCCAAATGTTCTCTCTGATAAGCAGTTGCTAATTCACAGTAAGCAGAGGGAAGGGCGGGGAGGGAAGAATAGAAATTCACTGGATTAGACAAAGGGGAATGAAGGGAAGGGAGAGGGGAATGGGAATAAGAAAAAGATAATAGAATGAATCAGACATAACTTTCCTATTTCCTTATATAAATACATGACCAGTGTAATTACCCATCGTATTCAACCACAAGAATGGTAAATTATACTCCATGTATATATGATATGTCAAAATACATTCTACTAGCATACTAAGAAGAATAAAAAATTTTAAAAAAGAAAAAAGAAACAATTCAAAACGAATCTTCAGGCAGGCAGAAATGATATTTGAATTTAGAGAAATATTTCCTGCATATTGTCCTAATGTGATTACTAACATCAGGATAATCAACTAAAATTATTTTAGACTGAGGAAACAATGTACCAAAAACATATTTTTAAAAGTGCAGTGGGAGTTAGCCGGGCGCGGTGGCGCACGCCTGTAATCCCAGCACTTTGGGAGGCTGAGGCAGGAGGATCACGAGTTCAAAGCCAGCCTCAGCAATGGCGAGGCACTTAGCAACTCAGTGAGACCCTGTCTCTAAATAAAATACAAAAAAAAAAAAAGGGCTGGGGATGTGACCCAGTGGTCGAGTGCCCCTGAGTTCAATCCCCGGTAACCACACACACACAAAAAAAAGTGCAGTGGGAGTTGAACTCCAAAATTTTCTCAGGAAAACTAGTGCAAAAGTTTAATGAGTTTTATATTAAGAAATGTACCATTTATTAATTATCTGCCAAATTTTGCTTAGGTCTTTTTATTCTATGCAGCCTGAATGTTTCCCATTGGTATCAATTGCATTTACATTTGTTGTTCTCACTCTGGTAAAGTATCATCTTGACAAAGTCACAGCTTCCACAGCTAACTTTAAATCAACTCATGATAGTAATTCTTTTTACCATGGATTAATGCCCAGGAGCAGTTTAAAAATAGAGAAATATTTTTGAAGTACCTGTATCCTAAACAATTGGTTTCTGAAAGGCATTTACATACTGAATTCAAAGATCAAGCGTTAAGTACAAAAAACTATGGTTTGAAATAACCCAAAAAGAAACTATTTTTCATCATTACATATAATTTGTCTTAAATGCACAGAAAGAGGAAACTTTGCTCTACTTTTCTCTATCTTCCTACAGGCAGTGGCAAAACTTCCCCACACTAGGCAAGCACTCTACCACTGAGCAATATCCCTACCTAGTCTGTGTATGTTCTTACACATTGAGGAAACATACCTGCAGTGAGTACAATATTCTTTGATAGAACATTAGATAGAAACCCTGGGAGACTGTAATGTCTATATTCTTGACATTCTCTTAGCAGACAGTAAGTTCTCAGTAAATTAAGTATTACTGATATCATCATGATCATCATTTAGGGCATTGGAGAATAATTACTAGAATAGTGGCCTAAAAAAGTGACTCTAGCTCCCCTAAAATTCCAATATTTTGCCAGGAGTAGTGGCATAAGCCTGTAATCCCAGCAGCTTGCAAGGCTGAGGCAGGAGGATCAAGAGTTCAAAGCCAGCCTAGCAAAGGCAAGGTGCTAAGCAACTCAGTGAGACCCTGTCTCTAAATAAAATACAAAAAGGGCTGGGGATGTGACTCAGTGGTTGAGTGTCCCTGAGTTCAATCCCCAGTACCAAAAAAATAAATAAAATAAAATAATAATCCAATACTTTTTTTAAAAAGTCAAAATTATAATTAAATCTGTGGCAGTTTTACCAATACACTTTAGGGTAGCTATAATGTACTGAAAATCTAATGGTTATTTGGTAGTTTGAGAAGTCTCTACTCTTGTAGCTATACCCAAACTGAAGCTAAACTCAAAGGAAAATTATATGAAATTCCTCAAGTTTGGAAAAATATTTTCTACTGTAATATAAGGTTCTATTTTTTTATTTTTTAAGTTTTTTTGCAGTACTGGGGAGTGCTCTACCACTGAGCTACATCCCTATCCCTTTTTTATTTTTATTTTATTTGAGACAAGGTTTTGATAAGTTGTTGAGGGTTTTGCTAAGTTGCCTGAGACTAGCCTTGAACTTGGCAATTCTCCTGCCTCAACTTCCCAAGTCACTGGGATTACAGTGGGCTACTGCACCTGGCTGACTTATTTTTAAATGGAACGTGCCTGTAATCCCAGCACTTGGGAAGGTGAGGTAGGAGGATCGTGAGTTCAAAGCCAGCCTCAGCAACAGCAAGGCACTTAGCAATTCAGTGAGACCCTGTCTCTAATAAAATACAAAAAAGGGCTGGGGATGTGACCCAGTGGTTGAGTGCCCTTGAGTTCAATCCCTGGAGGGAGGGAGGGAGGGAAGGAGGGAGGGAAGAAAGAGAGAAGGAAGGAAAGAAAGAAAGAAGGAAGGAAGGAAAGAAAGAAAAAGAAGAAGGAAGGAAGGAAGGAAGGAAGGAAGGAAGGAAGGAAAGAATTCATTTCTGTATAATAAATATAAATTGGCCCATCTACTTGGCAGGTATGAAAGTAGTATCATAATGCCTGTAATTACAGAGACTCAGCAGACTGAAGCAGGAGGATCACATGTTAAGGCCAGTCTGGGCAACTGAGACCCACATCTCACTGGGCAGGGGGAAGGCAGTATAAGAAATACAGATAAAATCTAAATAGACTATGCCAGAAGAGTAAAGAATTTCATAGAAAGTTACTTTATTATCAGAACAGTATGGTTTCCTATGTTCAAGATTTATTTATTATGTTATTTTTACAAGTACAAAGTCCCTCCATTTTTTTCCAGATGAATATACATGAATATAAAAAGCTGCTGATTTCCACACTGCCCACTTCTACCCCACCCATTAGGGTCACTGGGAAGTTGTGGCCTTTGAGCAGCCTCCTGAATAGCCATGGATTCCTCTTTAACTTGGTCTTGAACTAGCACTCAGTCTTCCTCTTGCTGATTTCTTTTCTGTCAAAGGAAACCAAGAGTATACTGAAAAAGCATATTCTGATTGGGATATTTCCTCAGCCAAGATCACTGTTTCTGTCAGCAAGTCTAATTTTCTAGAGGTCTTAAAAGCTTCGGTTGAAAATTTTCACAGAAAAATACGTTTCAACTAATTCAATAAGCTATTTGTCACTCTGGCTCCTGGGTTAACTGTCCTCCTCTTTTTCTTCCCTGTGTATACACACTCCCACACAGAAACAAACTTGGAAATACAATATCACATTCCCCTCGAGTATCCAAAGCAGAGACATCTTACAGTCCTGTGACAACATACATACTTTATTATGAATATTTTTCAAAAAGTATGCATACCATGAAAACATTCTCTACCATTCTAATCAATAAATCATTCCTTCACTCATATTTCATTGCACAATGATCTAATTCAGTAATTCTGGTCCTTTAATTGATAATCATCCAATAAAAGCCCATGGGAAAGATGAGCAGCATAATAAATATACATATACTTTACCAGCTTAAGAAAATCTATTAGTTTGTGAGCATCTTCCCCAGTGGAGAGGTCTACAAAATCCTTGGGCAGTCGGTAGCTCAGATAGGGGCTGGGCTGTACTGTAACTTCACTGTTTGTGCAACGAAAAGCTGGAGAATCCTTTATGAAGAAAAAATAAAAAAAGGAAAGTCTGTGAGTATTATCTGTTCTCCAAACTAGAAAAGACTAGCATATAAATTTCAATTCCATGTTCTCTTTTCTACTAAATAAGAAAATAAGATTCTAAAGTAGAAGAATGCACCAAGATTCTAAAATAATTCTACATATTCACTAGAAAATAAGTATAAGGTATCTGAAAATAGTGTCCAATGGAGAACTAGGACCCACCTAAGGGCTACCACAGTATAGCCACTGTATGCTGAAGGTAGGTTAGGGATCTCGTGACCCTTCAGTGGGCCCAGGACCTACAGCCAGCCATCTCTGGCCTCAAGCAATCTCACACAGGCCAGAATACTTATAAATATTATTTCCTATAAGTGCACAGTTGAGAAGTACTATTTTAGAAAATAATTAATAATGAGGGTAATTGAGTGCTTTGGATTTCATGTCACTTTTGTATTTACCTTACCTCCCTGGACTTACTTATATATCTCTCTCATCAACTATGTAAAAATTGAGTATCATACTTTAAAAAACTCCTCATATTCATTTATTACTGTACTTGCTTAGAGTTTTGCATATAATAGTTACATGTTATCTTATACCAAAGAGAATTTCAGAGGACTTGGGTTTGGCTTCCTGGTGTCAGGTACCTCAGTGGAGATGGATGGTTTCCAGCAGAGGAAGACAAGCTGGGAATGTGAGTAGATCAGGACCATGGAGCCCTAGAAAGAGGGTCACATCTGATAACAGACCACACTTGGCAGCTAAAACATCTACTGTGTGCTAGAATTGGTCTAGGTGTAGGAGGCAAACTGGTAAACAAGATTAGAAGACAGGTAAGAGTAAGCAAACAAATTATCAAGACCATTTCAGATAATAAAAAGTGCTATGGGAACTAAGAACCAGGGTGATGTACTAAGAGGATAACAATGTGGACTACTGTAGATGAGTGGTCAGGTAGGAGCTTGCTAAGAAGTGGACAGGGTAGTAAAAGCAGCCTTGCGAGTCTGAGTGCACAGCAGGCTCTGGTGGCAGTGGAAAAATCTAGTGCAAAAACCTCAACCCAAAGTAGGGCTTCGTAGCTTTGCAAAACAGAGAGAAGACCAAGTCTCTGTGGTCTGAACAAGGGAAAGATCAAGCAGGAGGAGATAAGCTAGGAGGAGCCAGGAACCAGTTGCTGTTTCCATTTTGTATACCCTTAACCTCTACCATTTAGAAGAAATGAATTAAAAATTTGGATCAGAGTTAATCTTACACAATTATTGTTTGTATCCAATAATGGTGTCCCTCACACTTAAAAATAACAACTGTGCCAAATAACTTAGATTCTCCTTCCTTACATTTAGGTTTAATGGTTCACTACAGTAATACACCAGCAGGGACAAAATTCCTCCTTTTTTTTTGGTACCAGGGATTGAGCCTAGGGGTGCTTAACGACCAAGCCACATCCCTATCCCTTTTTTAAAACTTTTCATTCTGAGACAGGGTCTTGCTAAGTTGCTTAGGGCCTCACTGAGTAGCTGAGGCTGGCTCTGAACTTGCAATTCTCCTGTTTCAGCCTCCTGAGCCACTGGGATTAGAGGCATGTGCCACCATGCCCGGCCAAATTCCTTCATTTTAACTGGACAACATTCATAGTACCTGACATCATGGTAAGTCCTGCAGATGCATTGAAAACAGAAGAGACACTATCCCTGTTCTCAGAAACTTATAGTCTAATGCAGAACACAGGCAAATCAATAGGCAATTTGAACAGTATAGCCAAGTTCCAAATATTGAACTAACTCAGAGCTAGAAAAACAGGGCCAAAGAGGGTCCAGAACAGAGCAATGATGAAAGGAAATGTTGGATAGATGGGCAAAAGATGCACTCAGTGAAGGTGCGGAAGCAACTAAAAAAAGCAGAAAGAGATGGAAGAGGAGAGCACGTGTTCCAGAAGCCAGGGAAGAAGCAGTGTAACAAGGAAGAGGGCACTGTGTTCGTACTGCCAAGTGGTTCAGTAAGAGAAGGACTGTGCTATTCACTGCAATTCCCAACAAGCCACTAGAGCCCCTGCTGGGAGCAGGTTCTGCTGAGAGGTAGGACAGAAGCCACTGGCAGAGGGCTGAGGAGTGTGGACACCAATAGACAGTAGGGAGACCACCATCCATGGAACCCTGATGTGCTCATACATAACCACAGAGTGGGCTAAAAAGAGCAAGTCCTATGACAGCATGAGAGCAACTAGTATGTTCCTACCTATGCAAAAGTCCATGTGTATATTCATACCAAAAAAAGGTGGGAAAACACTCGCTGAAGTGGTGAGGGTGGCTATCTCTAAGCAGCAGGATTTCAAGTTCTGCCTCTAATTCTGTTTTCTTAAATGATTATATAAAACTTAAACTACATTTTTAAAAGATATACAATGCTCACTAGATAATACTAAATTATACTATTGGCTGTTCTCAAATTTGCAATTCTCCTGCCTCAGCCTCCCAAGTTGCTGGGATTACAGGCCTCAGCCACTGTACAGCACATTTTTAAAAGAAAAACATAAAATTATCTCTCATCCTACCACCTGACAACACTGTTTATATTATGGTAGGTAACATGCATATATACATACACATGAACCTCCTTAAAGTTGCCAGCCTTGGCAACGTAGCAAAACCCTGTCTCAAAAACAAACACACACACACACATTACTTTTACAGGCAGAAAAAAAGCAATACAAAATTGTTATTTAAAGAACATATAGCTGTGAAGATGAGAGAAAGGAAGAGTGGCTGGGTGAGCAAATATGGTTGAAGAAAGCTCTTTTTTTTTTTTTTTTTTTATTAAGGTGGGAAATATCTGAACTTGGCTAGATCCTGAGGGATAGGACTTAGCAGAAAGAACCTGAAGAAATAGTACAAGAGATGGGGGTTGCTAAGCTGAGCAGACAGAAAGATCAGACTTGGAGTGGGACAGGTAAGTCTGTAGGTCTGACGACAATTCAACCAGGTGAATTCTCATGAGTGGATTCTCTTTTCCTATGAAGGAAGTGAAATGACCTGCTGAGAGGAAGGAGAGGAGTGACAGATGGGAGACCTGAGCAGGGAGAAGGTGCAGAGTAGCCCCCAAGGACCATGGAAGAGAAAGCTGACCAGGGAAACTCATAAAACTGGAGGTCATGAACGAGAAGAGGCACTGCTCTGCACGTGCACACAGGCGAGTGTTCTCCATCAGCACTGAGCATCTGGGGTTCAGGTCACAGAGAACAGATGAGTCAAGATTCTTCAGGTAGGCATAACAGGGAACTCAAAAAGAGAAAAGGAACTAGAAAAATATATATCAGATGACCATTATTTCTTTAAAGTTAAATGAATGAGGGGCCAAGGTGTAGTAAGTGGTAAGCACTTGCTTTAGCATGCGCAAGGTCTTGGGTTTGATCCCCAGGTTGGCAAACAAGAAACAGTTACATGAATGAATCATAGTATATACCTTTCTTTGATCACCTCCACGAGCAAGTAACTACTGGTAAACCTGTGCTATACTCTGACTTCCCAAGGGTTCAAATCACTGATACACCATGTGTCTAAAGAATAAGCAAGTGATTATTCAGTGGATTAAAAAGGTTGTCTCTATATCTTAAAAAATAAAGTCTTACCTGCTCCTGAGCATCTCCTTCACTAAAATCACCTTTTAAGTTTTTCCCAGATATCAGTTCCTCCCAAGTAAACAGTAGTGAATCTGTGACTTCACCAAATGGATTAAAGTCAATTAGCCACACTTTCCCCTGTAGTACAGACAAAAGACAAAGAGTATAAAATAAGAACACAATCTATACTGTCTTATTAAATAAAGAAAGATACTTTTGATATTATTTTCTGTCAAAGACAATCTTACAAATCTTATGACTTATTTCAAAGGTCCCATCTGAGAAAGGACCACTGTCTAAATAAAGTAGACACAGATCTAAGGGGAAAGGCTGCCTATGACTGCAGAGAGAAGGGACTCAGGAAGGAAGACCTAGCTTCCAATTCCTGCCTCAAGTCACATTAGAATCTTAAGTCAAAAATCCAAGCAGGAAAAAAAGGAAGATCTTGCAAAAAAATTCACTTGCCATACATTGTGTGAATGAAATGCTTTCTGGGATGTCTTTAATGCCACTGTGAGGAGGAAGCCAACAGAGGAAGGCAGGGAGTTGGTGGCTCTCAGAGCTCCTAAAAGGTGGGGGCAGTTGCTGTGAGTGGATTTAAAAAGGAATACGAAAGAAAGTAAGGAAATACTGCTTTCTTTAAAATTTGTTTTGTAAGTATGACAAAGCTTGACAGCATATGAAAAGGAGATGGAAAAAATACATCAACTTTTGAAAGAAATGTCTCCGATTTTGAGAATATAGTGGGAAATCTGGCAAAAAAGAGACTCGGGGAAAGAGCACCTGACTGGTCAGACTGCCTGGGCTAGAGTCAGGTGCATGTGAGCGGGAACTGGCAGCTCTGAGCTAACAGGTGGGGAATGTGCGCAAGCCTGCCAAGAAGCCAGAGCCTCCTGCTGCATCACTAAGAAAAGAGGTACAGAATGGATAAATGCTTCCTTGAAGTTATCTTTGCTACTCTTGGTTTTCTCACTGGCATTCATATATGTGCACTGTTTTGGTACTAATAATAACTAGGTTTTGTCTATAAATGTGTAGATGTCACATCTTGACCAGATGTGTGTATGTGCAAAATCAGATATACCTAAGGAGTGAAACTGGTGAGCCAGCGTTACCTCTCACAGTTCCTCACCTGGATTAAAGCAAAATTACAGGAAAGATGAGACATCTCACTAGCACTTGCTTCAAATGTCAGAAACATCTAGTGAGTGACACAGAACAACTACGAGAAAGTTTTGCCATGGGTCACATGGGTAAAGTTCTGATTTCATATAATCCCCAGGAGAAATCCTGCAGATTATCTTGCTGCTTCAGTTTTTTTGCTCACTTCAATTCAACACCCACTTCTACATTCTTGGACATGTGAAATAATATTAGGTATCAATCAATATCTTGACATGATATCAGCTTGTTTTGGGGCTCTAATACTGATATATCATTATACTGTACGTTATTTTTACAAAATGGATATTTTCTAACCTCCAAACCCTCTCTACTGGATTTTATTTTATTTTCCTTCGTTCTTTCCTTCGTTCCTTCCTTCCTTTCTTTGTGCTAGGGATTGAATCCAAAGCCTTGTGCAAGCAAGGATAGTGCTCTACCATTAAGCCACAATCCCCAGTTGACTTTTACAACAAATAAAACCACCTCATTATTAAAAGGAACAAAACCCCACCGCTGTATCTGTTACTATAGGAGCTGAGCTTTATGAACTAAAACATGACACACAGCAAAAAACAAAAATGAGAAACAAACCACCACTGTAAGCTGGCAGGATTTGCTCTAGAGTTCAGAAGCACTAGTACAAAATAATAAAATCAAACTGGCTGTAGTTAGACAGAGAACTTATAAGATTTTATAGTGGTAACATGTTTTTCATCGATATCTCAGACACAAAACATCCTGAGAAAGTAATTCTATTTCAGTAATTCTGATAAAAGCAGTCAAACTAGTATTCTTTGTACCAACCAAATGACCACTGGCCCAAATCAAGCTCTGTAAACTAGACATTGTGCTAGATACTGAGCTATAAGGATCAGTACTACACAGAATCTGTTCCTTCGAGGAGCTCAGCCTAGATCAGAATCCCACCCCTTTGCCCCACCAAACAAACAAAAAAACATGAAAACCATCCAATGGTTACAATGCACAGGGTACTTCTCTGACAGGAGCAAGAACAGGGTACTGAGAGACCACAGAGAAACATAAGAGAACCTGACTGGAAACACTTTCCAAGGTAACTTGGAATTTAAAGAATAATTGTGATGAAGATCTGGGAAGGCAGGGGAGGATGAAAGGAAAAGCAACCATTTAAGAGGAAAACAACAAGAACAATAAAAATTAACATATGCAAAAGCTATGTGAGGACGACCCATTCTGGGAATAGATTATTCTGGCTAAGAGTATAAAATACATAAGGGCTCCATAAATGTGGTGGGCTAAGGTAACTTTAAAAGCCTTCTGCTCCAAGCTGGATGAAATTCAGGTTAAAATTATCCATTTAAATGTATAGGTGTGATTATGACAAAGAGGAATCCCCAGGAACTAGAAGCTAAGAAGAACACCAGATGAGCATGAACTGAGCGCTGGCACCCTTGGGACAGCTTTCCTCCCAGGAACCCAGGGCACAGGTGTTAGTAGCACACAGGACTAGGAGACTGGCCATGAGGAAGGGACTTAGGACTAGCAAGTGATGTCCAGGGCTGTGACCTGTGAAGAGAGCATAAGAAAAAAATTCCAATGATGGGAATAGAAAATAATGATGTCTTTCCTCTGATGAGGTTTTGGGGATCACAGGAGAAGCAAATGGAAAATTCAAACTTTAGTATCTTTGGAATGCTCACAATTAAAAAAAAACAAAAGTCTCACTGAAGAGTTACAAAGTCAAAAGGAAATAACATGGATGTGAGTCTGTAAATACAATAGGAATTAAAGCCAAGAACTCATCATCATCAACCTGAGGGATAATAAAGACACTGGTGTTAGGACAACTTGGCAAAAATCTAGGAGACAGAGCTGGATTGATACTGAACACCAAACAGACAAATGCCAAACAGCTCAAAGGTTTAAATGAAAACCAAGAAATCATAAAATAACTAGACAAAAAAATTTAAAAATTAAAAAATTAAAAAAAATTTTTTGACTAAAATTCAGAAGTCATAAAACAAATGAACAACATATTTGATTATATTCATGACAAGACTAGTAACAAACTGTAATGATCACAAAGGCCTAATTCCTATAATAACGAGGTCCTATATATATTTTTTTTTTTTTTTTTTTTTTGTGGTACCGGGGATTGAACTCAGGGGCACTCGACCACTGGGCCACTTCCCCAGCCCTTTTTTGTATTTTATTTAGAGACAGGGTCTCACTGAGTTGCTAAGTGCCTCGCCATTGCTGAGGCTGGCTTTGAACTCGCGATCCTCCTGTCTCAGCCTCCCAAAGTGCTGGGATTACAGGCGTGCGCCACCGCGCCCGGCTACGAGGTCCTATATTTTAAGGGAAAAAAAAAAAAAAAGACAAACCAAAAAAAACCAGAAAGCAATAATTCTCACAAATGACCCTTAAATTTATAAAAAGATATACTTCATTCTTATTCAATAAGAAAAAGAGAAGGGGCTAGGGTTGTGGCTCAGTGGTAGAGTGCTCGCCTTACACGTGCCCGGCCCGGGTTCGATCCTTAGCACCATGTAAAAATAAACGCATTGTGTACAACTAAAGCAAATAAATAAATATTAAAAAGAAAAAGAGAAATTGAAATTATACATCATTTTTTTTTAACCCAACTCAAAAAAAAAAAAAACCCCTAAAAAGTTTGGATTTCTCAAGCTTTGAAGAAACACATAGGTTCTGTCATAAATTCTGGGTGGGGTTTTGTTTAGCATAAATTCTATGACAGGTAAACTGCAATATCTATCAAAACTAAAATAATCTTGGGCTGGAGCTGAGTGATAGAGCATTTGCTTAGCACTTGCAAGGCCCTGGGCTCAATCCTCAGCACCACATAAAAAAATAAATAAATAAAATAAAGCTATTAAAAAAATTAAAATAATTTAGTCTTTTGAGTCAATATCTCACTTCAAGGAATTTATCCTTTTAGATAAATATGCACACATACGAAATGATGTGTACAGGATTATTCACCACAGTATAGATTGTGAAGATAAGAAACAACCCGCGTTATCCTAAGTGTCCATTAATGGGGAAATGGTTAAACTATACAGCATATTCAAAAACTGAAATACTATGCACTGGAAGAAATGGCAGGGCTGAGAAATGTAGCTCAGTGGGTGGAGCATGTGCTTAGCATTCATGAGGCCCTGGGTTTGATCCTCAGAGTTGCAAAAAAATAAAAACAAAAAAAAACCGGAAAGCTCTCCAAGAGACAGTGTCTTTTTTTTTTTAAATATTTACTTATTTGCTTTAGTTGTACACAATGCAATACATTTATGTTTACGTGGTGCTGAGGATCGAACCCGGGCTACGCATGTCCCAGGCGAGCGCTCTGCCGCTGAGCCACAACCCCAGCCCTGAGACAGTGTCTTTAAAATGTGAAAAAAAGCAAGGTGCAGAGTGTGTATCACATATTGATTTGATTGTCAAACTATTTGAATGTATTATCAATTAAAAATTTAAGGGGCTGGGGTTGTGGCTCAGCGGTAGAATGCTCGCCTAGCATGAGCGAGGCCTGGGTTCGATCCTCAGCACCACGTAAAAACGCACTGTGTACAACTAAAACCAAATAAATAAATATATATTTTTTTAAATTTAAAAATAGGGCTGGGGTTGTGGCTCAGCGGTGGAGCGTTTGCATAGCGTGTGTGATCTGGGTTCGATCCTCAGCACCACGTAAAAGTAACAGCATTGTGTACAACTAAAACAAATGAATAAATGTTTTAAAAAAGACCAAAAAAAAATTAAAAATAGTACAGGGGCTGGGGTGCAGGGAGGGTCATGAGGGAGGCGACTGAGCACGCCTCCAACTTCACACTTGATTCTGGTTACACAACTGTTTGTCAAGACACAACTCTACAGTAAAAAGGGTGAATTTTAGTCTATGTAAATTATTTCTCAAAAGTTATGACCCCTCAAAAATCAGCAGTTTAAAGTGATTGAAAATATAAAAGGAATCAATACCCTAAGACATAAGAAACTATGAAGAAAAAAAAACAGGCAGATTGAAAAATAATTAAACAGAACCTATAGAAATGTAACTGATGACATTTAAAACTGAATGGACAGTCAAACACATAAGATTAGACAAAACTCAAAGAGAACTGGCAAAAGAAGATAGACCTGAGAAAATGATACAACATAGGACAGAAAAAGAGGCAGAAAAGGAGAAGAGACATGAGCATAAGGTGAGAAGCTCTAACATGCCTCCCTACAGAGCTCCAAAAAGACAGAAGAGAGAAAAGTGGTGACATTTGAAAACATAAGAGCTGAGAATTCTCCACAACTGGTAAAGGAAATGAGTTCCTAGGCTTAGCTTAACAAAAAAGGCAGACAAAAATAAAGATTGAAAAGAATAGCAAAGAAAAACAAAGCAAAGAAAGGAAAAGCTAAGCCAAACAACAATGGAACAGCGTCTTCAATGTACTAAGGCAACAGAACTGGACAACTGAAAATTCTATACCCAGCTAATGCCTATCACTGGCGCATCAAAGAGGAACAACCACCTTTTCAGCCAATGGATGAGGGGGATACACTATTAAAGGATGTACTACTAGAAAGAAACTGGATCTGCAGTCTGGGGTATGCTCAATGACAAAGTGCTTGCCTAGCACACACAAGGCCCTGGGTTCAATGCCTTAACACCATAACAGAAAGGTATGGAAAGCCAGGTGCAGTGGCGCACACCTGTAATCCCAGCAGCTCAGGAGGCCGAGGCAGGAAGATCAGAGTTCAAAGTCAATATCAGCAAAAGAGAGGCACTAAGCAACTCAGTGAGACCCTGTCTCTAAATAAAATACAAAATAGGGCTGGGGATGTGGCTCAGTGGCCAAGTGCTCCTGAGTTCAATCCTGGTACCCGCCCCCACAGCCACCAAAAAAAATGGTATGGAAAAGTGAAAATACATGAAAGTAGACAAAATAGTATAAGGAACTCCATTTCCTCCCACTCAGTTTCAACATATCAATTCATGGTCAATACTGTTCTATGTTCCCATCTACCTCTCCTGAATGTGTATTATTTTATATGAATCCTCAAACAGCATTTCATCTGTAAAATATAGAAGATTATTATTAACAAGCTTAATATAAAGACATCTAAGGAATACTTCATGAACTAGAAATTGTACTTTTTCAATCACACACAGAACATTCACAAGAGTGACCAAGTTGCAAAGCCAATTTTGACAATACCAAGACTCAGGATCAAAATTATTCAGCCCATAAAACAATGAAAGTAAAAATTAATAACAATAGTCATAATTGAAACAAATACACAAGGGGACCTGAAAATTTTCCTAAGAATCTAAGATAGTCATTCTAAATTCTAGCTGTATGTTATCATCACTTAAGAAGCTTCTTAAAATATATATTCCAATGCCTCAATCCAGACTTATTGTATTGAATGGATGGGCCACCAAAGTGACATTTATAGACTGGTTAGAACCTATCAAAACTGAGTCAACTCCTCCAGTCACAGGAAAGCAGCCACAACAAAGTGCTGCCAAGCCCAAGCACACTTCAGTTATATATCTATAAGAATAGTCACAAAATAATATATTCAAGAAAGTGTCTAACAAACTCTGATACAAGTGCCATTGAGTAAATGCAAATGAATTTTACAATATGGTTTGAATCTCTTAACAGAAACTGTCAGGATGTTTATACTGGCATGTTTCTCACTTTTAAAAATGTAACTAGTTTCAGTTCTGGAAGATCACAGCAGTAATTAGTTATGCACATGTCCAACATCACTTTAAGACATTCCTTAACTCTTTTACCACATTAAACATCTGCATCTACCTGTCAGCCCTACCGATTTACAGAAGACCACAACATCTGCCAGGGATATATTAAGACACCTTGGCAAATTCCAACATTTTCAACTGCCAATATATAAAATAACTGCCTCAGTTTCAGTGTCTATATCATGTGGGCAGATAACACATACTTCACAGGCTTAGATGGATTAAGTGAGAATTGATTTAAATGAGCATAAAGCCCTTCTGGACAATGAACTGGGTTTAGCCACGAACTGCTTTGACACTGCTCACCACCAGGACATTCCCTGCAATGTTTACATGGCTGTCACCCTCACTTGAAGATGAACTCCTTCTAGGACACAGGTTAACTTGCTTGAAGCTTCCTGTTAGAAGCATGGCATCTAGCATGTTACAGACTCTCGTAATGTTGGCTCCACCAGTGGTCAGGCTTGGCCAATGTCTACAAGTTAGAAGCAGAGTCAGGGCAAGAGCCTTTTAGATCCCATTTCTGTCTATCCCATCACACCAGCTTTCCTTGCTTTCCTACAGTTTGTTTCCACACAGTTCAAACTCTGCCAAGTCACATCCCTCTTCTTTGCTTAGTCTCATTTTATAGGCCCTCTTTCAAACTCTTAATAACTACCATCATTCTGCAGACAGGTGAAAATACAGCAATGTATTTTGATTTAATAGCTTACACAGTTCACAGTCATTTGGTGACATGATCCTATGGGTTACAACCTTTTGTTTAAACAGTGATTCAAAGGTATCACACGCATCACTGCTATAAGGCTGATATGTGCACGGAGGGGGACTGAAAGGTACACTGCCAGTGTGTGGGTAACATATTAAAAAACACACCTGTGATCTCCTTAACAGCTGAGTCAATGGACAGAAATCACAGGATGACCTAAAACTCTCTGAAAAGATTACATGTCTTGTACAAAGAAATCTCTGCTGCAGGAATTTTTTACTAATTCAGCTTTTGTTTTCTTGTCACTTAAGTTCATGTCACTTTTAAGATTTAAAGAATGCTAGACATTTTTCAAAGGAATATATACAAAGGGCCAACAGATAATATAAAAAATAAAATGCTTAACACCACTAATCATTAGTTATGCAAATAAAAAGCCACAAGGAGATATCATTTCATTCTGGTCAGAAGGGCAAGACTTCAAAGGCAGCAAGTGCCGGCCAGGACTTGGAGAAAAAGGGAACTCCTGAGCACTGTTGATGATAAGGTAGATTAGTACAGCCATTATGGAAACAGTATGGAGGTTTCTCAAAACATTAAAACTAGAACTACCATACCATCTAGCATCCCACTCCTGGGTACATATACAAAGGAAATGAAGTCAATATGCCAAGGAGACATCAGCACTCCATGTTCACTGCAGGGCTATTCACACTAGCCAAGAAATGGAAGCAACCCAAGTGCCCACCAACTGATGAGTCGATAAAGAAAAATAATGCATATATACAATGAAATACTATTTGGCCACAAAAGGATATGAAAGCTTGTTATCTGTGACAACATGGATGGATATGAAGCGCCTCATGTTAAGTGAAATAAGCCAAGCACAGAAAGACAAAAACCACATGACTTCACCTATGTGAATCTATGACTCCCCTCATATGTGGTACTTACCCTGATTTATACAATACACTATGTAAACAGGTACCAAAATACAATTCCCTATGAACATGCACAATTTTTATATTTCTATGTAGCAGCTAAAAACACTAATTTAAATTTAAGAAATTTTAAATTGATTAAGGAGAAAAAATTTTAAAATATAAACTTGACCTCATTTTTAGTCTAAACAGAAAAGTGTCAAATCATGCATAGGCTCTTTCAATTGGTTAAAAATAATCACCCAGGGCTGGGATTGTGGCTCAGCGGTAGAGCGCTCGCCTAGCACGTGTGCGGGCCGGCCCGGGTTCGATCCTCAGCACCACATAAACATAAAGGCATTGCATTGTATACAACTAAAGCAAATAAATAAATATTTTTAAAAAAATAAATAATAATCACCAAAATATCTAATAAAAAATTCCTTGGAGCTGGGCGCGGTGGCGCACGCCTGTAATCCCAGCACTTGGGAAGCTGAGACAGGAGGATCACGAGTTCAAAGCCAGCCTCAGCAATGGCGAGGCACTTAGCAACTCAGTGAAACCCTGTCTCTAATAAAATACAAAAAAGGGCTGGGGAAGGGCTGGGGTTGTGGCTCAGCGGCAGAGCGCTCACCTCGCACGTGCGCGGCCCGGGTTCGATCCTCAGCACCACATAAACATAAATGCACTGCATTGTGTACAACTAAAGTAAATAAATAAATATTAAAAAAAAAAAAAAAAAAAAAAGGGCTGGGGATGTGGCCGAGTGGTCAAGTGCCCCTGAGTTCAATCCCTGGTACCAAAAAAAAAATTCCTTGGGTGAGGTTGTGGCTCAGCGGTAGAGCGCACGCCTAGCACGTGCGCGGCCCAGGTTCGATCCTCAGCACCATGTAAAAATAAACTCATTGTGTACAACTAAAGCAAATAAATAAATATTTAAAAAAACAAAAAATTCCTGACCTTTTAAGTATACAAAATGAACTATTTTTTCCAGTCATAGTTAAGATATCATGGGACACAAGTCACATAACAATATTTTATATTTTGTTTTATGAAATCGATTGTGTCTTGTTTGTTGTTTTTAATTTTGTCATTGCAGATGTGTTTTAAACCAAAGGGATTAGATTTTATAAGTCTATTTCAAAAAAATAGAACTATTTTAAGTAGGCCCATACCTCTGACCAAAGTATAAAGTAGGGGGAAGGTAGACATTACCTACCCACTCAATTAATAATCCCTAAACCTACGACACATAATTAAGACATTATGTCTCCTCATGTTAAGTATATCTTAAGGGAAAATTCTGGACCACTGTGAATTTCACATACCTTAGTTGATTTGAGAATGCATTTTTTGAGTAGGGGACCCTTAAACAATAAAGGATGTGTATTGGCTTGCTTATAAGACCAGTCCTCATTTTAGAACATATCAAATATAGTTTGTACTTACCCTACTGTCTCTGTATATATCAAAAACAACTGGAAAGAAGAAAAAATTCAGTTATTAATGAAACAATATTTTCATGATCTAAGCCTCAAGTGCATTTCATTACTAAAAACAGAATGGACCTTGAGTATTTAGGTCTAAAATCTCAAAACTTTAAACATAAAAAAAAGAACCCTTGCAGTGTTTTATTTAATAAGTATTTATATAATATTCTCTATCCCCAACTATAAACCCCTAATATTTAAAAATTCAAACCAAACACCAATATCAAGTCAACTAGTTCACCACTGTATAACTTATTATACAGAAATGAAGAAAGCTGTCAACAAGAAAAGTACTCATGAAAGGAACATCTGTCATTTATTTGAGGAATGAAATGAGTAAAATTTTATCTTACAAAAGCATAAAATCTAATTATGCTAATGGCATAATTCATCTTTTTGAAAATCAAGTCTGCCACAGAACCCAGTCTTGACAAAGAGGAAAAAAAGTAAAGCATAGCAGATATAAATTTTAAGATGTATGGAAATTCTTTTACAATGTACTTTCAATTCCAAAAAACAACTCACAAATGTTTACTTCATAATTGGTGCGATCTCTGATCATTAAAACACTGAATTTGATTTCTATAGATAGACTCTATGAAATATAGGTCTGGTTTCTGTAAATGGAAATATTTGAACATCTAAAATGACAGAGAGAATGGTCTTGTATTAGAAATGAATTTCAATTAAATAAGGTGAAAATTAACATGCAAACAATCAGAAATATCAACTAGCAATATAATAAAATGCAGTATTTTAAATCAAAAAAAATTTTTTTCTTTTTCTTTTTCAAGGCTGAGAATGGCAGCCAGGGCCTACAGCAGGCTGGGCAAGTGCTTTATCATCAAGCTATGCCCCTAGTCCTCATACAATAGTCCCATTTTTAAAAATATGCACCTTGGTGAAATAAGGTTCAGTAATATTATGTACTTTATTTCATTTCATTGGGTCAATTAAAAAATACTCACAATCTTCATCTAAGAATTTATACTGTATGTGTTTTCTTGAAAAAGTCTTGAATGCATCTGCAAATTTCTTCCTTTTGTTTGGAAATATGATCATAGTATTGTGTGTAATCCCTTTGAGAAATACCTGACAAGAAAATATTTTATATTGTTATTATACAATATTCTTTTAAAAAAATACAAGATGTGATTTAAGCTTTTTTAAGAAAATCATTAAAGTAGGTCAAAAGTTCAATCAGATGAATATAGCATTAAACATTATTCAATTGTCAAGATTTTATACAGAGAGGAATCCTACAGTTCAATACTGCCACACATTCTTCTGGAAATATTTTTTTGAGCACAACAGAAAGAATTTAGTCACAAAAGGCTTACTCAGTGAAAAATTAAAGTAGCTATTTAAGCCTACATACAGTCAACTGCTTTGATTTTTTTCCAAGAAAGTTTCCACAAATTAGTACTCTCTTCTACTTTTTGGTGAAAATTTAAAATATCCCTCACCATTTGTCTGCAATATTCGTATTTTATTTCACAGAAACAGTCTACTTTTCTTGTTTACACAGGCTACTCAGCCCTCCCAAGACTGGTCTTTCAAGCTATGGAAAAGTAAACATTCCCCTTTTTCAAAGTGCTTTTGCTGATATGATTACAAATATACTTGAGGGTCTATTGTATGAACTCCTGCAATATGCTTAAGTCCTAAGGAAAAGGTGTCTGCTCTGAAATAAAGGCTTCCAGTTCCTTCATCACATGCCAATATGATTCTTGTCTTTAGCACATTTATTCTGTAGTTTTTCTAGGAATATCTAACAACATGATAAATTTGAATGCCCCAAGTCTCCTTCAGTTATGTTAATAAGCATCAACATCTTATTTAATGAATAGGGTTGATTTGATTTGATTCAAATTACAGTTCTCTTGGTTGATCATATGTCTTATTTCACAGGAAACATGCATAACTAAAAATTTAAGAACAAATTATCCTCAATATTTAACTTGAATAAATCATAACAAACATAAAAATAATCTGAGAGGAAAGAAAATGGGTGACTTTTAGAATAGCTTCCTTGTTTTCCCACATATTTTCTTTTGCTGGAATAATAAACAGTGTCCCAATAATAAAAATAAAGGTTCAAAAACTCAGTTTTTTGTGATGCTTTCTAACAAGCTATTGCTAGTAATACTTTGGAAAGTTTCAAACAGAAAGAAGGTAACATTATACAATGTCAATGGAAATCATAATAACCACCACTTTCATCTCTGGAATCCAGACAGACATTATTTAGCAACAATACTACCTTTTTCTGTGGAAACTGATTATGGGCTCAGGATCCTTGTCAGCATAGCATTCCAGAGAGTCAGTACCAATTGGGTAGAGGTGGCATCTGAAATTAAAACTGATTGATAACCCTGTCGTAATTACTAGAAATTTATTTCCATCAAAAGCTTGTCTTCTTTTCTTTGATTTTTAGTTGATACATGATAATTGTATATTTTGAAGTATGGTATGATGTTCTAAGACATATATACAATGTCTAATAATCAAATTAGTATAATTACACTATGGAATACTATTTAACTATAAAAAGAATGAAATCCTGATACTTATGGCAACATGGTTTTCTTCTTTTAAAGAATACTTTCAAAGGTAGAAAGAACTCACCAATAAGCTTGTTTTCCTTGACAAAACATCGGAACTCAGCCCCAGGAATTAATTCACACCATTTTCTGAGAACAAGCTATACACAAAGGAAAAAATGTAACACAACTATGCAAGAAGGTCTAAGACAATTTCCTAACTAGACTATCTCTAATAGCTGTCATTAAAAATGGTTTAAAAAGTTGGGGTGAGATATGTCATAAGACAAGCCTGACATGAGATTCAGGGCAAGAGCCATAATCTATCATTCCAAGAAGAAAGGGAAATTATGCTGAAATTCTTCAGGACAAAATGCATCTTTGTCACATCATTCTGAGAGTCCTGACATAATACACAACAGCAGGGATAATCAAGACAAATCTTATTGCCACTGTGCTATAAGTTTCCCTGTAATTCACATGTTCTCCATCCCTGTAGGAATATTAATAAAATAATTTCAGGGCTGGGAGGAAGGAGGTACTTGCCTAGCATAAACATTATAGGTGTAGGTGAATTCTAAAGTTCCATACTGTCATACATTCTTACTTCTTAAAATAGTTATTTTTATTTAGCACAACAGAAAGAATTTAATCATAAAAAGGCTTGGTATGGCTGGGATTGTGGCTCAGTGGTAGAGCACTTGCCTAGCACGTGCAAGGCACAGGGTTTGATTCTCAGCACCACATATAAATAAATGAATAAAATAAAGTTCCATCAACAACTAAAAAAAAAATGTTTAAAAAAGGCTTGTTATGTAAAAAAATGAAATTAGCAATTTTAAATACATCCCTAATACTAAAAAAAAAAAAAAAAAAAAAAACAAAGAAAGAAAAGTTATCTACCTTAAGCAATATTTGATAATTCTTACTCTAATAAAAACTTTAATGGGTTTACAAAAACCATGGCTTTCTCATTAAAGTAAGCCAATTCTACCAGTGGTCCAAGTAAATGGATCTTGTTACCGTAATTAATAATTATTTACCATATATATGCTTTCATATACTACTGAAAACAACTTTAGAAATACTACAGTTGACAAATGTATGCTTCTATTTCTGTCTTTGGAGCCAACCAGTCATATTCTTTTGCAGCATTAACTGATAATAAATTATAGGCATTCTCACTTCCTTCATCCTGGACACACCTCTTGGTCCTCTGAGACCTGATAGATGGAACCTGAATTATTGTTGGCACAATTCCCTGAACCCCCATAGGGGCTCAGTATCCTCCCACTGTGCTTCCCACAGTCCCTTATACATAACCTTCTATACTAAGCTTGAATTGTGCTGTCTTATGACAATATAATACATGTCTCTCTTCTCCACTAACTTGCAAGCTCCCTAAGAGTGAGGAAGCAGGTTTACTCATCTTTCTGTATATAATACTTAGCAGGTGCATGAAAAAATGTTTGCTAAGTAAAACAGCAAATGTAACAGCCACTAAAAAAAAATCATGTTATAAGAAAATTAATGACCTGGAAAAATGCTCACACTATAAGTTTAAAGAAAAGTAACAAGCCGGGCGCACGCCTGTAATCCTAGCACTTTGGGAGGCTGAGGCAGGAGGATTGCGAGTTCAAAGCCAGCCTCAGCAATGGCGAGGCACTTAGCAACTCAGTGAGACCCTGTCTCTAAATAAAATACAAAAAAGGGCTGGGGATGTGACCCAGTGGACGAGTGCCTCTGAGTTCAATCCCTGGTACCACAAAAAAGAAAAAAAGAAAGAAAGAAAAAAAAAAAAGAAAGGTAACATATTATGCAAAATATTTATAAAGAGAGTACACACACACCCTCAAGAAAGGTGATGATGGTATTATAGTCCCCCCAAAGCAATAAAAGAACAAATCACTGGTAAATACATCTTGGGGATAAATGATAACATCTCAACAAAGATTATTCCTCAGGGAAAGGCTAAAAATAAAAAATAAAAAAAATCCCTCATTTTTTTGCTCCTAGCACAAAGCAATAACAGTAGTAGGTGCTTCATAAATAGATGTTTGTTCAGTAAAACAGCAGATAGGAATATATTATCATAAATACAAATAATGTTATAAAAGTCTGTGTAATAACATGGGAAAATACTTTCACTATGGTATAAGGTGAAAAAGTTCACACAAGTGGTGTGTTAAGATCTCGATTACAGTGCACTAAGAAACAGAGTAAAAATATTCAATACGATGAATAGGTAGACCTTTGTGTGTGTGTGTGTGTGTATGTGTGTGTGTTTCTAGGAATGGAACCCAGGGCCTCCCACATGCTAAACAAGTGCTCTTCCACTAAACTACATCCCCATCCCAGTAATTTTGAGAGCATGTGCGTATACAAGTGTTCACTTGTACTGTACTAATTCTAAATAGTATTATAAAGCCAAATAAAACTGTGTTGCAATTATGTAGCCAAGATAACCATCATCTGTTCAACAAATTTTTTGTTAAGTATTATATTCTGAGAATGCAAGTATAAGAATAACCAGAAGTGATGGTAAGTCAGAGCCTATCAGGGATGGAAAGCATTTTTTAAAAACTATTTATTTAGTTAGTTGTACACAATGCCTTTATTTATTTTTACATGGTGCTGAGGATCGAACCTGGGTAGCACACGTCCTATGCGAGTGCTCTACCGCTGAGCCACAACCCCAGCCCCTGGAAAGCATTTTTAAAAAAGGGGGGCAGTGTGTTCCAGATTCATCCATGACTCTCAATGAGCTATTAGCTGCACTGAAGAACATGGCCCATTCCAGGGGTATTTGTGCATATGTATACTTTCAAAACTAGGAAACCAGCCAGGCACGGTGGCGCACGCCTGTAATCCCAGCACTTGGGAGGCTGAGGCAGGAGGATCAAGACTTCAAAGCCAGCCTCAGCAATGGCGAGGCACTTAGCAACTCAGTGAGACCCTGTCTCTAATAAAATACAAAAAAGGGCTGGGGATGTGGCCCAGTGGTCAAGTGCCCCTGAGTTCAATCCCCGGTACCAAAAAACAAAAAAACAACAGGAAACCATGGAATAAAAATCGAGGCTTGCTATGCTTAACATCATGAAAATATCCAATAAATTTGTCTGGTTCCTTATTCTTTCTTTCTTACTTCAAAATTATTTCTAAGATGTGAGTGAACAATATTTTTAAAGTGTGTAAAAGGAAAACTTATTTTTCCTGACATATCAGATTAAAAAACTTAACCAGGTTCACCTGGGTGGGGAGTAGAAATTCTAGAGGTTTATGTATACTGTACATATTTGGCATATAAATAGTCTATCAATAATACATATTCTTTTATACGTATCCTACATTTCACAAATTTAAAAATGCAGTGCTTCTCAGTTTCCTACAGAAACTAATCCAAAAACTTCCATTCATTTAAGATTAAGTAGAAATTTTCAACACATCTTCATTTAGGATCATCAATGTCATCAAGGCAAAAAACAAAGTTTCTTACCCCATATTCCATACAAGGATCTGGAGAATCATCAGTACAATGAATGAATCTTTGGAGAGAAAAACAGTAATTGAATTTTTAAAAAACTGTATCAGTTTACATACATACATTACTTATGTTTAACATGAGAGTCAGATTTTATTAAAGGCATCCAGAAATAGGAGAAAAATTCAAATCCAATGAACATGTATTATTTGATACTATGCATTAGTCTAAACACCCTAGGAAGTTATCTCATTTAACCCTCAAAACATTATGAGCTCATAATCATTATAGTATAATCTCCATTTTTCTATCAAAAGGCAAAGAAACTAGGACCCAAAAAAGTCCAAATTTAATGACCAAGCTGGGTCTATAACTAAAGTGGCCTAACTCTGGATTCTCAATAAATGCAGGATGGTGCTGCCATTTTACACATTCTCATTCATTTCATTTCTGGCTGAGTCAGCAGACAATCTACGGTACTTTGCCATTAATGTTACTTTTGCCATCTAAAGCCACATAAAGGTAGTCTATTTCTTCTCCCACATACCATTTTAAAAAATACTTGACAGGAGATTCCTAGGAAAACTTGGAATGGAACCACCATTTGACCCAGCTATCCCACTCCTTGGTCTATTCCCAAAAGACTTAAAAACAGATTACTATAGGGACACAGCCACATCAATGTTTATAGCAGCACAATTCACAATAGCTAGATTGTAGAACCAACCCCGATGCCCATGAGCAGATGAATGGATAGGGAATACTTAGGTATATATACACAATGGAACACTATTCAGCACTAAAAGAGAATAAAATCATGGCATTTGCAGGTAAATGGATGGAGTTGGAGAAAATAATGCTAAGTGAAGTTAGCCAATCCCAAAAAACCAAAGGTCGAATGATCTCTTTGATATGAAGATACTAACTTATAAAGGCAAGGGAGTGGGGATGAGAGGAATGAAAGAACTTTAACTAGAACAAAGAGGGGGAAGAGGGGAGAGGGCAAGGGGATAAGAATAATAGCAGACTGAGTTATCCATGATTACCCTAAATACGTGTATGAAGACACAATTGTTGTAAAAATACTTTATATAAAACCACCAACTTGAAAAATTGTGCTCTTTATATGTAATATGAATTGAAATGTACTCTGCAAACATGTATAACAAATAAGAATATTAAAAAAAAGAATCTAGGATAAAATAATTTTTTAAAAAATTGACAGAACTATTCAGTCCTCCATTAAGCTCCCCCCTCTAAAAACTCTGTGTCTTGAACAATATCCGTACTATTTATTAAACATCAACCCATGCTAAAGGCAATTAGGCCCCAGGAAAGCTAAAATGAGTAAGATGCCTTTGTCCTTTAGAAGGTTAGTCTGGTGGAGAAAGCTAACAAGTAGACAAAGAATTTCAAAACACTGGGGAAAATAAAATGCTCTGATAGCAGAAAGGAAGAAGTGATTGGCTATTTGCTGTGTGGGGAGTGAGGGAAGGCCAGTCAAGAAGAGGTCCACATTTAAGGCACAGAGAAATGTGCTAAGATAGGGAGGGAATTGAGAAATGTCACCTAATGTTCAAAGAACTGCAGGAGATCTGTACTCACGGGGTGTAGCATGCAAGAGGGGAATTAAAGAATGACGGAGTTGGATAGAAATTTTGTACAGGAGAAGTACACAGATCATGTACATTTTACCAATGTAGGGACAAAAGGAGACTACAAAGTCTAACTATTCAAGGGAGATCATTACCTTTATACATTAAGAATATTACTGTGATAGAATGACATTGGACAGTTTGGGGAAAGGGTGGCAATGTGAAGCAGAGAGACCAGTGGGAAGGCTTGTTGCAGAGTCCTGGTGAGAGATGGAGGCTAATGAAGGCAATACTGGAGTGGAGAAGGAGAGGCGTGGCTATATAAAGATATTTAGGCCATGTCAATATAACTTGATGTATAACTGAAAGGGAGGAGCTTTTTAATTTCCCTGAATATATGATTAAGTGGGAATTCTCTGTAATCGGTATGCTTTACACTACAAACAATAACAAGTTTACTTGATTGGCTGAAATCCTGAGAATAAAGCTTCTATTACCACTAATAATTGGGAACTGACTGATAAAATCTACATTGCCAAAAAAGAGATCCTTTAGGAGGTTTTCTCTACTGGTGGGCTTTATGTACTGAACACTTAATGAGCCAGGCACAATATGAATCTTTTTATATTTGCCTTCTCATTTAATTCTTCCAATATCCCTATGAGGAAACATGAATGTTTTTAAAAAATATTTATTTATTTGCTTTAGTTGTATACAATGTGGTTTTAGTTTTACGTGGTGCTGAGAATCGAACCCGAGCCGCACATGTGCTTGATGAGCGCTCTACCGCTGAGCCACAACCCCAGCCCCCATGAATGTTATTACTATCTACAGTTATCACACAAGGATACCACGATTCAGAAAGGCAGTGGGGAAGAGCGCACTAAATCATAGACTGCAGGCTACACTGTTTCTCTCAAGGATGGAGGTTCTATTAAAACTCTTAGATTAAGGTAAAAAAACAAGCCAGAACAAAACAAAAACAACACAAATACTTGTGGGACATTAGGCTCAACCAGTACCACTGCTAAAAAAAAAAAAAAAAACAAAACCACACACACACACACACACACCAAAAAAAAAAAAAAACACACACACCCAAAACCTACTACTCACCAAATCCTATTTCCATAATCTAAAACAGATCTTCTAAAATATCAATGTATGAACCTTCTGTTTTTATACATTCAAATACATACCTGTGCTATTTTAAAACCTCATTTTTCTCTGAAAAGCAAAAATCCCTTGTTTCAAATCAAACAAATTTAAAGGTATGCTACCCAGAGGAGTTAAACTCCATACCTAGAAAACTAGCTTTCAATATATTTAAAATTTGTTAATAAAAATCTCATGTTGTTTTATGTTAATCAAAATTAAGGTCATGAACTGTCAGATTAATAAAAACTAACACAATTATTGTATCCTTAAGGAAATCCACCCTTTCTCCCCAAGATCAGCAGAACAATAAGCATTAAGAATGTTTCTAGAAGCCGGGCGCGGTGGCGCACGCCTGTAATCCCAGCACTTTGGGAGGCTGAGGCAGGAGGATCGCGAGTTCAAAGCCAGCCTCAGCAATGGCGAGGCACTTAGCAACTCAGTGAGACCCTGTCTCTAATAAAATACAAAAAAGGGCTGGGGATGTGGCCCAGTGGTCAAGTGCCCCTGAGTTCAATCCCTGGTACCAAAAAAAAAAAAAAAAAAAAAAAAAAAAAGAATGTTTCTAGAACTCTATGCTGTAACATTTTCTGTCATTTAAGGAAACTATGTTTGGACACACAGCCACTATGAAGACAAGTGAAATATTCTGGATTAGATAAACTACGTCAAGGAGAAAATTAAAATGTTCCAAGAAAACACTGGCCAAGAAATATTAAAAATCAAAATCAAGATCTTGGGCTCTGTACTAGCATACAGGCTGAGCATTCCTAATTGAAGAAGCGTAAATATGAAATGCTCCAAATTCCAAAACTGTATGAGAACCAACATGATATCACAAGTGGAAAGGTTCACACCTCACTTCATGTGACATGTCATAGTCAAACACAGGCATACTAAAAATATTGTACAGAATCACCTTCCATCTATGTGTATAAGGTATTTATGAAACATAAATGAATTCAATGTTTAAACATGGGTGCCATCCCTAATATCTCTGTATTTGCAAATATTCCCAAAAAATCTAAAAACAATCTAAAATCTAAAACAGTTCTGGTCCCAAGCATTTCGGACAAGATTAATCTGTATGCTTACAGAAAAGTCAATCAACTTCTCTGACTGGCTCTTGGTGCCTGAAAAGTAAGTGGTAGTTGGAATTATGTGATTTCTAAAGTTCTTTTTGCAGACAATTTGTCACGCCTCCTTTTCTTCACTGCCTTTGTAGTTGGTTAACCACTTACTACACACTAAATCTCCTTTTTAAATTCTAAGTAAAAATATGTTAAAAATCCACAGTATGAGGGACAAAAAATTGTGTGATAAAAGAATTATTTATAAAAGAAAAAAATGTTTATAATACACTATGCTTTTTTTTCTCTTCTTTTTGTTTGGTGCTGGGGATTGAACCAAGGGCTTTTTGTATGTAAAACATGAGCTCTACCACTAAGCTACAACCCAGCCCAATGAAGCCAATTTAAGTTTACTTTAAAACAATATTACAGTTTCCAACCAACCACTAGTTCATTATCAAGCTGAAACTAAACTAATTATCTATATTTTCTCCATTTAAATGTATCCAAAAGATACAAAGAAGAGAGAAAGAAACAACTAAGGAATTAGCTTAAGCAAAATAATATGACATTGTCTTAATGGTTAATGTAGTAACAGAACTCCTACCATATTAAGTTTTGAAATGCGATTTTAATCCACTGGGTGCCATGTTTTTATAAATCTGATGAGGATAATTTCTTATTAGCCTATTTTTTTATAAAGAAAAAAGGTTTTTAAAAAACAAGGTAGATCAGAACCTTAAAGTGAAAAAGCTAAAAGAAGCAATTCCAAGACATGGGTCTTCATTATCTAATTTCTTTTAAAATATTTATTTATTTATTAGTTGTACACATGCCTTTATTTATTTTTACGTGGTGCTGAGGATCAAACCCACCGTGCTAGGCGAGCGCTCTACTACTGCTGAACCACAACCTCCGCCCCTCATTATCTAATTTTTAAAAATGCTTTTACATTCCTACAAATATTGATTTCAATCCTTGGTTAATCCTCATACTGCTACTTAAAAATAAGTATATATTTTATGGGCTGAGGATGTAGCTCAGTGGTAGAGTTCTTGCCTAATAAAAGGAGGCCCTGGGTTCAACCCCCAGCACCATGCAAAAAGAAGTATATATTTTAATACATATGCATTTGCGTTCTATCATCCTATAACATTATTTTAAAAGATTAATTGGTTTAACATTTGTTATTTTTAAAATTGACTAGTTTTAGAAGGTAGAAAATGTGCGGTATAGAAGAGATTATTGCACAAGGCCTTGTTAAGATGATTAGCCAGATGGCCAAGTATCCTTCCTGAAAGGACAGGAAAGTGCTGAGCCATCTAGCTAAGACTGAATAGAAAGGTCAGCAAGAACATTTTCAGGAGCTCAACTGAAATACTGCAAACAGTTGCATGTGAATATTTCAATTCCATTTACATTCTTGGAGAGGTGGGTTTGCTTTAAAAAAAAAAAAAAAAAAACCCACTTCTAAAATGTTCTCAGTTAGTTAGTATTTTATACTAATTTGGAAGATTTCTTTAATTAAAAATTTCAAGATGATATCAACAAAGTCATATTAAACCAGTCACTAATTTATAGTCTACATCAAAAGGACACTCTAATGTTTAATTCTAAACTCCTAATTCTAGACAGAATAATTATAGTTGCTCTAGCTAATCATGAAATCCCTAAAATAACACAACTGTTAAATAATAAATGTTATATAATCTACAATGTAAATTATAAACTAGATGAACTCCCAGATATAATTTTTTTTTATTTTGAAGAAAACAAAAGCAAAATTTCAAAGGTCTACTTTGATGAGAGCTACTATAAAATTATGCCTGCATATATTAACATGTTTTGAAATTAGTTAATAGGAATTTTGGAGAGCAATGTTCTACATTCAAATTTTAAAAAAAGGGAAGAAAATAGTCTAACCCCAAATTAAAAGTAATAAGCTTAGTTATTACTAATGACTAAGAGGAGTACTTTAGTTAGCTTTTCTAAAAGTCCTTCTGACCAAAAACCTGAGACAAGAATTTAGAGAAGGAAAAGTTTATTTGGGGCTGTTTCAGAGATCTCAGTCTATAGATGTCTGACTTCATTGCTTTAGGTGAAAGGTGAGAGAAAGGCCTAGTGGAGAAAAGCTACTCAGCTCATGGGTTGGGGGTAGGAGTGAGGAAGCAGAGAGAAGGAAGGGAAAAGACCACAGGGAAGATGCATCCTTTTAGAGCATGACCCACCTCCTCCAGCTATGCCCCACCTGCCTAGAGTTACCAACCACCCCGTCAGTCCAATCAGTCTACGATGGACTGATTAGATTAGAGCTCTCATAATCGAATCATTTCATTTCTAAATATTCCTGCATTAAGAGGAGATTTTGGAAGATACCTCATATCCAAACCATAAAAGGAGTGTCATTTTTTTTTTCTTTTATTTCTACCCAAGCTCCTTCCTAATTTATTCCCTCAACTTAAATGTTTAAGACTGTTTCTTCCAGCAAAATGCTCTTACTATAAACAGGCACATTTATTATGTCCTAAACATGCTGTGAGACCAAACATGCTGTTTTCTGCGAATTTCATTATTATAATCAACAGTTTCCATCATGCTGTTTTTTTTTAATATTTATTTATTTGCTTTAGTTGTACACAATTCGTTTATTTGTACGTGGTGCTGAGGATTGAACCCAGGCTGCGCACGTTCTAGGCGAGCGCTCTACCGCTGAGCCACAACCCCAGCCCCCTCATCATGCTGTTTCAAAAACTTCACACCTTGGAAGAGAACAAATGTAAAATAGTCAGAGAAGAGGATACATGTCCAGGACTATGAGACTTGGGCAGCATGGATGATCAGGAAAACAGGGAATGCAGAATATGAAAAATAAGGTAGAAAGTGTCCCTCTGCTAGGCTAGAAGGAAAGAAGGAGAAAGATGAGAAGGACACATGCACAGGTACTGTGATGGGTTATGCTATGATTAAGAAGTATATTTTGCAGGAAAAAGGCAGATGGAGGTGGAAATAAGAGGCTATTCTAGTGGAAAGTACTTACTTGAAGATGAGCCCTATATGCTGGGACAAGGGGTGAGACTCTAGCTAATTGGTGATGTGATTTACAGTATTACCTATTCCAGTGGTGTGAGTTGCTCTCAAACTTGGGACAGTGTGGAAGGAGCAGAGGGGAAGAATCAGAGTAATTAGTATACATGAGAATAATCTGTGAATTTATTATGGACAACTTAGATATTACCTAAATCTGATAATAATTTCATCATTTTAAAAGACATGGACTTGAAAAATCATGGGGTACAAGGTTCTAGTAGAGGGGCTGGGGTTATGGCTCAGTGGTAGAGTACTTGCCTAGCATGTGAGAAGACACTGGGTTTGATTCTTAGCACCGCATATAAGTAAATGAATAAAGATCCATTAACATCTAAAAAATAGTAAAAAAAAAAAAAAAAAAAAAAAAGGTTCTAGTAGATCCAAGTCCACATATACATGACTCCAGACTGTTGCTGAACTTCAAGATTATAGTGATTCCCTCCCATTTGCAATTTTTCAATTCCCTGTGATGCCATTTCTAAAAATGAAGTGAAAAATTACTAAGTTTTAAATTAAGTGACATTCTGAGTAGTGTGATAAAATCTTGTGCTGTCCAGCTCCATCCTGCCAGGATATGAAGCATCCCTCTGTCTAGTGTTTCCACTAGACATATGCCACCCACCTGTTAGTCACTTGGTTAGCTGTCTTGGTGATCAGGTCAACTGTCATAGTATTACAATGCTTATGTTCAAATAACCCTTATCTTACTTAATAATGGCCCCAAAGTGTAAAATTGATGCTGGCAATTCAGATATTCCAAAGAGAAGTCATAAAGTATTCCCCTTAAGTGAAAAGGTGAAAGTTTACCATAGGTATATATGTATAGGAAAAAACACAGCCTCTATAGAGTTTGGTACTAACTATAATTTCAAGCACCCATTGCAGGGATATATCCCCTGAAAATAAAGAACTACTTTAATCACTAGTTTTGTGACAATCTTAAGGGGGAAAAAAAAAGTCTAAAAATTACATTGAGTGGGCTGGGGTTATGGCTCAGTGGTAGAGCGCTCGCCCAGCACTTGCGTGGCCCGGGTTCAATCCTCAGCACCACGTAGAAATGAACGCATTGTGTACAACTGAAGCAAATAAATAGATGTATTAAAAAAAAATTACATTGAGTATAACTAAGTTTAAGTTACTAAAACAAGCAAAATTCCCTAATCTCTGGTCAATTCTATTTCTCCTCAGTCATGAGAAACAATGAACAAATTTAGTTTTTCATCCACTCAGCCTCTTCTTCTAAATGACAAGTGAATAACAATTTTTTTTCTTGCTTTGACCTACTAAAGTGATACCTAAGCAATAAAATAATTAATGAAAGCAGCCTTGTGATTCAATAAGTTTAATCAAATAGAATGTATATACTTGGGCAAAGAATATAGTCAGCAAAGATAATGCAGATTGATTATGTTATATGTGTTATGTTTCAATCTCCTTTTTTTGTCTAGAGCAACCATTTGAGGAATAGGAAAAATGAAACTGTACTTAATACTTTACAGCAAATTACTGCTGCGGCAGACACTGATGATTGGCCCTCTAGTTGTTCCCCATTTCTAACCTTGCTAACAGAATCTGAATTGTCCAGACACTGGAAACACTTGTGCTTCCTGATCACCTCCTGGTATGGTCTGGATCTTAAATTCCGCCCCCCAAAGGCCCATGTAGTAAAGGCTTGGTTCCTAGCCCATGGTGTTACTGGAAGGCGGAGAATCCTTTAGTAAAGGGGGCCTATTGGAAGGAAATTAGGTCACTGGGGGTTTGCCTTTGAAGGGGATATTAGGATCCTGGCTATTTCCTGCCTTTCTCTTCGCTTCCTGGCTGCCATTAGAATAAGCCTCCTCAACCATGTGCTCCTACCATAATGTACCATGCTGCCACAGGCCCAAAAGAAAAAGCCAACAAATCATGGAATGCAACTATAAGGCAAAATAAAGTTTTCCTCCTTATAAATTATTAATCTCAGATATTTTGTTACAGTTATGCAAACATACCTCCCTAATCCCAGGGCTGCATGTGTTGATTAATCTAAGCAGTCCTTAGGGCATGAACCTGGACCAGCAGCATCAATATCACTAAGGAACAAGTTAGGAATGATATGGGTGGGCCCTACTCCAGGAGTACTGAATCAGAAACTCCAAGAATGGGGCCCAAAATCAGTGCTTTAGCAAACTCTCCTGATGATTCTGATGCATTCTAACATTTGAGAACCCCTGATCCAAATGGTCATGAATTCCGCTTCTGTTGCCAATTCTTGGTTTAGGCTGAGTAACTGTGTGACCAATGATGCCTGAGAGAAGTCTCCTGGGAAGCTTCCAGAAGTGCTTTATTGTTCACATAGGAAATTAATCAGAGGAGATACACCTGTCTTTCCTATTTATTGTATGGATATTGTCATGTCTTCATGTGATAGATATTTGCAACTTTGACAGAAGTCTGTGACCAACAGGTGATAAACACAAAGACCAAGCCAATAAGCCAGGGATGGCAGAGAGGAAAGTTTGAAAGTCTTTTCCTGGTGACCTTGGTGGGCTGCTGAATTAACTCTAAAAATACAGAGTCTCCAAGTTCCTTGTTAAATAATATATTTTTTAATTATCCAGATTTATTTATTTTTATTTTTTACAGTGCTGGCTATTGAACTCAGGGCTTCACCCACGCTTAAGCAAGCCGTCTACCACTGAACTACACACAAATAATATATTCTTTAAGCCCCATGTGTATAAGCTATCTTCAGCTAGCCTTTTGTTATTTTGCAATCCTGACCATATCTTTGTTTGTTTTGTTTCTAGTTAAGGTAATCAAAATAGTATAAATAAAATAATCATATTTTTGTAATATTATATGATATTATACATATTATGTATAACTATTAAAATATTCAGTTATACTGTATTCTATATTTTAATTGGAAGCATTTTGAAAAGAATCTGTAACTTAATTAACTGAAAGTACAAAGAACTTTTAGAATTAGGTTAATGAAATTATATTTTGGTTTTGGTGGAACAAATCAGCTGTGGGACCTTTTGCCAAATACTGACACATTTAGTCCTCGGTTTTCTAATCTGTAGAAGAAAAGGGTTAGATTAAATCACTGATATGACCCTATCTGATCTAAAGAATTACACTTTTATGTGTGTATGGTGCTGGGAAAATCGAACCCAAGGCCTTCTCACATATGCTAGGCAAGCATTCTACCAACCAGGCTACATTAAGAGTTTTAATTAAAAAAAAAAAAAATTATTTATTTGCATTTAGTTGTATACAATGAGTTTATTTTTACTTGGTGCTGAGGATCGAACCCGGGCCGCATACGTGCTGGGCAAGTGCTCTACCGCTGAGCCACAACCCCAGCCCCAAGAGTTTTAATCTTTTAAGAGCTTTCTGACAAGGCCTGTGTCAAAAGTTCATCTTTTTATATTTTTTGCAGTGCTAGAGATTGAACCCAGGGCTTTGCACATGCTAAGCAGGTGCTCTACCACCGAGGTGTATCCTCAGCTCCCAAAGTGCATCTTCAATGAGTTCTATCAATAAGGAATTTTAATGTGATGATAATTCTTACTACTATGCAACTGGCTTATTAATTGCTATGCAACTGACTACCAACAAATATTTCTAGAAAAGGGTGACACATTAGTGGCACCCACCTAAAAGACTAAAAGCTCAGTGCTCAGTAGTTTTTCGTGCCAACTCCCAACTGTTTACACTAAGAGAAGAATAGCCTTTTCTGCAGAAACACTTTAAATCCAAGGCCTCAGATTCACTTGCTGAGTTAACTTCCTCCTCATGCAAAAGTCAAAAACTACAAAATGCAAAACAACTCATTGGAATTTCTACCATTCACTGGAACATCAGTCAAATTAAGAAGAAAAGGAAGAAGTGGGCTAAGTGGAAATAGCGAATCTCTAAATTGTAAAGTTGAGTTAAAAAACAATCAGCCTCAGAACTGAAGTGATTTATAATGGTTTTTGGAAAGGCAAGGTCCTCTCACACTCTCCCTACGACTAGTACTAAAGGAATATAAAAGTCCACATCAGAGCCGGGTACAGCTGTAATCCCAGCGCTTGGGAGGCTAAGGCAGGAGGATCGCAAGTTCAAAGCCAGCCTCAGCAATGACAATGCACTTAGCGACTCAGAGAGAACCTGTCTCTATTAAAACACAAAAAAAGGGCTGGGGATGTGGCCCAGTGGTCAAATGCCCCTGAGTTCAATCCCTGGTACCAAAAAAAGAAAAGAAAAGAAAAAGTCCACATGAGATGAATTAACAGCACAGAGTAATTTTAATATACTATATTTCAGGGCCTCTTAAAGAATTGGTTGTCAGAAAGCTTTACAATGGAAAGACAAGACTTTCTTCTAATCAGAGGGCATCTCCTAAAATGAAAATGCTACTGCATTATTACTAAACAAGGACTACCAACCCCTAATAGCTCCTGTGCCAACACAGCTATAAAACACCGATAAGTAAATGTCAAAACAATATAGAGGGGCTGGGGTTGTGGCTCAGTGGTAGAGTGCTTGTCTAGCATGTGCGAAGCACTGGGTTCAATCCTCAGCACCACATAAAAATAAATAAATAATATAAAGTTATAAAAAAATTTATATATATACACACATATATATATATTTTTTTAAAAAATATACATATATAGGGCTGGGCGTGGGGGCACACACCTATAATCTCAGTGGCTTGGGAGGCTAAAGCAGGAGAATCAGGAGTTCAAAGCCAGCCTCAGCAACTTAGTGAGGCCCTAAGCAACTCAGTGAGATCTTGTCTTTAAATAAACTACAAAAAAGGTTGGGGATGTGGTTCAGTGGTTAAGTGCCCCTCAGTTCAATCTCTGGTACCAAATACACACACACACACACACACACACACACACACACACACACACACACAGGCTTTTTTCTTTTTCTTTTTTTTAATATTTGTTTATTTGCTTTAGTTGTACACAATGCGTTTATTTTTACGTGGTGCTGAGGATCGAACCCGGGTTGCCCATGTGCTAGGTGATCACTCTACCACTGAGCCACAATCCCAGCCCCAGGCTTTTTTCTTAAAGCCAGAAATACCAATGCAGATAAAAGCCTGTTCCCTCCAGCCTCCCCGACCTAAAATCCTTTTATAATAAGTGTGCAAGATAACCATGCCCATTAATGGTTACACAACTTTGTTTTCTCTATTTAATATAATACTATAATTATATGCCCAAGGTACAAAACTTGGATACAACAAAGTTCGCAAAGCAAAGTTATTTATTCATACCAAGTTCCTTTTCAGAAAAGGATGTTATGGTATTATGGAACTATTATGGAAAACTCAAATTAATGGGTAGGAAAGAAGTAGCATAGATATACAATATTTTTTACCCTTGTTCTCCTGCATAGCTTCTAGATTTTAAGATATCTTTTGTTTTAAAGGCCAGCTTAAAGAAGATTGAGATAACTGGTGTAAGGAAGAGAAACCTAGAAAAATAACTGCCACTTGATGACAGAACAAAAGCACAAACAGACCAACGACAGCTCAATAGTACAGGTGTTCTGTACACTATGATGCAGACCACACAAGGTCAAGTTCTTTAGCTATAGAGTGACTGGCAAAAGAAGGAAAACAGCAATGTAACTTTTGAAATTTATCCTAAGAAAAAAAATTAGGGAAGCACACAAAGATTTAACTTAAGAATATTCACTGCAGAACTTTTTGTGTGTGTGTGGTGCTGGGGATTGAACCCAAGGCCCTATGCATGTGAGGCAAGCACTCTACCAACTGAGCTATATCCCCAGCCCCACTGCAGAACTTTTTAGAAGAAAAGCATTGGTCAAACACATCATGCCACTGCTATTCAGGGACATATTGTTACAGTAATAAAAAATAATGAAGAATTAAGTATTTAAAGACAGGCTAAGATGTCACTATATGCTGGTAAGTGCAAATTCAGCCTACTAAGCAATATGAATTATAAGATACCATTTTAAAAATGTATATATACATACACACACATAAATGCATAGACAGAACTCTAGAAATACATAGAGCCAATTATGACAATTTATAAGTGCTTTTACATTTTCTGTTTTTGTTTAGCTACAGTTCTTAATTTTGCTTTTCTATGATAAACATATCAAAATTTTTTTTTTTTTTTTTTTTTTGGGTGGTTCTGGGATTGAACCCAGGGCTTTGTGCATGCGAGGCAAGCACTCTACAAACTGAGCTATATCCCCAGTCCTAACATATCAGTTTTATACTAGGAAAAAAAGAGTACTAAAATATTTAATGTGGAAGCCGGGCGCGGTGGCGCACGCCTGTAATCCCAGCACTTTGGGAGGCTGAGGCAGGAGAATCGCGAGTTCAAAGCCAGCCTCAGCAATGGCGAGGCACTTAGCAACTCAGTGAGACCCTGTCTCTAATAAAAACACAAAAAAGGGCTGGGGATGTGGCCCAGTGGTCAAGTGCCCCTGAGTTCAATCCCCAGTACCACAAAAAAAAAAAAAAAAAAAAATTTAATGTGCAAATACACAGATACACAGAATTCTTTATAGTTAGGGAAATCTGCTATAGAAGCCTTTACTGTAAATGGAAAAGAAAGGTATGTTTTAATAGGCAATTTGGAGAACATAAAAAAGACTTTGAAATATAGAACTGTTGTTCATAATAGTACTAGAACTAATGGAGTTTTACCAATAGAAAAATCTGCACAAGCTGGACATGGTGGTGCACGCCTGTAATCCCAGCACTTGGGAAGCTGAGGCAGGAGGATCACGAGTTCAAAGCCAGCCTCAGCAATGGTGAGGCACCTAGCAACTCAGTGAGACCCTGTCTCTAATAAAATACAAAAAAGGGGGGGCTGGGGATGTGGCCCAGTGGTCGAGTGCCCCTGAGTTCAATCCCTGGTACTGAAAAAAAAAAAAAAAAAAAATCTGCACAAGTACTGAAATAACTGACACTGAGGGAACGAGATGCTTACGGTTGAGTGAAGTCACGAGTGATGAAATCAGAACTCTTGAAAAGTAGAAAGATGTCACTGAGGGTTTTACACTTCAGAGAACTATTCATTGCTATCCAGTATGCATCCTAAATAATAAAACACATGTGATTTAGTCCATATTCCATGTTACTTGCTCTAGTAAAAAAGTCTAGTAAACCTTAGCAATACTGTCAAATGCCAAAGCGAACTTCTTTGCAAGGAAGAGCATGACCATTACAGGACAGATCCTTAAGTTACAATCATTGAGCTGGTCTGGTCCCCACATTTCCTCTTGGGGCCCAGGCACTTTCCAATGTCTTTCTTGAGGATGGAAGAAGGGGGAAATGAAATGTCAGAAGCACACTTCAGCTAAAAGAGTAATACGGTAAAGAAACAGCCTGACCAGCTACTCTCCAAGAATAAAAGAGATCACTTCCCTTCTCCCTATCTTGAGAGTAACAGTCAAACATCAGAACTTAAAGTAATTAAGACCCACGTCCATCAAATCTAGGAGGGAAGGAAGGAAGACATTTGGAATCATTACTACTTTAAATAGTAAATGTCTGAAACTCGTCAAAAAAAGGAAGAACAGCAGGCACACAGCTTAGTGGAACATTTCTAAAAAGTAATATTATAATTGAGTAATTTAAAAAACACACCTCTCTTATAGATACATCAGAAGTAGGAGCACTATATACTTTTGAGAAAACAAATGATCACAAAAAACTAAAAAAGCTATTCTACATGGAAGAAAACACTCATGTGTAGAAGAAACTCAATAAACAACAAATACATTAAACGAATACAACCACAAATAATCTTCTCATCTTAAGTGGAAAGTCCAAATTCAGTTTAGTGGGAAAAAATGATTAAAATTATTGCTTGTACAAATGAAAAGTTGACTGTGAGAACTACAAATGAGTTCAATAATGTTGTATATTATAATATACAATAATGTAATTTATTTACAATAATCTATTTACACAATAAATAACATTTTTTTGGTGGGGGAAGTTACTAGGGATTGAACCCAGAGGGGCTTTCCCACTGAGTCACATCCCCAGACCTTTTTATTTTTTATTTGAGACAGGGCCTCACTAAGTTGCTAAGACGGGCTTTGCACTTGCAGTCCTCCTGGTTCAGCCTCCCAAGCTTCTGGGATTACAGGCATGTGCCACTGACCCAGTCAATAAATAACTTCTTTAAAATTTCTCCCAATGAAAAAGATGATGAACTTCTGAAAAAATTGTACATTGAACACACATTTAACTTCACTGAAACAAGTATGTACACAGCAAATTGTGCAGCTGAATGAACAAGGCAATAATCAACTCCAGGGAAGATAAAATATTGAACAAGAAAACATAAGTAATCATACTATAGTATATACCAGACATGTACATGTTTTTTGCATAATCATAGTAAATGGAAACACTGAATGCTGATCTAACCAAAATCAGATATAACTGTAAGGAGCATAATAGAACAGGAAGTAAAGAGGACAGTAGATGAAAGAGCTGAGTCTTCCAAGTAGGAAGCCAATAATAAATATCTAAAGCCGGGCGCGGTGGCGCACGCCTGTAATCCCAGCACTTTGGGAGGCTGAGGCAGGAGGATCGCGAGTTCAAAGCCAGCCTCAGCAATGGCGAGGCACTTAGTAACTCAGTGAGACCCTGTCTCTAATAAAATACAAAAAAGGGCTGGGGATGTGGCCCAGTGGTCGAGTGCCCCTGAGTTCAATCCCCGGTACCAAAAAAAAAATAAAATAAAATCTAAAAATGAAAAGTAAGGAAGGAGAGGTAAGTAACAAATGTACGAAAATATTTGAAAGTAGTTGCTCTGAGGAAGAGGAAATGAAGTAAAACAGATGTAGGACCTTATGATTTTTGTGGCAAGCTTCTGTATCTACTTGAAAATCTTAAACTATGTACACATATAAAAATTATAAAAGTAAAAATAAAAATTAGATTAAGTGGGCTGGGGTTGTGGCTCAGTGGTAGAGCACTTGCCTCAAATGTGTGAGGCACTGGGTTTGATCATTAGCACCACTTAAAAATAAAGATATTGAATCCACCTACAACTAAAATTTTTTTGAAAAAATTAGATTAAGTACAAGTTACTCATTTTATAATAAAAAAGAAAGATACATGAGATGACTGTTGAAAATGCAAGTAGTCTTTAATTTCTTTGTTTTGTGGTGCTAGGGATTGAACCCAGGGCCTAGTGCATATGAAGGAAGCACTCTACCAACTGAGCTATATTGCCAGCCCAGTCTTTTTTTTTTTTTTTTTTTAATATTTATTTATTTTAGTTGTACACAATGCCTTTTATTTTTTATGTGGTGCTGAGGGTTGAACCCGGGTCGCACACGTGCTAGGCGAGCAGTCTACCGCTGAGCCACAATCCCAGCCCCCCAGTCTTTAATTTCTCAAATAAGCTTTACAGACATGAAATTATTTTCTAATGAATTTTAAAAATTAGAGTATTTTTCCACAGGTCTTAACTTCTACAAAAATATTTTTAATAGGGTGTTAACATAAGAAAATACCAGTTGATTTCTTAAACCACTCCATTTCTACATCTTGTAGCATTTTGATTTACAATGAACAAAACTTTCTCTATTAAACAGCTGAAGTTTTAAAAAGGGCAAAAAATAAACTTCCTCAGAATTCTAGAATAAGCAGCAACTTAAGAGACCAAAACTGTCTTTTGGCAAAATATGTAGTATTTTACAAACCCAGTAACAGAGAAAAAATAATAAATACATTCCACACTATTTTCCCTAAAGTTAGGAATACAATTAGTCTCTCTTTGAGGATATAAAATGAAATGAATATCATAGCAAAGACTATTCAAGCAATAAGAGATTTACTTATAGGTTCCTACCCTTGGGGCACTCCAGTTAAGCTTAGGAAAGACACTGCCACCTAGAGAATTGATAGCTTCCTGGACTTTAGTGGCAAACTCAGGAAATTCTGGTGCCTACAGAGAAAAAGAAGAAAGCATTGAGGCAAGTCAATATCATTACAATGAACACGGAAAATATGATCAAAATCTCAAGGGTATACTTTAGGGCTTAAAAACAGAATGCAGAATACAAACTACCATCCAAATTTCAGAACAAGAAAATAAAATCAGTTATCAAATAATATTTACCAGAAATAGAAATAAAAATAACAAACTGCTCAAATGGCACTTTCCAAAACAATCAACCCCCCCCCCCCCAAAAAAACCCCACAAATCTAAAAAGACAAACTAGGCAACTGAAATTTAAGAAGAATGTTTTTTTTCTGTATACCTACATAAAACAGCATTTATTAAATGAAGTGACAGGAATGTCACTAGTATAACTCTTCAGTTCTCAGAAATAACACCCCATACGTAAAGGGCCAGATGCTTTTCCATCTGTAAAAGGTCTTTGGACATACCTCCAAAAGGCTTTATAAGAATGAAACATAAATGATGTGGTAAAATGTATTCAAACACTGCTATTTCCAGACAAGTTTTAATATAAGCAAAACCCCAAAAGTCAGACACTGGTCAAATTAAAATGTTCTTTACTTTCTGATTGATTCAAAAACTGCATATTTTATATACACAAGTGATCAAAACATTATGTGCATTCATTTCAACCAGGAAGTTGAAATGCTGTTGTTGAACAGGAATTTAAACTTGACTGCCAGTGTATCCTGCCTCAAGCTTTCTCTCATTATCACAAGAGCTCATGGATACAAACTAGATAAAAGGAACATTAAAAGAGGTGCCACTGGAGCTTTCAGGAGGGACAGAACACCAAAAAAATTAACATAAATTCTCCACATAATCATTTAATTGCATTTATCCCTACACAGGGGGTTGCTGCCCCCTATTGGGCATCAGTAAGTTCTGGGGGAAAAATCCAGTAATTAACTTTCATATGGAAAAAGTTAGACTAGGTCTAGAACTAACTACATACTCTAAAACTAAATGAACTAGTTCATGTGGATACCCAAGACTGGCCTAGCTATGAGAGAAAAGAAACTGATAGATAAAACTCTGGAAACAGACCAAAGAAATAATTTTATTTTAATGGTAATATTTCTTCAAATGAGAAACGTTTTGGTTTTTGTTGTTTAATGCACATGCTAGGCTAGCACTTTACCACTAAGCTATACCCCTAGCCCTAGAAAGAATTTTAAGCAAAAGTCTAATGAGACGAGAAAGCTTAAGGCCCAATTAAGCTATCTGACCTCTAGACTGTTAACAACAATATCTTTTAATTACTTGATAGGCTGTCTCCATATCTAGTTTACATTAGACGACTTCTTTAGCTTAGATATATGAAATTAAAGTATTATAGAGACTTTTAAAGTGAATAAGTGAATTAAGAGTCCTTTATTTTCCACTTAATGCTCCCCATCAAAAGGAATTATGGTTTATGTCAAGCCAATAATTTGAAACTGCTAATTTGGCTCTCCTACATCTTTACTAATAAAAATCAATTATCCAAGATCTGCATTAGCAATGTTTCCTATAAGTGGAATAGTTACACAAATTTTACAACATGAAGACATTCAACTTTCAAAGACAAAATAATTCAATTTTCCTATGTCATGAAACTTAACATCTAAGGATTGCTTTATATTTACGTATTGCATTTTAAAGGATGTGATCATTTCCCTGAAATCCTCAAAATTATTAAACTTAAGGAAATTCTATCATAAGGATTCTAAACAAATATAAATTATAAAAAGCATATGTATAACAGACCCTTCTGGATCATCAGATTCTAGCTATGTCCATAAGCTATTTTACAACTTGATAATAGGTAACTAATAATAATGTTAGCTTATTCTTATGTTTATGCAATTCCTATTTTGTCTGGAAGAAATTCAATTGTCTTCTTTCCCACTCTGGAGGGAGGCAAAACCAGTTTTGCCTCATTTACATGTTCATTTGGGTATTCTTAATCTATAAATATGTCTTTGAGTTCTCTTTTAAAATAGTGTTAACATCTGTCTGGCTCCCTCATAAGTTAAACAAAATCTTTAAAATGTGTTAAAGTGTTTTATATCTGTATTAAAATCATGATTTCACTTTTCTGAAAATCATCTTAAAAAAGACTTAACAGGATTTTTTTTAAACGCACAGCTCATTGGTCTTTTTTTTTGGGGGGGGGGGTGGGGAGGGATGAGGGGAGGGTACTAGGGATTGAATCCAGGCCTTAAGCACACTAGGCAAGTGCTTTTTGAGCTATATTGCTAGCCTGCAATTAGCCAATTTCAAACATGCAATTTCAGACATGTTAGTTGCCTGGGGAAAATTCCCACTGAAGTGGGATAAACTCCACACTCTTCATCTGATATCCCTGGACTTTCTAAAATCTGTATTCCTCCTAATCCTTCCCTATCTTCCCATAGGCAACTATCATTAGAAAATTGGTGTGAATTCTTCCATATTCATAATTTTATACTTACCACATATATACTTATCTATAAAATGTGACATTTAAAATTTGTACATATGTTATCCTTCACTATGTACACTTTTAGAAACTTAATATTTTTGGTGCATTGGGATTGAACCCAGGATGCACTCTACCAACTTACTTTTTTATATTCACTATTGTGGTTGTTTGGGTTTTTTTTTTTTTTTTTTTTTTTTTTGGTACCGGGGCTTGAACTCAGGGGCACTCGAAATTTATAAAAAGTCTTTCTTGGGGCTGGGAGTATAGTTCAGTGGTAGAGCACTTGCCTGGCATGTGTGGGGCACTGGATTTGATTCTCAGCACCACATATAAATAAAGGTTCATCAACACCTAAAATGTATATATATATATATTTTTAAACATTTATTTATTTACTTTAGTTGTACACAATGCAATGCATTTATGTTTTTACGTGGTGCTGAGGATTGAACCTGGGCCGAGCACGTGCGAGGCGAGCGCTCTGCCGCTGAGCCACAACCCCAGCCCTGTATATATATTTTTAAAAGACTTTCTTTTCTAGCCAGGCGCGGTGGCACACGCCTGTAATCCCAGCACTTGGGAGGCTGAGGCAGGAGGATCGCAAGTTCAAAGCCAGCCTCAGCAATGGCAAGGCACTTAGCAACTCAGTGAGACCCTGCCTCTAATAAAATACAAAAAAAGGGCTGGGGATGTTGGCCAGAGGTCAAGTGCCCCTGAGTTCAATCCCTGGTACCAAAAAAAAAAAAAGAAGACTTTCTTTTCTATCTCAAGGTAGAAAGTTTCATTTTTCTATTTTTAGAAATACATTTTTGGGGGCTAGGGATATACAGTGGCAAAGCCCCTATTTAACATATTTGAGGTCCTGGGTTCAACCCCTATCACCAAAAATAAATAAATATACCTTATTTATTTATTTTTTTGCTTTTCTTAATCTTTAAAAAATACTTTTTAAAGATATTTTCAGCCAGGCGCTGTGGCACACGCCTGTAATCCCAGTGGCTCAGGAGGCTCAGGCAGGAGGATCACGAGTTCAAAAGCCAGCCTCAGCAAAAGCAAGGCTCTAAGCAACTTGGTAAGACCCTGTCTCTAAATTAAATAAAATACAAAATAGGGCTGGGGATATGGCTCAGTGGTTGAGTGCCCCTAAGTTCAATCCCTGGTAACAAAAAACAAAACAAAAAAATTCTTTCATAAAAAGTATTTGTAGTTGAATTTCATAGCAGCATTTAAAACAAAAAAAATTCTTTCATAAAAAGTATTTGTAGTTGAATTTCATAGCAGCATTTTTTTTTTTTTTTTTTGTGGTACCAGGGATTGAACTCAGGGGCACTTGTCCTCTGGGTCACATCCCCAGCCCTTTTTTGTATTTTATTTAGAGACAGGGTCTCACTGAGTTGCTAAGTGCCTCGCCATTGCTGAGGCTGGCTTTGAACTCGCGATCCTCCTGCCTCAGCCTCCCAAAGTGCTGGGATTACAGGCATGCGCCACCGCGCCCGGCTCATAGCAGCATTTTTATCCAAAAAGACTATATAATATGCTTGATCAAGTTCTACTATTTTATATAAAACATGGGTTGAACTCACATACTTCACTCACTTGAAATAAATTATAATTATTTATGGCATTTAAATATACTTGAATAAATAAATATAGATTTTTCACTTTAATGCCCAGTAATATGGGAAGCTCAGTGTACGCTTGGCTTAACTCCTTCTTTTGGAGTGAAACAGAAACAAGTCAGAGCACCAAATAATGCACTTTAAGTATTTCCTTGTAATCAAAGGGGAAAAGAGGCCAAGCCATGTTTGCTTGTTCAAAAATGATTCAAATTATTTTTCAGAATAATAAATAATAGCCCACAGACAACAAGGTATTTGAAGTGGTAAGTACATGGGAATTTGGAGAGTTGTGCACTTCAGCCTTGGGGTAACTCTTAGGTGACAGTATGAGACTGTGTCCCCATGTTGGTGCTGCTTGGCTCTTACCGTAAGCGTGGCTGTGTTCTCATCATCTGACCACTGCATGGACAAAACAACAGAAAAACAAACAACATTAAGTTTAAATACTATAACAGGATCCCACAGGCAATACTCCATCTAAAAACAATACATAAATAGAAGACATCTTTCCCTGAACACAAAGTATACGTAAAAATGGACATCAAAAGTAAGATTTTCATGTAATTTCTCACTTTATCAAATGTAAGAGAAGACCTAAACATCAAAACCACTTTAGGGACCATTTAAATTAAAATAGTCTACAGAACAGATTATTTTATTTTCTACCAACCTGTATTTCTTCTGCTTCATTGTCACTGTCTGGCTGAGAGCGAGTTGGTGGATCTTCCCTAAAAAACACAGAAAGAAAAAATTATGCAAAGAAGAGCCTCTGCTACCAAGTAGCCATATTCTCAAGTATGTTAAGTTTATTTAAAATAAAACAATAGATAGCCTTTGAAGTACAGAACAAATATAAGGAAAAGTTCACTTATTAAGTCAAAAGCTAATAAAAAACAATATGTAATTATAAAAGTGTACTACCAATAAGAGATGACAAAATAAAGCCTTCCTGCCTTCCTCTCAGAATCACCAAAAGTAAGGGAAATTTTTAAAACTCCATGTCTGATAATACTGTAAGAAATCATCTAGGACTCTGTACCCCAATATATGAGATGGTGCTGCCAAAGACAGGGAAGACAAAGGAAGAAAACATGTGAAGAGCTGTCCACATTACTGATAGACACCCCTGGAGGCAAAACCAACATCCTTCCTATGTGCAGTGAAAACTGAGCATGTGGGCTGGTGTCAAGATTGGACCGCTGGATCAAGATTGGACCACTGAAAAAGGTAAGAAAGAGAAAGAAATACTCAGGCACACTACCTGTGAAGAAGCCAGTAAGCAAAGCAGGGTAAAATGCCATTCAGTAGCCAGTCTTCACTGTCTATGGGGAAGCAGAGGCTGAAAGAACTCAGAGGTGAATCTTGTACAAAACCATGTAAGGAGGAATAGGACATACCCAACCTTCCTTACCTTGAACACCCGGGCCACTAATCCTCTTCAGCCCTTTTAGTAATCACTTTTTCTCCAGGGAAAATAAACTAAAGAGTGAAAGGGTTCAGACACACAATGGCCCAAATGATCCTTAGCACCACATAAAAATAAATAAATAAAATAAAGGTATTGTGTCCAACTACAACTAAAAAATAAATATTTTTTTAAAAATTCAAAGGAATTAAACAAACAGACTTAACACCTAATAACAGCAGTTTCAGATAAAAGACCAGGAAAATAAGAGGAAATTGTCAAAGACAAAATATTTTTTAATGTCCCCAAAATGGAAAACATGTCTCTAGAATTAAAGAGTCTACTAGGTTCATAGCACAATGAAGGAAAAGAAAAAAACATCTCAAATGTACAAAAATAGTAGTTTCTCTGTGTCGTCCTCACCACTCTGAAACTCTGCAGCAGCCTCTTGACCCTGGTGAGAAAAGCAACTTCTTATGAAGTCTTGTATGTACCCCTTTGCAGGGTGACTTTGCTATTCTTCCCATCAATAAATAAAATTAATTTATTTATTTATTGACAAATAAATAATTTAGACTGGCTTCAAGACTCATTCTGACCAACAGAGTGTAATACAAATGACACCATTTGACTCTGAACTGAGGTCTCAAGAGTCCTTGGAGCTACACTCTTACCTTTGGAAATGCTGCCACAGCTAAAGAAGCTAAGGCCAGCATTTCTGAGAATGAGGGCCCACAGGGATAAAGAAACCCAGCTGACTGTCCGCATCACCTGCCACACATATGAGGAAAGTCATCATAAGACTGTCCAGCTCAGGCTAGAGGCCAAATGACCAGTCATTGTGAAGACCTGCTCAGTGTCAATAACTATGGAGAATCTGAGATTTTGCCCTACTTGAAAACTAACAAGTTAGCCTCTCACAGTTTCATGGACACTGGCAGAAGACACAAGACTCCTGAGTCAGAAACAAATAATTCTATCACTCACATCACAGCAAGAAGCTCTTTGCATGGGTTCTTTCTTACCCCTCAAGTCTCATAGAGTAATACAGAGTGATCCATGGTTGTCTTGTGTTACAACCAGGGAACCTTAAACTTAGGAAATATCATCTTTCATAATGTCAAAAAAGCCTTAGAAAAAAATCTTAGATCCAAGGAAAGACATTACTTATATTGTCAGTAAACAAACTTGCTTTTTACTCTACAGGGAGAGGCTATATCTTTGAGACTGGGTGCACCAATCTAGAAAAGATGGTTAAGAACAAAAGCTGGTGGTGCCTGTGCTTGCAAGCTGTGCAGAAACATGATAGAACAGGTAAAGTGTCTCCTAACCCCACTGGGAAATCACTGACAAACAAAATGGTTACTGTTTTAAGCCACAATAAACAAGCGACTCAGATGATTATCATGAAATATAAAATATGGAAGAGAAAATCCAAAGAATATTCATTAAAAAAAAGAAGAAGAAGAAAAAAGAAAAGAAGGTACATACATCAGAATGATTTGGGACCTCAGAGCAAACTGGAGGATAGTGAAGCCAGAATTAGACAGGCATCAGTACAGATAGACAAATCAGAGTAAGGTTAGATCAAGGAAGCCAATTTTGAGTGAGTCCCAGGAGGTTAGAGACTGTCCCCAGAGGAATTGAAATGTTAACTCCTTCAGAGGCCCTTCCTCCACCCTTATCAAGAACCTGCCCCAGCTCCAACCTGTTGCTAAGGTAACCTGTTCCAAGAACTGCCCCTCCCTACAGGGAACTATAAAGTTGTTAATTAATGTGCCCTGGGCTGCTCCAACAAGCCCTTCCCCCATCCATCTGCTTCTCACCTTTTGGGCATCCCACTGAGCATTCCTGGGCCTAGTCACACAAGCAGGAAGGAGAAAGATAAGGGGAAGAGGGCAGGAGAACAAAGGAAGCCATATAAAAGGAAGAACAAAGGAAGAACATATTAAATGGCAGAACTGCCTTGCTTCTTGGGATAACAGGATACCAGCTATGGCCCCCTTTTCCCTCCCAGGAAAAGTCTATGTTACCCATTTTAAATAAACCTTGCTTTATATGCTTGCCTCGGCGTGCTTCTCTAATGTTCAAACTTCAACATTTGAGGGAGCAGAACTGTTACCGGCAACAGGTGGTATCAATAGTGAGTGGGCTATGCTTTCAAAATCAGAGGGTGATTTTTTGCCTAGAATCCCATATTAAGCAAAAAACCCTAAGCACCAAAATCAATAGTATAAGAGTAGAATAAAATTTTCTTCAGACATGCAACAGCTCAAAAGCTGTTCCTCCTACGCATTCTAGAGCATGTACTTCCATAACATGAATAAACTAAGATAAACAAAAATATGGCATCAGAAGAAAAATCCAGAAAATCCAACTCTTAAGAGAAATTCCAAGCTGACAGCTGTATACCAGACCTGAGGAACTATCAGCTCCACCTAGACCAGAAAGATGGGTGACAGCTACAGTGAGATCTCCAGGAAAGGAAAAACAGAACTGCCAGGTTTAGAACTGTCCTTGAGGATTTAGAAAAATAGCTAATGGGCGGTTTTTGTTAACTAGAACATTTGTAAAATATCAGTGATAGACACACAGAAAATAAAGCAAAATTTAAAAACACGATTATTAGTTTCAGGGAAAACAGTTATTTTTTAAAAGAAAAGGTAATTATAATACATAATGTAGCTTAGTAGTCAACAGTAATGACTGTAAACACTGACTACTGATTTAACTGAGAGTTGTGAGGGAGATGAAAAGGGTGGAAGAGAGCTAAATCTCCAAAGATGATCACAGAGAATAAAGAAACAATACTGAAGTTGGAGATAAGATATATAAAGATATATAAAGTGACAAAGAATGAGTCCATTCACATTTGTTCAGGCTACACCATGTATCTTCCAAGTGGATGTTGGATTCTAGGCAGAGAGGCTGCACCTCCCAGGCAGAAGGCCACACCTCCCCAGGTGCCTTGTGAAAAACTACAGCTCCCAGGATCCTCAGCGTGACCAAAAACCTGACCAGCAAGTCCCTTGTCCACTACCACTACCTCCCCCCATGACCTCTGCTGGCCTATAGGACAAGGACTCACTCCAAGGGGGTTTTATGGCCCCTACTCTATTTAAGCCAGCCCCAGACTGAACTCTGCCTTGTTCCTGCCGCCTTTTGTTCCTGCTCTCCGTTCCTGCCTGTCCCTATTCCCCTCCATCCCTTCCCTACCCCCCCCTTCCCTTCCCTTCCTTTCCCTACCCTTGCCCATGTGGCACCCCAATAAACCCTTTTATTTCACTAACACGGTGTTCCCAGCTAAGTTAACTATGTTTCAGCAGTTTTCTAACAGGAAGCAATCTTTAGAAACGCACACTCTGGTTTGTCAATCAATCTGTTGCAATTTTGGCTAATGTGGGTCAGTCCCCCCAAATTTTAATCAACTCTTCATAATCCTAAAGAGTTCAGTTTCCATATCTACAAGCTAAAAACCTGATTCTACACTGTAGTGATAATATTAACACATGGTCAATTTGTGAACCCCTACCCAAGGAGCTTTGCCTTTCTTTCTTAGATCTCTCATTAAATGCCACATCACATTGTTCAATACAACATTAACATGGTTTACTTAATCTTATATAACTTTTAAAAGGTACCCAACAAACTTGAAAATGTGCTTCATTGCTCTAAAAATCACTAATTCTTTTAGTGCAACAGAATACATTTTAAAATATATTTGTAATCAGTATATTCATATTTCTTCAGAGAACTTATTGCAATGACACTATAGAAGGTACAACCCAAAATTTCTTCAGGGTACATGATGGCAACATTTTCAAATTGCAAGTTTATTAGGCATGGCTTTCTAAGGCAACCCTCTAAATACTGAATTGGTAAAAATATGATGCTAGTAAATACTAAATAGAATTCTGTATTTTCTCTATTACATCTTACACAGAGCTGGTTTGTAAGAACACTAGCTCTGGGTCACAAAGATAGTTTAAAACCTCAGTTATGTTGTTTTTTGTTAAATGCTCCCTCCCAGTTCCAGCTACATGACCCTCTCCTAGTCAAGAGCCTATATTAATGTTGTTCCCTCAGCCAGGAAAAGTCTTTCCTCCCACCTTCAACTGACTTCCTTCTCCCAACCTCCACATCTCAGAAGTTCAAAAGTTACTTCTTTAAGACACTTCTTGACCCTCCCCACAATACTTAGCCTTCCCACCAACTTAATGTCAGGACCTGCCCCATCTCCTTCAAAGCATTTATCCCAATTTTCACACATACATTTACTTGTGTATTTGTTTAATATTTGTACCTAGTAAGATTAATGACAATGAGGGCAGTGAGTATTTCTTAAAAACAAAATATACTGAGCACTGGGCTGAACATTTTACACATTACTGTTTTTTTATCCTTACAACACCCCAATGAACTAAGTTCTACACTATCATTTGCCCCATTTACAGACAAGAACCTAAGATACAGTGAACTACAAAATAGCAGAGAGATGATCTAACCCTAGTCAACTTGACTAAAGTGTTGGATTCCAGGCAGAAGGCTGCGCCTCCAGGCAGAAGGCCACACCTCACCAGGTGCTTTGTGAAAAACTACAGTTCCCAAGATCCTCAGCAAAAACTGACCAGCAGGTGCCCTGGCCACTACCTCCTGACCTCTGGTAGCCTATAAGGCAAGGACTCACTCCAGGGGGGGCTCTCTGACCCCCCACTCTATTTAAGCCACCCCCGGACTGAAAGCTCTCTCTGTTCGCGCTTGCCCCTGTTCCCGTCCGTTCCCCATTTTCTCTTTTTCTCCCCCTTCCATGCGTGGCCCCTAATAAACTTCCCTTTTATTAAAATGGCATTCCCTCCGTAAGAAACTTTGCCTAAATTCTAACATAAAGAGTTAGCACTATGCCATTTTGACTCCCACAAATTATGAAGCTGTCAATTCCAACAGGACAGGTTCCATATGTGATCTGTGCATTAGTGTACAGCATGGCACAGCCCTGTGTACGTGGAACACTGTTAACAGTATTTAACATCCTGCTTTCCTATGCCAGCAGCTCATGCAAACATCTGGCCAATGAAAGTCAATACAGGAGCTCTTTGATAGTTTATAGTACTGAAACTTATGAAGTATCTTCTAATATTAGGAGTCATTTTATTTATACTGCAGTCTCATTTACATAAGCTTACTAAATATGCAATATTTGGGAATAATAAAATGTCTATAAATACCGCAAAGTTGAGACTTGTCCATTTTTTTCTACCATTTCCTTTTCCTCCAATTATTCCAAGTTAATGATATTAACAATTTTCAGGTTATTAAAGGGCTAAAAATGTACCCAAAAAAGTCTAAAACTATAATCCAGAAAAATACACTAGAAATCCACCAAGCAAATGTATGAGGTCAAGTTAGTTGTTATAAAAATACATATAACTCTAATCACATGTCTAAGGTTCATTCATTCAACAAATATTTATCAAGCACATCCTATGTAGTAGGCACTGTTCCCAGAGCTGGGTGAATAATTGTTCAAGTCCCCCATCTAATCAAACTTTATTCAAATAGAACAACTAAGGGAATTACGTAAGGTGGAAGTAAGTATCATCAGAAAATAAAGACAGGTCTGGGAATAAAGAGTGACATACCAGCAAGGGTTACTATTAGGCCATTTTAGGAAGGATAGGGAGAGTTGGACACATAGATGACATGGCTTCTAAGTACAGGTTTGAATGAAAACACAGGAACTTCACTAAATTCTATGATTCTCAAACTTTCTCAAGTCTGCACTAAAAAGACTGAAATATACTCATTTTCCTCTACCCGTTAATAGAGGAACTACCTGAATAGCTTCTAGAAAGTAAAGGAGGGGCCATGATGGATCAACTATGGGGAATAAAATGTTGATGATAAATCCTAGTAAAGTTTTCTGCTTGCAAAGAACAAGGAATTTTTTTTCCTTAAAAACTAAAGGATCTTAAAGGGTAATTATGTGCCCTATCACCCAGCCTGCTACATTCTGAAGGAAAAGGTACCATCTTATCCCTTCTCTACAGCAAATGAGAGGAACTGGTCAATTTCACAACTAGTTACTATTAGTGAGGGAAGTACTCTCAATTTTCAAGATATCAGCTGAGCATTGAAAATAATCACATAATTTTAGCTAGGAAGAAAAATCGTCACATAATTTTAGCTAGGAAGAAGAAAAGGAGCTAAAATGAGAGAATGGTGCCAAGCTAATTTATTCATTTAGTACATAAATGTTGAAATGTAACCACAACATTGCCTTAATAAAGTTTAAAGAATTCTTTTTTATATACTTACCTTCCTGAAACCACCAGAGTTCCATCATCAAGTAAATAATCCTTTACATTCTGAGGAAGTGGAAGGATGACACTGGGGGAAGAAAAAAAAAGTACACCAAAAAAGGCATCATTCTAAACGACCCACCTGAGAAAAAATTCCACACTTGATCTTTTTAAATCTATTTATTTATTATTTTTGCAGGCAAGCACTCTACCACTGAGTTACATTCCCAGCCCATTTTTTAAAATTTAATTTCAAGACAGGGTTTCATTGAGTTGCCCAGGCTGGCCTTGAACTTTCTTTCTTTTTTTTTTTTAACTGGTGCATCATGATTACACATAACAGAGGAATTCATTTTTGGCCTCAAACTTTCAACCCTTAGTCTCCCAAGCAGCTGAGAGTATAGGCATGCATCACTACACCCCATCACACTTGCTTAATTTTTGAAGTATTTGTTGCCTTTACGTTAATATAAAGTAGAATATGTTAATGGTGTACATTTGGTAGCAGCAAACGAGGAATCAGTATAATATGAACAAACATGACATTTCACATAATTACCACAACAATGTTTATGGCAGAGAAACAAACAAAAGCAAATTCAAAGAAACAAATGGAAATCACAATATGAAAGTAACAAACTCAAAAGAATTCTCAGTGAGCACCATGCTTCTGTCTTTAAGAAATCTAAGACCAGCAGGTATTTGCATTAACACAGAAAATGCAGGGGAAAGTAAAAAAAAAAAAAAAAAAAAAAAAAACATAACACAACAGAATATTAACAGCATTGACTGAACACCTCTAAGACACACAACAGAAGCAGACCCAAGATCTGGAATGCATTGTTTGATGGGCAACAAAAACATTAAGGGTGCGGTGGTGCAAGCCTGTAATCCCAGCACTTGGGAGGCTGAAGCAGGAGGATCCAGAGTTCAAAGCCAGCCTCAGCAATGGCGAGGCACTTAGCAACTCAGTGAGACCCTGTCTCTAATAAAATACAAAAAAGGGCTGGGGATGTGGCCCAGTGGTCGAGTGCCCCTGAGTTCAATCCCCAGCACCAAAAAGAAAAAAACATTAAGGGCTAAGAATTCGTGATCTGCTTGGATTTCTTTTGGTGGCATCCAATTCAACTGATCACTAGAGATATAAAGTTGCTTACTGAGTACATTTTCGTTTAATTTGTTTCAGATAAATCATAATTAAGGATAGCAAAGTCATATTTGAAGTCATTTAACAACTTATGGGATAACTGGTTTTTTACACTGTAATGTAAATCATCAAAAAATTCTGACAGATTCCTAAAAATAATGCTATTACTGGATTTTGACTTTGAGATGTATATTTTCTAAGAATTGAAAACGATTACAGCCTGCTTTTAAAGAGTCAGCAGAACATCAGTGTCTTATAATATGCCTCATTTATTTATTGAACAAGTTTTTGACACATTACAAATGGTTTTTGTGCAAAGATTATTCAAGTGCTACTTTGATTTTAAAAATCAATATTTTATTCAGCAAAGTTACAACTTCATATTCAAAAGCCTAGTTCTTCCTCAGACTTCTTAAGTTCAACTAACAAATCTTATTATTCTATTTGTAAATCTACTAAATTTTAACCAATTTCCAGGGAGCCTTTGTAATTTAAAGTCTTTTTAAGAATTCAAATTCCATCAGGAAGATTGCAAGTTCAAAGTCAGCCTCAGCAATTTAGCAAGGCCCTAATCAACTTAGCAAGATCCTGTCTCAAAACAAAAATAAAAGGGCTGGGGATGTGGCTCAGAGGTTAAGTGCCCCTGGGTTCAATCCATAGTATATCTACTCTTACTACATCATCATTATCACCACCATCATCATAAATAAAATAGTTTAAATTACATTTATTTTTAAAAATCTATTTAAATGTTTGTTGTCTGATTACAAATAAACCTTGCCAAATATTTTATCTTATAAAGTTGAACAACGCAAAACTATCTAAATATAGTGAATCTAAGGTTCTCAAAACCATTCTAATACTATTCAAAACTTGAAATTTTTTAATATATGTTAACTTATCACAATTCTAAAACAATTATATAATTTCAATTGTAACCACAAGGCTAATCTGTTATATACATACTAGTTAATCCTCAAAATGGCAAAGCCCTAAGGATACTAAACAAATTTAACAGAAAAAGAAAATAAAAACTATTAAATGTAAATTTAATTTAAATTGTTTGTTTTGGCAGTGCTGGGGATTGAACCCAGGGCCTTTTGCATGCTAGGCAAGCACTCTACCAACTTAGCTATATCCCCAGCCCCATACTTAGTTCTTATTCTTCCTGGGACTAAAAGATATTCACTAAAGAAATAATATCATCCCAAGAGAATAAGAGATGACCTTTCCAAAGAATTTGAAGTTTATCCTCCCAGGGCCCTGAGAAGACTGAAAAAAGCTGGCAGGATGTGAGTTCTTAGACATCCAGGGTGATTTTTCTCATTGTGAGAAAACTTGATTCCAGAGTTCACATCCCTTGTTTAACAAGTTATACTAACTTTCAAGTCTGAAGCACATCAGTACTCTTCCTCTAGGTTTCGTCATTCCTTGATTGAATTCAAAACATTTGTTTTCTATTTGATTCAATTCTGAATTCTTTGCGTACTCTTCCTATTTATCAGGTCCACAATTTTTATTCATATGAACTCATGTGGAGTTGAAGTCTGCATAGTTGTTATGAATTACCCAGTTCCACAGTCACACTTTGAAGTTCATCCTAAATGACATTATCTTGCACCTATGTTACGTAAATCAAAAGATGATTCCTTTAAGAACTCAAAAAGTAGCCGGGCGTGGTGGCACACGCCTGTAGTCCCAGCACTTGGGAGGCTGAGGCAGAAGGATCACAAGTTCAAAGCCAGCCTCAGCAATGGTGAGACACTTAGCAACTCAGTGAGACCCTGTCTCTAATAAAATACAAAAAAGGGCTGGGGATGTGGCCCAGTGGTCGAGTGCCCCTGAATTCAATCCCCAGTACCAAAAAAAAAAAAAAAAAGCACTCAAAAAGTGGAAAAGACAGAAGGGGGGGGGGGTGATCACAGTAAAATATAAGTGCTAAACTGAATGCAGATGCTGCAAGTGCTACCAAATACAGAAAAGGAAATGCACCTGAAAGCCTTGGCCATAAACAAGTCACTGCCAAGGAAGCTTTACTCAGAGCTCATGTGGTAGTCAAAGGAAGCTACTATGCTATATGCAGGTGAGTATCCAATGAGGCCTGATGGAAATAAAATAATTAAATGACAGGCAAGTTACTTCTAATGGAATTTTAGAGGTAGAAAAGGCCCTTTAAAAGATTAATATAATCTTTATATTTTAGGGGGGAAAATGGACTTAGAAAGGAAAAGTAGCTGGAGGACCAAAGTTCACCTAGCTAATTATTGTTAAGTCTGACTCAAAGTCCTAGAACTTTTCAAAAAAAATGAACCTGCATAATCATCTCTGCATCATAGATTAATAAACAAAAAATAAAATGCTGAGTCAATATCCAGAATAAGGCCTTTCATCATTAAAGCTTGCAATGACTACCACACACCTGCACCAGACTGGCCTGGATTGTATAGGGGTATCCTGCCATACATGAGGTTCCAGTGATATCACTAGAATTAAATAAACTAAAGAAAAGGTTTAAAGACACAGTAAATAGTTCTAGGCAACATGACTTATCTGTGGACTGTTAGGTAATATCAGACAATCCCACCTGTTGGTTTATTTCTCTTTCATTCTTAGCATCATATAAATGGTACATATTTTAAATGAACTAAAATTATTTTGCTTCAATGGGGCTTTTGTTAAATAAAAAATGCAGTAAGCAACACTTTTGTATGTTTATTATGTGCCAGAAAGAATGATAAGTATTTTAAATATTTTCTCATGACAATCTTATTATTTTCTCAATTTTCCAAAGGCAGTTTAGGGAGATAAATAATTGTCTAAAGATGCTGATGGAACCAAAATTCAAAGCCAGGCAGATGGCTCTAACTTCAGAATCCACTTCTTAATCACATGCTTTTACAGCTTAAGACAAAGAAAAACTATGTTAGAGGCTATATAAGATAGGTATACAGGAAAAAAATGTTAGTTTGTCAGGGGCTATGAGGTATAGCTCAGTGGTAGAGTGCTTGCTTAGATATGCAAGGCCCTGGGCTCTATCTCCAACACTGCAAAAACGCAATAACAACAACCAAAACAAAAAAAAAAAGAGTGAGAGAGAAAGAGAAAAGAACATTGAGTGCAAAAATGTCTGACAAGTTCATGAATGTACCTTCTGTTGTACCAAAACGAAAGAAATAACCAAACAACATCTCAGACCCAAAGCCCAACTTTGAATTATGTAAGTTAATAAAGAATTGGAACATCATGTAGCTAATAGGAGGTAATATCTGCTACTGCTGCTGCTAGGGGGCTTCTCCTTGTTTTGGTGTGACTTCAACTGTCATGAAATGCAAGGATTATCTTCTTTTTGCTACTCTCAACTCCATTTACACCATGAATAACTAGAAACAGATTTTTATGTCTAAATAACAAGATGGAAAACAGGGGCTGGGGCTGTATCTCTGTGGTAGAGTGCTTGTCTAGTATGCATGAAGCCCTGCATCCAATCCCCAGCACCATTTTGGAAATATGAGTCATCCACAGCCTCTGTGTTGGTGGAATACATTTGTGCATGTACTCAAGCAATAAAATCAATGTTTATAAAAAAAATGATGAAAAAGAAGAGCCGGGCGCGGTGGCGCACGCCTGTAATCCCAGCACTTTGGGAGGCTGAGGCAGGAGGATCGCGAGTTCAAAGCCAGCCTCAGCAATGGCGAGGCACTTAGCAACTCAGTGAGACCCTGTCTCTAAATAAAATACAAAAAAGGGCTGGGGATGTGACCCAGTGGTCAAGTGCCCCTGAGTTCAATCCCCGGTACCACAAAAAAAAAAAAAAAAAAAAAAAGAAAGAAAAAGAAAAAGAAGAAATGGTTAACGTCACTTATTTAGTGACAATCTAGGCCTAAAGGAGAAGTGAGCAGTGAGGCACATTTCTGTAATCTCAGCAACTCAGGAGAAAAGGCAGGAGGACTGCAAGTTCAAGGCCAGCCTCAGCAACTTCGACAGGCCCTGAGCAACTAAGAGACCCTGTTTCAAAATAAAAAAAAAAATAAGGGCTAGGAATGTAGCTCGGTATTAAAGTCCCCCTGGATTCAATCTCCAGTATCAAAATACAACAACAACAACAACAACAACAAAAAGTGAGCAAAATACAGAATATCCCATTCATGGGAACCCAGGCCTTGGACCTATCCCTGTTAGCGAGTGAGAGTCTATTCTGTATCATGTTTCAGATATTATGATTGCTTTTCAAAGGCTGGGGACAGGCTCCTGGCTGCCTTACCTACATTACCATGAATGACAGGATAAAGATTGAAACAGCTAATCTTCTGCCTGTCCTGCAAACTGCGGTCAAGAGAATTATCAAACAAATACTGTTCCACTTCTTTTCCGGATAGACTGCTTCCTCTCACTGCACATATAACTAATTTCCATATACACTATCATACTGGAGCTTCACAACAGACTTGGAGGTAGGGTCTGTATGAACTGCTCTCATTCTACGGTGGCGGAAAGCAATGGGGGCTGGATGGGCAGATGAGTGGCAAAGCCCAGACTGCCCAGTTCTCTTGATCGCCTGGCGCCTCTGGCAATTCTTAAAGTAGTACTAGTCAACTCCTGGGCCTACACTAGGTGAATCTAGCACTTGGCCCGCCTCCGACCCTCACCGAACCAGGACCGACCCTCCTACCTCCCGCAGCACACTCCTAGACTTGCAACAGGACGCCCCGCACGTGCGACCTTCATTAACCTCCCTACTCCAAACACCACTAAGAAACAGCCATCGTCGTTCGTAGGCGGTCGTTACGAGGCCTGCACTCCTTCGGACGGAGACCGGATTTGCCCGAACGCCGCAGTTCGCTTTCGCCAGTAGCCCGGGCTAACCTCCCCCATCTTACCTCTTGATGGTAAGGCTTCGGAAAAGCGGGTACCACGCGGAGAACTGGCAGTGCAGCACATGCTCCTTCTTCATCCTCCAGCTACCTCCGTCCCTACAATTCCCTCACCTGCCAGCACTCGCCCGGAACCCTAGGTAGCACTTCCGGAAGTGCTAGCCGAGGTATTTCGGTTCGAAGACTCTTCCGGTCTGCAAAGCTACCAGGCAATAGGAGAAAAGGAGGCGGAGGTCAATCGTGGGAGTACTCTTAACACGCGCATACACAAAAAGCGCTTGATTCCTGAAAGAGGGATCGTAGAAGTGTAAGAAAGGAACTTAAGTTTATGGCTCGGCGTTCACCCTAGACGCACTGCGACCCGGAAGGTAATCATCTAAAGCTAAGTCAGCGGCTGGATTTCTACGGATGCCGGGAGGAGGACGCGTGCACATCCTCTTTGCACCGCGAGAGGCGCCGGTGCCTGAAGCTGTGCCGCAGGTATCTGCTGAGGTTGCTGCTTCAGGCTTGTCCTTTTTTCTTTGGTTCCTGTTCTCTTCTTCTCCCCACACCTTGAAATAGGTAAATGGGCGCGAGACAATCACCGGACGAGGTTTCTTTGGGAGTGGAGAGAGGGCGGGAGGGAGCACGCATGATGATTTCGGACAGTTCCGCAGCCGCGCGCGTGTCTCCCAGTCTGCGGCTGGGCTAGTGTCCCGGCGCGGAAGGAAAACCAGCGATTGGGATGGAAGAGTCTGGTCTACCAGAGCAAGCAGGGAACGCCACAGTTAAATGTTTGAGTATATTGGTTGAGACAACTGCAAAGAAGGGGAATGGTTCTTCAGTCGTGAGTGTTGATTTTGAGAGGCAGAGAGGGATCCCGCCTGTACCATCCTGGGGTGGGCTGGGAGGTGGTGTTCGGTTTGGGAGGTAAGAGGGGGCCGGGTTAGTGTGAAAAAGCGTAAAGGGGAACGTTTTCTACTTTGAGCATCAAGTTCATTTAGTCCAGTCCCGCAAAAGTTGTTAGCCTGGAAAACACAGCCAGACTTTTATCGGTCTCTAAAATGCTGGGATCCTAAAACTGGAAGAGCTCTCGTTGAACTTGTAATATCTTTTTTCCCCCCGTCCCTACTCCCCTTTCCATCTGTTACCCCACAAAGTTTTGTTTCCGAGAAAGAGGGGAAAAAAAAAAAAAAAAAGAAAAAAGAAATCACTAGCTACTGAGAAACGCCCTTAAAATCTAGTGGTAACCTGGCACTGTGGCGCATGCCTGTAATCCCAGTGACTTGGGAAGCTGAGGCAGGAGGATCACAAATTCAAGGCCAGCCCAGCAACTTAGCGAGGCCCTAAACAACCTAGCGAGACCCTGCCTAAATATAAAAAATAGAAATAAACAAAATTTAAAAGGACTAAGGATGTGGCCCATTAGTGGTAAATTGCCCCTGGGTTCAGTACCCTGTACTTTAAGCAAACAAACAACAACCCTAGAGGTTTTATAGGTGCTTGTCTCTGGCACCTATATCTGAAGATGTGCAGTGTAAATGCACACTCTTAGGGTGACATAAGCAGTTTTAAATTAGAGGTAACCCCACTCGCTGCAGGCGCCTTTAGGGAGGTATTCATTAGAAATAATAAACAGAATCCACTGTGCATTTGAAGTTAGAAACTTAGCCTCCAGGAAGATAAATTGTTTTTCTCAAAAATGTTACTGGCTAAGTGGTTAACTAACCACTTTAAAGGATACATTTTCAGAGGTAAATAGATTATAATGTTGCAGTATGTATCAATAGAGTGGGGACTGTAGTAGGAAGAAGCTGTATTCCTACCTTCCATCTCCTAATACCAGAGAATGATGCCAGACTGATAGAGCTGAGGGTTAATAGCAGACGTGAGAGGTCATTCATACGTTTTATTTTTAAAATTTTGCCTAGAAAAAAAAAAAGTTGCAGCTGAAAGAAATGTTAGAACTGACTGAAATGCATTTAGTACGGTATTTTCTGTGTAAGTTAGGAATTAACAAATATATGGAAGAAAACAGATTCCAGGAACATAGTCCTTTTGGAAGAAGTAATACTTAAACAGCCTGGGAAATATTTGATCTTTAATACAGCATTGCAGTTTCTTGTAGAGAAAGAGCTAAATTTAAAAACCATTTAATATAGATACTGCAGGGAAAGAATTTGATATAAATGTCTTTTATTCAGACTGTGTGCTTTAGAAGTATTTTCAGTGACTTTTTTAAAAAGTGTCACCCACAGTTGCTTTTAACATGTTTCACATTTAACCAGAATCAAATAAATTGACACTACAAACAGGAGATGTTCAAGTATTTGAAATGGATACAACTGAATGAGCTTTCACCCTTTTTTGAACTACCATGTTTGTCTTGGCTTAGCCAAGAAGTGTTTATATTCAGGTTTCTTCAACAGTGGGAAGTTGCTTTTTCTCCTGCATACTAACAAATGTCAGTAGTCAGGTGATTATGGAGGGGGGAAAACCGTTGCACAAATCCAGAGTACTTAATATTTTCAACTATTGGTAGTTTTCTTCCATATGAATATCTTGCTAACACCATAAACTCTGTGTATCCAAATGTGAACTCCCTAATGTCCTAGTTTCCCTTAAAATCATCTCTTGGAAGTAGCTTGGATTTACCCCTTCCCTAGAAGCTGTTTTAGGGCAAACAATAAACTTTTCTGCAAGAAATTAAATGTTTTTTTCCTTTGCCACTCCACCACCCTACTTCAAACATACGTTAATCTCTTGCCTGATCTCTTATAAGAGGTTCTCTGCTTGGGTCATTACTATAACCAGTTAACATTTCCCAAGAGTCCAGTCGGTTCACTCTTGTTCAACCAGAATCAAGTGATAAGTTACCGATTACTATAATCTCAATAAATGTTAGTTCCTTCCCCGTCCACCAAATGGCCACACCTGCTAGAAGAAAAAAATAAACAAAACCTCATAAAACTTGCAATGGATTTCTATCATTAACAAATTAAGTACAAGAGGTCTGCATTATCTGAGGATGATTATCAGCAGCAAAAAGGTCACTTAAATCCATTTGATAATGTGGTAACCAAAATTTTACCATATGGTACAAAAGAAGGATTAACCTAATTATTTTCTTTTTAAAAAGTGATGTTTTTTGCAGGGCATGGTGGCACACGTCTGTAATTCCAGTGGCTTGGGAGGCTGAGACAGGTGGATCACAAGTTCAAAGCCAGCCTCAGCAAAAATGAGGCACTCAGTGAGACCCTGTCTCTAAATAAAATACAAAATAGGGCTGGAGATGTGGCTCAGTGGTCGACTGTCCCTGAGTTCAATCCCCAGTACAAAAAAAAAAAAAAAGTGAAGTTTTGAAGTTTTATGATTGTAACCAAAATTACTGAATATACTAATTATCTCATTATTTTGTTCCAATTAAAACAAGTGGCTTTTTTGTGTAATTTTTCTGACAAAGTAGAATGACATCTTAGACATGACTAATTTGATGCTTGACTTTAATAACGCAATCATAAATTTATTTCTGCAAAAAACTGATTTTCGCACTTAATTTCTTTCAAAGAGCTTTGTTGATTTCTCCATTCCATTATTTTAACTGTTCTAGATGCTGGACCCACCTTTGTCAGGGGCTTTCCTTATGATCTAAACCTCTACTTTTTTTTTTTTTTTTTTAATGAGGGTCTTGCTATGTTGCCAATGATGGTCTCAAACTCTGGGGGCTTAAACCATACTCCTGATTCAGCCTAGTTAGGAAGGACTACAGGCATGTGCCAGTATACCTGGTAAACACCTACATTTTTTACTTGGTTGAGTATTGGTGATGTTTATGGTACTCGACTTATCAGGTAGAGACTGGCCAACATGTAATTTCTTGTTACGATTTTTGCTTCACTTTGCTACCTCAACAAATTTCAGGGAATTGGGTATGATAACAATTGAATGATGAGCCTGAGCACAAACTCTACAGCCTGGTTTTTGAGTTCTCAGCCAAACCTCTTGAATCTTAACTCCCACAGTCTCTTACCTGTCTGTTGTTACTAGTACTGACATACCCAAGTTTGTGAGAAATCGATCGTTTGTCTTCCTTCCCTTGAGTTGATGGTTGTACTTTCCACCAAAACCTAAAACTAACTCATATAGCAACAGAAATTGTGGTTGCCTGCAGATCTAGGAAGGAGGCAGGACTCAACCAAATCTGTGAATCATAGAAATGTGTTTGCAAATGTTAGCATCATCCCATATATGTAGAGTTTTGTTGTTTTATTTTTTATTTTGTTTAAGCAGGGTGGAGGGAAAGGTTGAGAGCCAAAGAGTTTGCCAAACTTTTGCATAACTTTTCAACCTTGTCCCAGAAAATGTCTCTTTCTTTACTTGTGCAGTTCCTTCCAGTAGGAATGCTTTCCCTGCTTTCTTGGTCTCTAATTATATCTCAGTATCAAACTACCTTTTAAAAGTTCAAGAATCTTGTAACATCCCCCCCCCCCCTGGAGTTTTTTGTGCCCTTGAAAATAACATGTCTTAGACCTTCAGTGTCTGAAGGTCTCAACTACTGAACTGAATTAAAATGAATTATGTGAATTAAAACAGTGAATTTGAAGATGAGGGACAAGCAAATGAAATTATAAAGCACTCAACATTATGTATATATGTATTTTTAATAACATATACATGTTGGTAGTATGTAGATAGTTTTAAATTCTCATTAATTAAGTGAATAAAATTCAAATTAAACAGTTTTTTTAAATCTTGAAATAGCACTAAGTCAATTTAGGAACAGCTCTATCACAACAGAGGTAGTGGAGGATGAAGTGTGGAATTTAAACTTCATTTCTCTTCCTTCCTTCAGCATGTTGCTTCTGACTGGCCCCAGACCATACCATTTGGCTTGTTTTTGAAATAGTGCTAAAAATAACATTTCTTTCTTGTTTTGGCACTATTTCTGAGGTGCTTTTATTGTCTTTTTTAAACTTTTTGGGAATCTGGTAGCAAAGAATACTACATACTTTTGAAGTTGCTTGTTAATCACTTATTTTTTGTTGTTTACTCTGTTGATGAATTGCTTCAGAATACTGCTTCTCCTTGGAACTGATTGTCCTAGGGAGGCCCAGCCTGTTTGCCGCTTAATTTTAATTTTTTTTGGTAATTTAGGCCTGTAGCTCCCCCCACACACACACACACACGCCAGACTCTAATATTTTAGCTTACATATTTTTTAATACAATATGTTTGAAACAACTGCTGTATCTTGAGTGCTGACTGAGGATGGGCTATTTGTAATTGAGTTCAACTAACTTGTTTAAATGAAGACTAGTGGATGAGGAACTATCCTTCAGAACTGCACTATTTCAGCCCTTGGGCAGTCAACTGTGCCTTTGAAAATCAGAGGGAAGCTGTACAGATATCTGCAGAAGGGAGCCTGGCAGATGGCTTAAATGCCTTCAAGTTTTATGAACTCTAAAGGGACTAGTTGCCCTTTCTCCCCTAAAGATACTCACATGGGGGCAGTTTGGGGCATCAGGCTCTACTCTTCTGTGTTATATGCTGTGGGCATTTTGTCTGGGGCTTCTGGGAATCCAGGTTAGGTGCTTTTCATAGGGGAGATTAAAGGTATCTGGTTCTTCAATATTTTCTTTTTTCTTTTGTACCAGGGATTGAACCCAGGGGTACTTAACCATTGAGCCACATCCCCAACCCCTTTTTTAATTTTTAATTTTGAGGCAGGGTCTTGCCAAGTTGCTTAGGGCCTCAGCCTCCCTAGCCTCTGGAATTAAAGGCATGTGCTAGCGCACCTGGCTCTTCAGTAATTTCTGATGGTGCTTTTGTTCCCTGCTTTTAGAAGTTTGAGTATGCACTAAGAAGTTTTTGGGGGTTAGAGAGTCACTTTTTAAAAGGACATAGAAGATAGGGATGTAGACCAATAGTAAAGCGCTTTCCCAGCATGCACATGGCTCAGGGTTCAATCCCCTGCACTGCAAAAAATATACACAAAATAAAAGGAGGTAAAGGGAGCTGGGCGTGGTTGCACACGCCTGTAATCCCAGCACTTGGGAGGCTGAGGCAGGAGGATCACGAGTTCAAAGCCAGCCTCAGCAATGGCGTGTCACTTAGCAACTCAGTGAGACCCTGTCTCTAATAAAATACAAAAAAGGGCTGGGGATGCGGCCCAGTGGTAAAGTGCTCCTGAGTTCAATCTCTGGTACCAAAATAAAAAATAAAAGGACATAGAAACTTGACATAATCCAAGAATTTTATACCATTCTGGACAGCTTATGTATTCAGTGGTGGGGGGCAGTGGGGCTGTTTTATTACCTAGAAGTTATTTTCTGTTAAGAGTTAAAATTCAGCCGTCTCTAAACATAAATGTCTGTGTAGCTTGCTTTCTTATTACTTGGAAGTCTCTGTTCAGATGTCACCCTGATCATTCCATATAGATTACTTCCTCCCCCATCCTGCACATACCTTCCCCACTCTTTTTATCTTTTTTTTTTTTTTTTCCATAATACTTCAAGTCACCTTTTCTCTTCCCCACCAGAAGATAAAGTCCATGAGGACAAAATCTGCCTCTATACTGGCCACTGCTGCATTCCAAGCACCTTTCTCTTCTTTAATGGGTCTGCCACAAGGTGCTTTAGCCAGGTCCCCTAAGATAGCAGACATTTGATTTTTAAAGGTATTTTATGAATATAAATACAGTTTGGGTTTTGTTGTATTTTAGGATAGGGAAACTTGCTAACTAGGGTAAAAGTTAAAGATTTGATTATCACTTTAGATTCTGGAAGAAATTTTTTTCTTAAGACAGATGGTTTCCAAATTGATGTTTGAAGGTCTATGTAATTGTTTCCTCTGTATCTGTGGGTTCTGCATCCACAGATTCAGCCAAACACAGATTGAAAATATTGGGGGAGCGGGTAGTTTTTTCTGTACTGAACACGTTGACTTTTTCCTTGTCATTATTCCCTAAACAACATAATGTAACAATTGTTTTTGTAGAATTTACATTGTGTTAAATCTAAGTAATTTAGAGATGATTTAAAATGTATGGGATGTGCTATAATTGTGTACAAAGAATAAAAATGCATTCTGCTGTCATGTATACCTAATTAAAAATAAATAAATTAATAAAAATATAATATATAGGAGGAGCCGGGTGCGGTGGCGCACGCCTGTAATCCCAGCACTTGGAAGGCTGAAGCAGGAGGATCGCGAGTTCAAAGCCAGCCTCAGCAATGGCAAGGCACTTAGCAACTCAGTGAGATCCTGTCTCTAATAAAATACAAAAAAGCGGGGCTGGGATGTGGCTCAGCAGTAGGGCACTCGCCTAGCACGTGTGCGGCCCGGGTTCGATCCTCAGCACCACATAAAAATAAATGCATTGTGTACAACTAAAGCAAATAAATATTTTTTAAAAAAAATACAAAAAATGGCTGGGGATGTGGTGCAGCAGTCGAGTGCCCCTGAGTTCAATCCCCAGTACCAAGAATATATATATATGGGAGGATATGTGCAAATTATATGCAAATATCATGCTAGGAGACCTGAGTCTCAGCAAATATTGGTATCCAAAGGGGAGTCCTGGGTCCAATATCCACCACCAACACCACCACCACCCCAATCTGAGGGATAACTATTTTCTCTGAAGCTAAAGTTATGAAGTAGAGTGGGTTGGAGAACTGTGAAACTTCAGAGTAGTAAAGGGTTAGAGTAGCAATTAAGAAATGTAGATAAATAAGGTAACAAGGAAGTAGAAAAGAATAATGACAATGATAAGACACAGAATCAATTCACAAAATTCAACAGCTAAATAACAGTTATTAAAAGAAAGCCAAAAAATGTAGAGGAGGAAATTATCAAAAAAGTGATTCAAGAGAGGTTCCCTAAAAAGAAGCACAGTATAAAGTTTCTGTACTGGAAGAACCCACTTGTGTGCCCCTTACAATAATGTCAGTGGGAAGACTCTTGGTCATAAGCTTCCCAAGAAAGAAAACAGGTCACATGGAAAAAGGATGAGGAATCAGAATAGCTTCAGACTCCACAACAGCAAGACAACTAAGCAGTGCCTCCAGATGATTAATCAACTGAAAGGGTAGGAAAAAAATACTCTCAGATGGGCAAAGTCCAAAAATGAAAGAGGAAACTAAGAAAGAGAAAGTAGTATATAATGATGGATCAGGGACGTGCTTTTTCATGACAGACCTTCCAGGACTAGTTGACTATACAACTGTACTTTGGTACCTGTTGAAACTTTTAATATTAATGGTACACAATAATGTGAGTGTATGTAATGGCACTGAACTATAAACTTAAAATTGTTAAAAGGATAAATCCATTTACCCCAACTTATTAAAAAGGAGAGAAGGTAAAAATTGCCAGCACAAGAAAAAGTTGATAAGTGAGTGACTGAGCTGGGGTGGGTGTAGTGGTATAAAATTTTCCCACTGTTTTCCTTTGGAAAGACTTTTAGATATGAAATCAGAAAACCTGTTTAAGAGAGTGAGTGTCTTCTAGGTGCACAGCAGGGGTTAGTGAATGTGAGTGAACTACTTCTAACTGGAATGGCCTAGGTCTTCTTGCCTGGGTCTTTCCTAGGGCTTCTAAATGTGCTTTTCCATCTAGGGTAGTTCCACCAGGTATCCACATAGGAGAAGCAGCTTTAATGGTATATAATTTGCCATTTGAATCTTTTGACTCATAGCCTATGGACAGTTGTTTGTTTAATTTCAGAAAAAAATTTAGCCTAAACAAATCTCATTATCTTACAGTGTGAACTTCTCACTGAGGACTATAACAACTAGCTAGGTTGAAGATGGAGAACCAAGAACCAACAGATTCCTCTCAGAATACCAAACAGACTATTATTTCAGAGGAGGTATAATTTGTTTTTCACTTTCCTTTTCCCTTCCCACATAAGTCTAAATTTAAGAGAAGCATTTATGTTGTTTGTTGTTGCAGATGGATAATTTTACACATTCTCCTACTCCCATTTTAGGGCTCTGGCACTTTTTTTTTTTTTTTTTTTAAGGAAAAAGAAGTTTTGTTGTTTTGCTAACAAATGAGAAACACAGGTTAGTCCTTTCCCAGAGTCTGTGATTCTGCCCATAAGGGGGAATAGGGTTTTTAAAGGTGATTTTAAAAAGGCTACATTCCAGGTATTCTCTGTCCAAAGTTGTAATTTACTTATTAATAAATAGTCATTTCTTAAATCTTCTGGTTCAAATACTCTTTGCTCTTATGTGACAGCAATGGTTTTTCCCTCTTAGTTATATGTATGGATAAAATGAGACTACAAGTAGATTTTGACTCAATAGAAAATTCTTAATTCTTATTAAAATAATCTATTTCCCTGGATAGAAAAGCAAAACTGTGGGTTTTTTAACACTTTGACATTTCATATTTAGTTATCATATCTTAGCTATTTGTGATCCAACATATATGTTTAAGAACCTAAATTGTTAATTGTAGTCCAAATTCCATTGACTTGTAGAACTAATGTCTGTCTTGTGTGTTATTCAATTTAGTTTTTCAAGAGTCTCTTCTTGCAGGAACCATTGCAGTGGATAAATTTTAAATCCTTCATCATGGAATTCTGATCTTGACACCTTTCTGGAATTATTTTTGATTTAAAGTCTTTCCATGTTGTCTGTGAACAAATCTGCTCATAGTTTTTAAGTTGCTGCTGGCAAGAAGTGAAAGACAGGATAGTAAGGAAAAGGCTACTGCTGTAAATATACAGTGAAACTTTCTCTTAGTTCAGGATAGTGCCATAGGTACGTTAGTCCTTGTAACCAAAACTCCCTCAAACATCTAGCCTGAACAGTACTGGGGACTTGTCTTAGACTGGGTAGACAAATCACATGTCAGGGTAGGAAACTTAATCCTGGACCTGGTTTCCCCACAATCAGCTTTCCGGCATAATCATCTATGGAAAATACATTGATAAATTTTTACCCACATACACACCTATGTAGCTAGCACCCAGATTGGGGGATAGAACTTTAGGAGTCTCCCAGAAGACCCCTCACCCCTGGTGCTTCCTTCTAATTGCCCCTCTTCCTCCATCCAGAAGTTTGAACTTTTTTACTTGTTGGTGCTGAGAACTGCACTAGAGCCCTTGCGCATGCTAAGTGTGTGTGCTCCCTCTGAGCTACGCTCCCATTTCCTGTCCTTTTAGACTGTCACTTATTTTCGCCTCTTAGTAATACCTCAAAAACTCCAAAGAGAGCTACCCTTTAGAAAAAACAACTTTGAATATTTATTCTGAAATGAAAACTTTCCCACAAATTATTGGGAGGGAAGCATGATTATTGGGGAGGGGGGACCACATATCAAAAATTTGAAAGAAAAAAAATAGATAAAAAAATAACTGGGTTAGAAAGTTTCCAAACTTACTATCTGATCTCCTTTTAGTTAATTTCAGAAGGAAAATGGGTCAAGCTTGAAAAAACAACTTACATGGATCCTACTGGTAAAACTAGGTAAACTTTTTCTTCTCTTATAAACTGATCAGTATTTGGGTTCTCTGGATCTCTGTTGAATGTTTAACATAACTTTTTATGTTTTCCTCATTATAAACTTTGAAATAAACTCTAATGAAGATGTTTTTCCACTGTTAGAATGTTTGGATCATTGATAATCTGAATAAAATTAAGTTGTAAATCCGTTAAAATAACTAATCAGGAAACCATTTTAACACCATTCTCCCCAGTAGACTAATGTGGAACTAAACTTTTCTGCCAAACCTAATTTAAGTTGCCAAGACAGCAGAATAATTAACAATACACATTACTTGTAAAACCAATACTTTAATCTCTAAATTAGAAAAGTTTAAAGAGAAAACAAAAACATGGCTAGTTTTGAGGTAATACTTAAATGTTTACACCTTGTTCATAGAATGTAAATTGGAAGAAAAACTCATAGCATAGTGCATGTTTTCATTCATTGTCTCGATAGCCAGAAACACATTATACCTTTTGACCTAACAGTGCCACTTCTGAGACTGCGCTAGGGAAATTATCTCGTTTAGAATCAGGTTTATACATGAAAAAAATGTTCATTAAAAAGTTAAAAGAGTCAGACACAGTAGCACACACCTGTAATCCCAGTGGCTTGGGAGACTGAGACAGGAGGATCATGAATTCAAAGTCAGCCTCAGCAAAAGTGATGTGTTAAGCAACTCAGACCCTGTCTCTAAATAAAATACAAAAATAAGGCTAGAGATGTGCTCAGTAGTCAAGTGCCCCTGAGTTCAATCCCCGGTCCCTGCCTCCCCACGCCCAAAAAAAAGACATCTGGGTGTGGTGGTACTCACCTGTATTCCCAGCTACTTGAGAGACTGAGGCAGGAAGATCCCAAGTTGGAGGCCAGCCTCAGGAACTTAGCAAGACCCTGTCTCAAATTTTACAAAATGAAAAAGGACTGGGGATGAAGCTCAGTGCTAGAGCATCCCTGGGTTCAAGCCTCCTTACTATTAAAAAAAAGAAGAAGAAAAAAAGAAAGAAAGTTAGAGCTGGACTGGAGATTGTAGCCCAGTGATATAGATGGCCCTTGCCTAGCATGCACAAGGCCCTGGGTTCAAGCTCTAGCACTGCAAGTGTGTGTGTGTGTGTGTGTGTGTGTGTGTGTGTGTGTAACTGTTATGGTGTATTTGAAGAAAACAGTAAAATGGGAAAAATTAATATAAAAACAAGATAGAAAATGGTACATATTCTTATTTAACTCTTGCCAAATAATGTTTAAGAGAAGGCTGGAAAGAGGACTAACAAAAAACAAGAAAGAAAAAGACAGCTATGTAATTAATTCTTATTTTTCTGTTTTCCATACTTTCTGTTTAGTAATCGTTTCTGATGGTATTATAAACTATAATTCAGTGGTAGAGCACTTACCGAACATGTGTCAGGAAGCTCTAGGTTCCATCCCCAGCACTACAAAATATAAAGAAAATTTAAAACTATAATGTGCTAAAATAGATTATTTACCTAATGAAATATAATGAGTAAACCAGAAAATATGAAAATTAAATCACATAATTTATCCAGATTACATGATTAATATTCATTAATATAAAAACTCCATTTGTTAAGTGATCAGATGAAAATACATGGTTTCTCTGTGGGTAGACACATCTGTCATCAAGGTGAAGAAAAGACATGGACTTGCAAATTTGAACAACTTTTGATTAGATCTACTAAATTAGCAAAAAACATTAATAAGACCCAGTGTTGGAGAGCTATAGTAGATATTAAGATATTTATGTTGCTCTGCTGACTCAGTGAGTTTGATATTTTAAAAGGTAAAGGATAGGGCCAAACCCAATACAGAAATGTGGCAAGGCCAAGCTTCAGGAAGAATAGTATATTAAAATGTATTTATATTTGTGAAAATATATACAGACATTAGAACCCAATATATTGTGATGTGGTGTGGTTCTCTTTTTCTTGTAAGATTAAGTTTATAACACAAAATACAACCCTTAACACTAATTAGTCTAAGAATATGTGTTGGTTCATGCCATCTCTCTCTTCACCTTGCTAGTCATACTCCCTTCCAGCAATTAATTGGGAATGTACACCAGAATTGTTTGGGATTTTCTTCGGAATACTCATGTCTAGGTCTTATTTATTTACAGAGTCTATTTCAATAATTTGAGAGTGGACCCTACCTTCTACCAACCTAATTATATATCTTCATTTCCATTCTTCATCATAAGTCTTCTTGCTGGCCTCTGATGAGGTCTTATATAAAGCATTAATATTTGTTGTACTGGAATGTCAAGCTTTAAAGACTAAATCTCTGTACTTTCTAGTAGGCCATATTCTATAAATTTATAAGAATGTGTTCTGTTTTACCTGGTATAAAAGCATGTGTATAAAGGATGAAATAGCAGCTAGAGAATCCTTTGGTCCACTGTCTCATTCACAGAAGAAAGGATATGAACTTTTAGAAGTATAAAAATGTACTGGTAGTAAGTCCCTACATTGACTTTCAAGGTAGTGCTGGAGTCATCCTTTGTTACCATCCAACCTCTTACCTTTAGTGGAATAGAGGGACGAAAGCAAACCGGGATTCCCTGAAACAAGAGACTGAAGCATAGAGTAATTTAAATCGAAACAGAATTCCAAAGCTAGAAGAGATTTTTGAGATAATGTATTTGTTCCCAGGTTTTAGAAATGGGAAAACATTTTCCAGGAGATTATAACTTTCCCTTTCACTGGCAGGCAAGTAGAGATTAAGACTCTCTTACTCCCATTGAAAAGTAATCTCTCAAGAGTCCCTTCAAAATTTCTAGAGCTCTCGTGGGGGCATTATTCTAGTATTTCTTAAAAATATATTTGTAGTTTATTGCTGGTAATTTATGGCTCATTGCTGCTTATTGACTTCATCTCAACCACTATAATGATGCTACTCTTTTTGTTTCCCTTATTCCTAGTGTATTTGGGATGGGACCTTCAGTGCTTTATCCAGCACTATCTTCTTCAGTCTTTAGGACTAACCTTAAGAGGCAGCAGAGGGAGCTATGCCAAAAGGTGTTTTATCTCTTGCAGTCTGTATTATCTACTTATCAGAAATTGCTTGTTGGTTGGCTTCTTGCTACTAACAGGAATGTCGGCTGCTGTGAGTTGTCATAGTAGTCTTTATTTTCATGGGTTCATTTTTACACATATTTGCCCTTTAGAATTCAGGTATGATGCTGAAAGATATACTGGGTTTTGTTGTTGTTGTTGTTGTTTTTAAACCAGATTAAATATAAAAAAAAAATTTATAGAAATGTGGCAAGGTCCAAACCTTGGGACCACCAGAAAGTATGAGCAAGAGGATTCCTCATAATAGTACATTTCATAGCCCTTACTACTGGGCTGCAGATGTTGACTCCTTTCTTATCCCAATCCTCAGAGCCACCCAGATCTCTCACTTCCTTTAGAAGAGATCCTAAAATTGTTTGCTTCTCCACTCCCATTTTTTACCACTGTTTTGTTGTTGTTGTTGTTGTTGTTTTGTTTTGTTTTGTTTTTTCCTACTTAAAGGATGAGAGCATAAAGGGAGAAGTTTTCTATTATGCTCTTTCCCCTTTAAACAGCATGATTTTTCCAGTAACTGCATTTTCAATATAAGTCTGCCCAATGTTCCTGTCGAGGAAGTAGATTAGTACAGACCAAAACCTGAAGTAATATAGCCAGAAACAGATAGCTCACAAGGAGTAAAGCCGTAAAGGGGAGCAGGAATTTGTTGATACTCACCTCACTTTTTTCCTATATGGACCCTTTTCCCCCTTAGACAAAACTTCACATATGCAAAGTAAAGCACTTACCTCAATTTAATAATTCCTCAGTAAATGGGAAGGTTCCATTTGTATACTTTTTATATTTAAAAATCTATAAATAATTCAGTAATTCCCATTGTGCATGGTCTCTCTGGTTCTTGGGACAAGGCTGGGTGGGGCTTACTTTGCATCACTGCCTAACAGCCTTCCCAGTTGCACTCACCAGCTGCGCTGCTCACCTGCAGATTGATGATCCAAACTGAAGTATTTTAAGAGTGGCAAAGCAAGTGCCTACCAGGCTTTCTGTTTGATGGTGCCCAGAGGGTTAGGTGTAGGGTGGCAATGGTTTTCTTTGGTAATTTCGGAAACTGAGTACAGTTGGCTTTTTAAATAACAGATCTTTATAGTTTTGGTCTTCTTGGTCAGTATCATTAGTACATTTGCATGCATTGCATTTATGAAGTTCTGGTTATACATGGAAACCTAAGAACATTCTCCTCTTTAGCGCTAACAATTTTTTTCATCTTGTCTGTCTAAACAGAACTTGGGAAACAGTGAAACGTACAACCAGGAAAGGACAGTCTGCTGATGGTATGACTCTTATAACTCTCTTTATAAAGAAAGTTAGCACAGATAATTGCAGGTGAATATTTAGTGTAACCAAAGATCTCAGAGAAGAGGTACATTCAGTTGTTTTTTTAATCTGAAAATGTCCTGTTAGTTTTTTTTATTTTTTTTTAGTCCTATGTAACTAAATAAAGCTTTTTTTTTTTTTTTTTTTTTTTTCTTTTTCCTATTCTCACTGATTTGTCATGGCTGGCACCCAGCTTAAATCAGGCTTTCTTTATAAAGAACTTCTGGTTTTTGTTTTCTAAGCTCAGAACAGTAATTTTTTAGGAGAGGGTGCACATAATTATGGCCAAATATGAATCTTAAAGCCACCTTCTGTGTCTAATATTTGCTGTTCAAAGGATCCAGGTGAGAGCCCTCAGCTTGGTGAAATGATTTGGCACACCTTCATGCCCATCAGCCCCTTGCTTTATAAGTTGATGGGAACTGGGAAAAGACTGTTCTTTTAGTTCACTTTCCTTTCCTTTCATAAATGGTTTGACTGCAAAGATCCCAGAAACAATCCTGAAAATCACCTCTGGCATTGGGGAAGTAGGTTTTCTCTTACTTTTCCTTTTTATTTTTTCTGGTGTCTATTTTTACTAGAAGCAGAATAGCTTTGCAGCAAATCTTGTTCTTACCTGATGCAAAAGCATTTAAAAGGAGCCCAGTCCTCTGCCCAGTGGTCTGTATTTTCCAGAACCCAGGGGCTTTTTGTTTCTGTTTTTATTTTTGTTTTGCTTTTGATTAAGGCCAAGTAATTTGGGAGCAAAGACCTTTTACTCTAAAACTGTTAGAATCAGTCTAGTTAGCATACACTGGAAGCAGTGGATTACTTGGTTTTTTGCTTAACGGAATTGCAGATTACAGAGAACACTCACTCATAGGGGTCCAGCTGCTACACAGTGAGTGATGTTTCTGCCTAGAGGTCCATGTAGACTGAAGCTTCATGTCCTTGACCCTATGCGAAATACTTGGTTTCAGTTTGGTCTTTTTTTTTTTTTTTTTTCCAGTACCAGGGATTGAACTCAGGGGCACTCGACCACTGGGCCACATCCCCAGCCCTTTTTTGTATTTTATTAGAGACAGGGTCTCACTGAGTTGCTAAATGCCTCAGCCTCCCAAGTGATAGGATTACAGGCATGCGCCACCACGCCCAGCCAATTTGGTTTTATATGTTAAGAAATTGAAGTGGGCATGGTGACATACACTTGTAATCCCAGGCAGAGGATCAGGAATTCAAAGCCAGCCTGGGAACGCAGGCAACATAGAAAGGCCCTGTCTCAAAAGTGACAATTAAAATGAGCTTTTTATTTTAAAAAAAATCAAGCACAGAAACATGATTATTTTTTAACAGTTTTAAATGAGAATAGCTTCCAGTGTTAACTGCCAACACTAAAGATTAAGTTAATTTCTTATTGCTTAATGGGAAATTCAGAGTAGATTGTGGATGCAGAAGTTTGGTGGTTTAGCTGGATTTCTCTGAACAAACTGCTGGTCTGGCTGACCTTTCTTAGGGATTTCCTTGGTTTCATTTCCTGATGACAGGTGTAGCAGTCATCCCGGTGCTCCAGAGAACTCTTCATTATGAGTGTATTGTTCTGGTTAAACAGTTCCGACCACCAATGGGCGGCTACTGCCTGGAGTTCCCAGCAGGTGAGTAGCTCAGCATCATGTTCCTTCTCAGGGACTGTTGAGCAAGGCAGTGCCTGAGAACTGCAGTGCTTGCATCTTTAACCCCTTTTCATCTATTCATGTGGTTATAAGTGAAACAAAACCATTTCTGTTGGGAGGCTCCACCGGGCCACCAGCCACATTCCAGTGATCCACTGAATCCATAAAGGTGATGTGAGCCAGGGTGGTACAGCCCACCTTTCCACGCCATCCCATCCACTTCTATGCAGTGTCTCTCTCCAATCTCTCTTTGAGTAATTACTATTCCTTAATTTGTCGACTTATTTCATTTCCTGTCACTAGCAATCTGCCCCTGATAAGAAATTTACTAATAAGCAGGACAGACTCAACTCCAAAAACCATAATTGGAAAAGACAACTTGAACTACCATCTATAAAAAGGAGAAGGAAATTGTCTTAATGTCAATATTTTTTTCAGTTACACAGTAATTAAAGCAATCCAAAATTTAGTGCATTGTATTATTATAGGACTTTATTGGATTATCCCTATCTGAAAAGATGAACTCTCATTTACTTGTCATTAATGGTGCAAGTGTTGTGTTTTGGAGTGTACTTAGAAGTGGAATGCATACTGAGCATGCATGAAGCCCTGGGCTCAATCTCCATCACCACCAAAAAATAAAAATAAAAAGAAGAAAAAGCCCAGTTCATGGTAATATAAAGTGACAGCTGTTTTATTATTTACTTGCCATTTTACTAAAGAAATTAATAAGATTTAAAGTAACTGGATAGCCTATACCTTACTTTTTCTTTACATTGTTTTATTCCATTCAAGCAAAAGAATCTTGAGTTGCCACTCTCCTCCCACTTGTCCTATTTGCTCTTCACAGTGACCATAATAGTCATCTGAAGTCCACCAGCCGTCAGTTTACTCCTTGCTGGCATTTCATTGTAAGACCTCAGTACTTTTCTGTGGGACAGAAAGGCAAGATAGGTAAAGCTTCTTTTTGTGCTGTGTCACATAGATGGATCCCAAACCTAGCCATTTGGCCACCACCAAGTCACTTTTCCTTAGAAACACTATCTGTGCTGTACAAAAAGACTGTTGATGTAACATCGTCATGAAAAAATTCCAGATCTAAATCAGAGGAATGTATGATACCTATCAGAACCTACAAACTCTTTTTAAGTTCTAAACCCCAGTCAGCTTTATCTTTAAAACCATTTTACATGATCCTCTGACTCATCTAACAGCTGAGCTATGCTAGAAGAATGAGAAGGTGCAAAGACATTGAATTCCCCTATCCCATCTTATAAGCCATCTGGACTTCCAGGTCTCATAGATGACAATGAAAGCCCAGAAGCTGCTGCTCTTCGGGAACTGGAGGAAGAAACTGGCTATAAGGGTGACGTTGCTGAATGTTCTCCAGGTTTGTACTTCTTGCCATGTGTGCACTTTGTACATCTTGAAAATCACTAGATTCCTCTGTATAAAGGGATCAGTTATTTGGATGTTCTTTAGGCCCAGAATTCAGGTGACTTATTTCACTCATTCACTCAAGAGACTAGGTTATAACTGGTCTCCTCAGGAGAGCAGGTAGAAACAAGAAGGGCCTAAACTTGGAGAATCATGAAAGTTAGATGCCTTTCAAGATTTCCCCCATTCTAAACATTAGTTCTTTCGCACCTCATCCACGTGCCACACTCCTCACCAGAAGTATCTTTTTTTCTTATAACTAGCCAGTGCCACCTAATGCCTCAGACATACCAAACCTGACTCAGTAACTCTGGGGAAAATGAGAAACATGTGCAAAATATATTAGTACATAGATGCTCTGCAGTCCTGTAGCATGTACTGACTAAATACGTAACTGTAATATTGCTGTGTCAATTCTGTAACTATGAATCCCCAGCCTGTCTTCTTAGGACATTTAAGTAGTAAGACAAATGAGAAAAGGGACTAAAGCATCTGACTGGTTTCTTAAGATGAGTTGTCACTGCTCTCCATAGTTGTATGTATGGATCCTGGTTTGTCAAACTGTACCACACACATCGTGACAGTAACCATCAATGGAGATGATGCAGAAAATGTAAGACCTAAGCCAAAGCCAGGTAAGTTTGTGTTGGTTACACTGAAGGTGGTTGAATTGCATTAAGTATCCTTTTAACTTGTTACAATTCTTTTGTTAAAATAATCATAATCTTCCATTCAAAGTCATAGTCTTAGAGGTACTTTAGTATTCTTGTCTGTTTTACTAATTTGGGTAGTTCAGCATTTTTCTTTAGCCATTTCATTGCTCTTTATGCCTTCTTTATATAAAATGTTAAATTATACATTTCCATTTTTTTATCTGAAGTTTATTCTCATTTAGTAAAATGAGCTACAGGCCCAAATATAAAGTGAGAAACTTCAACACCACCTTGATTTCTGTATTCCCGTATATTGTAAGGATGACAAGTATTGTTAAGGGGCAGATGTTTATCAACTGTTCCTTATTGAGTTCTATTCTCTATATTTAGAGAATGTGTTAGGATATTCTTCGCTCTAAAATATTTATCAAGTTTGGGGTCAAGGTTTCAGGCCCCCATCAATTCCATGTTCTCTCTTCCACCCTCTTAAAGGGAGTATTTATATACATACCATAGTAAGTCATGCATGAGTGGGAATTTTTATAATTTCTTACCCTCTTTAGTTATTCCTGCCTTCAGTGTTTAATTGCAACCAATTTTAAATGCTTAATTTTTAAATTGCACATATAACATGCTATGGAAAACAGTTTTGGCAATTCCTCAAAAAGTTACATATAGAATTACTATGTGATCCAGCATTTCCATTTCTAAAAAAATTGAAAGCAGAGATTCGCATACTTGTATGTCCATGTTCACAGCAGCATCATTCACAGTAGCCAAAAGTGGAAACCACCTGAGTGTCCAGCAGCAGATGAATGGGTAAACAAAATGTAGTCTCTGCACACAAGGGAATATTCAGTATCATAAAAAACTTGGTGTGGTATGCTACAACGTGTATGAACCTTGGAAACACTATGCTACGTGAAAATAGGCCCAACACAAAAAGACAAATGTTACAGGATTCTACTTGTATGAAGTACCCAGAGTAAACAAATTAATATACACAAAAAATAGAGATTACAATAATTTCCCATTATTTTTGAATAGGTTCCAAGTTTCTGTTTGGGGTGATAAAAGTTCTGAGATTAACAGTGTTGATGGATGCACACTGTGAATGTTATTTGATGTCACTGAACTGTAACCCTAAAAATGGTCAGAATGAAGCCAGAGTGGACATAGCTTAAATTATAAAACTAAATATTAAAGTAGGGGCTGGGGTTGTGGCTCAGTGGTAGAGCTCTTGTCTAGCACGTGCGCGGCCCGGGTTCGATCCTCAGCACCACGTAAAAATAAAACGCATTGTGTACAACTAAAGCAAATAAATAAATATTTTTTTAAAAAGATTAAAGTACAAAAAAAGTATAAGTTCATGCTGCCTACTTCTAAGAGAACTTTTGTTCTTCATAACTAGATAACATTATGTTACTGATTCCTAGGGGGTTTAAGTTAACTATGTGGGTTAGAACACCAGAGTTATTAGTGTCCATTTTCATTTAATATCTTTATTCTCTTAACATTCTTGGACCCATGGAAACATTTCAGTATACAAAAATACTGCAATGTTAATACCCAAGAGAAAATCCATACTCATGTGTATGGCTGGTCATCATGATCAGTGTGGTGCAAGTTTTTAAAATAAACTATCGTGCCCTTCAAAAAAAACAAAAGAATGGTAAATTATATGTGCATTTTACCACAGTATGCAGATATTACATCTACATATGTACATTATAGAATATGCTTTTAAAATTTGCTATTAAATCCTTGGAGAATAATAACTTTGTACTGTTGGAACTTGTTTTGCCATGAGATAACTAAAGTTGGTAGAGAATCAGGTCTCTGTTAAATAGCCATTTTGATGTCTTGCATTATTAAAAAGTTTTCCAAGGTATTACCTTGCAGGTCTTGCTAAAATGTTCTCCTTCTGTTGTTTATTTTCAGGGGACGGAGGTATGTTATTGGACTCGCAGTTGCTGACCACTTATGGCTTAGTTTAGTGATGACACACAAGACATTTTGGTTGTTTTGGTGGGCTCTTGTTCTTTAGCTCTGTTTTCACTTGCACTTTGTTTATTTAGAATTTGTGGAAGTAATTTCTTTACCAAAGAATGACCTGCTGAACAGACTTGATGGTAAGCATCCTTAAGATTATTACCCAACTTTCTCTATTTCCCTTGGCCCCATCCCTAGCAAATGGGTACTAAAAGTAACTCCATTTCTTTATCTTCTTTATCTTAATGTCCAAAACCTAGAAACCATTGTGGAAACTGCCGTTGACATAATAATTTTTTTTCCAGCTGGCATGGAATTTTAAAATATAAGCAAAACACTCTGTATCAAGTGAAAGCCTTTAGGAGGGGCCTTTTTTCCCCTACAGAATTAAGATTACATTCCTGTTCACTAGCCAAAACTATTCTGTACTTTAAATCTTTATTCCATAGTAGTGCAAAGGTATAAGTAGATATACCTTAGCTTTCCCTCAACTGTAGTAGTGTCTTGGATGGTTCTTTGTGCAGGGTGTAAGTTAAAGGAGAATTTAACAATATTTCTTCAAAAAATATTTGGAGTATCTACTGTACGCCATGATAAACTGATATAATGAACCAAACGAACTAGCTGTGTGACCCTTTTTAAATCACTGGTCATGTAGTTCCATTCTGTAACTCTTGGCCAGTCCATCTCACAGGGATGTTGTAAAAATCCTATTATATGGAAAGATGTCTTTCATATAACTGCCTTAGGCGATGCTGTTAATGCAGACATGCCAGGGGCTGTTCCAGGAGTACTTTGTGCTGGCTGGGTAGATTTCCACTCATTTATAAAGGAGAGCCTTTTCAAAATTTTAATATTTTAATATTTTGTTGGTTAAGTAATTATTTCACACATTGGATCAGAAGCTTTTGAGAGTGTCTCTTTCCTTCCATGACTGCCAGTGGCTTACAGTTTCACTTCAAAGCAGATCACTCTGAAATGTCTGTTACTGGTTTGAAAGGTAAAGTGGGTGTCTTTCAAAAGCCACTGTGAATTCAGACTCTCAGCCTCTGTCCCCACTTTACCTTTTAAAAAACTAGACCTAAAGTAAAAACCACCTCAAGATCTTAAAAGCAGACTTAGAAATAATCATATCATATTAAAAAGAGATAGCATTAGGCATTTATTCAGAGAAAGCCATGTCAATCACTAATATGCAATATAGAGGGGCATGGTGGCTCATGCTTGTAATACCAGCAATTAGGAAGGCTGGGATAGGAGGATTGCAAGTTCAAGGCCAGCCATAGCAACTTAGGGAGGCCCTAAGCAAACTACAAAATTAAAAGGGCTGGGGATGCAACTCAAGTAAAGCACCACTGGGTTCAATCCTCTGTTTAAATAAATAAATAAAAGGCAATACAGCTCAGAGTCACACATATGAGTTCAAACAAGTCTTGATGTCTATAAACTTTTTCCTAAAACAAGAATAATAATAGCCTCTACCTCTGAGGAGGCATGAGTAAAATTAAATGGGATAATGTAGGCAAAGCACGTGGCATCCAAGTGTTTAAAAGCTACATGCCATCAGTTTTTATTCTTTCTTCCATTGAGAGTATCCTCTTTTAAAAATGTCCCTTCTAGCTCTGTCTCCCACCTAATTTGCCTTTGTTTCTAGTCTTAGAAGGGAGGGAAATAGAGCAAGAGAAGGAAGAGGGGAGGGAGGGGGAGAGAGAGAAAAGATGAAAGAACCAGTTTGCCTGACCTTAGTAGGTATAGTAATCAAGTAATTTATTCAACAAGGACCATTTGAGAAGGTGTAAGGAAGGTATTTTAAGATCAGTTTGCCACAAAGAATAGCATTCAACACTTATTGAGCACCTGCCATACATAAGTGAGTAGCACATGATCCCTGCCTTCAAGGATCAAATTATCATTGAGCTTATTCCCAAACAAGTGGTTAGGCAAACCTCATGTTCAAAGTCTGACAACCTCCATTGTAGTGAAAAACAAGTTCCCACTAAGGCCTATTATACTGTAATTCTGAGAACACATTCTTAGTAGTATTCTTCCAGGCCTAACATGCACATATTTCAGCCTGCCAAGGGGAAATGTGCACCCTCCAGTGATGGGAATGTCACCTGAATTCCTAGGCAAGATACTGTATAATCATCACCTTGGAGTTTCAGAAGAGTAAACCCGGAGCTGTAAATGAAGTATAACCATTGGATCTGTGAACTTACAGCTTTGCTGTCTTAACATGTAAAATCATTATCCTTGGTGTTCTATCTTGTGCTGGGAATGTGATCCTGCTTTTCTGTCCTTCATTCTTCCTCTGGAGTAGGATCTCTGAAGATAGAAAATATTATTACCAGCATCTAACCTATGAACAGGCATATACTAGTTGTTCAGTAAATAATGAAAGTGTTATCCATTGTTAAGTGCATTTTCTAAGTTTTATTCTTTGCTTCCTGCAGCTCTAGTAGCTGAAGAACATCTTACAGTGGATGCCAGAGTCTACTCATATGCTCTGGCGCTGAAACATGCAAACACGAAGCCATTTGAAGTGCCTTTCCTGAAATTTTAAGGCCAAAGAGGATGCTGGCCCTGTTTTTGTAAACAAGACCACCAGGTCTTCCTCACAAAGACTTTGTATTCAACTTAGTTTAATGTAGATTTGACATTAGCTTTTTCATAAAATAAAATCAGCACAAAATGCATGTGGTGGTATGGAACTATAATTACAGGAAGGCTACAACCTTCAAAAGTTAAAAGTCTAAACTGGGCGAGGTGGCGCACGCCTGTAATCCCAGCACTTGGGAGGCTGAGGCAGGAGGATCTTGAATTCAAAGCCAGTCTCAGCAATAGCAAGGCACTTAGCAACTCAGTGAGACCCTGTCTCTAATAAAATACAAAAGAGGGCTGGGGATGTTGCCCAGTGGTCAAGTGCCCCCGAGTTCAATGCCTGGTACAAAAAAAAAAAAAAGCTAAAAATCTAGCTAATATTAATGGAAATAAACAAATGCAGATGTGCTTTTTACTATAAGTTTTATTTCTTTAAACCCAACTACTACTTTTTTAACCTAGTCTAGAAGATAGGGATAGGAAAGCAAACTTGAGTTCCAAATTGGGTCAAATCTTTTCATCCTCAACATCTAAAATAAAAATTCTGTTGCTGGGTATGTATTTATCTGTTTTCTGCAGTAGTGTTTTTAGTTTTGAAGAAAGAGACCTACATAGGACTATTTTGGCCTCTCCTAATTGAACTGTTAGATGAAATTCAACTGAGCAATACAGGGTGTAAAATCAATAGAGAATAACATTTGTGATAGAGTATGTAGTGACTTTATAACCACCTAATTACTGAAGCTGACTCAGCTTTTAGGTAATGAAAAATGGTTGATTCTACTCATTATACCAAGGCCAAGAGACTAGTGAAAATCCAGGGCCCTTCATTTAAGCATGTACACTATACTTTAGATCTGATTTCCTATATTTAATCTCAGAAAATACTTTTGAAAACAGATCCATAATAAGATTGACATGGTTTGGGACACTAATATCGTGATGTCAAACCAGAAGTATAGGCAATAAGATTAGCTAATACTTGAAGTCCAAACTGAAAGGAAACATGAGGATAACTGGTGCATGCTGTGCCTGAAGTGCATCACCCAAGAGTTCTACCAATGTTCCAAGGCCATTTCCTTATACTATTGAAGCTTAGATTTTGTGTTAAATTTTCAGCTTCCAGCAGCTCCAGCATAATTGCCCTTTCAGTTTGGCCTCTCAAAGAAGTCAGGATGAGGCCAGGCATGGTGATGTACCCTTGTAATCCCAGGGATTTGGGAGGCTGAGGCAGGAGGATCCTAAGTTGCAAGGCCAGACTCAACAATTTAGCAAGACCCTAAGCAACTTGAGAGAGACCCAGTCTCAAAACAAAAAAGGACAGGGGAGCCAGGCGCGGTGGCGCACGCCTGTAATCCCAGCACTTTGGGAGGCTGAGGCAGGAGGATCGTGAGTTCAAAGCCAGCCTCAGCAATGGCGAGGCACTTAGCAACTCAGTGAGACCCTGTCTCTAAATAAAATACAAAAAAGGGCTGGGGATGTGGCCCAGTGGTCAAGTGTCCCTGAGTTCAATCCCTGGTACCAAAAAAAAAAAAAAAAAGGACAGGGGATATATAGCTCAGTGATAAAGCACCCCTGGGTTCAACCCCCAGTACCATCTCATGTTTCCAGCCTGGATCTACGGATAAAGGTAGCCTCCCCGGAACCATACAAATGATATAAAGGTTTTAGATAAAAGCAATTATAAAAATGCTCCAGTGTAGTTCATTTATCTGACCCAGAAATAATTTTATGAATAGAAATATAAGCTCCTGGGGCTGGGGTTGTGGCTCAATGGTACAGCACTTGTCTAGCATGTGCTAGGCACTGGGTTTGATCTTCAGTACCACATAAAAATAAATAAATGTCCAACTACAACTAAAAAAATTTTTTTTAAAAAGTGATTTACAAAGAACGGATTCAAATAGAGATACAATATTGTTTTCAGACCACTGTTTTCATGTCCCCTTCCAAATATTAGTTATATGAATAAGTACCCTTAAATTAGCTGCTGTTCAATTATTTAAAATTAAACATTAAAGTATATATTACATTTATCCTTTTTTTTTTTTTTTTTTGTGGGTACCGGGGATTGAACTCAGGGGCACTCGACTACTGGGTCACATCCCCAGCCCTTTTTTTTGTATTTTATTTAGAGACAGGGTCTCACTGAGTTGCTAAGTACCTGGCTATTGCTGAGGCTGGCTTTGAACTCGCGATCCTCCTTCCTCAGCCTCCCAAAGTGCTGGGATTACAGGTGTGCGCCACCATATCCGGCTCCATTTATCCTCTTTCAATAGGCATCTCAGAATGGGCTTGATATAAATACAATGAACCTATACAAATAATCTTAAGAACCTTAGCCGGGAGCCTATAATCCCAGCACTTGGGAGGCTGAGGCAGGAGGATCGCAAGTTCAAAGCCAGCCTCAACAATGGCGAGGCACTTAGCAACTCAGTGAAACCCTGTCTCTAATAAAATATAAAAAAGGGCTGGGGATGTGGCCCAGGGGTCCAGTGCCCCTGAGTTCAATCCCTGGTACCAAAAAAAAAAAAAAAAAAAACCCTGTACAAGGGGGTCTGGGGTTGTGGCTCAGTGGTAGAGTGCTTGCCTAGCACGTGCGTGGCCGGGGTTTGATCCTCAGCACCATGTAAATAAATACATTGTGTACAACGAAAGGAAATAAGTAAATATTTTTAAAAAAAAGAACCTATACAAGGGGCTGAGGTTGTGGCTCAGCAGTGGAGCACTCGCCTAGCACGTGCGCTGCCCGGGTTCAATCCTCAGCACCACGTAAAAACAAATGCATTGTGTGCAACTAAAGCAAATTAAAAAAAAAAAAAAAGAACCTATACAAATAAACTTAAGATAACACTTAATATTAGATTCCTTTATTTTTCCAACACAACTGAAACAGTTTTATTAAATAAAAGTTTATTGTCTACTGTTTACACTTATGTTGCTGCTATAAGTACAACAACAGACTTAATTCCTAGCATGAATTACTCATTGTTCACCCCCACTGAACTACAGACATTGCTTGAGAATTAGATCTTTGCTTTAGGGATTTAAAAAAAGAAAAGAAAACAATTGGGGCATAGCATTTTGAAAGAGTATTCTCAAGTGACTGGCTGGAATTAGAAGGCATAGCCAATACAGTCAAACAGCACAGATTATGCTGTCCCTGGGTGGAAAGGAGGAATGAAAAACAGGAAGAATAATCAGAAGCAATTGTTTCTAGCAACAGAAATACTGTCAATGCTTGATTTTGCTCATGTGGGCTAAGTGGCTGCTTTGAGAAGGGACAAATAAAAGATGGGGGTGGGAATGGAGAGGGAGGGCAAGGATCATGGATACTATGAGTTAAAAAAGTATAAAAAGTAATTATCTAAAATATAGATTAGATATAAATGTTCCAGAACTCATCAGATAAGCTCAAAAATACTGGAAAGTGGCAATTTGAACTACATTTATTTTTAAACAAGGGGGAAATATTAAGTGTTTTTTGAATGTTGTGTGCAAAACTAATCCATGTCACCATCTCACTGTCATGATCTGACACAGCAAGGTAGATGCATTGCATTGGTTTCCAGCATTACAGGCAACACTAGATGTACACTTTTTAACGAATAATGTAAACTTCAGTTTTAAGGCAGCTGGTACTAATGCTGCACACAGGCTTTAGCTCCGTGCCCATTTCAGAAATGGGACTGTTAGCACTTGAAAACAAGAAACTGAGGGAGGAAAAGAGGAACCAGCATTATTTGACAAAAACAATGTGTCAAAATGTTTTCCCTTTCACACACACAAAAAGAAATATCTGAACATTTAGAAAAACAAAGCACCCATCCCGCCAACTTCAGCCTGTTCCTTAACAAATATTTCAAAATACTGATAAATAATTGTGACTGCAAGTAGAATTCCAGTGCCAGATCCAATGGCCCCAAGGAAGTCAGCTAACACCGACAGGGCGCCAATGCACAAGCCACCAAATGCAGCTGCAGTGGGGATATACCTAGAAGACAAAACCCTTAGTCAGGCAGTGGAGGAGAATGTGAAAAGAAGTGACAGAAATGAGATGGCAAGGTTGCTTCTCTCTAAAGAAATACGAATTAATCAAACGGGAAGAGTATAGTATTGAGGGGTTGTACATGATGGGTGATATACTGATGAGAAACTGATTAAGGCAATGACTTGACTCCCATAGTTAAAGAAAAAGGCTAACAGCCAAAAGGCAATATGTAATTTTTAGGGCAGATCAGAACCCTGGGCTGAGATTTAAGCATTAAATGTTTTTATCTTTTTTCTAAATAAGTATCCTTTACTTTCCCTCTTATGGAGTGAAAAGTAAATTTCAAAATACTTTCTAAAGGGTTGGAAGGGGTTGGGGTTGTGGCTCAGTGGTAGAACGCTCATGTAGCACATGAGAGTCCCTGGGTTCGATCCTCAGCACCACATTAAAAAAAAAAAAAATGGGACTGTTAGCACTTGAAAACAAGAAACTGAGGGAGGAAAAGAGGAACCAGCATTATTTGACAAAAACAATGTGTCAAAATGTTTTCCCTTTCACACACACAAAAAGAAATATCTGAACATTTAGAAAAACAAAGCACCCATCCCGCCAACTTCAGCCTGTTCCTTAACAAATATTTCAAAATACTGATAAATAATTGTGACTGCAAGTAGAATTCCAGTGCCAGATCCAATGGCCCCAAGGAAGTCAGCTAACACCGACAGGGCGCCAATGCACAAGCCACCAAATGCAGCTGCAGTGGGGATATACCTAGAAGACAAAACCCTTAGTCAGGCAGTGGAGGAGAATGTGAAAAGAAGTGACAGAAATGAGATGGCAAGGTTGCTTCTCTCTAAAGAAATACGAATTAATCAAACGGGAAGAGTATAGTATTGAGGGGTTGTACATGATGGGTGATATACTGATGAGAAACTGATTAAGGCAATGACTTGACTCCCATAGTTAAAGAAAAAGGCTAACAGCCAAAAGGCAATATGTAATTTTTAGGGCAGATCAGAACCCTGGGCTGAGATTTAAGCATTAAATGTTTTTATCTTTTTTCTAAATAAGTATCCTTTACTTTCCCTCTTATGGAGTGAAAAGTAAATTTCAAAATACTTTCTAAAGGGTTGGAAGGGGTTGGGGTTGTGGCTCAGTGGTAGAACGCTCATGTAGCACATGAGAGTCCCTGGGTTCGATCCTCAGCACCACATTAAAAAAAAAAAAAAGTATTGTTTCCAACTACAACTTAAAAAAAAAAAATTTTTTTTTTAAGCTTTCTAAGTGTCTACAGATGGAACAAAATTTTGAAGATCCTCTTCAACAGTGATTCAACCTTAGCTGGCATTAGAATTATAAGGAAAATTGTTTTGTTTTTTTGGTACTGGGGATTGAACTCAGGGGCAACCGACCACTGACCCACATCTCCAGAACTTTTTTGTATTTTATTAGAGACAGGGTCTCAATGAGTTGCTAAGTGCCTCGCCATTGCTGAGGCTGGCTTTGAACTTGCGATCCTCCTGCCTCAGCCTCCCAAGTGCTGGGATTACAGGCGTGTGCCACCGCGCCCGGCTAAGAAAATTGTTTTTAAACAATGGGTTTTTATTTAAAATAAGGAAAAAAAATTGGGGAACATAGGAGATGAAAAAGAATGGCAGAATGATTAGCAATTCCTGAAGCTAGAGGTTCATCACAACACTCAACCAGAGTGTGTGCTGAAATAAATAAAAAGTTCACATAAAAACACTAGTACCGGGGGCTGGGGTTATGGCTCAGCGGCAGAGCGCTCGCCTCGCACGTGCGCGGCCCGGGTTCGAGCCTCAGCACCACGTAAACATAAATGCATTGCATTGTGCATAACTGAAGTAAATAAATAAATATTAAAAAAAAAAAAAAACACTAGTGCCTTTTCAACAAATGGTGCTGGAGCAAACTGGACACCCATCACACAACACAAAAATGAACTCAAAAGTGCATCACAGACCTACATGGAGGAGCTGAAACTCCTAGGAGAAAACAGGAATACAACTTGAGTTTGGCAATGCTTTCTTAGTTACTACACCAAAAACATCAGAAACAAAATAAAATTGGGTTTCATCAAAATTAAAAAACTTGTGCATCAAAGATCATCATCAAGAAAGTGAAAAGCAAGGCATGGTGGCTCACTCCTGTAATCCCAGTGACGTGGATGCTGAGGCAGGAGGATTGAAAGTTCGAGGCCAGTCTTAACAACCTAGTGAGAAAAGGACTGGAGATATAGCTCAGTGGTAGATCACCTCTGGGTTTAACCCACAGTTGAAAAAAAAAAAAAAAAAAGAGAGAGAGAGAGAGAAAGTGAAAAAATAACCCACAAAATGGAAGAAAATATTTGAAAGTTGTATCTGACTAGACATTTGTATTAAACAAAAATTCAAACCCAATTCTTAAAACTAACAAAAGGAAACATCATTGGTCATATGGAGAATCAAAACCACAATGAAACTCCTCTCCACACCCACTAGGAAAACAAAACTCAAATGTTAAGAGCTAGTGATGGTGAGACATGCAGCAAATGGAGGCCTCATCCACTGCAGGAATGTTGCAGCCACTGTGGGAAGCAGTTGAGCAGCTTCTCAATGTATTAACCAGTTACTACATGACCCAACACTTCCCCTCCTAGACAAATGAAAATGCACATCCACACAAAACTTGTAAAAGTATGTTTGCAACAGCATTATTCATAATAGCCAAAAAGTAGAAACAACCCAAATTTCCATCAGCCAATGAATGGATAAACAATGTAAAAAAGCCATACAATGGAATATTATTCAAAAAAAAAGGAATAAAGTAATGATACTATAACATGGGTGAACAGGCAAAATGAAAGCTTTCATTCCCAAGAGTACATATTTATATGAAAAATTACACAGAATGTCCAGAATAGATAAATCAAACTTTAGAGTTAGAAAGTGAAAAGTAGTTGCAAGGGGTGAGGGGAGTGAGGGTGAGGTCAGAATGAAGACTAGTGGGTTAGTGAATGAAGAATAACAGTTGAGGGATGAAAAATTAGATTGTAATATTGTTCTAAATTAAAAACCCTACACTTCAAATAAGTACATCACACATTATGTGAATTATTGTCCAATAAATCTGTTAACAAACACCTGATTACAAAATAAATCACAGTTTCTGAAGGTGGGATAGTAGTATTTTTTAAAAGCCCCCTGGAGATTTTATATGCAGCCAGCCAACACTGATGAATACTGTTCTATATCATGTTCACACTGGACTGAACATAATTTCAATTAAAATACTTTGCTTAGGGGGCCAGTTTTAATATGGAGAACAATTTAAATTTTGTGTTAAATTTGCATTCTCTTGTATGGAGTAGAGGATGTCTACTTTTCGATACACATTTGAACAGATAAAGTGATAACAATTAGTGATGAAAGACTGAAATGCACCCACTCCTATAAAGGACTGAATTTAATAGGCTTTCTTACCTGTTAAGCTCATGAACCATAGAGGTATCTCTATGACCCCTCATTACCATTTGCTGTTCTTTAAGCTGTTTAGCTACCTGCAAGAAAAGAAAAAAAAAAAAAAAAAAAACTTTCAAAATCAAACTTTTTTTTTCATACTAAGTATTGAACCCAGAGGCATTCTATCACTGAACTATACCCCCACCCCTTTAAAATTTTATTTTGAGACAGGGCCTCACTAAGTTGTCCAGGCTAGCCTCAAACTTGGGATCCTCATGCCTCAGCATTCTGAGAAGCTGGAATTATAATTGTGCAACACTATGCCCAGCAAAATCAAAGTCTTAACAGCTCACTGTTTGCTATCATTTCTGTGTGAAGTGCCTTCCACACACTAAAAAGTAAAATGCAAGAACCTTCAAGTTGGATTTGGACCATACCCATTAAACCTGAAAAAAACTGAGGCCTCAATGCTGCCAACTACATGTTAATCATACCCTAAACCAGTGTTTCTTAACCTTTTTTTCCCCCATTATCACCTCCCTAAAGAGAAACTGAATATTAAGGACAAAGATTTTGTTAGGTAGGGTTGAGTTTTAGAAGAAGGAAAATCATTATATTAAGGATTTTTCACATTGCAGGAACCAATTTCTTGCCTGCTGGGTATAACATTGCCTCATTAAAGAATGTATGAACAAAACATAAGTATAAATTACAAAAGAAAGAGTATGTCAATTACTAGTTTGAGACCTAAAAAAAAAAATCATAAAAATTTTAAAAAATCATTTCAAATAAACCAAATACTTACATCTTTGGCTGAGGAACCCGACACCTCTATCCATGTCTTAGAAAAGAATGCACAGGATCCCAACATGAAAATGATATAAACGACCACATGCACAGGGTCCTCAAATATGGCACCCATGGACTCAGGAGGAGAAAGATAGTAACAGAGGCCTCCGACAGGGTAAGAACGAGCAGGTCCTCCCCCACTGACATCCTACAGGACAAGAATTAAAAGAACACATGTCCAACCTGACTGATCAAGAATGTTTTTCTCTTTGTTGGTGGTAGGGACAGAACCCATGGCCTGGTACATTCTAAGTACTCTACCACTGAGCTTCACCCTTGGACATTTGAGATACTGCCAACATTGGTCCCAAACTCCTGGACTCGAGTGATCTCATAAGCCTCCGGTGTAGCTGGGGTTACAGGTTGGAATACATTTTTATGAATTTCAAATTTCTCAAATATTATGACAGTGTTTTTAAGCTTAAAGCACCTACAGCCTATGATTCTATATAACTACAAGAGTTAAGTTTTATTTTGGTTTTGTTAACCTTTATTTATTTTTATGCTGAGCTGAGGATCAAACCCAGTGCCTCACACGTGCTAAACAAGCTTTCTACCACTGAGCTACAGCCCCAGCCCAGGAGTTAAGTTTTGCATCTACTACTTCACTTCTTTAAAATTGTATAACATTGATTGATGTACAATGCATTTTGAACATATTAACAGAAGAGTAATTTTTTGTAAATTTATAATTGTAGCCTACAAAATATTTTTCAAAACCTCTTTCTGAATTTAGGAATATGGTCACAATTAATCTCTTACATTCAGAACCTCAAATTTTCTGAATCATGTAAGAGTAGCCAACTAAAAGTCCTTAATGATTATTAAAAGTATTAATAATGCAATCAAAATATTGACAGAAAACAGCTCATTGCCTAAACTTCATATGGTTTGTAATTATAAGAAATAGTATAAGAAATAGTAGGGGGCTGGGGATATAGCTCACAAGGCCCTGGGTTCAATCCCCAGCACCAAAAAGAAAAGAAAGAAAGAAAAAGAAGAAATAGTCTTTTCAGGGGCTGCGGACAGATCTCAGTCATAGAGTACTTGCCTAGCACATGTGAGGACTGGGGTTCAATCCCCAGTACCAAAAAAAGAAATAAAAATTTTTTAAAATTTTAAAAAGGAATAATCTTTTCATAAATATTTATAATAATGGGGTTTTATAATAATAAAAATGGGAATAGCATGATATTTGCTCATATTGACATCTTAGGTCAGAAGGGTAAGAAAACAATTTGGGATTGTAATGATTAAAATATCTGGTTCCTGAATTTAGAATTTTCAAAAGATTCTTTACTGTGCCTCTAGAATCACAAATCCCAGATTGAAAGCACTGTTTTCAGGCAAATTCAATTTACCAATAATTTTCACATTAAAAGGAATCTTACTCGGCCGGGCGCGGTGGCGCACACCTGTAATCCCAGCACTTTGGGAGGCTGAGGCAGGAGGATAGCGAGTTCAAAGCCAGCCTCAGCAATGGTGAGGCACTTAGCAACTCAGTGAGACCCTGTCTCTAAATAAAATACAAAAAAAAAAAAAAAGGGCTGGGGATGTGGCCCAGTGGTCGGAAAAAAAAAGAATCTTACTCAAGATCACAACACTATCTATACAGAACCAACTCCTCAATACATTCGTTGCTATGAAATTCCTATCACAGTAGTAACTATTGCTGGACGAATGAGGGAGGGACTACATCCTTCTTCTCTTCAACCCTTCTCCTAGTTAAAATTCCAGAATACAAAATGTAATCATATTCCCATTAAATGAATAGGAAAGGAATATTGTGAATTAAAGGAATCCTATTTCCTTGAACTAACATTCTAAAGTAACTGTCTTTTCTGCTAACATTAAGTTTTTTAAATTACTCTCAGTAAAAGCACAAAGATATGAGTTACCTCAAGCTATAATGCAAAAGACATCATATTAAAATATTAATATTAATATTCAGAATAAGTACCATATTTCAAGAATGAGTATTAAAAAATACTGTTTTGGACAGAATGCAAATCCTAGAATTATATATTCCACAAAAAATATAAGAAGTTAAGGGATTTTTTCAAGTATTTTTAGTTGTAGATGGACACAATACTTTTGTTTTATTTATTTTTATGTGGTGCTGAGGATTGAACCCAGTGCCTCACACATGCTAGGCAAGCTCCTACCACTGAGCTACAGCTACAGCTCAAGGGTCTTTTATTTTTTAATTCTATAATTTTTTTTTTTTTTTTTTTTTTTTTTGGTACTAGGGATTGAACTCAGGGGCACTCGACCACTGGGCCACATCCCCAGCCCTTTTTTGTATTTATTAGAGACAGGGTCTCACTGAGTTGCTAAGTGCCTCACCATTGCTGAGGCTGGCTTTGAACTTGCGATCCTCCTGCCTCAGCCTCCCAAGTGCTGGGATTACAGGCGTGCGCCACCGCGCCCGGCTTAATTCTATAATTTAAAGAAGGAAAATATTCCTTTGTCAGATGATAGAAATTTAAACAAATCAAAATTTCACCACTAGTAAAAACTCACACCTCAAAAGCAACATGGCTGGGCTGCTTTAGAAGAAGTTATTATAAAGAAGATCTATGAATGAAAAGTCAGAATTTATTGGATTCTATTTCTAGCTGTGTTGTTAGTTTTATTAATTACATGCTGATTTCCAGCCCAGTTAATCACAAGCTAGCTTACTGCCATTCAGGCCATGAAAAATTGCTACAGATAACATAGGAATAAGACCACAAAACAAGAAATCACTTTTCATGAAAGCAATTGTGATTTCAGCCTAAAAGGTCATTCAAATGACATATGAAAATGCTTCCTATGCAGGCTGGGGTTGTGGCTTAGTGATGGAGCACTTGCCTAGCATGTGTGACGCACTGGGTTCAATTCTCAGCTTGCATATAAGCAAATAAATAAAATAAAGGTCCATCAACAACTAAAAAACAAAAATGAAAGAAAGAAAGAAAGAAAATGCTTCCTTGACAGTAAATAGTAAAACAGTTTTATAACACTTAGCAATTCTAGATAAATAAACTCTGTATAGGCAAATTAATCTGAAAATGTTATAGCAACTGCTTTAATGTCTATCTCATTCAGTTAAAGATATTAACCATGAAATGAAAATTATATTGAATTATAATATTTAATATAAATACATGAAATACTCACAGCCCACTGTCCTAGTAAATTTACTAAAAAGTTGCCACTAAATCGAACAGACAGCATCTGGGAAATAACATAAAGGTTTGAAACCAGAGCAGACTGAAGGATAATGGGAATGTTCGAGGTGTAGAAGAGCTTGATGGGATAGCTACTGTACTGTCCTCGATACCGGGCCGACTTAATGGGCAAGTCAACACGAAATCCCTAAAAAATGAAACGAAGAGTAAGTAAGAAGAACTGTATGTATCAAGAAAAGAACACAACAGAAGGGAGCATAAAAAGATAATGCAAACCAAAAAGCTCCCCCTCCCTTTCATACACCAACTTTCTTTTCTATTTCATAAACACCAGTATTTTATAGCTTCAGACTAGAGGGTAAAGAATAGAATAATTTGTTTGACTAAATCTTGAAACACTGGCAGATTAGACATTAGCATTTCAAATGGTATTCTTTAAGAGCAAAATAAAAATCCACATCCCATTTGCTTCAGTGAAAGTACAGCTAAAACAAATAAATAAATATATAAAAAAGATTAATTTAAAAAAAAAGATTTTACTTACCTGAAAATATATTACAACAGCAAACACGAAAACTGTAGCAATGAGGTTCATAAGATTGGGTAAGTTCTGCCGGTAAAAAGCTTCCCTTAAAGCTCGGACTTTGTCTGTCCTGGTTGCCAACAAATGAAACAGAGCTATGACTGCACCCTCAAACTCAGTACCTGAGAAATCAAGACAGAAACAAATTGTACAGGCCTTTTCCAAAACTGTCTCAAAAGTCAAAACAAATAACCTGAAACTCCAGTCAAAGGAATTCACCACTGTTTGCTTTACAATAGCATCATGTGTGCAGGTTCTAAACAAATTTAGATCACTGAGGCAAATCTATCTTTTTGTATAAATCTGAAGTTTTCTCAAGAGACTATTCTTTGTGAAAATATCCAAAGTAGAATTCTACCAAAGAAAATATTTCATTCATGAAGATTTGCCTCCCCTTTATACTTTAGGGAAAGGAAAGAAGTATCTTTAGGAAAAATAAAAAAGCAGCAAAGCAGAATAGAAATGTCAGAATCAAAGGTTATACGGTGATTCTATCTAGCTTGTTTTAAGTTTATTGTAACATTAACAAACTATCATTGCTATTTTCTTAAGGCTGGCCTCAGAGTTTGGTGTTAATTGGTTAGACAGGATGATAACTGAGAAAAATGGAGAGGGGTAAAGGGGAAAAAACAGAATGGAATCTTTCAAAACTTAGAGGCTATTACAAAGCCAATTAGAGGAGAAGCAAAAGTATTAAGTGCTCCCTGAAGATAAGGTAAGTGTCAGTCTTTTCACGTCAGAAATCCTGACCCACTTTTCATCCCTTTAGGAATACTGCAGTTGGTCAGACAAGTGACTTCTGCAGCAATGTCTTCAGATCAACAAACAATATTTTTAAGATCTGTTTGCAATCACTGAAATTTTATACAAGCAGAGGCTAATACATAGTCATCATTCTTTGTGAAGTACTACTGCAGACTCTACACATCTCTGCTTATCAAGTTTTGAACAAATAGCATTCATTGTCCCTCGGGTAGCAAACCAGAATGCCTACAGGCATGTATTGCTACATTATGGACTCATGTCCCGCATACATCCAGCAAAACTCGTGCAGTTGCAGTCACTGTGCAATGTACCTCTGCCAGTGTTAATGGTAGTGGGACTAAAGGCCTTCCAGACAATGGTTTCACAGATGTTGGTGGCAATAAAGAGGGAAATACCAGACCCCAAGCCGTAACCCTTCTGTAGCAGCTCATCTAACAGCAGCACAATCAAACCAGCAACAAACAACTGTGGGGAAAGAAATGCATGTAAGCGGAAGCAAGAATAAACTCAAGAAAGAGGGGAGATGAACACCATGGACTATTTCAAAGTACTGGCATTTTCAATTATCAGACCTAATTGTGGCAGTATCACTATTGGGAGCTTTTGACCTGCTTTAGTTTTAGTCAAAGCCAATTCTAAAAATCAGAGGATCAGAAATATTGTTACATTATAAAGCAGACATTTCAACTTTAAGTTTATTTATAACATCTGAATAGTTTCTCTTATAATGTTTAACCACGGCCTATTTGGAAAAGCACACTAGAACAAATATGATCACAGCTATAGAATTTGACAGCAAGAAGCTAAAAAACATCCCAAATACCCACAAGGAAGTAAAATGCTGAATGAATTATAGAATAATAACAAGATGCAATTTTACAGTGCCATTTAAGGATAAGTATGAGGACTATGTTGATACATCTCAAAAAGTACTTTGTATATAACATTTTCAGTATTGTAAGTACTACATATGTCTAAAATAAGTCAAAAAGTAAAGTACACATTAATATGTATACAGGTTATAACCAATGTAAAAGCACATTCTATTCTTATGGTGGACAAAGATTGAATGTAAATTGAAGACAGTTAAAAATTTGCCAGGTACTTAAGCTCATAATTTTTTAGAAAATGAAAGCATACTAACTTTAATTTTGTGATATTGAACATTCTTAACTTTCTTCTTGGAGAAGACATTTCTGTAAAAGCATGCATCAATTAAAAACAATCCATAGCCTTGCAAGTGACCTTCTCAGTCATATGACTCCTTCCCCCGACTTGAATAACCTAATCAAGAGGGGAAGAAAATATGCTTCTATGCCCCCAATTTCACACAGCTGTTCCCCCCAACTTTTTGTTGTTGTTGTTGTTGTTGTTGTTGTTGCAGTGATGGGCATCGAACCCAAGGTCTCACACATGCTAGACAAGTGCTCTACCACTGACATTTTAAAGAGAACCTCCTACAAAAGTGAGGAAGTCACTTCAATTCCTCCCAGCTCTGAACTACTCATCTCATTATCTACTCACTTTATCTAGTATCACCTGTCAGAAGAGAGATCAAACTCACTACAATATACCATTTAAGCATGCTTACCTTATACAATGTTCGTGCTTTTTCCTTAACTGCTATTTTAGTAGTTGTACTAAGCCTAACTTTTCTACCTAAGGTCTTTTAAAAAGTTTAACTTTCAATGAACTGGAAAAGTGTACAATTCTCAAAACTTTTATGAGAGATCACCCTTTGCTGTTTGAAAACCAAGTTTGACATTTTGACAAAATAAGAAAGAAGTGAGGAGTTAGTACTATATTTTTCTTTGACAGCAATTATGTAATGAGTGAAGACTTCCAGGCACAGATACAGAAACCCATCCCCATGCAGGGAATACCAGCTGTCCACAAACTGTCAAGCAACAAAATTGCATTATCATGCGCTCTGTTAAATGACCTGTCCAAAGTCACAGAGCAGCTCTGGAACAACTGTAATTCTCCAGACCCCCTGTATGGAACAGTGTCAGTCAGACTACAGAGTGGTTCATCAATATCCTGTGAAAATTAGATTCATGTATTTCTAATGGGAAAATGAAATAATGAAGAAATCTAACTGAGAAATGGTTTTTATAATTAAGCGAATAAGATTAAAGAAGCTAAAAATAAAAAAAAAAAAAAGAAGAAGCTAAAAATCATGCATGCCTTTGAAAAATGAATCAAATCAGGAAGGAACAGCAGTATCTCCATGACTAGTACTGTGAGAATAGAAGAGCAGCTGCATTTACGTGTAGAATGTACATCTATGTACATTATGAACATCTGGAGTGGGTGTAAAAGTACTTTTTCACATTTCCAAGCTTCACATACACACACACACACACACACACACACACACACACACTTCATACAAAACACATTTACTTACCTTTACTACATGCCATACACATTGATATTTTCTACTTGTGTTTTAAAGATTTTAATCAAGTCCCACTACTTAGATTTCAAAACCCATTAGTAGAAAAACACTGGCCATGTGAATAAGACAAATTAAGATGAGAAATACCTTCCATAAAAGCATGCAAGCAGTTTTCAAAACCTATGTTTCTAGGTGAAAACACTGATGTCCAATCATAGCTCTTCAGTGTATCCACATATTTTCAATGTTAGCAATGCCTTGAAAAGACACAAATGTGTCACTGCCCACCTATAATCAAACATGACATATTTCTTTGTACATTAACACTAGAAGAGTTAACCATAACACAAACATTTGTACACCAGAACTTACTTAAAGAAATTAGTACATATACTTTACTTGTTTCATTTTTGGACTATAACAATTTTTATATTTGTGAATACTGAAAATAAATATCAAAATAGTTTAACTCCATTTTACATCCATTTAAATTCATAATTGACTCTATAAAAGGTCAATCCTTATCTAACTAACCCAGAGTTGTTCATGTAAGTTTACTGAGGCATCCAAATACATCCTTAGGAAGGTAATAGAGAAATAATGCATAATATTCTGAGAGCTAGATGCCAGTTCTCAATGTTTTGTTGTTGCTGTTTGTTTTCTGTTTGTTTTAATCAGGGTACTTTGGGCTGAGGGTATGGTTCAATGGTAGAGTACATGCTTAGCATTTTAGAGGCCCTAGATCCTGGGTATAATCCTCCTCCCCCCAAAAAATCAGAGTTATCTTACACTATGGGTTACATAAAGCAAATGCTATAATGAAACAAAATAAGAAAGGGCCAGGCATGGTGGCCCATGCCTATAATCCATCCCAGCAACCTGGAGGCTGAGGCAGGAAGATTACAAAATTTGAGGCTAGCCTTAGCAATTTAGAGAGGCTCTGAGCAACTTAGGAAAACCCTGTCTCAAAATAAAAAACATAAAGGGCTGGGGATATAGCTCAGTTGTAAAGCCCCCTTGGGTTCAATCTCCAGAACCAAAAAAAAAAAGTGGGCTAGGCATGTAACTCATTGGTAGAGAGCTCATCTATCATGTGTGAGTTCCTGGGTTTGATCCCCACCACCATCAGATAAGGCAACAAATAGCCTATTAATATCCTCAGCAATGCCATCAGTATATAAAAAGATCCTAAGCACTGTAAGATATTAAAATCAGTCACCAAAGTATCTTCTCTCCCCATCCATTACATTTTTGTCCCAATTGCTATAAATTTGTCAAGTAAAAGTGATTTGTAAATAGAAAAAAAAATAGTATATTATTTTCTAAGGAAATGTATCTTATACCAAGTGAGAACACATTGAGGCTCAGAAAGCCACCAAAGACCCAATAATCCATTAAAAATTCCTGACCTAGTCAAAAGATCAAATAGTTCTATCTCATTAGAAAAGCTATCTGTATTATTAATGATGCCAATACATATTTAAACAATTTAGCTCCTTGTTCTGAATTATGCTCACTAAACAATCTTACTTATTATGATTTCCTTCCTATGTAAGGTTTCTCATTAAAAAGAGAACACTCAACCATGCCAGTATGGAGATAGTCATATTTCTCCATATATCTAACATACACATACACACACACAAACACACACACAAACACCAAATGGTATTTGGGGCTTTTTAAAATGTATTTCTCAGCAGTATCTTTTGAATTATAAGAAAAAAATTCCCTATGTTCTAATATCATGGAGTGGTCAAGATGATGTTATTTCCAAGAAAACCAGGATATGATACTCACTATTAACTAACTTCAGGAAACTTCTTTTCAAAACACATACTATTCTGTAACTTAAGTACAATCTATTCGTAGGTAATTTCTCCCAAGTGACTCTTAAAGATTGTTCAACCAAGAAATATCTTCTAAACTTTACATCCCAAACTTTAGGTTATTTAGTACATTGATAATTATGTTGGCTTTTTTAAAATTCCATTTAAAATTGTCCTTTGAAAAAAAAAAATAAAAAAACTCATGGGGGCTGGGGTTGTGGCTCAGCGGTAGAGCATTTGCCTAGCACACACATGGCCCGGGTTCGATCCTCAGCACCACATAGAAATAAACACATTGTATACAACTAAAAGCAAATAAATAAATATTTTAAAAAACTCATATATGTATGTTTTTATAGTACTTCACTACCATTAAGAAATTGCCAGGGTTGGGGTTGTGGCTCAGCGGCAGAGCGCTCGCCTCGCACGTGTGCGGCCCAGGTTTGATCCTCAGCACCATGTAAACATAAATGCATTGCATTGTGTACAACTAAGTAAATAAAATATTTTAAAAAAAAATTGCCAAAAAAAGGAAATCATTATTTTATTTTATTTTTTGGTACCGGGGATTGAACCCAGGGGCACTCGACCACTGGGCCACATCCCCAGCCCTTTTTTGGATTTTATTTAGAGACAGGGTCTCACTGAATTGCTAAGTGCCTTGCCATTGCTGAGGCTGGCTTTGAACCCAAGATCCTCCTGCCTCAGCCTCCCAAGTGCTGGGATTACAGGCGTGCGCCACCACACCCGGCTGAAATCATTATTTTAAACACCATTATTTTGTGTGCCACAGACAAAGAAAATACTGTCAATTAATCTATGGCACAATATCTTATAACAAAGAATCTTTATGTTCTTATTAAAAATAAAGTATTTTGAACTTTTATCATCTATCTTGTTTTTTCTGTGCCTTTCTGTATGCAAAATTGTTTTAATAATAAATTACAAAATACTTAAGACACTTCAGACAGCAATTTAACCTGAACATTTATTATATCAACAGTGCACATAACCAACTGATATAATGACAATCTGAGCGGCTGTATCCAAACAGACACTCATGCACTGCAATGACAACTCCTGTGACTGCCACCTGTCTGACAGCAATTATAAGCCACTGTTAACTATAGGAAAACATCCTGATTTTAGAGACATCAAATATGAAAAATGTATATCTCAGAATCAATGTGATTCAGGTGATCGATAATCCTTTAAAATATTGTACAACTATAAGGTTATTAGAATAACTTTTAATTTTTATATCTCCCAATTTATATACATCACTTCAGAAATCAAAATATTATAATAAAATAAAATAATTTAAAAGGACATGAATGTAACAATTACCTAAAGAATTGTTAGAAAAGGAAAAAAAGGAATTAAACTGCTTTATTTTCTGCATATGGAAATGTAAGATTTCTTACCTGAATAATGATAAGGAGACAGATCCCAGCACCCATTTCTGCAGGGTCTCCGTACATTCCCGTCATGACATACACAATGGCTTGCCCAATGGTAATGATCATACCAAATACTGACAAAAATTGGGGGGAAAAGGAGTATAGGCTTACAACCAAAGACAAAAAAAAAATTACAGAAAATATCTTTGCCACAATCATTCTCAAATTTGGAAAAGGCTCTTTAATTGTATTAATGCTCACGTTTCTGGGCTCCATTGAATAGAGCTCTATCTTTGGGTGTATCTCCCACTTCAATGATTTTGGCTCCAGCTAACAACTGCATAATCAAACCAGATGTTACAATTGGGGAAATACCCAACTCCATTAAAGTTCCTGTAAGGGAAAAGAGTAAACAATTTTTACTGTATACAATACAGATTAATTTAGAAGCCTACAAGTCCTAAATGCCATTTCTAGGGACACATATTTAAGTGTTAGCAACCAAATATTCATTCATTAAACATTAATTGCTAAAAAAAAGCTCTTATTTATCAACACAACACTGCATTGAATAAAAAAAAAATTACTATTAGTACCAAATGAATGTTTATTTCTATAAATTCTAAATTTAAAATTTTAAAGAAATCCTTTTTAAAAGAAACCTTCCAAGAGCTAGGGCCATAGTTAAGTGGTAAAAGTGTGGTCATCATCAGCAATTAAAAAAAATAAGAAAGCCGGGCGTGGTGGCACACGCCTGTAATCCCAGCACTTTGGGAGGCTGAGACAGGAGGATCGCGAGTTCAAAGCCAGCCTCAGCAATGGTGAGGCACTTAGCAACTCAGTGAGACCCTGTCTCTAAATAAAATACAAAAAAGGGCTGGGGATGTGGCCCAGTGGTCGAGTGCCCCTGAGTTCAATCCCCAGTACCCAAAAAAAAAAAAAAAAAAAAAAAAAAAGAAGAAGAAAAAAGAAATTCAAATAAAAAAAAAAAAAAAAAACTAAGATTTCTGTCCAAATCATAATTTTTAAAACTTAAAGCTTTTATTATAATGCAAAACAAAAACTGCATAACAAGCCCAAAAATTACATACCAAGTTAATCAAAGATGTTACTGAATAATATTTTGTAACTCTTCTAAGGTAAAATTTAAAATTACCTAGGAAGTAACCTAAACCATGCAGAATATTTAGTGACATAAATAATACTCATGGGATAATGGTGGTTATAAAAACATTAGAAAATAGTTAAGTATGGTTTGAGTCCATTTAAGTGGTAAATTATTATTTTTAATCTGGTCATTTAGATGTTTATTGTTGCTGTTCCTCTCAGTGGGACTATGAATGATTTTCCCTCTTATACTTCTGAATCTTTTCTTTACAAAAAATATGTATTGTATTTATAGTGAAAATAAATAAAACTAAATATGCCAACTGTGCAGGGAGATATGCAGAATAAGTAATTCACATGTTCACGATGTAGGTTTTCATGGGCAACTCTGTCACATCACTCTCTTAAATCCTGGTTTTTATAAATGCTGAAAAGTATCCTCTAATATGAAAAATATTCTATTAAAAATATTTTTTAATTAAATGTATTTTAAGGGGAAATTCTTGATGTCTTATCAGCTACCTCAACAGTCAAAGATAAAGACTTTTTGTTGTTAAAGGCTTAGAGGAAGAGAGAGACAGCTTTTCAAGTCAAATTACCAAAATTTATATATAACTGTCAAATAGATCTATCCTAGGAAGAGACCAAATGAAGCTTTTATGAAAATCTCATACAGGAAATATGGCACTTCAAATCAGTAGAGAAAAGAAAGATAATAAGACCTTGGTAAATGATTGGTCATTTACAGATAATTAAACCTAGATTCCTTACCTCATTACCTATATCAAAATAAATGCTGGATATACGTAAAACTTAAACACAAAAGATAAACAACAAAAGTACCAGAAGGGAATACGAGTGAGTATGCTCATAATACAGAAAAGAAAAGGCCTTGTTAAGCATGACAAAAAATCCTAGAAACCACATAGAAAGAGGTGGAAAGGACTGGGATGTAGTTCAGTGGGAGAGCACTTGAATAACCTGTGTGAGGCCCTGGGTTCTATTCCCAGCATCACCAAAAACAAAGAAAAGAAAAAGATGGAAGCTATGATTAGATACAACTATGAAACCTCCATGCAGCAATCACATAGTTAAAAGAAAAATATTCAAACTGGGCACAGTAGCACATGCCTAGAGTCCCAGCAGGAGGCTGAGGCAGGAAGATTGAGCGTTCAAAGCCAGCTTCAGCAACTGTGAGGCGGTAAGCAACTCAGTGAGACCCTGTCTCTAAATAAAATAGAAATTGGGCTGGGAATATGGCTCAGTGGTCAAGTACCTCTGAGTTCAATCCCTGTTACCTGGCCCCCACAAAAAAAAAAAAAAAAAAAAAAAAAGAAGAAGAAGAAGAAGAAAAATACTCAAACACAAATATGACATGCAAAGAGCTCTAACAAATCGATTAAAAAGAGAACAAACCAATTTTTTAAAAAAAGTAATAGACATCAGGCATAGGGCAATCCCACTCATGAGACTGAGGCAAGAGGATCACAAGGTTCAAGACCAGGCTCAAAAATTCACCAAGGCCCTGAACAACTTAGTGAGATTCTGTCTCAAAATAAAAAATAAAAAGTGTTGTGGATGTACCTCAGTGGTAAAGCACCCCTAGGTTCAATTCCCAGTTTCTTAAAAAAAAAAAAAAAAAAAAGGAAAAGGAAATAGCAGATACATGGTATGGCTGCTCCCAATGATGCTTTCTCAGGAAAACACTGACAATATAGGAGCAGAACCCCAGCACCCAAACCTGTACTGTCTCTGTACTAACCCTGAAACACTGACTGAAGCTGTTCAAGCCTCCCATAAATCCTGGTAAGCTGATATTCTGAACTAGGGAATAAAGAATAAGGAAGCTGGGCTGAAGTTGTAGCTCACTGGTAGAGCACTTGCCTAGCATGTGTGAGGCACTGGGTTCAATCCTCAGCACACATAAAAATAAATAAAATAAAGGTGTCGATGTCCATCTACAACTAAAAAAAAATTAAAGAAAAAAAAAAAAAAAAAAAAGAGCCAGGAAGTAATCTGAAATTGAATCAAACGAAAAGGCTTTTAAGCCCTTTCAAGTCCCTGCTGTTGAAGTCTAAAAGATGCCACGGCTTAGTAGTTTACCTTTGGGATTTCAATAAAGAATCATATTTTTTCAATAAACTCCGTTTGTGGCATATAGTCAGTAATTTGCTATTATTTATAACAAAAACAATTTTTTAAACACTACTGAAAATTTCAGTCACTGAAGAAACACAAACATTAAAAAATAATGTTCAAGCCGGGCGCGGTGGCGCACACCTGTAATCCCAGTACTTGGGAGGCTGAGGCAGGAGGATCATGAGTTCAAAGCCAGCCTCAGCAATGGCGAGGCACTTAGCAACTCAGTGAGACCCTGTCTCTAATAAAATACAAAAAAGGGCTGGGGATGTGGCCCAGTGGTCGAGTGCCCCTGAGTTCAATCCCCGGTACCAAAAAAAAAAAAAAAAAAATAATGTTCAAGCTCACCAATATATAAACAATAGATGACAATTTTCCCCTGACTGACAGACTAAGTCTCTAATAATATCTGCTGTTGGAAGAGAATTGGTAATTATTATATATTATTGGTTAGAGTATAAAATAATATAACCTTTGTGTCTGTCACGGTGTGGCGGTACTGGGGAATAAACCCAGAGCCTCACACACGCTAAGAAAATACTCTGCCACTGAGCTACATCCCCAGTTCCACCCTCCTGGAAGATAATTTATCTAGTGATAATTTAAGCATACATATCTTGTGACCAAACAGTTTAACTTCCTAGAAATTAATTCTATTAAAAAATTACAGGTATGTCGGGCATGGTGGTGCATGCCTATAATCCCAGCAGCTTGGGAGGCTGAGGCAGGAAGATCACAAGTTCAAAGCCAGCCACAGCAACTTAGCAAGCCCCTAAGAAACTTAGTGAGACCCAAAGGGCTGGATATGGCTCAGCGGTTGAATGCCATTGGTTTAATTCCCAGTACCAAAACAAACAAAAAATTACAGAACTAGCAGCATAGCTCAGTAGTAGAGCACTTGCTTAGCATGCATGAGGCCTTGATTTAGATCCCCTACACTGCAAACAAATAAATAAATAAAGTTACAGAAGCACATGACACAACCTTCACTGTAGCACTGTTTATCCTATAAAACTGAGGTGAGAATAAACTAAATGCATGAGAGGCCCCAAAAGTTTCCTATAACACATAAAACACACTCCCTACTAGTCTCCAAGCCCTTCATGATCTGATTCTTAAGACACATCTGCAACATCCTGTCCTATCATTCTTTCCCCCTTTTTTTTTTTAAGCTACACTGACCCCTCAATGTTCTTTAAACACACTAAGCAAACTCTTCACCTCACTTGCTCTTCCCTAGAGTGTTCCTCCCAAGTATTCACATGGACTTTTCTCTTATTTAGTGCAGGTCTCTGTCCAAATGTTACCATCCTAGAGCATCTGTCCCCACCCAATATGCTTCATGCAGAATCTAGAATCCCCAAATAGAAAATATAAACTCTGACAACTGGGACATCATCTTGTTCACTCTCTATTCTCAGCATCTAGCACAAAGCTTGGTACATAATAAAAACTCAATAAATAATTACTGAATAAATGATTAAATAAATCATAGCCTATCCTTTTATAATGGAATAGTACATGGCCACTGAATGAAATCTCTCATCTGAGATATTAAATAAAGCAAGTAAAAAGACTGTATACAGCGTATCATATTTTTTAGTTGAAGCATATATACAGAATACACAAAGTATGGATTAACATTTGCCAACCTATTGACTTCCCACAAACTCTTGTTCACAAGTGCAACTTTCATCTTTAGCTTCATATAAATCTGTATATAAATGTCAGTGGATTTAAGACAGGCACAATGGCACACACCTATCATCCCAGCTACTCAGGAGGTTGAGACAGGGGGATTCCAAGTTTGAGGTGAGCTGGGGCAACTTAGCAAAAGCCTGTCTCAAAATAAATTTTTTAAAAGGCTGGGGATGTAACTAAATGACAGGGTGCTTGCCTAGCATGCACAAGACCATGGGCAAAATTCCCAGTATTCCAAAATTAAACAAAAAAAGATGGTGCCTTTAGAAAATAATAAACTGGCTGGGTGTGGTGGCACATGCCTATAATCCCAGCGACTCAAGAGGCTAAGGCAGTAGGATCACAAGTTTAAGCCCAGTTTGGGCAACCTAGTGAGGCCCTGTCTCAAAATAAAAAATAAAAAGAATTGGGGATATGGCTCAGTGGTAGAGCGCCCCAGGTTCAATCCCCAGTACTGTAATAATAATAATAATTAATAATTAATTATTAGTAGTATTACTACTTTAAAAAACAATATTAATTTTATGTTCTGAAACACACCTACTGGCTATTTAAACAAGTGCTTAATTTAAAAAAATACAGAAAATCATTATTCCTGAAATGCAAGAAATCTCATGATCCAGGCCCTACCTCATTAGCCTCACTGACCAGCATCCACCACCCACCATTTCCCAGATTACATCATGCTGTCTTATACTTGTGGACTTTAGCTCAGACTCTCTCTTAGGGTCCAAAGACTAAACTCCAATTCAAATGCATCATCTCCTCTCTGACACTGCAGATCAGAGATTTCTAGTCTATGAAAAAACCCAAAGACAGATTTCTCGCTTATTACAACAAATACATGGTGGTGTCACTATTTACATGTTGGTTTCTTCTCCTAGGCCATGAATTTCTGTTCTCATATCCTCTCCCTCCCTGTAAACATTGAAAAATAATTGTTAATGCACATGTGTATAATTATTTGATGTCACTAGTAATCTAGTGATAAAAAGAAAAGAACTCCATACCTCTATTGGATGCAAGAATAACTCTCATCCAGTAGAAAGGATCTGCAGAATCTGATGACATGATTCCAAACAGTGGTATCTAAAATATTGCACAAAATATTTTATAAAAATATATCATATAAATTAACTTTGCATTTACTTAATATTTGCAATACTTTATTTGTGGTGCTGGAGACCAAACCAGGGCTTCACACTTACTAGACAAGTACTCTATCGCTACGCCATACCCCCCTTTTAGGTAGAAAGGGTCTTGCTAAATTTTGAGGCTGGCCTAGAATTTATAATGCTCCTGCTCCGCCTCCCAAGTAGCTGGGATTATAGGCATGGGCCATCATGCCTGGCAGCAATGCTTCTTAAAAAAAGACAACTTCCTAGCCGGGCACGGTGGCGCACGCCTGTAATCCCAGCACTTTGGGAGGCTGAGGCAGGAGGATCGCGAGTTCAAAGCCAGCTTCAGCAATGGCGAGGCACTTAGTAACTCAGTGAGACCCTGTCTCTAATAAAAATACAAAAAAGGGCTGGGGATGTGGCCCAGTGGTCGAGTGCCCCTGAGTTCAAACCCCGGTACCAAAAAAAAAAAAAAGACAACTTCTTATTGTCTGTAACAAAACAAGCATATCTTAAGGGTAAAGTTCTTTAATAAAACAGTCGAAATTATTACTTGGGTGCATTTCACACACCTGTCAATTCTGATGATGTACAACAATGCAAATATACTTAACACTACTAAACTACACACCTAAAAGTGGCTAAGATGGTAAAATTTGTTATATTTTTTGTTACTATTTAAAAAAAAAAGAAATACTCTCAGCCGGGCGTGGTGGCACATGCCTGTAATCCCAGAGGCTCCAGATGCTGAGACAGGAGGATCGCGAGTTCAAAGCCAGCCTCAGCAATGGCAAGGTACTAAGCAATTCAGGGAGACCCTGTCTCTAAATAAAATACAAAATAGGGCTAGGGATGTGGCTCAGTAGTTGAGTGCCCCTGAGTTCAATCCCTAGTACAAAAAAAAAAGAAGCCGGGCGCGGTGGCGCACGCCTGTAATCCCAGCACTTTGGGAGGCTGAGGCAGGAGGATCGCGAGTTCAAAGCCAGCCTCAGCAATGCCGAGGCACTTAGCAACTCAGTGAGACCCTGTCTCTAATAAAATACAAAAAAAAAAGGGCTGGGGATGTGACCCAGTGGTCGAGTGCCCCTGAGTTCAATCCCCGGTACCACAAAAAAAAAAAAAAAAAAAAAAAAAGTTACAAAAGAGCCAGGCGCGGTGGCACACGCCTGTAATCCCAGCACTTTGGGAGGCTGAGGCAGGAGGATCATGAGTTCAAAGCCAGCCTCAGCAATGGTGAGGCACTTAGCAACTCAGTGAGACCCTGTCTCCAAATAAAATACAAAAAAGGGCTGGGGATATGGCCCAGTGGGTGAGTGCCCCTGAGTTCAATCCCTGGTACCACAAAAAAAAAAAAAAAAAAAAAAAAAAGTTACAAAAGATGAAGATGCTGCCAGTAATTTTATTTGCTTATTTATTTATTGAGACAGGATTTTGCTATGTTACTGGCCTCAAACTCATGGCCTCAAGTGATCCTCAACCTCCTGGGTAGCTGGGAATATAGGCATGTACCACTGTACACAGTTCCAGCAATTTTAAAGAACTTAAACCTTTTCTACTGTTCAAATTTATTATCTAGGTTAACAAAATCAGTGAAGTGTGAAGCACGGATATTTCATGTATACCCTGTAGCTGTAGAAAACTTTTCAGTTAAGGTGAGAGATGAGGAATAAGGATAGTCTACATCAAAATACATGCTAAGTAGTAAAGAAGTTAGTTGGTCCAATTACATTCCTTAGTAGACACCCATTACCTCATGGTTATTTGCTTTGTGGGAAACTGAACAAGAAAAAGTCAACCAACTTTACCTAAGCAATGGTCTTCCATCTTTTCTGCAGTCACTAGGATTATTAAATTAAATTTGGTTCTAATTTTATTCCTTCATAAATTCCAAAGCTACAGGATCATGTAAAACAGTTGGGTAGAATACAGAGCTATTTTCTATTAATATATCATAGTTGAAGAATTCCAAACTTTCCACTATAATACATACATAATCAGTTTCAATTTGTTAAAATATAAGCAGAAGGCCAATTAGCCAGGGGTGTTTCCACACTGAGAACTTCAGGAAGGCAAAATGAAACTGAATTTAAAGGCATTCCTTGTGATTAATTTTGAATCAAGGCATCAACCAATCATAGTCAACCAGTCAATGGTTCTATAGAGACCTCCCACTGGACCACACAGAAATAAGGCAAACAGCTAACCATAGCCAATCAAGTAATTTCTTTACTTCCACGTTCAATCTGTAAGTGCTCATTGTCCATGCCTCTGGAGCGGAGCTTTCCATACCTCTTCCACTGTTGAGTGAAGCCAGATACATGACTCCTTTAGTGCTCAACTAAACTGTTACATTTATTTTGTCTAATAACAAACTTGGTAAAATACAGTATACTACTTTGGAGAAACAAAGCAGTCCATGCTCTAATGGAAACATGAGTTGATCAAGTGAAAAAAACAGAAAATTAGCACTAGGGATTTTCAAAGGTACTAGGAACTGAAAACCAAATAAGATATGTCTGTGTTAAGATGGAAAGTTGCAATAACATTACAGAATTTTCCTCCTCTAGCACGTAACAAAACACATTTTAAAAAACAGTTAAATTAAAGTCATAACAAGAATGAAAGAAAACTAAGAGAAATGAAAAAGCAAAAGAAATATGGACAGGAGCCAAACAAGAAAAAGGATTATAAATCTGAAGGACTGGTGGTAGTGGGGAGAAAACACCAGACTTCTGAGCGCTCAGTACAAAGGTGCTCCTAACCATCACAATGGGAAGTTAATAGAATCCTCAGAATTCCCACCAACATTCCAATACAGATATCCTTATCTTGTTCCCTCCTTTGATTAAGAGGAAGTAGAAATAGCTGCTGAAAAAAAAAAAAATGGATGAAAGAAAAATGAGTAATGGGGCTGATCCTGTAGTATGGAATCAAAGATTATAGGACTGCCCTAAATAGGAACTCAACTCAGGAATGACCTGGAGTCTGGAATGGAATACAGTTTTTAGCTCAAGTGATGAGAATCCTCTCAAGATAGTTAACAGAAATTTAAAAAGAAAGCAGAGTCCTGGTAGAATTTAATGCACTTATCTCAGCTTATCTCATTTCCCACCACTCCCTCAAGCTAGAGAAAACTAGCTTGAAGCTGTTTGAGATTCACTGGAAAGAGAATTAAGAAATCACCCACACTGGGCAGATCTGTCTAAGCATTAGACAAAAAGAAACACCTTAGCAATGATGTAAACACACAAAAAATAAAGTAATAAAAAATTGTCTCACAAGATGCCCAGGCTGGCCTTGAATTTACAATCCCCCTGCCTCAGTCTCCTGTTATTTCTGTGATTACAGGCATGCACCATGGTGCCAATGTCATTCTTTTCTAGTGAGAAATGTTACTTTTTCCTTTGAGTTGTTTTCTTCTTCTTGGGTTCTTGAATTATGGCTGCAAAGTCTAAAACATTTGCTCTCTGTGATTTTACAGATAAGTCTGTTGACCTCTGAATAAGAAGATTCATTATCAAAATAGTAATTCTCGGGGCTGGGGTTGTGGCTCAGCGGTAGAGAGCTCGCTTAGCACGTGCACAGCTCAGGTTCAATCCCCAGCACCACATAAAATATAAAGGCATTGTGTACAACTATAAAAAAACAAATAAATTTTAAAAAATAGTAATTCTCTTAAATTGACCTATAAACTCAAAGCAATACAAATCATAATCCCAGCAGGCTTACTTGTGGAAAATGAAAAGATAATTTAAAAAACATATATGAAAGCCAGGCATGGTGGTGCATGCCTGTAATCCCAGCAGCTCAGGAAGCTGAGGCAGGAGGACCTCAAATTCAAAGCCAGTCTCAGCAAAAGCAAGGCACTAAGCAATTCAGTGAGACCCTGTCTCTAAATAAAATACAAAATAGGGCTGGGGATGTGACTTAGTGGTTGAGTGCCCGAATTCAATCCCTGGCACCACCCCCTCCCAAAAAGAAATGTATATGAGGGGCTGGGGTTGTGGCTCAGCGGCAGAGCGCTCGCCTCGCACATGTGCGGCCCGGGTTTGATCCTCAGCACCACATAAACATAAATGCATTGCATTGTGTACAACTAAAGTAAATAAACAAATATTTTTATTAAAAAAAAGATCTGTTTAAAAAAAAAAAAGAAAGAAAGAAATGTATATGAAAATATGAGGGACCCAGAATAGCCAAAACAATTTTGAAAAATAACTAAGTTGGAGAACTTTTACAAACTGATTACAAGACTTCCTATGAAACTACAGTAATTAAAACAGTGTTATGGTTTGGATATGAGGTGTCCCGCAAAAGCTCATGTGTGTGACAATGCAAGAAGGTTTCAAGGAGAAATGATTGGGTTGTAAGAGTCTTAACCCAATCAGTGATTTAATCCCCTTACAGGGATTAACTGAGTGGTAAATGAAGTGGTAGGGTATGGTAGAAGGAGGTGGAAACTGGGGTAGGCTTTGGGTATATATTTGTATCTGGCGAGTGGTCTTCTTTTGGTGTGTGCTTCCAGATCATGATGTGAGCTGCTTCCTTCCGCCATACTCCCCCGCCATGATGTTCAGCCTTGCCTTGAGCCCCAAGGAATGGAGCCGGCCTTCTATGAAGGAAGACCTCTGAAACCATGAGCCCTCAAATAAACTCTTCCTCCTCTACAGTTGTGCTGATTGGGTCATTTAGTCATAGCAGCGAAAAAGCCAACTAAAACAAACTGTGTGGTTTATTATTAATGATAGACCTAATGATGAATGCGAGAGAGTAGAAAAAAAGAACCATGCTTATGTGATGATTTTATTTTCAACAAAAATGCCAACAGAATTCAATAGGGGTGTTTTTCAACAAATTTTTCCAGAAATGGACATCCATGTAGAAAGAAATGAACCTCAACTCCTACCTCATGCCAAACCCAACCATCAATTTTAAACAGATCATAGACAGACACAAGCTAAAACTAAAATATTCAGAAGAATACAGGAAAAATTATCCATGGCCTTAAATACATAAGAAGTTATTAGTTGTGAAATCAAAACCATGAATGACCAAAAAAAAAGATAGAACTGCAGCATAGTTCAGTGGTAAAGTACATGCCTAGCCCTGGGTTTAATCCTCAGCACCATAAAACCAAACAAAATAACATAAAAAAAAAAAAAGATAAATTGAACTTCATCAAAACTAAAACTTTCTGTTCTTCAAAAGACATTGCTAAGAATATGAAAATATGGTCAGGCACTATGGTGCACACCTGTTACTCCAGCCACTTGACGGGCTGAGCCAGGACTGCAAGTTCGAGACCAGCCTCAGCAACTTAGTGAGACCCTGTCTTACTATTTTATTTAACAGGTTCAATCCCCAGTACCATAAAAAATAAATCAGGGCTGTGGGGGTAGTTCTCTGGTAGACTCTTACCCAGTATGTGGAGGCTCTGGGTTAGATCCCCAGTACAGCAGAGAAAAAGAAGAAGTAGTAGTAGTATCATTGGATTTACCCCTACTTTCTTTTTCTTTTTATGGTTGTGTTAGGGATTGAACCCAGCGCTTCATGCTAGGCAAGCATTTTACCATGGAGCTGCATCTCCAAGCTGGGGTTTATTAATTTGTAAACACCAAGGTTCTAAAAATCTGTTTTAATGGAATATTTAAATCAATATATGCTATTCACAACATGAAAAAAAGTAAACTGGAATAATATTTGCAATATGTTACTTTTACATACAATAAGTTATCCAAATCAATAAGGAAAAAAAGTATCTTAAGAAAAAAATGGGCAAAAACCATGATCTGGAAACAGAAAAGAAAAAAAAAGAAAAAGTGTTCAAACTCACAAGTAAACCAAAAAAATACACAGAACAAGGCAACCAATTTGGGGCCAGATGTGGTGGCATGTGTCTATAATCCCACTACTCCTAGGAGACTCAGGCAGGAGGATCATGACCAGCCTGGGCCATAAAAGGAGACCTTGTCTAAGAAAGAAAGAAATATCAGGGCTGGGGTTGTGGCTCAGCGGTAGAGCACTTGCCTAGCACGTGTGAGTCACTGGGTTCTATCCTCCGCACCACATAAAAATAAATAAATAAAATAAAGTTATAAAAAAAATGATTTAAGAAAAAAGAAAGAAAGAAATATCACTACTTTCATAATCAAAACAATTCAGATTAGGGCTGCAGAAATAGCTCAGTGGTAGAGAGTTTCTCCAGCACTCTTGAGGCCCTGGATTCAATCCCCAGCACCATATACACATAAGTTATAATAATAATAACAATTCACAAAAAAAGGAATAACAATGCTTAATATAATCCAGTATATTTATTATTTTAACTAAAACATGTTTCTCAAACCTAATCAAGACCTTAAAACAACAGTACAGATACTCATTTAATTTTATGGTTGGTTACATACCTGACAACATACTAAGAATATGAAGAGTGTTATAGCAGTCCATAATACCTTCTCTCTAAACTGGATCTGTACAACAAAAACCAAAGAATGATCAAACCAAGCCAAGAATACCAAATTTAAAATAAAAATCTTTTTAAAGCACAACCAACATTCCATGTCATGACATGTTCTTATTACTCTTTAAATGTCCCTTTCACCCTAGTTTGTAGCAGGTAAAATAAACAGTTAAACTTCTCAAACACTGCTCTCTACTTTTCCAAAAGAAGAGTTAAGTACAGGCAGTTTTCACGTGCACTGTACCATGGCAAATGAAACTGAAAAGGCGGCAAAGCAAAACACAGGCTCCAAAGTATATGCTTCAGTTAACACTGTGCCATGCACACCTAGGACTACCTATGATGCTTTACAGCTTTATAATGTTAAGTAGGTAGTCTTAGGATATTCTAAAAAGCTAGGATTGCTTGGGATGTCTTAAATATAGCTGGAATGACTTTTTTTAGAATCTCAAATCATTAAAACACAAATATACTTCTAAATAAAACAGTGAGTTTAACAAAAAATTTACCTATCTCTTTCTCCATTCCTATGCCTGTTAGTTTTATAAGAAATTGAAAGTTCAGGGTCTGTGGTTTTAACTCAGCGGTAGAGCACTTGCCTAGTATGTGTGAGGCACTGGCTTCAATCCTCAGCACCACATAAAAATAAAAATTTCAGAAGAGGAACATGTGGGAACTGGCCAGTTTGGGACTAACAGTATTTCTGGAATTTAAATATCTTAGCTCCAAAAGTGCACAATGATGGAGGAATGATCCAATTCAATTTACTGTATCTTCTAACTGCATTCCTATAATTTTTCTTTCCAATGAATAAATCAACACATGGCAGGTATATACTTGCACAATTATAATTCATTTATGTAAAACAGTTGTACTCATCAAAACCTACCCCAGCAGACTGAGCCATTTATATTCCAGCAGATCACATCATTAGCAAGCACAATCTATACCCTACACTACAGGAATTATTAAGGATCACCATGGACAGGAGAAAACTGTGTGTTAACTAACATGCCAAAGACACACTTGGTTTGGAAATGTTAAAACTTACAGAATACTCATTTTTGAAAGCCTGAGGAAACTGTCTAGACTTTGGCAGGCCTATTCTAGTTTTATTCACTTTCTGTCTCTTTCAAGGAGGATAAGCAAGATATATTTTTTCAATTTCAACCAGAAAAGGACTGGGGAAATAAATCAATCTTGTTGGTTTAATAAGATAATTCATTTAGCTAACCAGTATATTACTAAAGCATTTTACTTACTTTCCTTTCAGGTTTCTGTATTTCCGGTAGAACTGCACAAAAAGGCTTGATAACTTCTAAAAATTTGACTGTTAAAAAAAAAAAAAAAGTCTCTATTATCTCTATTATTAAGTTTTAAAAAAAATGTATCTTTTGCCTGTAATCCCAGCAGTTCGGGAGGATCACAATTTCAAAGCCAGCCTCAGCAATGGTGAGGCACTAAGCAACTCAGTGAGACCCTGTCTCTAAATAAAATACAAAATAGGACCGGGGATGTGGCTCAGTGGTTAAGTGCCACTGGTACCAAAAAAAAAAAAAAAATAATGTATCTTCGTAGAATCAAATATAAATGTTCTTTAACTCTGAACAGCAATTTCCCCCATCCCCCCCAAATTAAATAATCATGATGTTCTTCCATTTCAAATGAATATATAAAGGAATCAATATAATTCAGAAGACAAAAGAACCCAAATGGTTTGATGGCTAGTCAATAAAAGAAAAGTAATCAAGTATCCTTTCCCTATGACTTTTGTTTCCTCACACTTGTATGCAATTTTCTATATACAGAAAAGGAATTATTCAGAGCATTACTAGGTCAAAAAAAAAAAAAGAGTAGTCTAGTTGGTACCTGCAAGGCAATGCATTGTGGAAGAAAGTAGAGATATAAGAGGAGGAAGAAATGAGGAGGATGCCTTCTCTACTGAGGAAAGGAAGGCAGGAAATGGGCTTAACCTGTAGCACTGACTTACACTGAAAGATACCAAAATGTGTTAAGTAAAAACATCATGGAATCTACCCCCTATAGTTAATCTTTTTCTTTTCTTTTCTATAGTGCTGGGGATAGAACCCAGGGTCACGCTCATAGAGGCCACTGCTTTACCACTGAGTTAAACCCCCAGCCCTATAGGTTTTTTGTTTTTTGCCCTTCTGTTCTGGGGATTAAACCTAGGGCCTTCCACATGCCTACCACTGAGCCACTCCCCCCCCTCCCCCCTCTATAGTTAACTTTTTAGTACAAAATCTCTGCTTCATTTCATTAAGCCACATCTCAATGTTTGGTCATCCGCCCTATTAACAGTATCAAAATATACTTGCGTATGTACAAGAATCAGTTCAGAGAACGACAATACATTTCATTAGAAAGTACTGCTTTCCCAGACTATTATGGTATATAAAAATAAGATAAACCAAGGTTCTTTAACGATGGACACTATCAGGGATGGGCATATAACTCAATAGCAGAGGACCTGCATAGCACATCCAAGGCCCTGGGTTCAAACCCGACACAAAGGGGGGGTGAAAAAAAGACATTGTCTTCAGGATTAATTCAAGTCTTGTTAAATAACTGGAGGATAAAGAGGACAATCTCTTAAGCTTTAGTCTTTTGCAGTCTATAATGTATTCAAACACAAGCCAAGGCTGGCTGTTACAATCTTCTTCCCAAAAGACATTGGTTTCTGTACACCAATCTCCTTAAATTGCTTTAAAGCACCTCCAAAGTTGGCCAGAAGTTTACTACACTATCGTTTAAAAAAAAAAACTCTTAAAAGCAGGGTATGGTGGCCAGCCTTGACAACTTAGTGAGAACCTGTCTCAAAATTAAAAAATTTAAAAAAGGTCTTGGGATATAGCTCACTGGTAGAGGGCCCCTGAATTCCATCCCCAGTACTGGGGAGGGTGGGGGTGGAAATCAACAGTAGAAAATTCCATCTTTGATAGAAGAATTCAGTAATTGTCATGTGCAGATGTTTGTTACCCAAGTACCACTGTGGACTGTTTGGAAAGTAAATCTGAATTATGAAAGCATTCATCCCTCATGCAAAACAAGATCATCACGGCAGGAAACTTCCTAGAATCTCTTTAACCCATATAGTTTGCACCTCACTTCAAGACACTCTCCGGGATTTCCTAGCATTTTATCATCATTTGTATTGGGCTATTCATGTTCAAGCAATGCTTTTGTCTGCCATTTGTCTATCCTTGTGTTGCAGAATTTTACTCCTTGCAGGTAAATTCAAAGCCAGGGGTCTCTTCTACTCCATTTCCAGTTTTCCCCAAATGCCTACTAGTTAGCCGATGGATGAACAGCGTGGGTATGCAGTTATTCATTCATGGTACAAACATCTGAACAGCTAGGTTAAGCATCTATGGGAATATACGTGGGGTTGAGTGTTTGCGGAGAGGGCACTCGGAGGATTTCCACAATGTGAGGCCTTGTCCCTAAGGCTTACAGGGCCCCACACAGTTTTCAGTAAACGCTACAGAATGACTGGAATGAAGCAGGAAAATGTTGTGCTACCAATCACACTCCTTTCCTCCCCTGAAACACATGCCATATATCACTTTATTTTTTTTAACGAGTTAGGGAGACTTATTCATCACAACCAACGACGGGTGATTCGGGAATAAAAATACAGCTTTCCTACGCTTCAGAAAAATCACAAGTGGTCCAGGGTTAGCCCGGTGCCTAACTCCCCGCCCCTAAAACGAATGGCCTCCCGGCTCCATCCTCGCTCCTCGCCACCTATCCAGCGCAACCCCGGGCCTCCGAGTCCCGGGTCCCGGGTCGCGGTCCTCCGCGGCCGGCCCCGGCGAGGCCTCGCACGCCTGAAGGAGCCTCGCCGGAGGCCCCCACCCGCGCCCTCCGCAGCAGCCCGGCGCGGCCCGCGCATCCCCGGCCCGCGGGCTGGACGACCCTGCGGGCGCTGGCCCTACCACCCCCAGCCCCGGCGGGGCCCGGGCCCCCCGCCTTGCCCCGCTCCAGCCGCCGCTACTCACTGCCCATGGCGGCGGCTGGGGAGGCCCAGCGGGGCACAGCGGCCTCGGCGCTGCCTTCGCTCGGCTCCCGCGGCTCGGGCCTCGGCACCGGCTCCGGACGCGCTCCGGCCGGCCGCACGCAGGCTCCGCCCCGAGTCACGTGACCTGCGCCCCCGCTCCGCCCGGCCCCGCCCCCAGACCGGGCCCCGGCCGTTGGCCGACGTCCGCTGCGTTGTCATGGTCACCGCCGGCGCTGCGGCGGGGCGGGGCGGGGCGGGGCGCCCGGGGGAGGCGGGGATGGCCGCGCTCGCGGGTGTGTCTCGGTGGGCGCGGGGCTCCCGGAGCTTCCGAGGGGCGGGGGCGGCCCAGGTCTTACCTTTCTGAGCAGGTTTCTCAACCAGCACCGAGAGAGGACCGTTTCCTAGCCCTCGTGGGCGCCCCTGCTGGTCCCTGAGACCTGGGGCCCGGGCCGCCCAGAGCTTTGATTTCGCTCAGTCTTCTCGTAACCTTTTGGTATTTTGTAAAAAAATTGTTACACATTGTATATAGTTAATAGCTTATGAAACTCCTCTTTTCTCCCTGCCACTAACAGTCCTTCTCCATCCTCTTCAAAATGAATATATCAGGGTTTTATGCCTCCTGCTGTTGTGCCCTTTCCTGGAGCCACCGTTTTCTGACCCTGTGTGGCTCATATTACCAGCTACACTAGCCAGCTCTGTTCATCCCTTCCAGTACAGCGTGGTGAGAAATCAGACCTACCTTTTAATCAGTCACTCCGCTGCTTTCGAATGACTTTAGGCAATCAACCATTCACAGCTACATGGATAAAATAAGGATAATGATACCCACCTCTAAGGGTGTGAAAGTTAAAAAATAAACTCAGCAATTGGTACATAGAAGGCCCTCAATTTTAGTTTCCTTATTCAAATTTTGCACCCCTGCAATCAAACGTCTGCTCTAAAGTCTGCTGAAACAAACTATTTCAAAGGTAACGAATGACCTATAATCACCAAATCCAAGGATGTGTTCATATAGATGTCCAAGAAGGAGTGTGTGTGTGTGTGTGTGTGTGTGTGTGTGTGTGTGAATGGAGGAAGGATACAATTTAGGCTGGGCTTGCTGCAGGGGTCTCTGCTCTGCTTGTGCTCAGGTGGAACAGCTCCAGAGCTGGGGACTTGAATTGTCAAAAAGCAGTCTCACAAAGCTGGTACTTAATGCTGTCTGGGAGCCTTAACACCTCCAAATGACTTCTCCGTGTGGCATGGGCTTCCTTGTAACATGGTATCTGGGTGCCAAAGGATATCCTTGGAAGTGACCCAGTGTCTCTTTCACTACATTGGGTTTGTAAAAGCAGCCAGGAAGGTCTGCTCAACTTCAAGGAGGAAGGGAAAGAGACACCGCCCCTAAAGAAGGGAGTGGCAAGGTTCTGGAAGACCCTGTGTGACTCAAATATTGCTGTGGACATTTTTGGAAAATACAATATGCCACAGTCAGAATCTCCCATTCTTTGAACTCATTCTTACCTCACTCTACTTTGTATTAGTCACTTTCATACTTGTATAATCTTCCTTTACTACACAGTAAATTTTGGGAGGGAGGCTTTCTTAATTTCTGTATCATCTACAGTACCCGGCAAATGATTGACTTAAATGCACTTTTTTGTGTGTGAAGGGCACTCAACCATTGGGCTACAGCCCTTTTAATTTTTTTAATTTTGAGACATGGTCACACTAAATTTCCCAGGCTGGGCTCAAATTTGCAATCTTCCTGCCTCAGCCTCCTGAGTTGCTGGGATTACAGCCATGAGACACCATGCCCAGCTTAAATATGATTTTGACACAAGTTATCAGCTAATCGCATGAACACAATATCCTTAAAATAAAGATGCACTAAATTGAAAATCTAACTGACAGAACATGCTTTACCCCTCTTTACTGCCTATGTCTGGGATAGCTCCATATTTGAAGAGCTAGCCTGAGAGTAAGCTTTGTCATAGTGGGTAACTTATGAATTACCCTTCCATCATTCTTCAGTCTTTCTGTTGACTACATGCTACCCAGGACTTTTCCTTAACTAACCACAATATGCCACCAGGTCTACATCAGGAATATCACTCTATGAAGGAATTCCTCAGGACATGTGTATGGCACTGAAGGAGGTTGCTTGACTATGGAGCAGGCACACCTGCATCCTCTCAGAAGCTAGAGGCACACCTCTGCTGTGAGCCAAGCTCCCTTCAGAGCACACTGGCTAAAGACATTTCCTCTTCTCCTATAAGCTGGGACATAAAGAATCAAAAGTAGTGGCTCCAGGCATTCTTGCAAACGAGGTGCCCGGTGATACTTGGTGGGAGTGTCTGCAAACGGGACTTTCTGCCAAGAAGGTATAGAACAGATAGAGAAGAAACAAGTAGTTTATCAGAAGTAATGGGTGCAAGTGTTCTTGCAAACGAGGCACTTGTCACTCCATAGAATAGATAGAAAAGAAACATTGCTTGCAAACGAGAATGTTTCTTTCTTGTTTCTTCTATCATGAAAAGGAGCAAAGCTCAGTATGTCCTAGCCCAGAGTAGATTAAGAAACCATGAAAAGAGCGGCTATCTACTTGCTACACATTCGCAAACTTGCTGTATTCATTGCTGTTGGCTATTTGCCTTCTTTGTCTATGGATGTATAAAAGCGCTTTATTTCCGCATTAAACTTGAGTCTGTGTCACTGAACCTGGCTCCGGGCATGGTGTTTTCGCGGTGGCACTCACCTTCCTGGACCCTGCTGGACTACTCTGCGTTCCACTTGCAACAACTCTACTTTGACCTCTCAAATTCCTTTAGCATATACAATGAAAAAATTTCTCTCCCTAAACATAAAATAGTCTTTTCCAATAGACTATTAGTTCACTGATGACCCAGGGCAACCTATCTATCTATTACTCTAAGCATTTCTAAGGTGCAAATTCAAGAAACTAAAGAGATATGAGAAGGGAAAAAAAGACCTTGTTTTTCTATTTAAATAGACAACATTAATAACCATTTTCATTAAATAGAACTTTGTACTTTTACTTATTTACACGAGTGGTGCTATGTTACATGATAAGGCTTGATACAAGAAAAAAGTAGCAAGGTATGCAGAAAGAAAAGGGAGTAACTACTATAGAAATGTTAAATCAATACACTAATACACATATTTAAGATGTGAATTATGAATCAGCTATGGCCAGAATATAGATTCTGAAAGATATTTTTAGTTGCATGTAAAAGTGGAGAGGGAGTGGGTCCATTCTTCCCCCAGGGTCCCCCATAACTTCTCAAAAAAAAAAAAAAAAAACGGTGTCATGACCCAAGAACAGCAGATGGTAAAGGCTCCACAGCACCAAGCCAAGTGAATCTACATAGTTTGCAGTTTGGTTATGCTTCTAGTATTAGGTGTAAGTTCAGATGGAGGGAGTCAGTTGGTCCCCTCTAAAAAATCCCCAAGCATGGCCCAAGGACATTGGGAAGGTCCCACTGTTAAATTGTTCTTTTAATGCCACAAATAAACATATTACAGCTGGGACTTTCACAAGCAAAACTGATTAACCAGGAGCTGAAATCCCCATATCAGAAACCAAAGTCTGATCTCATAAGAGCAATTAAGGGGTCAGGGATCATGGCAAAATAAACTACAAGTCATGAAGCCCAGCACGGTGGCGCATGCGTGTAATCCGAGCACTCAAGAGGCTGAGGCAGGAGGATCTCGAGTTCATAAGCCAGCCTCAGCAATGGCAAGGCACTTAGCAACTCAGTGAGGCCCTGTCTCTAATAAAATACAAAAAAGGGCTGGGGATGTGGCCCAGTGGTCGAGTGCCCCTGATTTCAATCCCCAGCACCAAAAACAAAACAAAGAAACACACACACACACACACAAATCAATGTCATTATAGCTAAAATGATTTAATTTTAAAAATATACTGTTAGAAGATCATATAGCCAGAGGTTTGTATGTAATAGGACCCAAGTTTAAGGATGATGGGGAAAACCCTGAAGAACACAAATTGGGAATAATTTAGTTTTGCTAGTGGTGATGAAACATTGTACAGAGGCCAGAGAATGAGAGAATGAAAACAATGGTAGTAATAGGACTTTGAAAAAAGAAAAAAATAATAAAAGTGACTAAGATCCAGTTTTGAGGTCATCTGTACATGGCTTTAAATTGTAGCTAAAGAACATTTCCCTGTCTTTTTTTTTTAATATTTATTTATTTATTTGTATTAGTTGCACACAATGCCTTCATTTTTACGTGGTGCTGAGGATCAAACCTGGGCCACACACGTGCTAGGCAAGTGCTCTACTGCTGAGCCACAACCCCAGCCCACGTTTCCCTGTCTTATGTTTAATGACAGTGGAGTCTGAAATCATGTAGCTAATGACCTAGTTCTCCAACTCAACTCACATCTAATCAAAACATAACGCTATTACACTTTTAGGGATAAAATTTACTAGTCCGATTCATGTATTTACAATAGATGCCCCTGTTCATTCCACCTATTCCAAATTATATTGTGTGCATCAATTCCATCATATCAGAGAGATACAGACTTTTCATGTTTCCTAAAAGAAAGGGGAGAGGAGAGGAAACAGGCCTTCCTTTTTATAACAGTTTGCTTAAAAGGAAGTAGTATTTCCTCAGAGAGCATCAGCAAGAGAAGGTCTTGGCAAGGACGTCTTCATGCTGCTGCAGGTGCACCGTGCCAATTCCTACTGCAGGCGCTGGCAAAGGGGGTCGGCTCACGAGACGGAGCTGTCATTGAAGGAGAGAAGAGATAAAATGATTTTGACTGGAGCTCTGCCTACTTCCCCTGAGAAAGTGCATGAATTTCTCTTAGCTCATTTAACCATAAATCACCTTTCTGGACAAATAATGAGTCAGAGAGTGATTAGAAAGAAATATGTCAACACTATCAACCAACCAAGTTCTAGGCATAAAGGATGAAACAAGTTTTTTTTTTTAAATATTTATTTATTTGCTTTAGTTGTACACAATGCAATGCATTTATGTTTATGTGGTGCTGAGGATCAAACCCTGGCCGTGCACGTGCTAGGCAAGTGCTCTACTGCTGAGCCACAACCCCAGCCCCCTGAAACAAGTTTTTTAATTTGTCCTTTAGTTTATTGGTGCTGGGGATTGAACCCAGGACTTTGAGCATGGAAAGCAAGCACTCTACCACCTGAGCTATATCCCCATCCCCTTGTCCTAGTCTTAAGTAACTATAAGTTGGTGTTAGCTATAGTTTCCTTAATTAGAACTATTTACATGTGAATGTGATTTGAGCCTAGCAAGCTAGCATGGAATGAGTGAAATGCATCAAAACAGAACAAAAAGTACAATGGCTTCTCTCATTGTTTTTCCCTTCCTAAGGAATATCAAGGAGTATATCAGTCTTCGATGAGTACCAGCTTTGTAACTGGGCCTTGAACAAATGTTAAATGGGTGTATGGGGGCTGGGGTTGTGGCTCAGCGGTAGAGCGCTTGCCTAGCATGCGTGCACCCCGGTTCGATCCTCAGCACCACGTACAAATAAACGTGTTGTGTACAACTAAAGCAAATAAATAAAGTATTTTAAAAAAATCCGTCTCATGTTTAAAAAAAAAAAAAATGGGTGTATGGTGGGTTTTTTTGTTGTTTTTTTTTGTTTTTTGGTACCTGGGATTGAACTCAGGGGCACTCGACCACTGGGCCACATCCCCAGCACTTTTTTGTATTTTAGTAGAGACAGGGTCTCACTGAGTTGCTAAGTGCCTCGCCACGGCTGAGGCTGGCTTTGAACTCGTGATCCTCCTGCCTCAGCCACCCAAGTGCTGGGATTACAGGCGTGCGCCACCGCGCCCGGCTTGGTGTTTTGTTTTTTGTTTCGAGATGGGGACTCACTATGTTGCCCAGGCTGGCCTCAAACTCCTGGGCTCAAGTGATCCGCCCACCTCAGCCTCCAGAGGATCTGGAACTATAGGTACACGCCATAGGACCCAGCTAGTCCCATACTATAAAACAAGTCTACTGTTATCCTGCTTCTCCAAGGCTTTGACTAAAAAGGCTGAGGGGACTAGTAAGAAAGGGAATAAACAAGTAAGGGCTTTACTTTTTGGAGTTAATAACCAACCATTCTTTCATTTACATGATATTACATGTAAATGCATACTTAATCCAAAACCTGAAATGCTCCAAAATCCAAAACTTTTTGAGCACAAAGTTAGTGTTTGTTTGCTTGTTTGTTTGTTTGTTTGTTTGTTTTGGGCACTGGGGATTGAACTCAGGGGCACTCGGCCACTGGCCCACATCCCCAGACCTTTTTTGTCTTTTATTAGAGACAGGGTCTCACTGAGTTGCTAAGTGCCTCATCATTGATGAGGCTGGCTTTGAACTCGCTATTCTCCTGCCTCAGCCTCCAAAGTGCTCCGATTACAGGCATGGGCCACCGCCCCGGCTTACTGTTTTCTTCCAAGGGAACAGTCTAAAATTAGAATTTCTATTTTAGTTTATCTTTCAAGAATTGGACTGGGGATAAGCCCATCTGTCAGCTCTCCAGGAAAAATACATGAACACTCACACACACCTCAAAACACTTCAAGAAAGCTATTACCTTGCAGGCCAGTTGCTTTTCAAACCTTGGAGAAACAAAAAACCATGGACCCATGTTCTGAGGCTCTTCCTGACTCCATATAATATCTAAATAAATAAATAAATAAATAAATTCATTTTAGCACCTCAAGTAAACATATATACCAAAAGCAGGGTGGGGAGAGATGGATGAAGAGACAGATAAATATCCAACCTCAATTAAATATGTGCTTTTCCAATATGGCATTGTGTTGTTTATCTTTTTTTCTGACAAATACATAATCACACACTCACAACCACAATCATGATACAAATGGTTCTAACAGTGCCCCAAATTTCCTCATTCTGTTCTCTTTAGTCAGTCAGTTCCCCCTTCCACCCCCAACCATTGGCAACCACGGATCTTTCCTCTATTCCTAGAGTTTTACATTTTTGAAAATGTCATATAAATGGGGCTGGAGTGTAGCTCAATGGCAGAGCACTTGACTGGTATGCTCAAGGATTTGGGTTTGATCCCCAGCACTGCAAAAATATATATAAAACAAAAAACAATAACAAAATGTCATATAATAAATTGTTTGGGAATAGTTCCTTCTAGTCTTTTCTCCTTCTGTATGTATATTTATATTTGTATGTACACAATAATAAAAATCCAACTGAATGAATATAGAATTAGAATTCTGGTATATATAGTTTTGTATACATTTTTCTATTATGCAAAAAGTAAGCATTTTTATATTACTAAATTCTCTTGGAAAGATGATATTAAAGGCTATAAAATCATCTATTAAAAAAATGTCATATAAATGGAATCATACTGTATGTAGGTTTTTCGGTCTGGCTTATACATTTGTGACTTACACATGTTGTTGTGTATAGCGATATTCACTCCTTGTGTTGGGTCCTAGGATATTGTACAGATGTTTATTGCTGCAGGTAAATTATGTTTATTCATTCACCAAATGATAGTATATTTTGGTCATTTCTAATTTGGGACAATTACAAATAAAGCTGCTATAATCATTTGCATACAGATTTTTTGGTGAATATGTTTTCATTTCTTCTGGGTAAATATCTAGGAGTGGGATTGCTGGGTTATGTGGTACCTTGACATTTAACTTTATAAAAATCTATTTTTCACAGTGGCTGCAACAGTTTGCTTTCCCACCAGGAGGGAGTGTGGGCTCCGCTGCTTTGTATCCTCAGTCTATTGTTCTAATTTTAGCCATTCTGGTGGGTGTATAGCCATATCTTATACTGGCTTAATTTTCATTTCCCTTACCATTAATGACATTGAGCCTCTTTCCAAGTGTTTGTTTTGCCATCCAGTGCTTTGGAAAAGTGTCTTTTCAAGGCTTTTGTACAGTTAGAAAAAATTGGTTGTTTCTTACCACTGAGTTCTAAGAAGTCTTTAGATATTCTAGACAGTCATATCAGATATGTATTTGCAAATGTTTTCTCTCAGCATGTGGCTGGACTCGAATTTTCTTCACAGTGCTATTTACAATACAAGTCTTTTGATAAAGCCCAATTTTTCTTTTATGGAATGTGGTTTTGGTGTTATAACTAAGATATTTTCATCTAACCCAAGGTCACAATGACATTATTCCATTTTCTTCTGTTAATTCTACAGTTTTACATTTAGGACCATGATCAATTTGGAATTAATTTCTATATAAAGTGTGTTCAGACATCAAATATTCCAGCCTTGACTGTGGAAAGGCTTGTCTTTTTTTAATTATAGTGTATTTCTCCCCAAATAATAGTACAGCATTGATAATCCCTAGCAGTTTCAGATGACAGAAGGACAGAACTAAGAGGGACATCAAGAGAGACACTGACTCTAGTGGTACTTTTTTTCATATTCTTGATGTCCATGAAATTTGATCTTCTTTCTTTTTTTTTTTTTTTTTTTTTTTGGAACTGGGGATTGAACCCAGGAGTGCTTTACCACTGAGTTACATCCCCAGCTCTTTTTATTTTTTTATTTTGAGACAGGATCATTGTGTAGGGCCTTGCTAAGTTGCTGAGGCTGATCTCAAACTTGCCATCCTCCTGCCTCTGGCTCCCAAGTCACTGGGATTACAGACATGCACCACTGCGCCTGGCGAGATTTGATTTTCTTGTAACTCACACTTCCCCCACCACCTTTTTAAATCTGAAATAGTTTGATAGATTTCAGGTATCTAAAAAGCAAAGAAAACTAACAAGAACAACCCTTTACCTTTCACGTGTGTATATTTGCTCATCTCTTGCTGTAATGAATCCAATGGGAAAGGGCAGAGTTCCTCTATTCGAATGAGGGCAAAGTCACGTTTCTTGACCCCCAAAGATTCTCTTTGCTTCAGCAGGGCATAGAAATGCTTACCACAGCAGAATACGAGGGTCTTTACCCTGTTGGGAAGAAAAGGAGCAACAGAATGGGGGAGAAATGTTCCCAAGAATTGTATCAGAGGAAAGAGGAGATTAGATTTCTTCAGTGCCTCACTGATGAAGCTGTGGGGGCCTGGTAGCTGGGGTCAGTTATCCACTGTACCCTGGCAATCCTCTTTAGCTACATATACCTCAGAAATTCACTCTTTCTTTCTTTCTTTTTTTTTTTTTTTTTTTTTGTTGTTGTTTGTTTGTTTTTGGTACCGGGGATTGAACTCAGGGGCAGTCAACCACTGGGCCACATCCCCAGCCCTTTTTTGTATTTTATTAGAGACAGGGTCTCACTGAGTTGCTAAGTGCCTCGCCATTGCTGAGGCTGGCTCTGAACTTGCGATTCTCATGCCCCAGCCTCCCAAGTGCTGGGATCATAGGCATGCACCACCGCACCTGGCTGAAGTTCACTCTCATGCACCCTCTAACTCCTACTCCACTGCCTTAAAAAAACTTTTATCAGGATAGGGGCTGGGGATGGAGCTCAGAGATAGAATACTTGCCCAGCATGGTACCATGGTGAGGCCTTGGGTTCAATCCCCAGACCAAAACAAAAAGAATAAAATAAAATTATATCAGGGAAGAGGAGATTTTGGTTACTGGGGGTCTCCAACATGAACAAAACTTTCCTACTAACTAAACATCTACTCAGGGCATGAAAACAGAAAAACACATTAAATTACTTTTTTGGATCCACAGATGAATCACCAATGACTGGTTTAAATGATGTTCCTGGTGCCATTTCTTGAAGAGTTGACACAGCTGCCTAAGGGAGAGAAAAAGCCACACATGTATCAACCAGCAGGAAAGAGATGCAGCTTTAACTTATAAGGAATCTTTCCCACAGTAGCCTAGAACTGATAGTAAGCACAAAAACTAACAAAAGCAGTATATTTCCCCAAAATATCAGACTTAAAGACTAAGTTAAGACTGACTTTTGTCTTTGCCACACTACAGGTGTCATGATAAGTTTTGTTTGGGGGTGTTTTTTGGTAGCACTGAGGCTGAACCCAGGGCCTCACATATGTTAGGCAAGCACTTCATCACTGAGCTACGTCTCAACCCTTCTTTAAAATTTTGAGACAGGGTCTTGCTAAATTGTTTGCGATGGTCTTGAACTTGTAATCTTCCGGTCTCAGCATCTCAATATCTCAATTGTCTGGGATTACATGAATGTGCCACCACACTGGGCCACAACAGAGGTTTAAGAATTCATTGAGCCGGGCGCGGTGGCGCACACCTGTAATCCCAGCACTTTGGGAGGCTGAGTCAGGAGGATCGCGAGTTCAAAGCCAGCCTCAGCAATGGCGAGGCACTTAGCAACTCAGTGAGACCCTGTCTCTAATAAAATACAAAAAAGGGCTGGGGATGTGGCCCAGTGGTCTAGTGCCGCTGAGTTCAATCCCCGGTACCAAAAAAAAAAAAAAAGAATTCATTGGCCAAGGTAGCATACATCTGTAATCCCAGCTACTCGGGAGGCTAAAGCAAGAGAATCTCAAATTCAAGGCTAGTCTGGGCAACTCAGCAAGACCTTGTATCAAAAAAATAAAATAAAAAAGGCTAGCAGTTGTAGACCAGTGGTAAAGAGTCCATGGGTTCAAGCCCCAATAGTGCAAGAAATAGCAATAATAATAATAACAATAATTTGGGGCTGGGGTAGTGGCTCAGAGGTAGAGTGCTCACCTAGCATGCGTGAGGCACTAAGTTCGATCCTCATCATCACATAAAAATAAAATAAAGATATTGTATCCACCTATAACTAAAAAATAGATTTTTTTAAAAAATAATAAAATAATTTTAAGAATTAAAATTTAAGGCTGGGCACAGTCGTACATGCCTGTAATTCCAGAGACTCAGGAGGCTGAAGCAGGAGGACAGAAAGTTCAAGGCCAGCTGCTACAATTTAATGACACCCTGTCTCAAAATGAAAAATAAAGAAAGGCCTGGGGATGTAGTTCAGTGGTAGAGTTCCCCTGGGTCCAATCCCCAGCACTATAAAAAATAAAATAAAATATTTAATAATTCCCTTAATAAAATACATGTTATGTTTAATATCATTATGATATTATGATTTGAGGAACAATGACAACCTTGGAGAGATAATGAAAATTAGGTCAAAAATCTCAGATACATGGGCTGGGGTTGTGGCTCAGTGGTACAGTACTTGCCTAGCATGTGTGAAGCACTGGGTTCAATTCTCAGCACCACATTAAGTAAATAAATAAAATAAAGATTTTTTTAAATCCCAGATACATGTTTTACTAGAAGTAAATTATAGTAATTTTACATTTTGATTTGGTCCCTTTAAGATTATTTCAAAAGTGAAGTATGGTGGTGCATGCCTATAATTCCAGTAACTTAGGAGGCTGAGACAGGAGGATCACAAGTTTAAGGCCAGCCTCAGAAATTTAGCAAGACCCTCAGCAATTTAACTTTTTTTTTTGGTACTGGGGATTGAACTCAGCGGCACTAGACCACTGGGCCACATCCCCAGCCCTTTTTTGTATTTTATTAGAGACAGGGTCTCACTGAGTTGCTAAGTGCCTCGCCATTGCTGAGGCTGGCTTTGAACTCGCGATCCTCCTGACTCAGCCTCCCAAAGTGCTGGGATTACAGGCGTGCGCCACCGCGCCCGGCTAAGACCCTCAGCAATTTAACAAGACCTAAAATAAAAAATAAAAAACGGGGGCTGCAATTGTAGCTCAGTGGTAGAGCACTCACTTAGCATGTGTGAGGCACTGGGTTCGATCCCCAGCACCACATAAAAATCAATAAAATAAAGGTATTGTGTCCATCTACAACTAAAAAATATAAATTTAAAAAAATTTTTAAATATTTATTTATTTACTTTAGTTGTACACAATGCAATGAATTTATGTTTACGTGGTGCTGAGGATGGAACCCGGGCCGCGCACGTGCAAGGCGAGCGCTCTGCCGCTGAGCCACAACCCCAGCCCAATAAAAATATTTTTTAATAAATAAAATAAAAAGGGTTGAGGGTATAATTCAGTAGTAGAGCACTCCTGGGTTCGATCCCCAGTACCACAATACAAAACAAAACAAAACAGATTGTTTCACACTATCTGTGTCAAAAGAGCTCTTCCAGAAGAATTGTGTTAAAGGGATTGCATTGACTTTTCACTTTTCTTTCTTTCTTTTCTTTTTCATTTTTTGGTACTAAGAATTGAATCCAGGGGCGCTTAACCACTAAGCCACATCCCCAGCTCCTTTAAAAAAATATTTTATTTAGAGACAGAGTCTTGCTGAGGTGCTCATGGCCTCACTAAGTTGCTGAGGCTGGCTTTGAACTCTCGATTCTCCTGCCTCAGCCTCCCAAGCTGCTGAGATTACAGGTGTACGCCACCACACCAGGCTTCCCAATTATTCTTAAAAGGCTAAAAATAATGAAAGCATCAAAGTTAATTTGAACTAAAAAGATATTTCTATAATTTAGAAATATTATTAGACATAGAAAAGAGAGAAAAATGGAATATAAAAAGTGACAGAGGGAGAAAGGCTTATTAACCAGCATTTTCTACTTACAGGGAACCGGAGCAACATCTTGGGAGATGCCACAATGAGGGGTTTTCTGAAGTTCCGGACCATTTGTCGCCTGAGCAAGTGGAAGTACTGCGCAGGAGTAGTTGGGTGTACCACAAACATGTTCACAGTGTCCCCATCTACCCCCTCCTCTCTGCTGTCACACATCTAGATGAGAAATGGAAAGAAAGGAGAAAGAAGTTCAGATTGCCTACTTCAATCATAGCGACAATATGAAGGCCAAAAGGGAACATGTTTTCAATTAAAGAAAACATACTTCTCTCCATTATAGAAAAATACTGCAAGGTAAATTTATGACCTGTCCCGTGAAACTACGGAAAGCAGCAACACCCAAACATCTCTATGACCCGTAGTCAACCGCAATCTTAGCCATCTCCCCAAACAGGGCTCCTGCAATGACCTGTGAAATATTAACCAAAGGAGAGCTCTGAGGACTCTGTCCATTGGCCCAATGCTGTGCCACGTTAACAACGGTTCCCAGGCAGACCTAAATGAAAAATCATCTGAAGAGAACCTTTAAAAATCAGATTTTTCCAGGTGTGGTGGTGTACACCTGTAATTCCAGTGACTCAAGAAGCTGAGGCAGGAGGACTGCAAGCTCAAGGCCAGCCTCAGCAATTTAGCAAGGCCCTAACCAACACAACAAGACCCTGTCTCAAATTTAAAAAAATTAAAAAGGCTGGGGTTGTGGCTCAGTGGTTAAGCACCCCTGGGTTTCATCCCTGATACCAAAAAGAAAAAAGAAAAAAGAAAAGAAAGAAAGAAAGAAAAACAGATCTGTTTATTGTGGGATTAATACAACAGAAGAAAGAAAGCACTATCTGAATCTCACTGCCCTCATGAAATAAAATAATTGTGCGTGTGTGTGTGTTTACATTTTAAGGTAAAAACAAAATTAAAAGCAGCTAACAAACAAGATTGAAAAGTTAAGACCAAGAAAAGTTAAGTCTCAGAAGATTCTTCTGAGCTTAATGAAAAATTGTGCTCCATTTGTGTACAATGAATCAAAATGCATTCTGCTGTCATGTATAACTAATTTGAACAACAACAAAAAAAGAGCAAGGGTGTGGTGGTGCATGCCTGTAATCCCAGCAGCTCAGGAGGCTGAGGCAGGAGGATCGCGAGTTCAAAGCCAGCCTCAGCAATGGTGAGGCACTAAACAATTCAGCAAGACCCTGTCTCTAAATAAAATACAAAAAAGGGCTGGGGATGTGGCTCAGTGGCTTATTGCCCCTGAGTTCATTCCCTGGAGGAAGGAAGGAAGGAAGGAAGGAAGGAAGGAAGGAAGGAAGGAAGGAAGGAAGAAAGGAAGGAAGGAAGGAAGGAAGGAAGCTGAGAACATGGCTCCTAACCCTATTCCAAAAGCAATGGAGGGGGGGACGATTCAGATGATAAAACCTTAAGAATTTTATTAATAATATCCAATTTGAATAGAGGGAGCAAGCAGATGCTAGGAAACAAAAAAGGAAAAATCTTGTAGAGTAGGAGCCCCTACAGAGCTCAACTGACAGAAACCCTTGGAAGCAATGTCCAATGTTAACTGCAAAGAGTAGGCCCTTGTAGGGAGTTGAGTTTTTGTTTGTTTGTGTTTGCAGTACTGAGGATTTAACCCAGGGGCATTCTACCACTGAGCTGCATCCCCAGCCCTTTTAAGTTTTTTTATGTTAAGATAGTATCTCATTTAGTTGCCCAGGATGGCCTTGAAGTTTTGATCCTCCTACCTCAGCCTCCTGAGACACCTATGATTACAGGAGTGTCCCATCACACCCATCATGAGTTAGTTATGGAAGAAGACCCCCAATCCAAAAGTGTATCTCCTCCCACTATCATCCCATGGTTCCAAAACCTGGAATATATACTCAACTGTTGTTTTAAGAAGGTAAATTGGGTCTCACTCCCTATCAGAGCAACTATAAGGGCTTTGAAGAGTTACACTACATAACCAAAAACAAGACCAAAGGAAATAACAGCAACAATGTAAACATCATACAGCCAAATAGCTTTATACAAGAGGAGGGGAATGGAAAGGAACAGTATGGGAAGGACTAGACAGTTTGAAAGAGAGCCCAACAGAATTAGGTTAGAAAGGAGAGCACAGTCCTAAGAAAACAAAGCAATAACCCAAATCCACCATCACATACCTAACAAGGAACATCAAGAATGGGACAGGAGGGGCTGGGATTGTGGCTCAGTGGTAAAGCGCTTGCCTAGCACGTGCACGGCCCAGGTTCCATCCTCAGCACCACGTAAAAATAAACACATTGTGTACAACTAAAGCAAATAAATAAATGTTTTAAAAAAAGGAATGGGACAGGACTAAGAATACTGTAAATGGCATGAACCAAGAGCTTGAACTGATCACAGTGAAAGCAAATGAACTAAGCGAGCATTTATATAAATAGCAAAGATTCTCCAAAGCCCTTTATACATACTAATCCTTTTGCAGGGTTAAAAATAAAATGAGTCGGGCGCACGCCTGTAATCCCAGCACTTTGGGAGGCTGAGGCAGGAGGATCGAGAGTTCAAAGCCAGCCTCAGCAATGGTGAGGCACTTAGCAACTCAGTGAGACCCTGTCTCTAATAAAATTTTTAAAAAGGGCTGGGGATGTGGCCCAGTGGTCCAGTGCCCCTGAGTTCAATCCCTGGTACCAAAAAATAATAATAATAAAATAAAATTAATGGTATAGCTGGGCACAGTGACACCCAGCTCTAATCCCAGCAACTCAGGAGGCTGAGGTAGGAGGAAGGCAAATTCAAGGCCAGTCTTAGCAACTTAGCAAGACCCTATCTTAAAAGTAAAAAATAAAAAGGGCTGGGGATGTGGCTCAGTGACAGGATTAATCCCCAGTTCTGAGGAAGGAAGGAAGGAAGGAAGGAAGGAAGGAAGGAAGGAAGGAAGGAAGGAAAGAAGGAAGGAAGGAAGGAAGGAAGGGAGAGAGGGAGGGAAGAAGGAAGGAAGGAAGGAAGGAAGGAAGGAAGGAAGGAAGGAAGGAAGGAAGGAAGGAAGATGGGAAGACACAAATTTCCCCACCAGCACTGCCTCATTTCCTTGTTCCATTTGCAGCAAAATTCCTCAAAAGAGTTATCTAAACTTTTTTCTTTGAATAAGTTCAGGAGATCATTACACAGCATGATGACTATAGTTATAATAAAACCTCATACTTGGAAATTGTTGAGAGTAAATATCCTCATTACAAAAAATGATAAGTATGTGAGGTGATAGATACATTACCTTGACTTAATCATTGTACAATGTATACACATATCAAAACATCACATTGCACACTTTAATATATAGTCTTCCCTTGATACTGCAGAGGGAAGGGTGCCAAGACCCTATGTAGATATCAAAATCCTCAGACGCTCAAGTCCCTTATATAAAATAGGGCTGTATTGCATATGATCTAAACACATCTTCTTGTTTTCTTTAAATCATCTCCAGATTATTTATAATACCTAATACAATGTAAGTGCTATGTAAAGAATTATTATACAGTATTGTTTAGTGAAGTAAAAAAAATCTATACATGTTCAGTACAGATACAATTTTTTTCAATTTTTTTTTTCTTTTTTTTTTTGTGGCGCTGGGGATTGAACCCAGAGCCTTGTGCCAACTGAGCTATATCCACAGCCCCTCAAATATTTTTTGATCTGTCTTCAGTTAGATCCATGGATAAGAAAATTGTGGATATGAGTTTTCATTTGTCAATTCAACTTAAATTAAAAATAACCAAAAAACCAAAAACTTTCCTCCTTCCAGATATTTGTAAATACATTCTGATCAGACTTTTACCCTCACCATTCCATCAAAGCTGTAGTTATCAACCATTAAGTAGACTCTTCCCTGCTAAATTCAAAGGTTAATTCTCAGTCTTTTTTTTTTTTTTTTTTTTTTGGCTGTAATACTGGGGAGTGAACCAAGAGGGGCTCTACCACTGAGCTACATCTCTAGCCCTTTTGATGTTTTATGTTGGGACAAAGTCTTGGTAAATTGTGCTGCTGAACTTGAACTTTTGATCTTCTTGCCTCAACCTGGTTTGTAGCTGGGATTACAGGTGTGCACCACCACCGCCCAGTGTGTGCTTCTTCACTTCCTCCCACTTCACTGGCTGCTTCTTCTCTGACTCATTTGCATGTCTCTGCAACATTAAGAGCTGAGCACTTAGGTAACTCCTCTGCATGGTTCTACTCACCATTTGATGAGTCTATCAGCTTTATGACAGTAAACATCATCTGTATGCTGTATGCTAAATATTATATCTCCTGTCTGCTCATTTCTCGTATTTCTTCAAAAATGTATCATGTCATATTTCACCTGTAGTTCTTTAATTAACCAACAATGTATTTCTGTAATCTCATTTTTATAAAATTATTTGTCTTTATCAGTATAACTGCCCATCTATTTCTGTGTATCTACCAATCAATCATTTATGTATACATTTTATTTGCTCATGTGTCAAAACAATTAGCGATATGCATATTGGAGTATTTTATAGTGACATGTACTGATATCTTCATTTACTTTGAAATGAATTAAAAAAAAAAAAAAACACCCAATATGGATTAATGGCTAAATGGATGAACAATAAATAGATATTATAAAACAAGTGAAATATTAATGATAGAATCTAGGGATGGGCATGTGATTGTTCATTGTGATCTTTATTCAACTTTTCTATTTGGAAGTTTTCATAATATACTATTTGGAAGCAATCTGCATAAATATTTGTAATGATTCTCATCAAATTATAACAATGGTTATTTCTGAGAAGATATTTTAAATGATCATGAATTGTTTTATTAAAAATATCATCAATACTAGAAAAAATAGGTTTTTAAAATAAAAATACAGCTTCCTAGGCCCTACTTATGAGAATCTGGTCTGGGATTGACCCTTGTATCTATCTGCTTATAAAAAGTACCCTAAGCAATTCTGATAATTGGCCTGGTAGGAACCACTGCTCTTAGCCACACAGGAACCATTTTAATTGCCTAAGACATTGTGTTTGCAAGGAATATTGTCTCTGAATTAAATCTGTTTCACTCAAATATTTAAAAATCGTACAAATCTGAGCACAGTGGTGCATGCCTGTAATCCCAGTGGTTTGGGAAGCTGAGGCAGGATGATCTTGAGTTCTAAGCCAGACTCGGCAGCTTAGCAAGACCCTGGCTCAAAAATACAAAATAAAACAACAAATAGACTGTGGATGTGGCTCAGTTGTTGAATGCCCCTGGGTTCAATCCCTAGTACAAAATAAAGCAAAACTTACAGTTCAAAGTATGTATGAAGCTAGCTACAGAGGTACTTTTTTCTTTCTTTCTTCTCTTTTTTTTTTAAAAACATTTATTTATTTATTTATTTATTTATTTATTTATTTATTTATTTATTTATTTTGTGGTACCGGGGATTGAACTCAGGGGCACTCGACCACTGGGTCACATTTCCAGACCTTTTTTTGTATTTTATTTAGAGACAGGGTCTCACTGAGTTGCTAAGTGCCTCGCCATTGCTGAGGCTGGCTAAACATTTACTTATTTGCTTTAGTTGTACACAATGTTTTTTTTTTTTTTTTTTTTTTTTTACGTGGTGCTGAGGATCGAACCCGGGCTGCGCACGTGCTAGGCGAGCGCTCTACTGCTGAGCCACATCCCCAGCCCCTCTTTCTTCTCTTTTTTCTGTTCTTGTTGTTGTTGTCACTTTGTGGCACTAGAGATCAAACCCAGGACCTCACACATACTAGGCAAGTGCTCCAGCACTAAGTTAGACTCCCATTCCCTGCAGCGGGTAGTTCAAAGAACCTAGGAATCAGCGTAAAGTGTCTAGGAGCCCACCGGCATTCACCATACCTGCAGGAACCGCTCTATGCGACATGAGGAGTGGTCTGGCCCAGCCCCGTCATACCCGTGTGGAAGGAGAATAACAATGCCACTCTGCAGGAGCCACTTGGCCTCTCCTGGAAAAGCAGGATGCAGGGAATAAGAACTCTGTGAAGCAGGTACAAAATAGTCTGCCATGACTTGGAGAGTGAAACAAGGTTAGTTTGAGAACTAAACCCCCCCAAAAAAACTTTTCATTACATGCATTTTCCCGCACTGTCACACCATGCTTGGGGGGGAAACATCCATTTTGCTTGGTGAAAACCTATAATTACATGGGCCCTGGGCTTTAGTGAGTAGAAGACAAACTCAAAGATAAATGCCCCAGCTTCACCGACAGTAGGTGCCATTCTTGACTTCAAGCAGACACAACCCTTAACAAGAACAGGCATCTCCTCCCCTCCGCACAACACGGCTGACAACACAGGCCACTGTCCTCAAATGGAAGGCGGAAGACACTTCAGAAGAGTCTCTGGACATGTCAAAAGTTCAGGCTCGGGCTGGGGTTGTGGCTCAGTGGTAGAGCACTTGCCTAGCACATGCGAGGCGCTGGGTCTGACGCTCAGCACCACATAAATAAAATAAAGGTATTGTGTCCAAACATAACTAAAAAACATATTTTAAAAAGAAGAAGAAGAAGTCCAGGCTTCTCGGGCACTTCTTTCCTCACAACTAAAAAGTTAGAGAGAGAAACACAACTATAGAAAACATCTGGGACATATAACCGAAACCTAAGAGCAATTACCCCCCAGAAAATGGGAGTGAAATCTGGAGACACTTAGACTTTTCTTCACACACATTGAAATTTTACAATAACCAGGTTCTGCTTCTGAAACTTTCAACTGTCAACACTTGAGCGACCTGGATTGTGGGGGGCAGACTTCCAAGGCTACCACTGACTCTCACCACAAAAACTCACTGTTGCCTGCTGATTACTTGTGCTATAGTTAGTCACGCAACAGACCAAGAACAGCTGTGGAAGTCAGACAGCCTAGGAGCTGGCAGGTACATCACAGCTCCCGAGAGCCAGGCACAGTCCCCAGGAGACAGAAGGTGCCCCCTGCCCAGCTGCTGAGTGGCACACAGCGCCCTGCTGACAGAGAGCTAGGATGCTCTCCCCAGCAGCTTGTTAAACTGACAGTTGCCACATGCCACTGAATAACAGGAAGAGTCTGCAACTATCCAGAGATGCTGTGACATACAGAAGACTCAATAGTAGCAGCGTCCCCCTTTCATTCATTTGTCCCTGTGAGGCCCAGGCCATGCATCCATCACCCAGCCACACTCTGACACCAACCTCCGGAGATGAACGTGTCGAAGATGATCTGGGCTCCATTGAAGAAATCCCCAAACTGAGCCTCCCAGATGGGCAGTAACTTTGGGCTTTCGATGCTCATCCCATATTCAAATCCTAGGACAGCTTCTTCTGACAGGGGACTGTTGCTGACCTAATCCCAAGAAAGAGAACCAAACACTGGCATGCGCGGGGACATCTGACAGGGGCCACGAAGGTAGAGCATCACATTTATACGAACCTCTCAAAGGGAAGAGGGACGGAGAGGGAAGCTTTGCTTTCATTCATCGACACAGTCCTCACTGCTCAGTGATGCATTTGGGAAAAGTCAGGAGAAAGAGAGGAGAAGAAAAAGAGGTTGGAATATGGGTATTGAAGATTTTCCTCAAGGATAAGCAATATATTTCTCAGATGGCCTACCTTTGGAGCTGTGAGTAAAAGTGTGTCATCAAAACTTTATTTTTTTTTTAAGTCATTCAAATAAAGATGGAAAAGTTACAAAATAAAGGCCGATTTTGGTTAGGATCCATTATTATAGCATCATGTTTTCATGCTAAGGCAAAAGAACAATCATGAGCCGGGCGCGGTGGCGCACGCCTGTAATCCCAGCACTTTGGGAGGCTGAGGCAGGAGGATCGCGAGTTCAAAGCCAGCCTCAGCAATGGCGAGGCACTTGGCAACTCAGTGAGACCCTGTCTCTAAATAAAATACAAAAAAGGGCTGAGGATGTGAGCCAGTGGTCGAGTGCCCCTGAGTTCAATCCCCGGTACCACAAAAAAAAAAAAAAAAAAAAAGAACAATCATGTTATATTAAGATTTACAAAAGCAAAATACAAAATTAATCTCTGAGGAGGTCAAAGAGACATGATAGTTAAATGCAGCATGATTCTGGATTGGATTTGAGAAATAGATTGTAGTAATGCATCAATATTAATTTCTTGATTTTGATAGTTATGTTGAGTGATGGAGGAGACTGTCCTTGTAGGACATACAAACTGTAGGATATCAGGTTGATAACTTGCTCTCAAATGGTTGGTTTAGGATGAGAAAAAAGATCCCTGGTATCATAGATCAATTTTTTTTGTAATTTTGTGTTTATTTCAGCATTAAAAAATATTTTCTGAGCCGGGCGCGGTGGCGCACGCCTGTAATCCCAGCACTTTGGGAGGCTGAGGCAGGAGGATCGCGAGTTCAAAGCCAGCCTCAGCAATGGCAAGGCACTTAGCAACTCAGTGAGACCCTGTCTCTAAGTAAAATACAAAAAAGGTCTGGGGATGTGACCCAGTGGTCGAGTGCCCCTGAGTTCAATCCCCGGTACCACAAAAAAAAAAAAAAAAAAAAAAAAAAAAAAAAAAATTTCTGGTTTTTTTTTTTTGTTTGTTCAATTTTTTTTTTTTTTTTTAAACAGTATCTTGCTATGTTATCTAGGACAGCCTCAAAATCATAAGCTCAATCAATCCTCCTGTGTTAGCTGGCTGAGTCACTGGAACTATAGGCATGCACCACTATACACAGTGGTGTACACCTATAATCCCAGTGACTTGGGAGGCCAAGGCAGGAGAACTGCAATGTTGAGGTCAGCCAGGCAACTTAGAGAGACCCTATCTCAAAACAAACAAATTTTTTTTTTTTTTTTTTTTTTTTGGTACGGGGATTGAACTCAGGGGCACTTGACCACTGGCCACATCCCCAACCCTTTTTTGTATTTTATTAGAGACAGGGTCTCACTGAGTTGCTAAGTGCCTTGCCATTGCTGAGGCTGGCTTTGAAGTCGCGATCCTCCTGCATCAGCCTCCCAAGTGCTGGGATGACAGGCGTGTGCCATCGCGCCTGGCTCAAACAAAAATTTTTAAAAAGAGCGGGAAATACAGCTCAGAGGTAGAATGCCCATGAGTTCAATCCCTATTACCACGGAAAAAAAAAAAAAAAAAAAAAAAAAAAAACATGTCTCAGTTGTATGAGTGTCATAAATAGGGTTTGGATAGTCACTTTACTTGCATCTCCACCTGTGCTGACCTCCTTCTTCATCACTTTTCCTACCCAAATGACATACCTACTCCTTACGTATTCATCCCTTCTTTCTGCTTCTTCTGGGAACTGCTCCATCACCCAGACCCTCCTTTATTGGCTTTCTCCCTTCAGCACATAGACACTCAAAAGCTTTAAAATAAAGCCAGGCATGGTGGCGCACGCCTGTAATCCCAGCAGCTCAGGAGGAGGATCACGAGTTCATCGCCAGCCTCAGCAATGGCAAGGCACTAAGCAACTCAGTGAGACCCTGTCTCTAAATAAAATACAAAATAGGCCTGGGGATGTGGCCCAGTGGTCTAATATCCCTGAGTTCAATCCCTGATGCCAAAAAAAAAAAAAAAAAGTTTTAAAATAAAATAAGAAATATTCCTATGACTTGGGCTCCCCCAGCAATTGTTTCCTTTTACAGTCAACTAAGTACAGACACTTCGCAACTTGAGAAGGGGTCCTGCCCCAATAAAACTATCACACAACAATACTGAAAGTGGCCGGGCACAGTGGCACACACTTGTAATCCCAGCACTTGGGAGGCAGAGACAGGAGGATCATGAGTTCAAAGCTAGCCTCAGCAATGGCGAGGCACTTAGTAACTCAGTGAGACCCTGTCTCTAAACAAAATACAAAAAAGGGCTGGGGATGTGGCTCAGTGGTCAAATGCCCCTGAGTTCAATCCCTGGTACCCACCCCCAAAAAAAAAAGAAAGAAAAGAAAAAGAAAAATACTGAAAGTTAAACTGTGTTCACTACATCTCATCCACCAAACATTCTAGCTCAGCAATGTGGCACTCTACAGAGCGTTCGTAGGTCCCTTCATGATCGTGTGGCTGACTGGCAACTGTGGCCCACGGCAGCTGCCCAACACCGTGAAAGAGGCCTGTACCGCCTGTCACTAGCCCAGCAAAAGAGCAAAATTCAAAGTATGGTCTTTATTGAACATGTATCAGTTCCGCACAATCATTAAGAAGCAAACCTAAGTCAAACCAGCATAAACAAGGGACCATGTGTATGACCTAGTTTCTGCCAGTTCCTCTGGGAAACAGCTTGGCATGAACTCACCCTCTGCTTCCCAGTTGCTAAGTGTAATCAGCCTGTCATTCTTCCTCTTATCTGACCCTCCCTCCTGGCTTATCTGACCCTCTCTCCAGGTTCTCCTCCTGCCATTCTGGATACTCATTCATATGAAACCCTTTCCCCTGTCTGCCCTCTTAATGTTATTTCCCCCAGGATCCTGCCCTGGGTCCTCCTCTTATTTCGCTCTCTCAGGAAGATTCTCCCACCGCTGTGGTTTCAAAACTCCTACACCCTGTTCCCTTCTAAATCCATCTCAGGACCCAAATCCATTATTCGCACCAGGTATGCATGTCTAACTGCACTATGTCATCTGGGAGTGGTGGGACACACCCGTAATCCCAGCAATTTGGACTGCTGAGACAGAAAGATCATTAGTTCAAAAGAAAAGAAAGAAAGAAAGAAAGAAAGAAAGAGAGAGAGAGAGAGAGAGAGAAAGAAAGAGAGAGAGAGAGAGAGAGAAAGAGAGAGAGAGAGAGAGAGAGAAAGAGAGAGAGAGAAAGAGAGAGAGAGAGAGAGAGAGAGAGAGAAGAGAGAGAGAGAGAGAGAGAGAGAGAAAGAGAGAGAGAGAGAGAGAAAGAGAGAGAAAGAAAGAAAGAAAGAAAGAGAGAGAAAGAGAGAAAGAAAGAAAGAGAGAGAAAGAAAGAAAGAAAGAAAGAAAATAATAATAATAAAGGGCCATCAACAACTAAAAAAAAAAAATTTTTTTTTTTTTTTTTTGTACTGGGAATTGAACTCAGGGTCTCTTGACCACTGGGCCACATCCCCAGCCTTTTTTTGTGTGTGTGTGTATTTTATTAGAGACAGGGTCTCACTGAGTTGCTAAATGCCTCGCCATTGCTGAGGCTAGCTTTGAACTCGCGATCCTCCTGCCTCAGCCTCCCAAGTGCTGGGATTACAGGCGTGCTAAAAAAAATTTTTTTTTTAAATGGCCTCAGCAACTTAGTGAGACCCTGTTTCAAAATAAAATATAGCAATAAAGGGAGGCTGGGGATGTGGCTCAATGGTTAATGCCCCTGGATTCATTCCCTGGTACAACAAGCACACAAAAAACGACAAAAAAACCACCACAGGTCTGGGGATGTGGCTCAGCGGTAGAGCGCTCGCCTAGCATGTGCGTGGCCCGGGTTTGATCCTCAGCACCACATAAAAATAGACACACTGTGTACAACTAAAAGCAAATAAATAAATATTTAAAAAAAAAACCACCACAACAAAAAAATGTCTATATCATTCTGCCATGTCAAAGTTGTATGTTCAAAATTAAATCAACATCTTTCCTTACCAGAGCAATCCCTCTGCTATCATTTGAGTGGGTGTCATTGTCACACTTCAGTTGTTGTCCAAGTCAAGCTAGGATGTAAGCTGCATCAGTCAGTCTTCCTTCTTTCCTCACCCCTACCTCTACCACTCAGTCCTGTCACTTTCATTTTCTGAATAGTCCTCAAATCTGAACTACTGCAGTGTAGATTCAGATTCTCAAGATTTCCTCCTAGGGCTGGGGTTGTGGCTCAGCGGCAGAGCGCTCGCCTCGCACGTGCGCGGCCCGGGTTCGATCCTCAGCACCACGTAAACATAAATGCTATTAAATTGTGTACAACTAAAGTAAATAAATAATTAAAAAAAAAAAAAAAAGATTTCCTCCTAAAAGACTGGGGAGTATCTTTCCCAACTGTCCTAAGTTCTTATCCTTCTTTACCTTAGACTTCCTGAGTACTGTCACAAGCATTCTTCCTAATATGAAAATCTGCTCACCTGTTCACAATTCCTCCATGACTCCAGTGTTACATGATATTCAAAGCCTTTCACAGTGTGAGTACACTATCTGGCCACTCTCTACTCCTGTATCTTCACTGCAGTTTAAACGCTAGTCATGTGAAGCCATTTGTAGTTTCTGGAGCAAGCTAGGCTCTCTTACCTCACAGCTTTTATATGTATTCTTGTGTCCACCTAGAATGTTCTTGCACTTGTTAGACAGTGTCTAATGTCCTTCCAGTCCTAGCTCAAATGAGGCTTCTTCTCCCAAGCATTTCTTGTCTTCCAAACTTAGGGACAGCTGCCTCTTTTCCTACGAATTTGTTGTATTTTGTACATACACTTAAATACTTTTTAAAAATATTTATTTGCTTTAGTTGTACACGATGCCTTTATTTATTTATTTATTTATTTATTTTTTTGGTACCAGGGATTGAACTCAGGGGCACTAGACCACTGGGCCACATCCCCAGCCCTTTTTTGTATTTTATTAGAGACAGGGTCTCACTGAGTTGCTAAGTGCCTCGTCATTGCTGAGGCTGGCTTTAAAATCGCGATCCTCCTACCTCAGCCTCCCAAGTGCTGGGATTACAGGCATGCGCCACCCTGCCCGGCTCAATGCCTTTATTTTTACGTGGTGCTGAGGATCGAACCCGGGCCGCGCAAGTGCCAGGCGAGTGCTCTACTGCTGAGCCACAACCCCAGCCCCTTAAATACTTTTTTTTTTCCAGTGCTAGGAATCAAACCCAGGGCTTTGTGCATGCTAGACAAGTGCTCTACCAGGGAGCTATACCCCCATACACCCTTAGCCCTCAGATACCTATTTTCTTGAATCTATTAAGGCTTTTACTTATTCTAAAAAGTATCCAAGATAGTTCATACAGATAAAGATTAAAACACAAGACAGGGGAAGATCCTGATGATCTAGTCACTCATGACAGAGGTTGCCCTGATTTCTAGTCCTTCCTAGAAGCCACCATTGATAAGGGAACACTGGCTGATAACAAAATTCAATACATAGAATGAAGTTAAACCACTGCTCCATTAACTCCACCCATTCTCAATTCCAAGATTAACCAAAGGTTTTTTTTTCTAGGAACTTCATATGGAAGACCTGGGAGAGCTGGGGATATAGTTCAGTTGGTAGAGCGCTTGCCTCACATGCACAAGGCCCTGGGTTCAATTCCCAGCACCACAAAAAAAAAAAAGAGAAGAAGACCTCGTATATGATAATAAATCATAACTATCTGTAACAGTATCTTCAAAACAGATACAAGGCATATAATAGGAGCTTTTTAAGAAGCAATATTTGAAAATGATACTAAATGTCAAATAGCAAGCAATTCAATGAAAGCCTCATTTGAGGTAGAGCAGATAGAAAACATTTCAGTTTCTAGTTCACCAATCTGACTTGATCCAAAGGTGGATTTTAGACTAACTTAAAGAAAATGTCCTTAGCCGGACCCGGTGACTCACGCCTGTAATCCCAGCACTTTGGGAGGCTGAGGCAGGAGGATCACGAGTTCAAAGCCAGCCTCAGCAATGGCGAGGCACTTAGCAACTCAGTGAGACCCTGTCTCTAAATAAAATACAAAAAAGGTCTGGGGATGTGACCCAGTGGTCGAGTGCCCCTGAGCTCAATCCCCGGTACCACAAAAAAAAAAAAAAAAGAAAAAAAAGAAAAAAAGAAAATGTCCTTTAACTAATCTTCCTGGAATATTGCTCTTACCAAGCACATTTTTAAATAGAGAATTACTAAACAATATTATATTCTCAAATCAAAGGCTAGAATGAAAAAAGGAGATGGGATGCCACTAAATTGGCCTTAAAAATGCTGTATTTTCTTTTTTTTTTTTTTTTTTAATTTTTATTTATTTACTTGTACATAATAAAATGCATTTATGTTTACGTGGTGCTGAGGATCGAACCCGGGCCGCGCACGTGTGAGGCGAGCGCTCTGCCGCTGAGCCACAACCCCAAAATGCTGTATTTTCATACAAATCATGTGCTGGGCACTATGCTAATTCTTGGAGAACAAAAACAAAAAGACTGAGCTCCTGCTGTTAAGATACTGAAGAAAACAGCACAGAGATTGGCACACAGAAAAGCCTGCTAAATTTTAGGGAACACACAGGTTCCCCATTCACAGATTACCAAATAAATAAATAAATAAATAAATAAATAAATAAAAACAAGGTAACCTGGAGGAAATGGAGTATTTTTGTTTTGTTTTGACTTTCTTTAATTTTTTAAAGCCAGTAATGGCTTTCTACCCACAACTTTGACTAGCTTCAATGATTAACTTACAACTAACATAAGTAACTTACAACATGTAGATTACATTGGCAATTTTGAATTGACAAAATACATATCCATTTGACATTCATGTGATTGTAGGTAAGTAGCCAGAAGGAAATAGCTTTACTCTAGCTTTTCATTTTAAACTTATACACCCACATTGTCTACCAACTTAGTACCCCTTTTTTAAAAAAAGTCTTGAACCCAAAGTTGCTGACATTTGTTTTTGGTTGCTTTAAGAATCATGTAACTGCCAGGCGCGGTGGTGCATGCCTGTAATCCCAGCACTTGGGAGGCTGAGGCAGGAGGATCTTCAATTCAAAGCCAGTGAGTTCAAAGCCATTGCTGAGGCACTTAGCAACTCAGTGAGACCTTGTCTCTAACAAAATACAAAAAAGGGCTGGGGATGTGGCCCAGTGGTCGAGTGCCCCTGAGTTCAATGCTTGGTGCCAAAAAAAAAAACGAATCATGTAACGGTCTGGGTTGTGGCTCAGTGATAGAGCGCTCGCCTAGCATGCGTGAGGCACTGGGTTTGATCCCCAGCACCACACACAAACAAACAAATAAAGGTATTGTGTCCATCTACAACTAAAAAGAAAAAAGAAAAAGAAAAGAATCACGTGACAAGGATACATGACACCTGGATTTCACAACAGATATCAGGACGTCCTACCTCCAGAAACCCTTTCTGTTTAGGGTCCATATGGTTCAGAGGAATGTAGGTGTCATCGGTCTTCTGGCAAACCACCATGGCATGCCTTTGACTGAAAGTTCCACGACCAACATCTTGGCCACTCAGACGGACATTGAAACCTTAAGCAAGCAATCAAGAAAAAAATAAAAATAAAAAATCTTAAAAATCCAGATCTCCATGAATAACTTAAGTAGTAGTAATAAGTCATGATGGCCCTGAATTTTCTCTCTCTCTTTTTTTTTTTGAGATAGGTTCTTAACATGTTGCCCAGGCTGACCTTGAACTCCTGGGCTCAAGTAATTCTCCTGTCTCAGTCTCCTGAGTAGCTGGGATAACAGGCACATGCCACATACCTGGCAGTCTGAATTCTTATACACTGGCTCATCCTGAGATTTTTCCTAAGGATAATAGATTCTCCATATTAAAACATTCCTGTTCTTTAGTCAAGGTAAAGTTGTATAAGCATGGAGAATTGTTACTTGCCCTACAATTTTTTTTACTAGTGTATTTTAAAAAAATTATTTATTTATTTGCGTTAGTTGTAACACAATGCGTTTATTTATTTATACGTGGTGCTGAGGATCGAACCCGGGCCACGCACGTGCTAGGCTAGTGCTCTACTGCTGAGCCACAACCCCAGCCATACTAGTGTATTTTAATTATACAGGAAAATGAGTTTCATGGGTCTCATTGTGGCATATTTCCCCCATCTTCCTCCTCTTCTCAGTCTCCCTGATATTTTCATAAACACGTTTCCCCCTAGATTCCACATGAAGTAAAACATTTGATACTTGTACTTCTAAATTTGACTTATTTTGATTAATATGATGATCTCAAGTTCCATCCATTTTCCTGTAATGACATGATTTTATCTCTTCTTTATGTCTTAACAATACCCTATTGTATGTATGCACAACATTTTCTTTACCCATTCATCTGTTGGGGGGCACCTAGGCTGATGCAACTACTTGGCTATTGTGAATTTTGCCATGATAAACCTGTGTGTGCAGGTACCTATATAGTACTCTGACTTTATTCCATTGGGTATATACACAGGAGTGGTATAGCTGGGTCATATGGTAGTTTTGATTTTAGTTTTCTGAAGAACCTCCATACTGATTTCCATGGTGGCTGTACTAATTTACACCCCACCAATAGTATATAAGGGTTCCTTTTCCCCTGCATCTTCAACAGCATTTAATGCTTTTTTGTACTCCTCTTTTTAAAAAATGTTTTTTAGTTGTAGTTGAACACAATACCTTTGTTTTATTTATTTATTTTTATGTGGTGCTGAGGATCGAACCCAGCGCCTCGCACAAGCTAGGCAAGCGCGCTCTACTGCTGAGCCACAACCCCAACCCCTTTTTTTGTATTCTTGATGATGACCATTCTGACTAGGGTGAGGTGGAATCTCAGTGTAGTTTTGCCTTACGTTGAACACTTTTTTCATATAATTTATGGCTAGTCAATCTTCTTTTTTTTTTTTTTTTTGGTACCGGGGATTGAACTCAGGGGCACTCGACCACTGGGCCACATCCCCACCCTTTTTTGTATTTTATTAGAGACAGGGTCTCACTGAGTTGCTAAGTGCCTCGCCATTGCTGAGGCTGGCTTTGAACTCGCGATCCTCCTGCCTCAGCCTCCCAAGTGCTGGGATTACAGGTGTGTGCCACCGCGCCCGGCATTAGTCAAACTTCTTTTAAGAAGTGTTGCTCTACAATTTTTTAGAGAAAACTATCTTTCCAATACATTTGGCACTGACTCCTGTATTTCTCAGTATATTGTTGAATGCTCTGATGAAGGCTTTCAACATGACTTATACTATTATCAAGTAATATTATCCAGTAGCATGTTTTGTTTTTTTTTTTGTTTTTTTGTTTTTGTTTTTTTTTTGTGGTTACCGGGGATTGAACTCAGGGGCACTCGACCACTGGGTCACATCCCCAGCCCTTTTTTTGTATTTTATTTAGAGACAGGGTCTCACTGAGTTGCTAAGTGCCTCGCCATTGCTGAGGCTGGCTTTGAACTCGCGATCCTCCTGCCTCAGCCTCCCAAAGTGCTGGGATGACAGGCATGCGCCACTGCGCCCAGCTCCAGTAGCATGTTTTAGAAGCTTTCTAGTAGTTAAAAATGATAGTAGATAGTTGTAACTCATAAAAATCACAGAGGTCACATGTAACAAATGTCATTTAAAGTATTTCCACCAGCTATGAAACTAAATAGAAATGTCTTACCTTGAGCAAGTAAGGAGCCCAAGGCAAGGGTTTCTGCCGTGGCCCAGTCTAAATTGGTTCCGTTCATCATTTTCTCCATTCTGGACTGTAAAATTGAGGCAGAAGCAAAAGAAACTTTTAAGAGTCCATATTCTTTTTCATAATGAATTCAAAAAATTTGATGCAAAAAAGATCAGTATAAAAAATATGCTGAGGGGCTGAGGTTGTGGCTCAGCGGTAGAGCACGCCTAGCACGTGCGCAGCCCGGGTTCAATCCTCAGCACCATGTAAAAATAATAAACACATTGTGTACAACTAAAGCAAATAAAAAAAAATATGTTGAGCCAGGTGTGGTTGCACATGATTGTAATCCCAGTGGCGTGGGAGGCTGAGGCAGAAGGATCACAAGTTCAAGGTCAGTCTCAGCAACTTAGTGAGACTCTCAAAAAAATAAAAAAAGGGCTGGGGATGCAACTCAGTGGTAGAGCGCCCTTGGGTTCTGTCCCCAGTACTCTCCCCTCCCCCATACACATATACACCAATATACATGACATAGTACAGAAGGACCTATTTTTAGTAGCAATTATAAACAGCTATTTTTTTATTTTTTATTTTTCTTTTCTTTTTTTTATAGTGCTGGTGACTGAATCTAGGACTTTGCACATGCTAGGCAATTACTCTACCATTTAGCTTCACCCTCAGCTACATATAGTTTGTTTTTTTCGTATTTTTTTTTAGTTGTAGATGGACACAATCTTTATTTTTATTTATTCTTATGTGGTGCAGAGGATGGCTTTTAGCTTGCAATCCTCCTGCCTCAGCCTCCCAAGTCGCTGGGATTACAGGCATGTGCCACTATATCCAGCGTAATACCTTATTTCTTAAGCTGGATATGGACGCATAGTATGCTGGAATAGTTCTATAACCATAATATCAAGAGCAAAGTTAGTGTTTTGAGATAATTGAGGTAAGAATTCCTTCACATGAGCTTAAAGATGAAAACCATTGATTCCTTGCTTTCTCGTTTTAACAATGAAAGTCCTATGTTCCAGAAAATTTGTAAGTCCCAGACATACTAGATGATTTGCCATCCTATAGTTAGCATAAGATGATATATAAAACATCAGTATTTTTAAAGATCTAAATGGTAGCTGGGCGTGGTGGCGCATGCCTGTAATCCCAGCACTTGGGAGGCTGAGGCAGGAGGATTGTGAGTTCAAAGCCAGCCTCAGCAATGGCGAGGCACTTAGCAACTCAGTGAGATCCTATCTCTAATAAAATATAAAAAAGGGCTGGGGATGTGGCCCAGTGGTCGAGAGACCCTGAGTTCAATCCCCAGTACCAAAAAAAAAAAAAAAAAAAAAAAAAAAAAAAAAAAAAAAAAAAAATCTAAATGGTTATCTTCAGGGTATATGTGTTAAAATTGTTTTATTTAATTGTTTCTTTTATTTAAGCTACCTAAAAGAATTAAAGTGCTTTCTGTTCACTGATTGGAGAAACTAAAATACATATTTCTGTACATTTTATAATGAACATGTATTCCATGTACATTAATGTATTAAACATGCATAAATAAATAAATGGAGGGAATAAAAAGAAAATCTGAGTTAATTGGCTCTCAGTACCAAACAACAGTAGGACCAGTTCTTAAAACTTAATAACACACAATAAATATTTGTCAAATGAATTATCCAACTGAAGAGACCAGTGCAACATCAATTCCTTTGTCAAGCAACAATAAAAAGCAATAATGAGCTATTTCAAGGCTCCCCACCTGAACATACATCTTTAGAAGGTGACCGTGTATCTGCAGTTCCTTCGGCACCTCCACAGACTTTACACCAATAAACTGCAGGAGGTCAAGGGGCACGCCTGTGTTCCAGGTAGTGATACAAGCTTCTGGCTGGACCAGGCCCTGCCACTGGGCCTGCAGGTTAGTGGAAGGGGGGCTGTAGTGGGCCATGTTGGCTAAATGCTCATTTAACTTGGCATAGTAGGAGGCTTTGATTTCAGAGAGCTCCTCCTGGGTCATGAGTCCACGGGCAATGAGATGCTCTGCATATGTGTCTGGGATGCTCTTTCGGGCTCTGTACAAGAGAGAAGCAGGAGAGAGTCAATCTGACCCGCAAAAATCTAAGACAGCAGCAATCACTGTCAAAGGTAACGTAGGATGTTATCACATCAAAAGGCACTTAGGGGGCGGGGGTTGTGGCTCAGCGGCAGAGCGCTTGCCTGGCACTTGCACGACCCGGGTTCGATCCTCAGCACCACGTAAACATAAATACATTGCATTGTGTACAACTAAAGTAAATAAATAAATATTTTAAAAAAAGGCACTTAGGAAATGTTTTAGAACTGGATAGAAGTGGTGGTTACGCAACATTGTGAATGTACTAAATGCCACTGAATTTAAAATACTGGGGGAAATTTCATATTATGATTTTTACCTCAATAAGAAGTTACCAAAACCAAATAATTACATAAAGCTTTAATTAATTAATTAAAGGCACTGCTGAGTAACAACCTCTTCTAAGCAAAGAAGAAAAAACAGATTTACCTTTATAAGCCTCTGTCTACATTTAGGTAGAAATAATTAGCAGTGTTTTTCCCACAAGTTGGTAAATTCTGGACAGTTATTTACAAGACTGACCCAGCTAACTATCCATTCAGCACTCTCTTTATTTCAAAAAGTACTGAACACAAAGTTACCAACATCAGCTTCAGATTGCATTAATAATCCTTTAACTATAACAATTGGCACCTGGTTGATGAATAACAATCATATCACAACAAAAACAATGCTACTCTGTTGGTATAATCCTTTAAACTGTACAGTCTATTTACATGTATTATCACATTTAATCCTGACGAGAGTGAGAGGTAGGCAGGATGGATGTTTTTACATGGGGCCTGCAGCTCATGGGGTCACACAACTCCTCAGCTCTGAGCTGACCCAGAACCCAGCTTTGTTCCTCGGGGAAGAGAGCTTCTCTGCTATGTCCAGAAAGGCCTGTCAAATGTCACTGAGTTTGCTCCTCTGCTTTAATGTATACCTATGAGGAAACAGGATGAAGGAGGGGTATCTAATTAATTTCTAGTATCTAGAAAAGAAAATGCCAAAGAAACAGGTGGAATTAATTTTAATAATATATTTTCTTTAAGCCAACACATAAAAAATACTGCCATTTCAATACCCAATCAATATAGAAAGCTTTGGGATATTTTACCTTTCCATTTCATATGCTAAGTCTTTAAAATCTGGTGTGTGTGCGATACTGATGATGCACAGCTGCATCAGGACTGGCCACACTGCAAGTGCTCAAGAGTCATTTAATAGCTAGTGGCCTCTATACTTGGACAGCACAATTCTAAGCCTTTATTAAAACCCCTTGTGCGCTGGGCATGGTGGCACGTGCTTGTAATCCCAGCTAACCAGGAGGCTGAGGCAGAAGGATTGCAAGTTTTGAGGCCATCTTGGGCAACTTAGTCTCAAAATTAAAAATAAAGTTGGCTGGGGATGTAGCTCAGTGGTAGAGCACTTGCCTTGCATGTGGGGGGTCCAGGGTTCAATCTCCAGTATCACAAAAACAAAAAAAATGCTTTTGTTGCTTCCTAGCTATGTGGTGGTCCTTCTCCCAATCCTTCCAATGCCACCCTCAGCTCAGGCCTTAAGAAGCTCAAGCTGGGCGAAGTGGCGCACGCCTGTAATCCCAGCACTTGGTGCTGAGGCAGGAAGATCACGAGTTCAAAGCCAGCCTCAGCAATGGCGAGGCACTTTGAAACTCAGTGAGACCCTGTCTCTAATAAAATACAAAAAAAGGGCTGGGGATGTGGTGCAGTGATCGAGTGCCCTGAGTTCAATTCCCAGTACCAAAAAAAAAAAAAAAAAAAAGAAGCTCAGGCAAGGCTTTGCCTAAGTCCTCTGACCTCAGTCTTCCCATCTGCTAAGTGAGACATTAAGTTGCCTCTTCTCTATTCAATGTGGAATTTGAAGAATATGGGAAGCTCTTCTGAGACCCACAAGGTGACCATCCCAGTTTGCCCAGGACTGTCGCAGTTCAGCACTGCAAGTCTCATGTCATAAGCAAACCAGAGATGTTGGTCACCCTATCTGAGAGCATCTATTAAATATTACAGGGTTGGGGGTGTAACTCAGTGGTAAAGCACTTGCTAGCATGGGCAAGGCCCTGGCTTTGATCCCCAGCCCTGCAAAACGCTGACAATAACAATGACCGCCACAACAAGACAAGCACTATAAGGTCAGGGGATATATTAAACAAAGGCTTATGATTGCACCTGATGATTTTGTACATGCCCGGGTTGGTGAAGAAAGGCTCATCCAGCTCATTGTGGCCCCACTGCCTGTAGCACAACAGATCAACAATCACATCCTTGCGGAATTGGCGTTGATATTCAAAAGCCAGTCGTGTGGCCCGGACCACTTCCTCTGGCCTGTCTCCATTGACGTGGATGATGGCACAGCCCACAAGCTTCCCTGAAGAAGAGGGGACCGAGATGAAGCAGGTCACTTAACCTGGAATGACATTAGCACCCTGCCCCCGGGGCCCCCTGAGTAACTGCCTACATGGGAAGACATACAGGTCCACAGAGGTAGCTAGGTTTGGTTGTTAAGAACCTAAGGTTTCAAGTTTAGCTGACAAGTCCCAGCTCTGTGGCTTACTGAGTGACCTTGCTAAGGTCATGAATCTTGGTCTATTTCTACCTTTTTTTTTTTTTTTTTTTTTGGTACCAGGGATTGAACTCAGGGGCACTCAACCACTGAGCCACGTCCCCAGTGCCCCCACCTTTTTTTTTTTTTTTTTTTTTTGTATTTTATTAGAGACAGGGTCTCACTGAGTTGCTAAGTGCCTCGCCATTGCTGAGGCTGGCTTTGAACTCGCAATCCTCCTGCCTCAGTATGTGGCTCAGGGGTGAAGTGCTTGCATAAGCATGCACAAGGCCCTTGGTTCCAACCTCAGCACCATAAAACAAAAGAATAAATTAAATAAAAAAAAGACTACATCCATAGCTGGGTTTGTGGCTCAGTGGTAGAGCGCTTGCCTAGCACATGTGAAGCCCTGGGTTCGATTCTCAGCACCACATATAAATAAATAAGATAAAGGTCTATTGACAATTAAAAAATATATATATAAAATAAACACTACATTCAGACTTTAGAGGAAATGTTATCTTGGCAACTGTTGGTGACTATTGTCCATATCTGATCCAAAATTAAAAACTGAATAACTATAAGTTTCTCTAGCAATTCCTTGTCTGACCCAGCAACAGCAGGGTCTCCTATGTTACATACCAATGTCACTACAGTATAAAGAAGACCTTCCTCTTTCGGCTGGAGTGGTGTAACCCAGTTGGTTATTAACAATCAAATGGATACTCCCACCAATTCTGAAATGTGGGAGATTAGAGAGCGTAAACGTTTCAAGAACGATCCCTTGACCACAGAAAGAAGCATCACCGTGAACCTAAATCACGGGGCAGGGTGCGGAGAGAAAAGGAACATAAAGGATTAAGTAATTGAGGTTTTCAGATCAGAACAAACTATTAAAAATACTAACAGGAATAACCAAACAACCACCCTCTCACTACTCCCCTGCCCTCCTAAAAATATGCAGTTATGGGATTTTCTAGGCTGACCTCAAAAACAACTTTCAGATACTCGATCCGTCCTTTTCCTTTACCTCGTATCACCACCTATACTCATCACTTCAGCAAACCTTCTAAAACATACAGCAGCACCACAGGAGGAAGGGCTGTTGTAGATTCAAGGAGAAAAATCAGCTTTAGGAACTCTTGCAGGAAAAGAGCCTACTAATTGTAAGGAATAGTGCAAGCTTTGAACCCATCCTCCCCCAATCACCTTGCCCACAGACTGTACGAAGCTCATTTCACTAATCCTGGGTGTCAAAATGAAGGTGAGAGTGAAGTGGCAGCAGAAACAAGGAGGAGAAAAATACACCACACATAAATGGAAAGAGGGTTTGAGGACAAAACAGTATATTATTATAGAGAATGTCTAAAATATGTTATTCGATTCTCAGCACCACATACAAATAAATAAGATAAAGGTCTATTGACAATTAAAATACATATATATAAAAAATAAACACTACATTCAGACTTTAGAGGAAATGTTATCTTTCTTTCCTTTTTTTTTTTTCCCTGATGCTTGCGATTGAGTCCAGGGGTGCTTTACCACTGAGCTATATGCCCAGCCCTTTTTATTTCTGATTTTGAGAGAGAATCTTGCTAAGTTGCTTAGGTCCTTGCTAAATTGCTGAGGCTGGCCTCAAACTTGTGATACTCCTGCCTTGGCCTCCCAAGTCACTCCTGAATAGCCTGGCTCTAAGAACTTCTCACTAAAAGGAGATTATCATAAACAGCCAAATTCCTCAACTAAATAAAATGATTCTTTAACATAATGTAACCATTGAACCTAAGTAACCAAACCAAACATGTAAAGCCAGAAGGTGCGAAGATAGGATTTGAACTTAGGAGTTCTTAATTCCACAGTTCTTGTCCTTTCTTCACTATGGTATATTATAAAGTTCAATACTTAAGCAGGGTGTGGTGCTGTACACCTATAATCCCAGGTACTCAGGAGGATGAGGCAGGAGGATTACCAAATTTGAGGCCAGCCCCATCAACTTAAATTCTGTCTCAACTTAAAAATAGCATACCACAGGGACACAGCCACATCAATGTTCATAGCAGCATAATTCACAATAGCTAGATTATGGAAACAACCCCGATGCCCATCAACAGATGAATGGATAGGGAAACTCTGGTATATATACACAATGGAACATTACTCAGCACTAAAAGAGAATAAAATCATGGCATTTGCAGGTAAATGGATAGAGTTGGAGAAAATAATGCTAAGTAAAGTCAGCCAATCCCAGAAAAGCAAAGGTCGATTAATTCCTTTGCTATGATGATAATGAATTATAGTGGCAAGAGAGGGGGGATGAGACAAATGAAGGAATGTTAAATAGAAAAAAGGTGGGGAGGGGAGGGAAAGGGGCAAGGGGATAGAAACAATGGCAGAAGGAGTTGGACATCAATATACTAAGTGCATGTATAAAAACTCAAATGGTATGAAAATACTTTGTGTAAAACAAAAAAAAAAAATTCTGTCTCAAAAATAAAATGAAAAGGTCTAGGGGTATAGCTCAATGGTAGAACATCCTTAAGTTCAATCCCCAGTATTGCAAAAAAAAATTTTTTTTTTACATAAGTAAAGTAAATACTCAGTATACCACAGAGTCAAGGGTTCTGATATCTGAGTACTCCTCCTCACCCTTAGGCCTCCTTGCTATGACATCTTGTGGGACAAAGTTGTAAAAAAGATCAGTACAACAAGAAAGAGAGATGTTTGCCTCTTCTGTGCCTTTTCAGAAATGTTCAGCATTACTCAGGTAATCTAATAAGAGATAGCATCTATTGACAAATTGCATCATTTTCTCATAATCCTAGGATTTATGTTTTTCTTTTAGTGGTACTGGGGATTTAACCCACAGTCTCGCACATGTTAGGCAATGTCTGATATACATCCTCAGCCCTCTTTATCTTGAGACAGGGTCTCACTAAGATGTCCAGACTGGCCCTGAACTTTTGATCCTCCTGCCTCAGCCTCTCAGGTCACTGGGATTACAGGTGTGTAACACGGTGCCTAGCAATCTTCAGATTCTTTTTTTTTTTTTTTTTTTTTTTTTCTGTGATGCTGGGGATCTAACCCAGGGCCTTGTACATGTGAGGCAAGCACTCTATCAGCTGAGCTATAACCCCAGCCCAATGTTCGGATTCTTGATGCTAAAGCATATGTATATAACGTGTGAAGGAGCCCCAATTAGGGAGATGGCTATTGAGGTCAGCTGGAAGCCATAAGTTCCACCTGATAATAAGTATGTATGTGACGCACCTGTAAATGCACGTGAGGCACCCGCAAAGCTAAAGGTATATAACCGGGTGAAAGCGGTCGGAGTCAGGAGAAGAATGAATTCATTCAGTCAGTCATGCAGTCGCTCGGTCGGAAGAAGAGTTTGGGTCGGAGAAGAAGAAAAGAATCAGAGCGACCAGAACATAGGCAGAGCGGTTACAGAAGAGAAACCAGATAGAAGAAGTAATTGCTGGTCAGAGTCAGGCCGAGGCTCCCGAGGAAGAAAGAACAAAGAACAAAGAAGAAGCTCTAAAAGCTAAGCTCTCTCTCTCTCTAAAGAAGAAATCTCTCTCTTTCAAGCTCTCTATCTTTCTCTCTAAGCTCTAAGAAGAAGAAGAAAAAGCTATCTCTAATCTTTCTCTCTAAGCTCTTTCCAAGAAGAAGAAAAATCTTTCTTTCTCTCTCTAAGCTCTAAGAAAGTAGAAGTAAAAGTAGTAGTATCTTTACTCTGCCTCCGAGAGTTTTCCTCCCACGGCGTTGTGGCTAGCCACGACAGGCAGCTTACAAACGTGCTGATTTTATTTTCCTTCTTACACCTAAAGAGACCACTGTGCTCTGCTGATAACGTTTTGAAGGAGTAAGCATCCTCAGACATAAAAGCTGGGTGAGCTGGAAGTTTGTTAGCTGAATGCAAGGGGTGGAGATGGGCAATGAGAGAGGTGTCATCTTGAAACACACAGAAGATCACGACTGAGAATTCGTTCCCATCAGTTTCAACTCAAAGATAAAACAGAAGACAGCCAGCGGTGCCGGGACCTCGGGAGGTTGAGACAGAATGATCCTGAGTTCACAGCTAGCCTCAGCAATGGTGAGGCACTTAGCAATTCAATGAGACCCTGTTTTCTAAATAAAATACAAAATAGGACTGGGGATGTGGCTCAGTGGTTGAGTGTCCCTGAGTTCAATCCCCAGCACCCCCCAAAACAAAACAAAACAAAACAAAACAAACAAAAAACAAAAAAAAAAAAACCAAGAAAATAGTAGCACTAGAAATCTCACCTATCATTGTTTTACCCCAGGGTAAATCAGAATTGTGTGCTTGACTAGAAAGACCCAGCAGAGCAAAAAAATTGGGGAAGAAAAAGCAGACAAGGAGCTGGGATTGTGTCACGGCAGACGTAGGAAAGCACCACGTAAGGATAAAGCAGAGTGTAAAAAAGTAAATAAATAAATATTTAAAAAAAAAAAAAAAAAAAAAAGCAGACAAAAGAAGGCAGTTAGTGTTACATGTTTTTTCTTTTTTTGCTATAGTAGGGATTGAACACAGAGGCCCTGCACCACTGAACCACTGAGCCACACCCTCAGCCCTTTTATTTATTTATTTTTAAAATTTTGAGTCATGGTCTTGCTAAGTTGCTGAGGCTAGCCTGGAATGTGGCTATCCTCCTGCCTTAGCCTCTTGAGTTGTTGGGATTATAGGTTTGCTCCATTGTGTCTGGTAAGGTCACATCATTTTAAAGAAATGGTCATTTTCGGGGCTGGGAAGGTGGAGCGCTCGCCTACACGTCGATTTTCCTCAGCACCATGACAATGGAATCATTTTACAACCAAATAAATACTATTTAAAAAAAAAAAAAAAAGAAATGTCATTTTCACCCCTTACTTCAGAAGTCAATCTTAAGATATACTCAATGCACTAGGTAAATGTGAATGACTAAAATAGTTTAGAGATCATAAATTAAGTCAAGTGAAAGGTAAGGAGAATATACAGCTAATGATTAGAAGATTTCTACTTTGAAATATTATATCATAATCAAATCCAATTCTGTCTACCCCCAATTTATTTGCAACAAGTTTTGGGCCCATGAAAAATTAAGATGAATAGGATAATGTGGCTGTTTATGTACAGAGCATAATATTCTATGGCGTTACATACGTATTTACTTCTGTGGAGTTTGAAGACTCCACCACTGATATTCAGAATAATTTTCTCCTAGTAGTTAAAGGTTCATATGTAAATGAATGCTCATAGAAGAAAATATGACCCATAGCCCAAATCTCTGAATGATACTTGTGGGGTTACCAAAAATTGGGGGAGGGAATAGGTGAAGAAAGAGCACAGTGATAATTTTTGTTTGCCTTAAAGCCAAAGGCATTCATTTTGTTTTTCTAGGTGCTGGAGATCAAACTCAGGGCCTCACACATGCAAGGCAAGTGCTCTATCTATCTCTGAGCTACACCCCAATCCTAAAGTTTTTAAAACAAACCAGCAAACAGGCAAATCCACATTCTCATAGGTATGTTCCACATATGGTTATACGTAATTTCTCAGAGGGCCACACTTTCAGAGAAGTGGTGACATATGTCCTTTAAGGAGGAGTAGTTCTGCCTGTCTAAGGATAGTCCCTCGGTCATATCATGACAGGTGGAAGCCCCAGGCTAAAGTCAGAACCCCTGAGACCAGACTTCATATCTGCTATTAGGTTTTTAAAACTCCAGAATTTGCTGGGCGCAGTGGCGCACGCCTGTAATCCCAGCACTTGGGAGGCTGAGGCAGGAGGATCACGAGTTCAAAGCCAGCCTCAGCAATGGCGAGGCACTTAGCAATGCAGTGAGACCCTGTCTTTAGTAAAATACAAAAAAGGGCTGGGGATGTGGCCCAGTGGTCAAGTGCCCCTGAGTTCAATCCCCGGTACCAAAAAAAAAAAAAAAAAAAAAAGAGGAAAAAAATAAAAATAAAAAATAAAACTCCAGAATTTTCTTTTCCCAAAATGTTATCGCAATTTTATATTGAATGTCTATAATCTCCAGTAAAACCTAGCAACCAAGACATTCCTTTTCCCTGTTTTCCCCAAATTTTGGCCTCACTTTCTGAAGCTACAGGTACCTGTAAGCAAATGACTCTGTCCCCGGGCTGAGCAGAACCATCCAGAGAGTAGTCTCCATCTTGTCGAGACTGCTGCCTGCCACGGGTTTTCCCGACAGCCACCGGGTTAACGGCTTCGAGGTGTGAGGGGTTAGGTAGCATTGTCACGTGGAGGGGACGATGGGCGCCAAAGTCCAGGTCCACAGAGGAGGTCAGGTGAGACAGGACATCTCCAGTGGCTGAGAAATTTTCTGGAAATTCACTCAAGCCTTGCATTTTACGGAACATTAGCTATTATGAATAAACATACAAGAAGAAAGTGTCTTTTAACACAATGGAGACTAAGGAAAAGTTGGTTAGCTTAAATAATGCAATAAAAATGTCATGTAAATGCTTTCCTAGTTATTATAAATATAAATCATTTAAGAATAGGCACATAACTATTTGGAGAGCTTCAGAATCAAATGAAGTGCCAACATTTTAAGAGGGGACGAAATCACAACAAAACAAAAACACACACAGGTGGTCTCTCTCCCTCTCTCTTTTTGTTGCACGGGGCTGGGGATTAAACCCAGGGCCTGGTGCATGCTACACAAGTTCTCTACCACTGAGCTACACCCCAGCCCTTGTGTGGTCTCTTGAAAATAACAATGTGTTGTTAGTTTTAGTTCAACCTATTATCTATAAACTCTGCACAAAATGAGAAAGCATACTCAAAGAACAGAATTAAGCACTATTTACATCACCCTTCAGGAAACAAACTTCCCAGAGAGAAGAAAGAATCCATATATAGAAAAAATCAACTCAAATACTACTTCTGCCTGTCAACTTTTTTTTTTTTTTTTTTTTTTTTTTTTTGATACCAGGGATTGAATCCAGGGGTGCTTAGCCACTGAAACACATCCCCAACACTTTTTTGTATTTTATTTAGAGATGGGGTCTTGCTGAGTTACTTAGGGCCTCACTAAATTGCTGAAGCTGGCTTTGAACCCTTGATCCTCCTGCCTCAGCCTCCCAAGCTGCTGGGATTACAGGCATGTGCCACTGCACCCAGCCTTTGCCTGTCAACATTAACTTCCACCCATTCATGAAGCTAGCTCCTGGTCCAACTGCTCATATACACAGCTGGCTTTCTACAGGAAATTCCTGACATTATTTTTATTCTGTTACAGTGCATTTCACAGTGTTGGTGAGAAACATAGAAAGGAACTTACCTCTGGAGGTAACTGCAGAAGACCTGTCAATAAATTCAGCCTCCCTCTATGAGGCATCCCAATAATGACGTCAGTTATCCCACTGAAGGCTGACATTTTCAGCAACTCATGGAAAAAGCCCATCATGCTTTCAGCCCCTTCCCCTCCATATCGCTTCACTGTGGCAAACTTGGTGGCCAAAAAGTGGTCAAATTCCTACAGAACATCACACCAGACATATTAGCTTCTGAAAAATGACCTCTGCTCAGATAAAAGGCAGGGAAGTTTACATGTATTGCAAAACAACCCCACATTCTCCCAGTGGCTGCAGCATGGCCTCTTTAATATATATCTCAGGGAGACATAGCAATCCAGGACGCTCTGCCAAAACCCTAGACCCAGTAGGGACTGCAAGAGAAGAATCCGAATGGTAGAATTAACATACTCCAAGAAGAACCCCCTTAAGTATCTGTGTCCTTCCAGACTAGGGGCCAGGCCTTAGATCTTCACTGCCGCTCCCAGTATATCAGCTTCCATGGAGGTCTCTGTGATCCTATTTAATTGAGGTCCTACACTACCCAACTATCCAAACTACTGGCAAGAGGCTGCTTGTTATATTGACATGACTGAACTCTGTCATGGTCATAGCACAAATTAGGTCCCATAAGTTTATATCAAGAACCTCTTCCAGCCGGGCGCGGTGGCGCACGCCTGTAATCCCAGCACTTTGGGAGGCTGAGGCAGGAGGATCGCGAGTTCAAAGCCAGCCTCAGCAATGGTGAGGCACTTAGCAACTCAGTGAGACCCTGTCTGTAAATAAAATACAAAAAAAAAAAGGGCTGGGGATGTGACCCAGTGGACAAGTGCCCCTGAGTTCAATCCCTGGTACCACAAAAAAAAAAAAAAAAAAAAAAGAACCTCTTCCAGGGGCTGGGTTGTGGCTCAGCGGCAGAGCGCTCGCCTCGCACGTGCGCGGCCCGGGTTCGATCCTCAGCACCACGTAAACATAAATGCATTGCATTGTGTACAACTAAAGTAAATGAATAAATATTTAAATAAAAAAAAAAAAAAGAACCTCTTCCATACATAGTCTTTTTTTTTTTTTTTTTTTGGTACCGGGGATTGAACTCAGGGGCACTTGACCACTGGGCCACATCCCCAGCCCTTTTTGTATTTTATTTAGAGACAGGGTCTCGCTGAGTTGCTAAGTGCTTCGCCATTGCTGAGGCTGGCTTTGAACTCGCAATCCTCCTGCCTCAGCTTCCCAAGTGCTAGGATTACAGGTATGCGCCACCGCGCCCGGCTCCATACATAGTCTTTTTTTTTTTAATATTTATTTATTTGCTTTAGTTGTACACAATGCGTTTATTTGTATATGGTGCTGAGGATCGAACCTGGGCCGCACACGTGCTAGGCGAGTGCTCTACCGCTGAGCCACAACCCAGCCCCCATACATAGTCTTTTGATCACTTCAGGAAGCAAAAAGAAATGTAAAATCTTAAGGCTTTTGTCATCTTTTATAGTGTAAGTAGACAAACACATAAAAGTACTTTGAAGAAAAGCAACAGCTCAAATGTCTGGTGGTCTACTTTTTTTCTACTTAGAATAAAAGTGGTGTGTGTTATATAGTCTCTTGTGTTGAACCAATGGGGGGCCAACTATGGGTGTGTTCAGAGAGTTAATGCTTTAAATCCCTCTCTTCAGTAGCTAGCTATCTTGGTAGGAAATGAGCTGACCTTTTCCATTGATATTAGCTGCTTCTTTTATACCTGAGACTCTAGCATTAATTTTGACAGATGTTTTTGCTCTTCTGTGGTAAATGTCTCCTTTTTCAGCTCCTCGAACCGCCTGGCAAACCAGTCTTTCTCCTCCTGGCTCTGAAGTTGGGCAGTTTCAATAGAAATTGGCCCACAGTAGATTTGATTGAGATAGGCTAATACTTCCTCAAGAGAGGCCTCTTCCTTCCCCATGTTCAATAGTCCTAGGAAATAGAATCAAAAGGATCATTTCAAAGAAAAATCAACCACGCAGTAAATTAGTTCTGGAACACACTTGTTTCAATTCAGAGCACTTCATTATTAATAACTTGAGTCATTATCAATACTTGTTTTTTCTCTCTTTTTTTCTTTTCCCTGACTGCGTGCCTTCCTTCCTTTCTGTACTTTTTTTTTCCCCCCTTTCTGGTGCTGCATTACTGATTCCAGGGCCTCATACATGCTAGCTAGGCAAGTGCTCTACCACCAAGCTGCATCCCTACTCCTACTTAGATTTTTCTAAAGGCAAAACTACTACTGAGCAATTGGTCTTGAGATGAAGTTGGGCACAGCTGGGGCTGTGGCTCAGTGGTAGCTCACTTGCCTGGTATGTGGGAGGCACTGGGTTTGATTCTCAGCACCACATATAAATAAATAAAATAAAGTTCTATCAACAACTAAAAAAAAAATTTTTTTTTTTTTTTGTACCAGGGATTGAGCTCAGGGGCACTCGACCACTGGGCCACATCCCCAGCCTGTTTTAGTATTTTATTAGAGACAGGGTCTCAATGGGTTGCTAAACGCCTCGCCATTGCTGAGGGTGGTTTTGAACTCACGATCTGCCTGCCTCAGCCTCCCAAGTGCTGGGATTACAGGAGTGTGCCACTGCACCCGGCCCTTTAAAAAAATTTTTTTTAAATTAAAATTTGAGGGCTGGGATTGTGACTCAGTGGTAAAGTGCTGGCCTAGCACAAGTGCGGCCCAGGTTCGATCCTCAGCACTTCATAAAAATAAAGGCATTGTGTCCAACTAAAATAAATAAATATTTTTTAAAAAAATATTAGTTTATTTTTATATTAGTTGCTTTAGTTGGACACAATGCAATACATTTATGTTTACGTGGTGCTGAGGATCGAACCCGGGCTGCGCACGTGCTAGGAGAATGCTCTACCGATGAGCCACAATCCCAGCCCAATAAATATTTTTTAAAAAGATTAAAATTTGAAATCTGTGGACTTGGATGTAGCTCAGTGGTAAAACTCTTGCCTAGCATGTATAACGCCCAGAATACTACTACAACTACTACAAATTAATATTAACAGGAAAGCAATGTTTTAAGGTAAAAAGAAACTGATGTGGTGTCCCTGAATATCAGTCAAAGAAAGGGGAAATTTGCACATGACATTAGCTCATCACCACATCAGTTATCAGCTGCTTGCTTATTCTTGCAAAAAATGGTTTAATAAGCCGGGTACAGTGGCACACGCCTGTAATCCCAGCACTTTGGGAGGCTGAGGCAGGAGGACCACGAGTTCAAAGCCAGCCTCAGCAATGGTGAGGCACTTAGCAACTCAGTGAGACCCTGTCTCTAATAAAATACAATAAAGGGCTGGGGATGTGACCCAGTGGTCGAGTGCCCCTGAGTTCACTTCCTGGTACCAAAAAAAAAAAAAAAAAAAAAAGGTTTAATAAACCAGTGTTTATTTTATGTTGCTAATGGTTCTTAGAATAAACCTTAAATGTTTGATATTGATTATTTAACCTATAAAAATTGCTTTGATGAGCCTAAGGCAGGAGGATAGAGAGTTCAAAACCAGCCTCAGCAAAAGCAAAGCACTAAGCAACTCAGTGAGAACCTGTTTTAAATAAAATGCAAAACAGGGCTGAGGATGTGGCTCAGTGGTCAAGTGCCCCAGAGTTCAATCCCTGGTACCAAAAAAAGAAAAAGAAAGAAAGAAAGAAAAATTGGTTTGATGATGCATAACTTCTCTCTGCCTCAATTTTTAGTCCATAAAATGGGGATAGTCAAGGTACTTCAGGGGATAGCTGTGAAGATGAAATGAGGTAAAAACCCCAAAGTCCATGAAAGGATGAAAGAATACACAAAATGTGGTAGAGCCACAGTCTGGAATGTTAGTCAGCCAATCAAAGGATTAAAGTACTGATTACATGGGACTGAGGTTGTGGCTCAGCGGCAGAGCACTCGCCTCGCACATGCGCGGCCCGGGTTCGATCCTCAGCACCACGTAAACATAAATGCATTACATTGTGTACAACTAAAGTAAATAAATAAATATTTTTATTTTAAAAGTACTGATTACAACATGATTAACCTTGAAAACATTATGCAAAGCAAAAGAAGCCAGACACAAAGGGTCACACAGTGTACGATTTCATTTATATGAAATGTAGATCTAAGAGACAGAAAGTAGATTAATGGTTGTCAGGGATTGGGGAGATGGCAGAATGGAGGGTGACTCTTTAATGGGTACAGGGTTTCCTTTTGGGATGATGTAAATGTTCTGGAAACAGATTGATGGTTACACATTATTAACTTTAAAAAATAAAATGTGGGTTGGGGATGTAGTACAGTGGTTCAGAGTTTGCCTGGCATGCATGAGGCCCAGGGTTCCATCCCCAGCAACACAAAAAGATTTTAGAAAATAACATGATGGGGCTGGGGTTGTGGCTCAGCAGTAGAGCGCTCGCCTAGCACGTGTGCGGCCTGGGTTCGATCCTCAGCACCACGTAAACATAAATGCATTGCATTGTGTACAACTAAAGCAAATAAATAAATATTTTTAAAAAAAGAAAATAACATGAGATCCCCAAGATCACGATTGTGCTCCAGACTCCTCCCCAATGTTTTTAAGTTCCCTGATTGGGAAAAAAACAGAGTGAAAGGGTGCAGACTTTAGAATGGAAGCAGACCTGGATTTTCTTTCTTTTTCTATATGCAAGTCTTTCTAAATTTTGAAGAAATTCCTTCATGCCCAGACTCAATTAGCCTTCAATCTAAGTAGTCTTACATATACATATCATCCTCTGCCACTTAGCAGCTACGAATTACTTAAATTCCCCGCTTCTGTTTCCCCATTTGTGCAATGAAGATGACAATAACTACTTTTAGAAGTGGTTGTAAAAATGAATTGACATGAATTATGACATAATAGCTATGTAAAAGTATCTGGTACTTAACAAAGTTTGATGTTTTTGAACACAGAGGAAAGAAGCCCCTCAGAAGGACATTCTAGGTTATCAAGACTGATCCTTTCAGGGAACCGAAGATGGCTCCTTGTCTCCTCACTGGATGGAAACCTCAGCTCCAGTGGGTGCACACGTTCTTCAAGAACAGAGCAAGGAGGCGCTAGGGTTGTGGCTCAGTGGTAAAGCGCTTGCCTCGCACATGTGAGGCACTGGGTTTGATCCTCAGCCCACATGAAAATAAATAAAGTAAACATATTCTAAAAAAAAAAAAAACAAAAAAAAAAAAAACAGAGCCAGGAGCTGCACTTCTTGTGGGTAGGTCTCCCTTCCCTCCACGGGGATCCTCTTACCTGCAGTGTTGAAGGGTCCCTGCAAGGTCTGCACCAGGGCTTGGATCTCAGGCACAGTGTCCAGCAGGGCTTGTCCAGTGAAGAGGGGGTTGATTTGGGCGGCTTTATGACCATGCTCACAATATACTGTCACCAACCTGGCAAGGCCATGATCAACTAAATCAGGGGAGAACAAAACAAATCAGTGAGATGCCCACAAACTACGACAACAACAACAACAAAGGTCTTTCAAAGATGATGTTGAAGTCTTAGACTTTTGATTGATTGATTGATTGATTGGTGCCGGGTATTGAACTCAGGGGCACTTGACCACTGGGCCACATCCCAAGCCCTTTTTTGTATTTTTTAATTTTTAGTTGTAGACGGACACAATATCTTTATTTATTTATTTATTTTTAATGTGGTGCTGAGAATCAAACCCAGTTCCTCACACGTGCTAGGCAAGTGCTGTACCACTGAGCCACAACCCCAGTCCCAGTCTTAGACATTTTTATTTTTTATTTTTTGGTATCAGGGATTGAACTAAGGGGCACTTGATCACTGGGCCACAGCCCTAGCCCTTTTTTTGTATTTATTTAGAGACAGGGTCTCACTGAGTTGTTTAGTGGCTCGCCATTGCTGAGACTGGCTTTGAACTTTCCATCCTCCTGCCTCAGCCTCCTAAGTCATTTGCAGGCTTGCACTACCATGCCCAGCAAAGTCCTAGACATTTTTGACACATTGCTTCTACCCACCACATCTGCCAGCATCTTTCAGGATTAAAGATTATCAGAATCCAGGCAAACATGCTTATTTCCTTATTTATCTCAGGATAGATTGCAGGGGGTAGGGGGTTGGGGTGGGATAAAACTCCGAAAACACATTTGTGAAAACAACTATACACATGGATAATTATTAGAAAGGAACACACCAAATTAAAAACAACTATTAAAATGATGAGATTACAGATCGAGTCCTCTTTCTTTCCTAGTTGTTTGAGATATTTTTAGATCTTATTTCTTACATTAAAAAACCGGAGATAGGCCAAACTATAAAATAGTTCCTTATTTCCTTTTAGTCACTTTTCCTTTTTCTTTCTTTCTTTCTTTCTTTTTTTTTTTTTTTTTTTTTTTTTTTACAGGATATCACTAAATTGCCCAGGTTGGCCTCAAAGCTGTGATCCTCCTGCTTCTACCTCCTCAGTAGCTGGAATTACGGGCTACATTTTACAGGCTACATTTTCTTATTTCTTTTAGATCCCAGGTACATGGTCATTTCATAAAACTATAGATTAGGAAAAGACCTAAATTATCTTGTCACTCACATATAGGAAAAAAAAAAATCCTTTCATAAAGCAGTAGCTGAGTGATTGGCCTTTTCCTAAGTGGGGGGTCATCACCTTTCAATGAATCCAACTCTATCTTAGACTATTTTAAATTGAGGACAAAAGGCATTTTTCTTTCCTTTTCTATATGCAAGTCCTTCATGTCCACATTCAACCTTCAGTTGAAGTATTCTTACATATACAGAACACAAACCCTAAAGATCAACAGATCAACGGAAGGCATACTATTTTTTGAGTATTTTAAGACTCGTGTTTTTATTTTCAGAATCCCCCCCAAAAATTGCTACCTTCCTTCAAAAGTTCAAATGTCTATTTTCTGAGTAAGTACTGACATGGAATGATTTTAGAACCACATATGCCCTTCAAAATGTACACCTTTGATGGCTGGAGCTGGAGCTCAGTTGGTAGAGTGCTTGCCAACCACATGTGACGCACTGGGTTCTATCCTCAGCACCACATAAAAATAAAATAAAGGTATTGTGTCCATCTACTATAAAAAAAAAAATCTTTAAAAATGCACATCTTTGGGTTGGGGTTGTGGCTCAGTGGTAGAGTGCTTGCCTAGCACATGTGAGGTACTGGATTCCATCCACAGCACCACATAAAAATAAATAAACAAAATAAAGGCATTATGTCCATCTGCAACTAAAAATAAATAAATTTTAGAAAATGTACATCTTTGCTTATCACAGGTGTAGAGAGGAAAGAACAGAGATGTATTGAATATGTATAGGAGATGCTCACAGCTATATGCAGTTCTGTGGATCTACATTATGTCAACATTCCCAGAGTTAGTTCTGAATGACTCCCTTCCTGAGTCTTAGTTGCTCAACATGTCCTTCAGTTGGAGGAGATACCCTTGTATTTTTCACATAAGTCCATCTTTGTTTAAGAGAGCCAGACGCCGGGTGTGGTGGCGCACGCCTGTAATCCCAGCACTTTGGGAGGCTGAGGCAGGAGGATCACGAGTTCAAAGCCAGCCTCAGCAATGGTGAGGCACTTAGCAACTCAGTGAGACCCTGTCTCCAAATAAAATACAAAAAAAGGGCTGGGGATATGGCCCAGTGGGTGAGTGCCCCTGAGTTCAATCCCTGGTACCACACACACACACACACAAAAAAAAAGAGAAGCTGGGCGCGGTGGCGCACGCCTGTAATCCCAGCACTTTGGGAGGCTGAGGCAGGAGGATCGAGAGTTCAAAGCCAGCCTCAGCAATGGCGAGGCACTTAGCAACCAACTCAGTGAGACCCTGTCTCTAAATAAAATACAAAAAAGGGCTGGGGATGTGACCCAGTGGTCGAGTGCCCCTGAGTTCAATCCCCGGTACCACAAAAAAAAAAAAAAAAAAAGAGAGAGCCAGAGTTGGTTTGTTCAGTTTGTGAACAAATTGAACTTAGCTGATTAAAATTTTTTTAAATTATGGTAATATTATCTATCTATATCAGTTGCTTTATTCTCTGCTCTAAGCAAACATGGTATGAGGAGACACTGAATACTGTTCTGCTTCTAGGAAGCAAAATACTCATTTTAGCCAACATGAAGTATTTCAAACTCAAGGTTGTCAGGCAGGGTGGCTTCCTGTAATCCCAGCTACTCAGGATGCCAGGGTAGGAGGATCAGAGTTCCAGGCCACCCTGGATAACTTAGTGAGACCCTCTCTCAAACTAAAATTTTAAAGAAAGGTCTGGGGATAGATCTCAGTGGCAGAGTGCTTGCCAAGCAAGCATGAAGCCCTGTGTTCAATCCCCAGTGCCAATAAATAAATAAATAAATAAGTCAATGTACTTCTTTTTCAACATCTGGTCATAAACAGCTGCCCCAAAACAATCTAGACCATATCCACAGTTCCATTTCATTCAAGGCAGAATATGCTTAAAGCAGGTAGCAGTTGAATATCCATAACACTTTAAAGACTTCCAAGAATGGTAATTTGGTAAATGGAGCCTCTCAGAACTCTATTAAGATGAGATGTCAGCTGCCTCCAACTTCACCTCAAGAACTTCATATGTAACCACATTAAAAGCCAAACAACTGTGTACCAGAATACTATATTCTGAACAGTAAACCCAGACCAGTTTATATAACACTTTCCAGTCCCACCTCAAAAACAATAGCTTTATAAAGTAAATATATTTCACCAGATATTTTTCTTACAAAACAAAGAAACTTGAAGTAGAAAGTCTGCTCTGGTTCTTTCAGCTTTTTTTTTTTTTTTTTTTCTAATCCTTTCTTAAATAATCTATAAGATAGCTAGGTAAGGGTCATAAATTTTTAGTAAATTATAGTGACCATTTATTAAGTACTAATTGTGTGTGTGTGTGGTGTGTGTGCATGTGTATGGTACTGGGGATTCAATCCAGGGGTACTCTTAACACTTAGCTATTTTCTCAACCCATTTTTTAAATTTTTAAATTTTGAGACAGAGTCTCCTTATTGCCCAGGCTGGCCTTGAACTTGTGATCCTCCTGTCTCAGCCTCCCAAGTTGTTGGGATTGCAGATGGACAGCCCCCACACCTAGTGGAGTACTAACTTTTGGTATCCACTTGGCTGGGCTTTTTTTCATACACTGTTTTACCTAATCCTTGTAATGACTCTGAAATAGGTGACCTTATCCTCATAAGGATAAACAGAGGCCCAAAGAGGCTAAGTGACTTGCAAAAGATGACACAGGTAATAAAGAAGCTGGAATTTGAACTCTAATGTGTTTGACTTCAATCCAGGGTTTCATCCATCAAAATACAATAAATGTTTAAAAGGAAAGTCCTGATGCTATAGTTAAAGGAAGGAGAGAAATAGATGTAGGACTTTTTTAAAGTGTAAAAGCTAACATCTTTAGATTTTCTCAGTCTGTATTTGTGTTCTTGAATTTTCCTTATTTTCTAAAATTTAGATTTTTTTTTTTTTTTTTTTTTTTTTTGTACCGGGGATTGAACTCAAGGGCACTCGACCACTGGGCCACATCACCAGACCTTTTTTGTATTTTATTTAGAGACAGGGTCTCACTGAGTTGCTAAGTGTCTCACCATTGCTGAGGCTGGCTTTGAACTCTCGATTCTCCTGCCTCAGCCTCCCAAGTGCTGGAATTACAGGCATGTACCATCACGCTCGGCAAAAATCTAAATTTTAGCCGGGCGCGGTGGTGCACGCCTGTAATCCCAGCACTTTGGGAGGCTGAGACAGGAGGATTGCGAGTTCAAAGCCAGCCTCAGCAATGGCGAGGCACTTAGCAACTCAGTGAGACCCTGTCTCTAATAAAATAAAATAAAGGGCCAGGGATGTGGCCCAGTGGTCCAGTGCCCCTGAGTTCAATCTCTGGTACAAAAAAAAAAAAAAAAAAAAAAAAAATTTAGTTTTTCTTCTATGACTCAAATAAGGTTCCTGCTATTTCCAACACGAGACATCCCTAGAACCTCACTTCCACTACCAAAGCTCAAAGCTAGTCATCACTAAGTAGTTTGGAATCTGATGGCTTCTATCTCCTAATGGTTTCTAAATTCTGTCATTTTAAAAAATAATGGAAGGGCCTGGGATTGTGGCTCAGTGGCAGAGCACATGCCTTGCACATGTGAGGCAATGGGTTCAATCCTCAGCACCACATAAAAATAAATAAAACAAAATAAAGGTAGTGTGTCCATGTATAACTAAAAAATTTTTTTAAAGCATGGAAGTCCCATTGAATCACCACTCCAAACCCACCTCTAGTGTTAGTTGAATTTTTTATAAATAAATCCAAGTTTAATGCACAAGACCCTGGGTTCAATCCTACCACCAAAATTTTAAAGATAAATAAATAGCACAAGTTTACCTGGAAACTTGAGGTTTTTAAAGGCTGAAGTACAAGCTGTTACTAATAGCAAGCTACAAAGAACACTTGTCATGGGTCAAATTTTAACTACTGAAACCACTGCCATCCAAAAGTTTACTAAAAGCAAATTCAGTATTTTTAAAAGGAAAAGGGAAGTGTTGGTGAATGATGTGGTCATCCTAGACAGGCACTGATGTTAGCCAAGATAAATATGAAGAAAGAAGACCGACGAAGTACAAAGAAAAGTTGGCCATCCTCCTCCTTCACTGTGTCACTTTTGATACATCCATGTCCTGTAGGGTTTGTCCTTTAATTTCCTTTGCCAATACCAAAAAAACTACCTACAAGACCCATCACACTAACTCCAACCATTCCTCTCAACCAAGATGGTGCCTTTCCTGACAATTAACGGGCATTGTAAAAAACACTACAGCCACTCAAACCATGGCCTTGGCCCCACTGGCCTTCACCTCCTCTTTTTTTGGCCTGGAGATTGAACCCAGCAGCACTTTCTCACTGAGCTACACCTGCAGCCCTTTCCATTTTTTATTTAGAGACAGGATCTCCCTGAGTTGATGAGATTGGCTTCAAACTTGCTACTCAGCCTCCTGAGTCCCTGAGATTATAGGCATATGCTACTCCCTGACCCACTCTCCACCCCAGTGATCAGTCTATTATCCCAATTAAAAGAATTAAGCATAAGAACATAGTTATACAAACTTTAAGAGAAAATCCATCAGCAAAGAGCTTAATAATAATATATCGTCCGCATATAATGAGCTTCCTCTCTTGTTATGGTTATACATAGAAAATTCAAATGTACTAAATGTCAAAAATGAATTGCATATATAGAAGCCCATTTCTATTTTTTAGTAAGAAGTATGAGGTCAAGATGGAGCTACTTAATCAGCAAGCAGAGATGGAGGGAAATTCAGTTCTGCTAACAGAATGGATGGGACTCTGTGGTCTCAGGGGTTATAGCACAGAGCATGCCAATGTTGAAAAAACTGGGACTTAGAAGAGATCCTTCTCAGGCTGGGAGTATAGCATGGTAGATCACTTGCCTGGCATGTACAAGGTCACGAGTTCAATCTCCAACATGGAAAAACATTATAAGTAAAAACAGAAAGCCGGGCGCGGTGGTGCATGCCTGTAATCCCAGCACTTTGGGAGGCTGAGGCAGGAGGATCGCAAGTTCAAAGCCAGCCTCAGCAATGGCGAGGCACTTAGCAACTCAGTGAGACCCTGTCTCTAATAAAATACAAAAAAAAGGGCTGGGGATGTGACCCAGTGGACGAGTGCCCCTGAGTTCAATCCCTGGTGCCCCCCCCCCCCAAAAAAAAAAAAAAAAAAAAAAAAACAGAAGATGTGATTCTGGAGAGGATTTTTTAGTAGACCCAACCCTTCTTCAGGTGTAGAACCTTCTAGTAGCATTCTTTTGTAGACAATGGGAGTGAACTTGTCCTTATAGAAAAATAAAGAGTGCTGCCTTAACACCCTACAGCCTATTATTCAGATGGTTACAAGGTAAAATTTAGAGAGTGTAAGCTGCCTGGTACCGTAAACCGGGATGAAAACTCTCGGAGGCAGAGTTAAGCTTTTACTACTTTTACTTCTACTTTCTTAGAGAGGGAAAGAAAGATTTTAGCTTAGAGAAAGATTTCTTCTTGTCTTCTTAGCTTAGAGTCTTAGAAAGAAAGATAAAGAAAGATAGAGCTTCTTAGAGAAAGATTTAAAGATAGAGCTTAGAGCTTAGCTTAGAGAAAGACTAGAGCTTCTTTCTTCTCTCTTCTTTCTTCCTTCTTCTGTCTTCTGTCTTCTGTCTTCTGTCTTCCTCGGGAGCCTCGGCCTTACTCTGACCAGTCCTCTGGAGCCTCGGCCTAACTCTGGCCAGTCATTACTTCTTCTATCTGGTTTCTCTTCTGTAACCGCTCTGCCTACGTTCTGGCCGCTCTGATTCTTCTGACCGACCGAGTGACTGCCCGGCTGACTGAATTCTCCGTTCTCCTAACTCGGACCGCTTTCACCCGGTTATATACCTTCAGGTTTGCGGGTGCCTACAGGTGCGTCACATACATATCAGGTGGAACTTATGGCTTCCAGCTAGCTACAACAGCCCTTCCTAATTAGGGCTCCTTCATATTCCTTCCCTTTAGTTTAAAAAAGGTGCTTTAATTCTATTTTCTCTATTTTATTTTCTCTATTTTCTTTTATTTTCTTGTCCCTACCTAGCTTTTCACCTTTTATTTTTGAAAGGGTGGATATTTGAGCCCTTTTTGAGAAGGTGCTGCGGCTTTAAGGAAGTCTACTGCTGAGGAGCAGCTAACGCACTTAGTTAAGCACAATTGTATAAGCGGCTTTGACTTTTTTTTTTTTTTTCCTTCTATATTTTTCTTTATGGCTTTCTTGCCAAAGCTCAATGGCTTTTTTTCTGCATGGTTTTTACCATGCTATTTAATTCTCTATTTTCTTTTAAGCTCATGGCTTTTTTCTTTATACTAAAGCTCAAGGCTTTTTCTCTATTTTTTTTTATGGCTTTTCGCCGGCTACTCTGCTTCAGCTTTTGGCCGGCTCGCTTCGGCTTTTCGCTGGCTACTCTGCTTCAGCTTAATTCTTAACTGGCCTCAACTGAGTCAGAGGCTATGCTCTCTTGTTTACTACTCTTTTTGCTGGTCTCAACTGAGTCTGAGGCTATGCTTTTTCGTTGCTCTCCTTATTTCTTAGCTTTTCTTCTCTGCCTGCCGAGCCCCGGACGGACCACCATTTGTAAGCTGCCTGTCACGGCCAGCCACGGCGCCGCCACGGGAGGAAAATTCTCGGAGGCAGAGTTAAGCCTTTACTACTTTTACTTCTACTTTCTTAGAGAGGGAAAGAAAGATTTTAGCTTAGAGAAAAGATTTCTTCTTGTCTTCTTAGCTTAGAGTCTTAGAAAGAAAGATAAAGAAAGATAGAGCTTCTTAGAGAAAGATTTAAAGATAGAGCTTAGAGCTTAGCTTAGAGAAAGACTAGAGCTTCTTTCTTCTCTCTTCTTTCTTCCTTCTTCTGTCTTCTGTCTTCTGTCTTCTGTCTTCCTCGGGAGCCTCGGCCTTACTCTGACCAGTCCTCTGGAGCCTCGGCCTAACTCTGGCCAGTCATTACTTCTTCTATCTGGTTTCTCTTCTGTAACCGCTCTGCCTACGTTCTGGCCGCTCTGATTCTTCTGACCGACCGAGTGACTGCCCGGCTGACTGAATTCTCCGTTCTCCTAACTCGGACCGCTTTCACCCGGTTATATACCTTCAGGTTTGCGGGTGCCTACAGGTGCGTCACATACATATCAGGTGGAACTTATGGCTTCCAGCTAGCTACAACAGCCCTTCCTAATTAGGGCTCCTTCAAGAGAGCACCATTGAATTTGGGGCCCAGAAGTAGAAAACAAATGACTAGACTTTTCAGGCTTAGTAACTGTCTAGATGAGATCTTCGACTTAGGAGAGATCTTTCTCAGGCTGGGAGTGTAGCATGGTAGATCACTTGCCTGGCATGTACAAAGCACCTGGCTCATGGAATTATCAGAAACAAAGACTGCAGACTTTGGAAGTTTATAAAAAAGATTGTACTGCCAAAGAAATCCCAATTCTGGGGAGCTGGGGTTGTGGCTCAGGGGTAGAGCGCTCACCTAGCACGTGCGAGGCATTGGGTTTGAGCCTCAGCACCACATAAAAATAAATAAATAAAATTGGGCTGGGATTGTGGCTCAGCGGTAGAGCACTTGCCTAGCATGTGCGCGGCCCGGGTTCGATCCTCAGCACCACGTACAAATAAATGCATTGTGTACAACTAAAGCAAATAAATAAATATTTAAAAATAAATAAATAAAATAGAGATTGTGTCCAACTACAACTAAAAATTAAATTAAAAAAAAGAAAAAGAATAAAGAAATCCCAATTCTGACCCGAAAGCACGCACACACACACACACACACACACACACACACCTGCAATTGATGATCCTCTAAGGTAACTCTCAGGCTCCCAATTGAATCAAAAACAAAATAGGCTACGGAACAGTGGGCAGCTCTGAAGGAGTGCATAGTCTCCAGTGCCTACTTCAGTTTTAAGTCCAGAAGATAATAAGGAAAAGCCCATGAGGCAAAACCCCGGAATGGACAGAACCAAATAGACTAGTGAACTTAATACATGACCACAAGAAGCAGCTCATGAAGCAGCTCTTATCCCCCACCCTCACAAACAGGATTTGGTAACTGGCTTGAACCAGTGACTGTGGTTGATTCCTTGGTTGATTCCTCCATTGATTCCTCGTTGTCTTTTAATATGCTTGAGAGGGTATTTGGGGGGTAATGAATGTGTATCTATGAATGGGTGGTAGTTCATAAAATTCCAGACTCTGTGGAGCCACACCCATCCCTGAGTTCAATACCTGGACAGAGAAAACACCTCACATTCTCCAGAGATATTGACCTTGAGCATGATTAAGTGAATAAAGGAGGGCTGGGGTTGTGGCTCAGTGGTAGCGGGCTTTCCTAGTAAGAGTGAGGCACTGGGTTCCTGAGGCACTGGGTTTGATCCTCAGCACCACATTAAAAAAAATGAAATAAATATATTGTATCCACCTACAACTAAAAAATAAATATTAAAAAAAAAAAAAAGGAGAAAGCTGGGCCCGATGGCGCATGCCTGTAATCCCAGCACTTGGGAGGCTGAGGCAGGAGGATCACAAGTTCAAAGCCAGCCTCAGCAATGGTGAGGCACTTAGCAACTCAGTGAGACCCTGTCTCTAATAAAATACAAAAAAGGGCTGGGTATCTGGCTCAGTGGTTGAGTGCCCCTGAGTTCAATCACCGGCACCAAAAAAAAGGGTGAAAGAAGAAAAATATGTGCATATACAAAAAGAAAAGCCTAGAATATTTCAGTGGCCAAAGGGGTGGGGTGTGGTGGCCATTCCTAGCAGTTTTTCAATCTATTTTTTTCTTTGTTCAGGATAATTCTTAGCTGGTACATGGCCTCTCTGAATAAAGACCATGTTTTACAGTGTTCTTTGCAGACATGTGTAGATAGCAACTAAAGTTCTGGTCAATGGGGTGTTATTGGAAGTTATATATACACAAGTCTTCTCTCCCTTTTCTCCCACACAGCCTAGTAGGGGATGAGAATATACAAAAAGAATTCTGACAAGCTGGGCATGGTGGCGCACGCCTGTAATCCCAGCACTTGGGAGGCTGAGGCAGGAGGATCGCAAAGCCAGCCTCAGCAATGGCAAGGCACGTAGCAGCTCAGTGAGACCCTGTCTCTAATAAAAATACAAAAAAAGAGGTGGGGATGTGGCCCAGTGGTCGAGTGCCCCTGAGTTCAATCTCCGGTACCAAAAAAAAAAAAAAAAAAAAAAAAAAGAATTCTGACAAAATAACTTTCTGAAGCCAGGCGCAGTGGCCCACGCCTGTAATCCCAGCACTTGGGAGGCTGAGGCAATAGGATCTAGACTTTAAAACCAGCCTCAGCAATGGCAAGGCACTAGCAACTCAGTGAGACCCTGTCTCTAATAAAAACACAAAAAAAGGGCTGGGGATGTGGCCCAGTGGTCGAGTACCCCTGAGTTCAATCCCTGGCACCAAAAAAATAAATAAAAAAAATACCTTTCTGAAACAGAAAGAATAAAGACTGTCATAGACCTACGTGCAATGGTAATTTTGAAAAAAGTTATTCCATTTTTTTAAAGTTTTATTCTAAGTATTTTTTAAAAATAAAGAAAATGAAAATAAAGTTAGCAAAACATTCTTTAAGCCAAATCCTGTAACCATGCCACAAACAATTGTTTCTAGGATTGATTTTAGTCTTCCTTCCCAGTACCACATATGATGATACCCCTGACCTGCAGTTCTAACTCAGTACTGAACTTTCAGATTTTACCAAGCATGTCACAAGAGGGCAAGTTCTCTACCAGTAAGGGAGTGGGAAGCAATTTGGTGATGATGGATGAGGGTGGGGTTATATATAAAATCAATATTTTTCAAATTACACCAGCCCAAAGCTCCCCAGATGATTCTGATAGTCTTCCAACTGAGAACAACTGGCTTAGGTTTCTCCAAGGCAAGCTCAATTCTCAGCTGCCAAGCTGTTTATAGGAATGAAATAGAAATCGCTGTCATGAAGAAAAATCCTCAAAGGAGATCACAATAGCTGTGCCTGGCACACACTAACATGACTTCAAATGAAGAAGGTATTGTCAAACTTATCCAGCATATACATACCCATGACTAGAACTGTGTTGGCTAAGGATGGCCATAGATCTCCTGCTAGAGAATCATCTAATGTGCATGATAAAAATACAAATTCCGGGCTGGGGTTGTGGCTCAGCGGTAGAGCGCTCGCCTAGCACGTGTGCGGCTGGGGTTCAATCCTCAGCACCACGTACAAATAAACGCATCATGTACAACTAAAGCAAATAAATAAATATTTTAAAAAATTTTTTTAAAAATACAAATTCCAAGGCTGATGGTGTAGTTCAGTGGTAGAATGCTTGCCTAGCTGAGGCTCTCAGTTCAACACCCAATACCACAGGGGCAAAAAAAAAAAAAAAAAAAAAAAAAAAAAAAAACTGGCATTTTAAACATTTAAGTCATTTTGAATGCACATTTAATTTTGAGAACAATTAACATAAAATTATAGGGGGTTAAAGGTGCAGCTCAGTGATAAAGAAGGTCCTGTGTTCAATCTTCAACATTACCCACCCCCCCAAAAAAGAAGAAAAACAAACAAAAATTCTAGACACTCAATTTGCAAAGTGAAATAAAATACCTATAGTCTTTTTTTTTAATATTTATTTATTTTGCTTTAGTTGTACACAATGCATTCATGTTTATGTGGTGCTGAGGATCGAACCCGGGCCGCGCACGTGCTAGGAGAGTGCTCTACCGCTGAGCCACAACCCCAGTCCACCTATAGTCTTATCTAAATTAAGAGATTAACAATCTAGCCAGCCACAGTCTCTGCAATCCCAGCTATTGGAGAGGCTGAGGCAGGAGGACCCCAAGTCCAAAGTCTCCACAATTTAGAAAGACTCTATCTTTAAATAAAAGGGCTGGGAATGTGTAGCTCAGCAATAGAGTGCTCCTAGATTCAATCTCCAGTACCACCACCACCACCACACACACACACACACACACACACACACAGATTAACAATCTAGTTGACCAAAATGCCTTCCCTAAAGAAACCCCATTGCACTTAAGAATTGATGTTTATTTTATTTTATTTTATTTGGTACCGGGGATTGAACTCAGGGGCACTTGACCACTGGGCCACATCCCCAGCCCTTTTGTGTATTTTATTAGAGACAGGGTCTCACTGAGTTGCTAAGTGCCTCGTCATTGCTGAGGCTGGCTTTGAACTCGTGATCCTCCTGCCTCAGCCTCCCAAGTGCTGGGATTACAGGTGTGCGCCACTGCACCCAGCAAGGTTTATTTTAAATGCCCCCTAAGGTGAAGAACAAAATACTTAAGTTTCAGTGTGTGATGTAAGATCCAAAGGTCAGGTGCTCAGAAGATAAAAGAGATCTTAAACATCAATCTCACATTTGCATAAAAGATGCCAAATGTTTCCTCAAATAATTTCATTTGCATTCATCTACTCTGAGGTTGAATAAAGATAAAATAACTTTAAAGCATAAATTAGTCTCTTGCATATAAGCATGGAACAAAGAGATTCCCAAAAATGATATTCACATCTACCAATCCATTAAAACCACCAATGAGAGCTAGGGATGTGACTCAGTGGTAGAGTGCTTGCTTCCCATGCAAGAAGCCCTGGTTAGGGCTGGGGTTGTGGCTCAGCGGTAGAGCGCGCTCGCCTAGCATGTGCGCGGCCCGGGTTGGATCCTCAGCACCACGTAAACATAAATGCATTGCATTGTGTACAACTAAAGCAAATAAATATTAAAAAAAGAAGAAGAAGAAGAAGAAGAAGAAGAAGCCAGCCCTGGTTATATCCCCAGCACCACCACACTCTTCCCCTCCCTCCCAAAAGAAAGAAAAACAACAAAATCAAGGACGCAGTTCTAAGTTCAGCAGAGTTTTGAGCTCTGAAATTAAAGTGAAAGGTCAGTTAGATTAGCGACAAATAATAAGTACCTCTGTCATCTAAAACCACTAATGAATTGCCTTCTCCCAAGTAGCATAGACTTGTACCCTGCACATCCTCAAGTATACCTTAGCCTTGGAGAACGCCCTGGAAAAGTATCCTTGGGTTAACTCCAGAGTTGGGGCATATTACAAAGTTTCTTTTCCCACAGACCCGCCTCCACAAAGAATTATATTCCCACACGTTAATGAGCCTGGGATGAAGAGGGTAAGCCCTCCCCAAACCAGGTCCGAACTTGGAAGATGGAGAGCGAGGAACCAATACTGAGACACTGACTTTAAGGACCCCCAGCTACAGAGGCTAAACGGGGTGGGGGGTGGGGTGAGCCCAATACTGACAACACCCAAGCCCGCTTCCCCCTGGGCTGTACACAGGCCGACAGCCGGTCCCCTGGTCCTTGAAACCCCCTCCAAATACACCCCGCCGCAAATCAGGCAGGGATGCCCCTTGTGTCCCCAATCCGGGCCCCATCCTCGACCTGGGGGGCATGCCTGGTCGTCCCTGGGCGCCTGGCTCACGATTTTCCTGGGCCAATAGCCATAGACACCCCTCTCCGTCTGGTAGCCGCGCTGGATGAGGAGTGGGCGAGTTCGGCTGAGGATCCTTCTTGCTGTTGCCACAGTGACTGAAGCCATGGATCCTCCAGGCTCAGAAACGGCGTGGGGAGGACACCGGGCAAGAGCAGTCCAGAAAAGACAGAGGGTCGCTCCAGGGATAGGGTAGACCGGGGAGAAAGCCACGCGAAAGACTGGAGCCCCGCCCCAGGACACCGCCCCCACGCCTCATTGGCCAGGGGGCTGGCCCCTCTGAGCCAATCCGGGGCAGCGGCACTGCTGGGAAGCCACGCCCTGAAACGGGGCGGAGCTTTAGGGCGATTTTCCGGGCGAAGGCTGTCTGGGATTAGGATCAGGGCGGGGGAAGTATCCAGCAGAGCGTTACTGACTCCCTGTACAAAACTTGGAAGAATCTGAACAACCTGCAGTCTCCCTCCATAATGTCCCTGGGAAGGGGAGGTTTTCTCCCTTTTATATTCACCCATCACCTGTCTGCTGAAAGCCTCAGAACACGACAGTATAGATTCTCTTACAGAAAGGACTAAACACGAATGCAAAATGTAAAGGACACTTGGGGAACATGAAGAACAAAAAAAATATACCCATTCCCACCTCACCACCACCACCAGAAACATGAAAGAAGAAAGAATAGGGAAGAGGGAACCTGTAAGGAAAGGAACAGGAGTGAAAAAAAAAATTCTTTTTGACGACTACAGCAGTGTAAAAAATATTTGAAAATATTTAAGATTTACATTTGGTTCATCTCTGAGTTTATCAAGATTTTATTTGACTCACCTTTAACTTTGCCAGTTAACTGGGGAGGGGAAGCACTGTCTGCATTCTTACCCACTCAGCAATCAGTCAGTCACGTAGCTATATTTCACACTCCTAAGAACACTATACCTACAAACCCTTCCTCACTCATTCAAACAATATTCCCATGAAGTGCTCTGCTAGATTACAAAAATCAATAAGGTACTGTGCCGTGTTCCCAATCTAGTTGCAAAATGAACTCAATGCACACTGTGATAAATGTTATGATGTGGGCATACACAGAAGAGTGACATCCAGCATAAATATGCAAAGAGAAGGGCTTCCAAGTGAAGTCAGAATTAGACAGGCAGTCGGAATAGGTAGGTAAATCGAGTCAGGTCAGATCAAGGAGGCCAATTTGTGTGACTCCAGGAAGTTGGAGACTGCCCCCAGAGGGAGTGAAATGTTAATTCCTTCAGAGCCCTTCCTCCACCCTTATCAAGAACCTGCCACAGCCAGGCGTGGTGGCCCGAGCCTGTAATCCCAGCACTTTGGGAGGCTGAGGCTGGAGGATTGTGAATTCAAAGCCAGCCTTAGCAATGGTGAGGCATTTAGCAACTCAGTGAGACCCTGTCTCTAAATAAAATACAAAAAAGGGCTGGGGATGTGACCCAGTGGTCGAGTGCCCCTGAGTTCAATCCCCCCGTATCACCAAAAAAAAAAAAAAAAAGAACCTGCCCCTGCTCCAACCTGTTGCTAAGGTAACCTGTCCCAGGAATTGCCCCAACCTACAAGGAGCTATAAATTTGTTAATTAATGTATCTTGGTCTGTGGTCTGCTCCATCCAGCCCTTCCCAGGTCCATCTGCTTCTCACCTTTTGGCCATCTGACTGAGCTTCTCCAGGGCCTAGTCACAATAGCAGGAAGGAGAGAGATGAAGGGAAGAGAGCAGGAGAACACAGGGAGACTAGGACATATAAAAAAAGGTAGAATGTCTCCATTCTTGAGATACCAGTGTTACTGCCGTTTACCATGACAAGTCCTTTCTTCCCTGAATGTTGAAGTATAACGCTGAAGAAGCACTCCGAGGCAAGGGTAGAGTGGAAAATGGAAGGCTTTATTTAAAGGACAGCAGAAAAAGACTTCCCCTAGAGGGAGAAGGGGACCCGGAAAACTGGAATCCGTGGGAAGGGGAGGTCTTCTCCCTTTTATATCTAAAGTTTTCCTTTGTTCTTTTTGTTTATCTCTCTCTGTCCTGCAGGGGACAGTAAAAACAAAAAGGTGTGACACAGGTGGGCTCTTGGCAGGTGGGAGTAGAGTGGTCTGCCAAGAAGGGCTTAGGGCAAGTTGATTATCATCTCTCGGTTTGCTGGGAACTGCCTCATTAACATTCTTTAGGATGGGCCCAGACCTTGCAAACATTGACAGTCTAATCTCCCCTTGGGTTGTTCTGGTTTTTCCAGGACTGAGACCCACTCCATTTCCTTATTTATTTATTTGGTACCAGGGATTGAACTCAAGGGCACTCAACCACTGGGCCACATCCCCAGCCCTTTTTTGGATTTTATGTAGAGACAGGGTCTCACTGAGTTGCTAAGTGCCTTGCCATTGCTGAGGCTGGCTTTGAACTCACAATCATTCTGCCTCAGCCTCCCAAGTGCTGGGATTACAGGCCTGCGTCACCTGCCCGGCTCTGACTCCATTTCCTTATGAACTCCATTTTCTTTATTAGACTCAATGTTAGACCTGATTTGCCTAACTACACTCATTACCTAGCTTTAAATATGGCTTCACCAGGATACCAGCTATGGCCCCCTTCTTCCTCCCGGAAGAGTCTATGTTACCCCTTTTTAAGTAAAGCCTGCTTTATATGCTTGCCTCCGCGTGCTTCAACATGTGAAGAAGCAGGACTCCTCACGGATGACCGGTGGTATCACAAGGAGAGAGAGTAGCATGAACACATAAGTCTGAGACTGGAAGTTTCATTTCACATTCCATTTCATTTGCTTGCTCCATTCAACAAAGATGGATTTTAGGCTTAGGCTACAGAAAAGAATGTGAAGATTTCAAAATCCAACAAAATAGTCTTTTCCTTTTATTTGCTATGACTGAAGTCAGCACCTTGTATTAGTGTGATTATATATAGACAGTTCAATATTAATACATAGAGCTAAAGTTTAGTGCTGTGTAGTTGAACAAGCACTCTCCTGGGTATCAGTCTATTAGGTTCTAATGTCATCTTTTCCACTGATTGGCCATATTTCTTTGGAAGGGCACACTTCTGTTTTCCTAATGATCTAGGTCTTCTTCTTTTTTTTTTTATTTATAGTAGTAGTATGTATTACAATTCATAATGCACATATATAGCATCTTTTTACATACAACTATTTGTGATCTAGGTCTTCTTAAAGGTTCTTGAAGTTTTAAATGTTTTTGATCCTAAAAACTGTTAGAAAACTGCTGAAACATAGTTAACTTAGCTGGGAACACCGTGTTAGTGAAATAAAAGGGTTTATTGGGGTGCCACGTGGGCAAGGGTAGGGAAAGGAAGGGAAGGGGGGTAGGGAAGGGATGGGCAGGAACCTAGAGCGGCAGGAACAGAGAGCAGGAACAAGGGGCAGGAACAAGGGGCGAGTTCAGTCCGGGGCTGGCTTAAATAGAGTAGGGGCCATAAAACCCCCTTGGAGTGAGTCCTTGTCCTATAGGCCAAGTGGACAGGGGACTTTTTTTGGTCACGCTGAGGATCCTGGGAGCTGTAACAAGGCACCTGGGGAGGTGTGGCCTTCTGAAGTGCCTTCTGCCTAGAAAACAAAAACTTTTATTTATTTATTTATTTATTTTGGTGGTACCGGGGATTGAACTCAGGGGCACTCGACCACTGGGCCACATCCCCAGCCCTTTTTTGTATTTTATTAGAGACAGGGTCTCACTGAGTTGATCAGTGCCTTGCCTTTGCTGAGGCTGGCTTTGAACTCGCAATCCTCCTGCCTCAGCCTCCCAAAGTGCTGGGATTACAGGTGTGTGCCACCGCGCCCAGCTTCCATTGTATTATTTATCTGTTGCTGGGCAACAAAATACCCCACAATTTAGTGCTGTGAAACAATAACTATGCATTATTTCTCAGTTTACATAGGTCAGTACAGTACACAGGTTAGCTCAGGGTTTCTGGCTTAGTCTCCCAGGAGGATGGAATCACTATTGAATGAGATTTCAATTCATCTTAAGATTCAACGGGGAGAGAACTGGCCTCCACATTCGCTCACATGGTTACTGGCAGGCCAGGGTTCCTGGTTGGCCATTGACCAGAAGCTTCCCTCAGTTCCTTGACAATGTGGGCCACACCAAAGGGCACTCAACATGGCAGCTTGCTTTCCTCCAAGATGAAACCATAATCTGGTTATTGGTACTAGCATCCCATCACCTCTGTGGCATCATAGAGAAGTTAATCACCAAATCCAGCCTTCATTCAGGATGAGAGGACTGGAGGGCATGGATACCAGGAGGCAGGGACTGAGTGGTTGAGGGCTATCTCAGAGGCTGCCTCCCACCCCCTTGCTCCATTTTAAGCATTGTGTGCACAAAGGGTGCAATGGGCTCATCCTATTGACTTGCTTTCATGTACTGGCTTCACATTAACTCTTCCACCAGCTGCTACCACATTCTGCCTTCTCTGCCCTTCTTCTTCCTTTCCTTCTACTTCTACTCTGACTCCCTCATCTGTTGTTTTCTTCCTCTAGATTCTGGTTCTCCATCTGTGCTCACTCTCTCAGGAAATACATGTCATGACTAAGACGCCTCAAATCTAGCCCTCTCACTTGTGCTCTCTGAAATCACTAATTAATTCACTCATAATTGCCTTTCCCCTTTCTAAATCCCTACAGCACACACAAGGCAATGCCATTCTGTTCAACATTTTTTCCTCTTACCTCTCTTGTCTCCCAAAAGGTTAAAAAAAAAAAAATCCTCATGAGTAAGGATGTTTTTAACCATGTGCAGGTATCTTGGGTGCTCTACAAGAGTACTTCTGAGTCTAGCATTCTGGAACTCAGTGACTCACATCCCCTGCTGAACAGGGGGGTAGTGATCACACAGTAGAAACACAACTGTTTTTCTTTATTTAGAGTCAGTCAATCATAACTTCATCTGATAGAAAGTGTCAGGCATTATTTATTTGATTAATAATTATTGAGTACCTACTACATAACAGCACAATGCTAAGTGCTTCAGGATGCAACAGTGAAAAAGCCACACAATGTTCCTACCTTCAGGAGCATTCTGTCTCCGTGGGTAGACAAAAGTTAAATAAATAATCGCATAATAATGAATTATAATTCTAACAGTGCCAGGAAGCCAGTGCAGGATGAAACCAGATAAATAGGGGACTAGATTACCCAGTCTGAGAGATTATATAAACTAAAACCTGAAAATGAAGAAGTAGTAGGAGTATGCTGATTTTAAGTCCTTTGGGTGTAAACCAAGGAGTGGGATAGCTGGGTCAAATGGTGGTTCCATTCCATTTTCTGAGGAATCTCCATACTGCTTTCCATAGTGGTTGCATCAATTTGCAGTCCCACCAGCAATGTATGAGTGTACCTTTCTCCCCACATCCTTGTCAACATTTATTGTTGCCTGTATTCTTGATGATTGCCATTCTGACAGGAATGAGATGAAATCTTAGAGTAGTTTTGATTTGTATTTCTCTAAAGGGTAAATGTTTTCTCTAATATGTGGATGCTAATTCACCATAAGGCTGGGGGGGCACTAGGGAAAAATAGTGTTACCTTAGATTAGGTAGAGGGAAGTGATGGGAGGGGAGTGGGGAGGAGGGAAGGAATGTGGGGATGGGAAAAATTGTAGAATGAAACAGACATTATTACTGTATGTATATATGTGACTACAGGACCAATATGATTCTGCAACATGTACACTTAGAAAATGAGAAATTATATCCCATCTATGTATGATATGTCACAGTGCATAAATGTATTCTACTGTCATGTATAACTAATTAAAACAAATATTAAAAAATTTTTAAAAAGAAAGTAGTAGGAGTTAGAGAAGCAAAAAGAGCTGTCAAGGATAAATACCTCACAGGCAAAATCAAGTTCTAACTAGCTCCTCGTCTTCTCCCATTGACTAGTGAAGGAGGAGGACATATAAAACTACCACTTTTTTAAATATTTATTTATTTGCTTTAGTTGTACACAATGCAAAGCATTTATGTTTATGTGGTGCTCAGGATCGAACCCGGGCCGCACATGTGCTAGGCAAGTACTCTACTGCTGAGCCACAACCCCAGCCCCAAAACTACCACTTTTTAAAAACCGTCTTCTCATCTGTCTTGTTTTCATTTTGTATGCTCTTGCATTCTTTTATCATAGTTATAACAACTTGCATGCCAATATATTATCTATAAACATTATTGTGGATGTGGTTCCTTTGGAAAATGTCCTCCAGACAAGTGATCCATCCTTAGCCTCCTTCCTCACTTTGCTTCTGGAGAGCCTGAATGGAAGTCATTGAATGCAACGGGAACTGTGCGTGAGGAATAAACTTGGAAAGCAAAATTCATTTTGAATATTGAGCTACATGCGATGTAGCAGATCTGTCAATTGAGTGGTTGAGCATACCTCTCAGGAGTGCAAAAGAATGGCAGGGACTAGATAAATGAATGTGACAGTTTTCAATGTGTAGATGTCATTGAGGTTCTGGATATGAATGAGATCCTTCTTTCATTTGTGCTATCACAGGTATTGATATCCTACAACTTGTAATGCTGAACAATTCAAAAGCTTAAAAGCCAGGATGAGAAGGAGTTCCAATAAACGAGAATAAGAAGTACCTATAAGCCGGGCGCGGTGGCGCACGCCTGTAATCCCAGCACTTTGGGAGGCTGAGGCAGGAGGATCGCGAGTTCAAAGCCAGCCTCAGCAATGGGGAAGCACTTAGCAACTCAGTGAGACCTGTCTCTAAATAAAATACAAAAAAGGGCTGGGGATGTGACCCAGTGGTCAAGTGCCCCTGAGTTCAATCCCCAGTACCACAAAAAAAAAAAAAAAAAAAAAAAAAAAAAAAAAGTAGCTATAGAATTTTTGAAGAAATGGAGCTTTTGCAGATAAATATCCAGGTTCAAATTCTAGTTTTGCCAGTTACGGGATATGTGACCTTGGATCATCTCTTAGTTTTCAGCTATAAGATGGAAATAATGATGCCTAACTTAGAGAAAGATAGCATAGGAGTGTGGCTAGGTAATTTCTAATCTAAATTACCTGATTCTTTTTTTTTAATATTTATTTATTTATTTGCTTTAGTCATACACATTGCGTTTATTTTTACATGGTGTTTGAGGCTCGAACCTGGGCCGCGGGTAGGCAAGCGCTCTACCGCTGAGCCACAATCCCAGCCCCGAAATTACCTGATTCTTTTTTTTTTTTTTTTAATATTTATTTATTTACTTTAGTTGTACACAATGCAATGCATTTAGTTTTTTTTTTTTTTTTTTTTTTTTTTTTTTTTGTGGTACCGGGGATTGAACTCAGGGGCACTCGTCCACTGGGTCATATCCCCAGCCCTTTTTGGTATTTTTATTTGGAGACAGGGTCTCACTGAGTTGCTAAGTGCCTCGCCATTGCTGAGGCTGGTTTTGAACTCGCGATCCTCCTGCCTCAGCCTCCCAAAGTGCTGGGGATTACAGGCGTGCGCCACCGCGCCCGGCCTGCATTTATGTTTTTTAATGTTTACGTGGTGCTGAGGATCGAACCTGGGCCGCACACGTGCAAGGCGAGCGCTCTGCTGCTGAGCCACAACCCCAGCCCAAATTACCTGATTCTTAATTTTGGCTCTGCCACTCTCATTAGCTGGGACCTTGAACAGATTTCCTAACTTTTCTACTCATTTTTCTCATCAGTAAAATGGGCTTAATAATCATTATCTACCAAAAAGGTTTAATGTGAAGATTAAATAATAATGCACATTAAAAGTATAGTACAGGGGGCTGGGGTTGTGGCTCAGCGGTAGAGCACTCGCCTAGTACTTGCGCGGCCCGGGTTCGATCCTCAGCACCACATAAACATAAATGCATTGCATTATGTACAACTAAAGCAAATAAATAAATATTTTTTTAAAAAAGTATAGTACATTGTCTTACACATAGTAAATAATCAATGTTAACGATTATTATGGGAATGTTTTAAAATAAAGAGAGAAGAAATGTATAGAACTTGCCACAGAGTACCCAAAAGATAATAGCTATCATTATTAGCTATTATTATTAAACTGATAATGATTGCTGAATGTTTAAAAGATTAATACAAAGTGACATCTGTTGGATGAGTCTGTCATTAAATAGGAACTAATGCAATGTTCCTTCCTACAGCCTCCAGGGGAAAGTTAGGCAAGTTTAATATGTTATTGTGGCTATAGTGTAGTACCTTCCAGAAGAAACAAGTTAGAAATGACACCTATTTCTTTCGCTTACCTTTGGCAACTGACTCAAGTAAAGCAACTGCAAAAAAACTCTGTAATATAAGTTTTTTCTTCCAGCTCTATTTCTCAATGTGACACTATTATTCTGAATTATGAAGGCAACCAATTTTGTACATGGATTCTGAAACATTTGGAAGCAATGGTAAATGTTTGGAAATTAGAAAGTTTGGAATTCTGAAATCTAACCTCTACTCATTTTTTAAAAATATTTATTTATTTGCTTTCAGTTGTACACAATACATTTATTTTTACGTGGTGCTGAGGATCGAACCCGGGCCGCACACGTGCTAGGCAAGTGCTCTACCGCTGAGCCACATCCCCAGCCCTCTATTCATTTTTAAAATGAGGTATCTGATCACAGAGGGTTTACAATGACTTGCCCCATTCCTCTGTGTTGCCTGTGTTGTGGCTCTAAGACTCTACGTTTTTTTTTTTTTTTTTGTACCAGGGGTTCAACTCAGGGGCATTGAACCACTGGGCCACATCCCCAGCCCTTTTTTTGTATTTTATTAGAGACAGGTTCTCACTGAGTTGCTAAGTGCCTCGCCATTGCTGAGGCTGGCTTTGAACTTGCGATCCTCCTGTCTGAGCCTCCCAAGTGCTGGGATTACAGGCGTGCGCCACCGTGCCTGGCATCTACAGTAGGTCTTTGCTTCTCAGCTTCACCTTCTTTTCTTTGCATTATCATGGGTGTGGATTTGGCAATACACTTGTCTCACCCAGGCAGTCATTTAAAATTTTTTTTTTTTCCTTTTGCAATGTTTGGGATTGAAATGAAGGGCCTTCAGCACACTAGGTAAGCACTCTCCCATGAAGCTATGCCCCCAAACCCAAGCAGATAGTCTTGTTTTACCATATATATTGGTCTTGGTAGAACTCGATTATATAATCAGGTCTCTTCTTATTCCTCATTGTATCCACAGGGATATATGTATTGTAATGTGTGTGGTACTAAGTTGTATCAGGTGGGGAAAATCCTAGAACAGAGAAGGCTGGAAGGATTACATAAGAACATGAACTTTGGCATCGCAGAGACCTGAACTGAGATTCTATTTAGTAGCTGTTTGATCTTTTTTTTTTTTTTTCATGAGAGGTGGTCCATCTTTATTTATTTATTTATTTTTTTTATAGTGTCCTCAAATCATGTTTGTTAGAATTTAGGCAAAGTCTCTTACGCAGGGAATGCCATTTTAATAAAAGGGAAGTTTATTAGGGGCCACGCGTGGAAGGGGAGAAAAAGAGAAAATGGGGAAAGGACGGGAACAGGGGCAAGCGCGAACAGAGAGAGCTTTCAGTCCGGGGGTGGCTTAAATAGAGTGGGGGGGGGTCAGAAAGCCCCCCCTGGAGTGAGTCCTTGCCTTATAGGCTACCAGAGGTCAGGAGGTAGTGGCCAGGGCACCTGCTGGTCAGTTTTTGCTGAGGATCTTGGGAGCTGTAGTTTTTCATAAAGTACCAGGGGAGGTGTGGCCTTCTGCCTGGGAGGCGCAGCCTCTTGCCTGGAATCCAACAATGTTCAACTAGATTTCCTCTAATGCACCCTTCTTCTTCTTCTTCTTCTTCTTCTTCTTCTTTTAATATTTATTTATTTGCTTTAGTTGTATACAATGTGGTTTTAGTTTTACGTGGTGCTGAGAATGGAACCCGGGCCGCGCACGTGCTAGGCGAGCTCTCTACTGCAGAGCCACAATCCTAGCCCCTAGCTGTTTGATCTTGAACACATTATTTAACCATGCTGTCTTAGTTTGTCCCTCTGTAAAAACAGAAATAGCACCAACAATACAATTATCGGTAGATTAATGTCTGACACACACTAAGATACTTTCATTTAACACTCACTAACAAGTTGAATTAGCTTTTTTTTTTTTTTTTTTTTTTTTTTTGGTACCGGGGATTGAACTCAGGGGCACTGGACCACTGGGCCACATCCCCAGCCCTTTTTTGTATTTTATTAGAGACAGGGTCTCACTGAGTTGCTAAGTGCCTCGCCATTGCTGAGGCTGGCTTTGAACTCGCGATCCTCCTGCCTCAGCCTCCCAAGTGCTGGGATTACAGGCATGTGCCACTGCACCTGGCATCTACAGTGTAGCTGTTTGATCTTTTTTTTTTTTTTCATGAGAGGTGGTCCATCTTTATTTATTTATTTATTTTTTTTTATAGTGTCCTCAAATCATGTTTGTTAGAATTTAGGCAAAGTCTCTTACGCAGGGAATGCCATTTTAATAAAAGGGAAGTTTATTAGGGGCCACGCGTGGAAGGGGGAGAAAAAGAGAAAAATGGGGAAAGGACGGGAACAGGGGGCAAGCGCGAACAGAGAGCGGTTTCAGTCCTGGGGTGGCTTAAATAGAGTGGGGGGGTCAGAAAGCCCCCCTGGAGTGAGTCCTTGCCTTATAGGCTACCAGAGGTCAGGAGGTAGTGGCCAGGGCACCTGCTGGTCAGTTTTTTGCTGAGGATCTTGGGAGCTGTAGTTTTTCACAAAGCACCAGGGGAGGTGTGGCCTTCTGCCTGGGAGGCGCAGCCTCTTGCCTGGAATCCAACAATGTTCAACTAGATTTCCTCTAATGCACCCTTCTTCTTTCTTCTTCTTTTTTTTTTTTTTTAATATTTATTTATTTGCTTTAGTTGTATACAATGTGGTTTTAGTTTTACGTGGTGCTGAGAATGGAACCCGGGCCGCGCACGTGCTAGGCGAGCTCTCTACTGCAGAGCCACAATCCTAGCCCCTAGCTGTTTGATCTTGAACACATTATTTAACCATGCTGTCTTAGTTTGTCCCTCTGTAAAAACAGAAATAGCACCAACAATACAATTATCGGTAGATTAATGTCTGACACACACTAAGATACTTTCATTTAACACTCACTAACAAGTTGAATTAGCTTTTTTTTTTTTTTTTTTTTTTTTTGGTACCGGGGATTGAACTCAGGGGCACTGGACCACTGGGCCACATCCCCAGCCCTTTTTTGTATTTTATTAGAGACAGGGTCTCACTGAGTTGCTAAGTGCCTCGCCATTGCTGAGGCTGGCTTTGAACTCGCGATCCTCCTGCCTCAGCCTCCCAAGTGCTGGGATTACAGGCATGTGCCACTGCACCTGGCAAGTTTTATTAGCTTTAAAACAAATTGCAAAGCGAGGTCTGGAATCCTATATTTGGTTTGTTAAGAGTTGATATATTTCTTGGTAAATAAATATGAAACTCCCCCAGGTATGTTTTCCTCTAAAATACCTTTTCTTTTCACTTTTGCTTTTTCTTACATGTCTGCTTAAGTACCTTTACCAAGAAAGCATTTGTTCACTTATTAATCCATCAATATTTTATTAAGTGCCCCTTATGGCCCTAGGACACAAAGATTAATGAAATACAAATCATAGCCTGGAGGAGTTTACATTTTAAAAAAATCCCATTTATAATACACTTTGTGAGATTTATTTCAGAAATGTATGCATGGCTGAGTTTTAAGAAATCTACTCATTATATTAATTAAGCAGCTTACAGTTTTATGGGCAAAACATACAAATTATTCTAAGCATAATGAAAGTTATAATATGGTTGATGAGAGGTTGTCATGGGGACCTCATTTGATATGTGGAGTGGTGGTGATAAAAAATGACTTCTGGCTGGGCGTGGTGGCGCACGCCTGTCATCCCAGCACTTGGGAGGCTGAGGCAGGAGAATCGCAAGTTCAAAGCCAGCCTCAGCAATGGCGAGGCATTTAGCAACTCAGTGAGACCCTGTCTCTAAATAAAATACAAAAAGGGGCTGGGGATGTGACCCAGTGGTCGAGTGCCCCTGAGTTCAATCCCCAGTACCACACATACACCCCCACACAAAAATAAATAAATTAAAAAAAAAAATGACTTCCTCTAGTAAATATTCCCTAACCTACCTGGTCTGGAAATGGTCAGGGGAGAAAGCAAATTTTTGGTAGTCATATGCACACATGCAGCCCAGTAGGACATGCAGGCTGTTATGGTTGGAATTTAGACATGTAGGGAAGTAGCAGGGAATGAGACTACATGTACAGAAAAGAGCCCATGGATAAGAACTTTTTTGCTAAGAACTCTGAGAAGTACCCTCTAAGTCAGTGCTTCCAAAAGGGCTTGGCAGAAAGGGAATCTCAAGATGATCCAGTTGGGCAAAATTATTAGAACTTCTGTTTTATTTATTGTTATCTTTTCTATTTTGGGGTATTATAAGGAATACATTTGTGTAGTACTACATATACACATGATTTCTATCTGACCATACTACATGGGTTGGAAGTGCATGCCCTCCTCCCATCCCCCTACAGGGATATGAGACCATTGCCATAGAAGAGTTGTTAGCAAGGAAGTTAAACAATTTGATTTGTGTTCCAAACAATACTCTCTAAGGTGAGTAGGGGCAAGATTAGACACAACAGGGAGAGAAATCAAGAGATGGTTGGCAATATTGGAAGTGAGTTGACATGGTTGAACTAAGGCTGCAGCAGTGGATAGAAAAGAGGACCCAGTCAAGGTCCTTTTAAGACATATTGATAGCATTTGGACAGGGATGGGGAGTGGGAACTCTGGCTCCAATAACTAAAAGAATATAAAAAAGTAGGTTGAGTTCAATTTTGGACATTTTACATCTGAAGTATATATTGAATGGTTCATTACAGATGTGCCATAGCAGGGACCTAGAAACATAGGCTGGAAATTCAATAATGAATACCAATTAGATGGCAGAGTTAGCTTTCTTTTTTTAAAAAATATTTATTTATTTGCTTTAGTTGTACACAATGTGTTTATTTACGTGGTGCTGAGGATCAAACCCAGGCTGCGCACATGCTAGGCCAGTGCTCTACCCGCTGAGCCCACAACCCCAGCCCCAGAGTTAGCTTTCTACTACTTAACTTCCCCCAAAGAATACTGAGACTAGCTATTCTGCTGGGCAAAAAGTGAAACCAGAAATTAGAATCGATGAATTTATTTGCAAACCTCTGTCAATATTCATTGCAAGAAATGAGAAAACCCCCTCACTTTCTTTTCAATCTTCATTTTGAAGTTCATTGTCTTGGCACAGATTCCTAATATTTAGATTAAAATGTTTCGGGTACACTGGTTTCTAACCAATGTTAACGCAAGGCGTGGGACTTGAAGTATTATTTATTCAAATTGCAAAGCCATTTGGATTGTTTCCAAAAATGATTTACTAATAGCCAAAACTCAGAGCATATACTGTGTCATATTAAATGATCTTATTTGAATTACCATACTTCCTCTTCACAACATCCCCTGAAAAAGTACTATCATCACAATTTTTTACAAATAAAAAGGTGTGAATTAAATTGGTTAATAAGCCCAAGTTCAAATAGCTAGCTGGAATCAGAATCTCAACTAACACAATGCAATTGCAGAGCTGCATGTTCCTTGCTTTCCAGGGCTGGTTCCCAGCCAGTTCTCTTCCAATGTCTTTCAAAATTCCCACTCCCTTAATGGGGTGCAGTGGCGCATGCCTGTAATCCTAGCAGCTCAGGAGGCTGAGGCCGAGGATCATGAGTTCAAAGCCAGTCTCAGCAATTTATCAAGGCCCTAAGCAACTAAGCAAGACCCTGCCTCTAATGAAGTACAAAAAAGGGAGGCCAGGGATGTAGCTCAATGGTTAAGTGCCCCGGGGTTGAATTCCTGGTACCAAAACAAAACAAAACTCACTCACAGCTACTTCAGTTCCTCAGGATCAATTACAATCTACTCTCCTAGTCTATCTGTGTTAATTGATTAGGTTTAGGGTTCCTTCCCGTCTTCTTTGCAACTTTTACTGCTGTCATCCATGCACTCCCATCCACACTCTCACACATTCCACATTTCCCTTTTCTTCCTTCCTTACCCAGCTTAGATTCTATGGTCCTTCATTCTAATCACTCTCTAGCAAACACTCTCAGTTCCCTTATTGCCTTTTATTTATTTATTTTCCTTTTCCTTAAGTACTGGGGATTGAACCCACAGGCACTCTACCCCAGTTCTTTCTTTGGTACCAGGGATTGAACTCAGGAACACTCTACCACTGAGCCACGTCCCCAGCCCTTTTTTGTATTTTATTAGAGACAGGGTCTCACTGAGTTGCTAAGTGCCTCGCCATTGCTGAGGCTGGCTTTGAACTCTTGATCCTCCTGCCTCAGCCTCCCAAGTGCTGGGATGACAGGCGTGCGCCACCGCGCCCGGCTACCCCAGTTCTTTATTATTATTATTTATTTTTATTTTGAGGCAGGGTCTTGCAAAGTTGTAGAGGCTAGCCTCAAACTTACCATACTCCTGTCTTGGCCTTCAGAGCTGCTAGGATTACAGACTTGTGTGTCAACTCACCCAGTTCTTTTCTTTTAATCACGGGAAACCCCCCAAATCCTTTTGGCGAAACGGATTAATGGAAACTGGATGTTTTACTTCAAATTCATGATCACAAAACTCAAATAGCTTCTCGGCAGGGATCTCACCACTCTTCAAAGTGTCTCTCATTTTCTTCTCTCTTTTTAAAGCTTCTCCATTCTCTCCCTCACCTCTTAGCTATGACTGTGCCTCGAATTTCACCAAAAAACCAGGAATGATCATAAAAGATGTCCTTCCTAGACCCCCTCCTAATCTACAAACCAGTTTGTATACATGCCCATCATCACTGTCTTAATACAATGTAGAAATGTCCCTGTTTATAACAAAGGCATTCTTTCTGCTTGTACTTAAAATTCCATACCTTCTTGCTACCACAAGGACTTTGCTACTATAGTGGTCTTTTTGTTCCCTCCTACATCATCAATATTTCCTTCTCCATTGAATCATTAACATTAGAAAACATTCTCTATGTACATCTCTCATATAAAAGATATAAAATCAAAATCCTAAAAGAAAAAACAATCCACCCTCACACAGTTGTATTTTTCTGCTGCTCTTCTTGATACAATTTCTCAATTACCTTTTTCCATCTCCAACTCAGTCTTCAGCTACTCCAATCTGGACTTACTTCACTGACCTGCATTCTATAAGGTCACTATTGGTCCCTATGGTGTTAATCTAATGAGCACTTCTTGTCTTCATATTCTTTGCTCTCTCAGTAACACTGAAGAGAGTTATCCACTTTTCCCTTCTTTTTTTTTTTTGGTACTGGGGATTGAACTCAGGGGCACTCAACCACTGGGCCACATCCCCAGCCCTTTTTTGTATTTTTATTTAGAGACAGGGTCTCACTGAGTTGCTAAGTGCCTCGCCATTGCTGAGGCTGGCTTTGAACTCTTGATCCTCTGCCTCAGCATCCCAAGTGCTGGGATTACAGGCGTGCGCCACCCTTCTTGAAGTACCATTTTCCTTGGTTTCTGTACTACCACACTCTCCCGGTTTTCCTTTTTTTTTTTTTTTGGTACCGGGGATTGAACTCAGGGGTGCTTCACCACTGGGCCAAATCCCCAGCCCTTTTTTTTTTTGTATTTTATTAGAGACAGGGTCTCACTAAGTTGCTAAGTGCCTCGCCATTGCTGAGGCTGGCTTTGAACTGGTGATCCTCCTGCCTCAGCCTCCCAAGTGCTGGGATTACAAGTGCGCCACCACGCCTGGCTTCCTGGTTTTCCTTTTCCCTCATTCATTCTCCTGTTTACAGACCTGATCTCTCTATATTTAGTAGGTTCTCAGGGCTTAGTCCTTGGCCTTCTCATGATATATATTTTCTTTGGTGATCTTACCTATTCTTAATGTTGTTGATGCCGATGGGCCCCAACTTCCTATGCTTCAACGTGATTTGACTTTACGATGGCATGAATATGATAACAGTCAATAGAAACATGTTTCTAATTTTGATCTTTCCCTGGGTAGCAAAACACAATGTAGTAGTGTAGCTGGGCAGTGGCAGCTCCATCAGTCACTTGATAAGAAGGGGGAACACTGGTAGTGTACTTTGTTACAGAGCTAGGATGTTTGGTAAGTTAAATGTATTAAATACATTTTTTACTTATATTCAATTTGCAATATGTTTATAAGGCTGTAACTGCATCATATTTTGAGGATCATCTATCTGCATTATTTATGTGATGATGCTGTAATTTTCATCTGTAGGCCAAAGCTCTCCTGTGCTCCAGCTGTCCATTTGATATCTCTAGTTGAATAACTAAGATCTTCTTGCGAATGTGTGTGTTTTGCAGCAGAGGGGATCTAACCCAGGCCTTGCAGATTAGCATTCTACCAGTGAGCTACATCTTCAGCTCCCTCCTCCTCTCTTTTGATTCCTCTATTCACATAATTTGTTTTTAACACCTAATGAAAGCCAAAGGTTTGACTTGATTCAGGATGAGAACTTAATTTACTATAATAGTGAAGTAAACTCACTTAAAGTGGTTAAACAAAAATGAGAAAATTTTGAAGAGAATTTTGAGTGGCTGTCACAGATTTGGTGTTTTGGAACAGTTGTGTCTTAATTATTTATCCGTGATACAGAACAGTCTTCATTTTTCTCTCTTTTGCGACCCTTGAAATGACTGACCTAGTGTTACACTGTCCCCCCAACCCTGCCCAAGGGTAATTTGCATGCTAAGAATAAATGGGGACATAGAACAGTAAATAGAGGCAGAAGCAAAGGCCGAATAAAAGGGAATCTTGACCTACCTCAAGTATTTGAGGCTGTGTAGCAGCTCATTTTCTGGGCTTGGTTACCCAGTTAGGCGTCCCATGTCAAGCAAGAATCAAGACCACTATTGTACCTCTGTTCCTTTGGTTTCGGACCAACCACAGCCAATCAGTAACAACATCCAACCAAATTATTTTGACAAATCTTAACAGTGTTTCCACAAAATCAGATGCACAATTTCAGCAACTGAGGAGGAAGTGTGTAGCGTGGAGCAGCTGACTTGGTTCGCATTCGGGAAACAAAACTACCCTTTTTTTTTTTTTTTAACGAGTGACTTCGTTGTAATTTTAAAAATTTGCTTTCTAGGACAGGGTACTTCAATTTTTTTCTTTATTTTATTTTTAGGGAGAACACCTGAAGCTGCTTCTGGAAATTCCCCTACGGAACTTTCGGAATCATTTAGGGCACTCACCAATCTAGACTCATATTGACCAGCTTCTACCTTTCCCACCTGCTCCAATTTCCAATTTCCTAAATCTTCAACCTCTCCCCTCGAATTAGTCCAATCAAACTTTCCCTTCTTGGACCTCCACCTTATGGTTCGCATCAGGACACCCCTATGAGAACCACGTGACCAAACTTGTCCTTAATGGCGCTCCGTAATTCTGCTATTCCACTGCTCTTCCTCGCCTCCTGTTACCCTGGCCCCGCCTCATTCTCGCTCCCCCCGCCCCGCCACCTGCGAAGTGCCTGCGCTTGCGCATCTCCAATTCAGGCGCTTTCCCTTTCCTGGCGACCAATCCACTTCCTGCCTCCGGTCCTTGGAATACTCCTCCCTTCTGCTGGGGCCCTGGCTGGAGGTGCTGGTAGTAGCTGTCTTACTTATTGCCTGATTGAAAAATTCGTTTCGAGTAGGGAATTCCGAACTAACAATTAAGTAGATAGAGTCCTTCTGAGACTTTGCTCATATATGCCACCGTACGGCTGTAGTTTAGGACATCGACAGGCCGGAGGATGAGCGATCCGAGCTGTTTCCTATCTGGCAATAACGTAGATAGCTTTTTCCTTTCCACCTCCCTGCGCCCCGCCCCCACCCGCAGCCCGGCCGCGCTGGTGAGTGGCGGGCGGGAGGGCCGGCGGGCGGAGGGAGGAGGGGGAGCGGAGGGAAGGCGGGCCCTCGTCTGCGAGATAGGTGGGGGGAGGGGAGGGGAGAGCCCGAGTGCTGGAGTTGGTGCTGGGAAACCCGGGGCTAATGTTGACAACAGGCTCGAGGTGAGTCCCGGGGAACCTCCTTCCTCTCCGCTCCAACGATCGGGAGGAAGCGGGGCTGGGGAGCATCGGCCTGGACTCCTACTTCCTGAGGGACCCAAGAGGCGACTCGGCACCCCAGCTCTCCGGGGGCGGCGAGCAGTAGAGGCACCGCGGGTCCGGCGTCGCCCTCCTCCGACCCCTTTCCCCGAGGTTCTCAACAACGCGGGAGCCCCGCGGCCCGGGCAGGCGTGAGGGGCGATGGAGGAGGTGCCTGTCCCTCACGCCTGGGCCGGGCCTCGGGGCTGGAGGCGGGGAGCTTGCTGTGGCGGGGCGAAGGTGTTTGGGGGCGTGGAGTAGAGCGAGGGGGAGGTTGGGGAAAGCTCTTCGGGAATCGGGAGGGAAGCGAGGGCGAGGGCGTGGGGAGGGTGCGTGTGTGGGAGGCTGTGGAGTAGCGAGACCTGCCGAGGAGTCTTCGGTGGTGAGAGAGTGTGGGGCGCGAAGCTTGGGTTGAGGCAGGGATGGCACGCGAAGGTGACTGGACCTCGGTAGGAAGGGGAGTTGTGGCGGGGAAGCGCGTTAGGTGTTGGGAGCCAGAGCTGGGGTTTGTGGGAGAGGGGTGTGTAGGGGAAGGGGCTTGCGGTGTACTTGGGGCTGGTGGCCGTGGGCTGCTTAGTTTACTTCCTTTTAATCGCAGGCTGGTTGATTCCTCACCTTGCCTTCACTCCAGGGCACCAGTTCTCTCTGGCTAGTATTGTTGAACTAAGGAAATGATCGCAGGGGGTTTGGTCTCCAGATTGACTGAGTCCCCTTCCAGGTTTAGGGGTACACGGGACCTTTGGAGGTGTGGAGTGACCGGACCTTCAAATATTATTGTTAAAGAACCTGTACAAGTAATGCATCCAACAGAGTAAAACTATTACTCTTCTCATTATAGTATTTAGGTGTTGTTAAAAATTGTACGAATCATCAGGAAAACCGTTTTTGAACTCTGGTGATAATCTAAAGATTTTTTTAATGTCACTTTATGCATTAGGACTTTTTTTTTTTTTTAAAAGAATAAAATCAAAGATTGGGAGATACCACCTCTGTGCTCTTCTGCCCTTAGAACATTTTGAATAACACAGAATGAAAAGGTAAAACAGCATTTTCTCACTCAAGTATTTTCAGAGCAGTCTGATTGTGATTTCATACATAAAGGAGTATCTTTAAAAGGGAAACACCACCTTTTTCTGCCCTCTCTCTCCCAGTACACTCCATTGGTATCTGTTTTATCAATAAAGTAGTTTTACTTTCTTTACGATGTTCCGAGTATATTTAGAAAACCAAATAAAATATACAGCAAATGCCAGGGCACTATTTTGGGAGCTAGCAAGGTGGTTTTGAAGTGTGGTTTCCTTTTAAGGGCTGTCTGAACATAATTGTATTAAGTAAAATAATTTGTGAGAGCTAATCATTAATCATTTCAATTAAAAGATCGCTAATTTTTATCTTGATTTTGAGATAGAATTTATTTAAAGTTCAAAAACTTTCGGAAGCATTTGATGACATTTAGCTGTTAAGTAGAGCTTGAATTTATCAAAATAAGTTTTAGAATCTTTAAAAATATAAGTTAATGCCTAGTTTAATTTTTTAAAAAATATTTATTTATTTGCTTTAATTGTACACAATGTGTTTATTTTTGTGGGTGCTGAGGATCGCGCATGTGCTAGGCGAGTGCTCTGCCACTGAGCCACAATCCCAGCCCCATAATTTTAATTTAATTTTTAATTAACATGATACAAATGTGTACTGATCAAAATCATTTTTTTTTTTTTAATCTTACAGGCAGGGAATAAAATGGTAAAGAGCACTGGGCAGCCACTAAATCAGTTGTAATTATAAGTAGATCTTACTGCTGCTGCCTCAATATAAAAATTAAGAATTGGAGTAGATAAAATCCAGTAATCATAAGTTTAAAAGTTTCTCATCTTTTGATGGACTTTTCTGTGACCTGTGTGAAAGAGATTTAAAAATGGCCTCTTCATGCTAGCTGCTATACTAGAAATTTAATAACTCTGTAAGGCAAATAGCATTATCTTCATTTAATTGCTGAATAACTGGAATTATTAGAAAAGTTGTGCAATTTCTGTAGCTCGCAGGTTGCAGAGTGGGGATTCAAATTTAAAGTCTGACTTGAAAGTGCATGCATGCTATTTTCAGAAGTTGCATTGCTGCCTCTACATAAACCTTTAGATTTTTGTCATATTTTGTTCACTGAAATTTAGTTCCAAGTGTACTTTGGGAGTATGTTTTTAATATAAGGATTAAGTAATTCAAAGGATATGCCTGTACTAAGATTTAAGGGTCTTACAGAGAATCTGTTCTATCATATTCTAGAGCAGGATATATCTTAATTTATGAATGACTTCTAGAACTTGTAGGTATTTAGAACTTATTGAATAAATGAATATTGTAGAGTCACAAAAGTTTGGGACTCCATGGAGCTAATAAATGATTCTTTAAGAACTTGTCAGGTAGCCCTGTGCTGTGGCGCACTCCTGTAGTTCCAGCACTTGGGAGGCTGAGGCAGGAGGATCGCGAGTTCAAATCCAGCCTCAGCAATGGCAAGGCACTTAGCAACTCAGTGAGACCTTATCTCTAATAAAATACAAAAAAGGACTGGGGATGTGGCCCAGTGGTCAAGTGCCCCTGAGTTCAATTCCTGGTACCAAAAAAAAAAAAAAAAAAAAAAAAAAAAAACTTGTCAAGTATCAAGTGAATTTCTTAATGTTTTAGAAGAATTTCTGATTTAATTTTATCTCTTTAAATTAAGCTTTAGTTATAAATTCTGATGCCATTTTTTGTTTTAATTGTCTGAGAATTGTAGTTTCTTGTAACCCTAAAATATCACTTGTTGATGTTTCACATCAGAAAATAGAAATTCCGGGGCTGGGATTGTGGCTCAGTGGTAGAGTGCTCGCCTAGCATGTGCGCGGCCTGGGTTGGATCCTCAGCACCATGTAAAAATAAACTCATTGTGTACAACTAAAGCAAACAAATAAATATTAAAAAAAAAAGAAAAAGAAAATACAAATTCTAGCTGGGCATCGTGGTGCACACCTGTAATCCCTGAGATTCTGGAGGCTGAATCAGGAGGATCCTAAATTCGATGCCTTGGTAACTTAAACTTAGATCCAGTCTCAAAAAAGGGGGGTGGAGTGGGGATGTAGTAGAGAACCCCTAGGTTCAGTCACCATAAAAACAAAACAATAACAATAAAACACAACCAAATTCTTTTTTTTTTTTTTTTTTTTTTGGTACAGGTGATTGAACTCAGGGGCACTCGACTACTGGGCCTCATCCCCAGCCCTTTTTTGTGTTTTATTAGAGACAGGGTCTCACTGAGTTGCTAAGTGCCTTGCCATTGCTGAGGCTGGCTTTGAACTGGTGATCCTCCTGCCTCAGCCTCCCAAGTGCTGGGATTACAGGCATGCGCCACCGCGCGTGGCTAAAACACAACCAAATTCTATGTAAACATTATTCTGTTTTGTTTCTTGAACATAATCACTATTATCCCTAAATAAAATTGTGATATGACCTTAGACATTATGTTGTCTTCATACTTGTCTAGAGTATGCCAGAAAGTTGAAAATATGTAAAATAACTGCCTAATCATTATCAGGGACTCTTCCTACTTTTAAGATTCATAATTCTAAGATTTGTCATAGTCAGCATCTATGATCAAGTCTTCCATCTCACAATTTGGTACTCTCAGTGTTCTTAACTTTGGTTAAGAGTATGGGTTCAGATTCCAGCTCTGTCACCAGCTGTGAAGGCCTTGGTCAAGTTACTTGGTCAAGTCTCAGTTTACTAATTTATAAGATAGGGAAAACAATAGCCATCTCATAAAGATTTTAGTATTAATTGAGGAAATATACATAAAATGTTTAATATGGTACCAATGACTAGCTGTTAGTATTAAATTGTTTGACAGTGCTTATTTTTAGGGTATGATATTTTCATATTAAAGATGGATATTGAAGACATGTGAGAATTGATAATTATCTTCCATTAATAAATGCTAATGTTGTCTTGACCCATAAATAATAGTTATATGTTTTATTTTAGTAGTGATTGTTTGAACAGGAGTAACAGCTGTTATTTGTCCTGAGTTCTACCATTGGGGTTAACCAGAGCTTTTGGGTCATGTCAAAATAATCATAGAACATGGAACTTTAGGAGAATAAGAAAGTAAAGGAGGAAAAAGAGAAGACTGAGAGAAGTGCAGACTGTGGCCACTAAACTACTGTGTCTTTCAGAAGTTACTTCTACTATTGTCTTCTTTGATAATACTTTTTTTTTTTGCAGAAGTAAATCCTCTTTATAAAATATTTATTATCACAGATCTTATTGCTGTAGTTTAAAACCTGCATTTGAAATTATTTAAGAGTGTTATGTAGATGCTTTGGCAGAATTTTTATTTTCTTGTATATAATCTTCAGGTAATTTAAGAATTAAAACATAAATACTGTTTATAAAACTATTTTCTTGTATACAGTCTTCAAGCAATTTAAGAATTAAAACATGAATACTGTTTATTAAAAAATTGTATTGGAAAACTAGATCTGAGTAGATAAATTTTTTTTTTTTTTTTTTTTTTTTTTTTGTGGTACCGGGGATTGAACTCAAGGGTACTCGACCACTGGATCACATCCCCAGACCTTTTTTGTATTTTATTTAGAGACAGGGTCTCACTGAGCTGCTAAGTGCCTCGCCATTGCTGAGGCTGGCTTTGAACTCGTGATCCTCCTGCCTCAGCCTCCCAAAGTGCTGGGATTACAGGCATGCGCCACCGCGCCCGGCTGATAAATATTTTTAGAAAAGGAAAATATTGAAATTTTTTTTTTTTTTTTTTTTTTTTTGACAGTGCTGGGGATTGAACCCAAGGCCTTGTGCATGCAAGGCAAGCACTCTGCCAATTGAGCTATGTCCTTAGCCCCTGGAAGTAGTTTTTTTCTTCCAGTGTTTGTTCTTTCCAGTATTGGGCCTACATTTGTATTCTAGTGCTGTCCAATAGAGATTTTCATGATGCTGGAAATATCCTATATCTGTACTGTCCTATGTGGTAGTCACCAGTTGTGTGAAATTGAGCACTTGAAATATGCCTGGTGACTGAAGAACTGAAGTTCAAGTTTTATTTAATTTTAGCTAATTTACAATTAAGTAGCCACATGTGGCCAGTTCAGTGATTTTTCAGCTAGTGGTGATTTTGCCCTCAGGGACATTTGACAATATCTGGAGTCATATTTGGTTGTCAAAATTGGGAAGGTACTGCTTGCATCTACTACCTGGAAAGTAAGGATACACTAAACTTCCTAAAGTGCATAAGATAATCCTCTAACTCCAAATAATTATCTTTTTTTTTTTAAGTATTTATTTATTTACTTTAGTTGTACACAATGCAATGCATTTATGTTTACGTGGTGCTGAGGATCGAACCCGGGCAGCGCACGTGTAAGGCGAGCGCTCTGCCGCTGAGCCACAACCCCAGCCCCAAATAATTATCTTGTGGTTGAGCATGTGGCCCACTGGTAGAGTGCTTGTCTGGTGTATAGTGTGTGCAAGGCACTGGGTAAGGTCCCCAGCACTGCAAAAAAGAAAAGGCATATATTATCTTGCTCAAAATGTCTATAGGACCATGGTTTAGAAAATCTAGGCTGGTGCCTACTCAACTGGAAGATATAGAACAGAATATATAGATTTTTTTTTTTTTTGGTACCGGGGATTGAACTCAGGGGCACTTGACCACTGGGCCACATTCCCAGCCCTTTTTTGTATTTTATTAGAGACAGGGTCTCACTGAGTTGCTAAGTGCCTTGCCATTGCTGAGGCTGGCTTTGAACTCTCGATCCTCCTGCCTCCGCCTCCCTAGTGCCCGGCTTAGAACAGAATACATAGATTTTACAGTCATCTTTATGTTTATTAATATTGAATAACATTAATGAAGAGAGTAAAGGTCTGGTGTAAAAGTTTTTGATTTTAAAAATTTGGTAATGTTATAGCAGTGGGGTGAAATTTTGTGAGTTCTCTGTTCATTGATTTGTTAAAGGCAAGAGCTTTTGCTTTGCTTTCCTTGTCTAGTATGATACTTCTGTTGAATATTACATATTCAATATTTGTGAGATTTTGGACTTGATTTCCAGCATTCCAGAATAAACAAACTGGTTTAAAATGTTCTCAGATACATGCATTTACGAGTAATACATGTATTTACAATTAATTGAGACACTGTTTTGGAGTTGATAATGGTTGAATCTGGGTAACTGGTACATCGAAATTCCTTATACTATGCTGTCACTCTTAAGTTTGAATTTTTCCCTAAATAAAAAGTTAAAAAAATAATTGGAAATAGGCACAACTAATAATGGTAGACTGTGATATGAGACCAATATGTTTTTTATCACAGAAATACTAGTTATTTTGCATGCTTTTATTTAATCTTACAGTTATCAAGCTGCATTAATGTTTTGTTTAAAAAATAGCATCACATCACTAAATAGAAGTCACTATATTTGTAGTACTTACTTTCTTCTACTCTTACAGATTGTCCTGGGTCACATAATGCCAGCTGAGCGTAAAAAATCAGCAAGTATGGAAGAAAAAGAATCTTTATTAAACAACAAGGAAAAAGACTGCAGTGAAAGACGGCCAGTGTGCAGCAAGGAGAAACCAAAAGACGATCTCAAGATCACTGCCAAGAAGGAGGTCAGTAAGGTCCCTGAAGACAAAAAGAAGAAACTGGAAGAAGATAAGAGAAAAAAGGAAGACAAGGAACGCAAGAAAAAAGAAGAGGAAAAGGTGAAGGCAGAGGAAGAATTGAAGAAAAAAGAGGAAGAAGAAAAAAAGAAACATGAAGAGGAAGAGAAAAAAAAAGCAAGAAGAGCAGGCAAAACGTCAGCAAGAAGAAGAAGCTGCTCAATTGAAGTAAGAAAATATAATTATTGATGTGAAGGAATGGGAAGTTTATTTTGGAGAAAAATGATTATTTGAAATAAAACTGACTAGGTGCAGCTGTTTGAGGTTTGGGGGGTATCTTAACTTGTTCTCTTAGTTCTACTAAGTAGAACCATGGTTAAGGGCCTTTAATTATTTAGTTTAAATAATAGTAGTTATGTTTAATAGTTTATGAGGTCTATGATAATGTGGATTTTTTTTTTTTTAAACTTTCTTTTCATGGTATGATAATACTCTCTTTTCAGCTACTTTTTTTTTTTTAAATATTTATTTATTTGCTTTAGTTGTACACAATGCGTTTATTTGTACGTGGTGCTGAGGATCGAACCCGGGCTCTACCACTGAGCCACAATCCCAGCCCCTCAGCTAACCTTTTTGCCAAAGTTTTTTTTTAGTATCTCTTTTTCATGAGGTTTAGGTGTAGTAGACAATAGTAGTGACCACATTTGAAATATTGCAACCCTGAAAGTTTCATGCTTATTATTTTAATTAAAAAAAAATTCATATTCAGTTATTTTTTGGGGGGGGGCACTAGGGATTGAACTCTGGGGCACTAGACCACTGAGCCACATCCCCAACCCTCATATTCAGTTTTACAATAACATTTTCTCCTTTTCTCCTCTCATCTAAAGACTTTAAAAAACAAGCCGGGTGCGGTGGTGCACGCCTATAATCCCAGCACTTGGGAGGCTGAGACAGGAGGATCGCGAGTTCAAAGCCAGCTTCAGCAATGGCAAGGCACTTAGCAACTCAGTGAGACCCTGTCTCTAATAAAATACAAAAAAGGGCTGGGGATGTGGCCCAGTGGTCAAGTGCCCCTGAGTTCAATCCTCAGTACCACAAAAGAAGACTTTAAAAACAAAAACCCTACTTTTTATTGGGAAAATTTCAAGTATTTGGAAACAGAGTGGTATAATCAGCCTATCTACCCAGCATCAGCAATTGCCCACTTTTCTTTGTGGAATATTTTCAAACATCGTGTAAAGAGACTTGTAAAGTCTCTCTCTTTTTTTATAATGTTTATTTATTTGCTTTAGTTGTACACAATTTGTTTATTCTTACATGGTGCTGAGAATTGAACCTGGGCCACACACGTGCTAGGAGAGCGCTCTACTGCTGAGCCACAATCCCAGTCCGTAAAGACTTATTTATATAAAATTTTAAGTGTTTCTTTTTTTTGGGGGGGGGGGGGCACTCGACCACTGGACCACATCCCCAGCCCTTTTTTGTATTTTATTAGAGACAGGGTCTCACTGAGTTGCTAAGTGCCTTGCCATTGCTGAGGCTGGCTTTGAACTCTTGATCCTCCTGCCTCAGCCTCCCAAGTGCTGGGATGACAGGTGTGGGCCACCGTGCCTGGCTAAATTTTAAGTGTTTTCAATACAAATGAATTATCTAATGCAAATACGTAATGATTATACATTATTAAGATGCACTTCTATTGCTAAGCTTGTTTTTTTGGCTAGGAACTTTCCAAAAATACTCAAATGTTCATGTTCCCAATGTGGACACATCCTGTTAACATAAGAGCTTTTTAGTGGAAAATTGTAGAATAAGTCAGGAATGATTATCTCAGAAAGATGAGATGAAATTATTTTGTAGATTTATATTATATATATATATATTTTTTTTTTTTTTAAAGGGAATATCATGCTTCAAACATTCTTGATTTTATTTATTTGTTTTTATGTGGTGCTGAGGATTGAACCCAGTGCCTCACACATGCTAAGCAAGTGCTCTAACACTGAACTACAACCCCAGCCCTATAGATTTATATTTTATTTTTTATTTTTTGGTACGGAGGATTGAACTCAGGGGTACTCGACCACTGGCCCACATCCCCAGCCCTTTTTTTGTATTTTATTAGGGTCTCACTGAGTTGCTAAGTGCCTCGCCATTGCTGAGGCTGGCTTTGAACTTGTGATCCTCCTGCCTCAGCCTCCCAAGTGCTGGGATTACAGGTGTGCGCCATTGCGCCCGGCTTATAGATTTGTATTTTAAAGTTACATATTCTAGTATCACAGAATCTTTTTTTTTTGGTACCGGGGATTGAACTCAGGGGCACTCGACCACTGGGTCACATCCCTCCTTTATTTTATTCATTTATTTATATGTGGTGCTGAGAATCGAACCTAGGGCCTCACACCTGCTAGGCAAGTGCTCTTACCACTGAGCCACAACTCCAGCCCCTCAAAATATTTAAATAAATTTTCTTAAAATGCTTAATTTTTCACCTCATGTTGGGGATCAAACATAGGGCCTCATGCATTCCAGGCAAACACTCTTAACACTGAGCTACATGTCTTAGCCCTATAATGATTATTTGTTGAAATATTTTTGTGGACAATTTTTTTTTTTTTTTTTTTTTGTGGTACTGGGGATTGAACTGAGGGGTACTCGACCACTGGGCCACATCCCCAGCCCTTTTTTGTATTTTATTTAGAGACAGGGTCTCACTGAGTTGCTAAGTGCCTCGCCATTGCTGAGGCTGGCTTTGAACTCGCGATCCTCCTGTCTCAGCCTTCCACAGTGCTGGGATTACAGGCGTGTGCCATCGCGTCCGGCTGGACAATTTTTTTTTTTTTGTATTTACCCCATGCTTTTGTGTGCTTTACATCTTACATCCTTCATAAGCATATTTTATTTTTCCTATGGGTATAATGAGCTGTTTTACTTTTTAAATTTTTATTTCTTTTTAGTTATAGATGGACACAATACCTTTATTTTGTTTATTTAGGTGTTTTTTTTGGTACCAGGGATTGAACTTGGGGCACTCGACCACTGGGCCATATCCCCAGCCCTTTTTTGTATTTTATTAGAGACAGGGTCTCACTGAGTTGCTAAGTGCCTCGCCATTGCTGAGTCTGGCTTTGAACTCGTGATCCTCCTGCCTCAGCCTCCCAAGTGCTGGGATTACAGGGGTGCTCCACTGCGTCCGGCTGTTTTTTTTAATTTTGATCTAGTTGTTTATAATCCTTTGCTCTACTCACATGTGGTATTAATCAATATATGGAGCTCTCATTGTTTTAAGTTATTAATAAAATGTCTTCAAAAGTAATGAAAAGGTAATTTGTTTTTGTTCCTCTTGGATTCTGATACACTTACATGATTATTTTTTCATAGGGATGAATCAGTGATGCTTTGAAATATATATTTACTTATTTTTTTGTTTTTTACATAGAGAAAAAGAAGAATCCCTTCAGCTTCATCAGGAGGCTTGGGAACGGCATCAATTAAGAAAGGAACTCCGTAGCAAAAACCAAAATGCTCCAGACAACCGACCAGAGGAAAATTTCTTTAGCCGCCTAGACTCGAGTTTGAAGAAAAATACTGCTTTTGTCAAGAAACTAAAAACTATTACAGAACAACAGAGAGACTCCTTGTCCCATGATTTTAATGGCCTAAATTTAAGCAAATACATTGCAGAAGCTGTAGCTTCCATTGTGGAAGCCAAACTAAAAATCTCTGATGTAAACTGTGCTGTGCACCTGTGTTCTCTCTTTCACCAGCGCTATGCTGACTTTGCCCCCTCACTTCTTCAGGTCTGGAAAAAACACTTCGAAGCAAGGAAAGAGGAGAAAACACCTAACATCACCAAGTTGAGAACTGATTTGCGTTTCATTGCAGAACTGACAATAGTTGGGATTTTTACTGACAAGGAAGGTCTTTCCTTAATCTATGAACAGCTAAAAAATATTATTAATGCTGATCGAGAATCCCACACTCATGTTTCTGTGGTGATTAGTTTCTGTCGCCATTGTGGAGATGATATTGCTGGACTTGTACCAAGGAGAGTAAAGAGTGCTGCAGAGAAGTTTAGTTTGAGTTTTCCTCCTAGTGAGATAATTAGTCCAGAGAAACAACAGCCTTTCCAGAATCTTTTAAAAGAGTACTTTACATCTTTGACCAAACACCTGAAAAGGGACCACAGGGAGCTCCAGAATACTGAGAGACAAAACAGGTGATTTTCAAATGTTTCTCAGAATTGAGAATTTATTTTGGAGCTCATACTTAAAAATGTTTAAAGTCTTCATGCTACTGAAAGAACTTATGGAAAAGGGCTCCTTACAGGTGATTTTTAACATTCCAGGAAAATTTCCAAGTATAACAGTCTAAATACTCAAGTTTAAGTTGACCGTATATTTTGTTTGTGATTTTAAAAGAAATCTGGCAAGTAGATGGTAATTTTTGCTTTGTGGATGTTTTCTTCCTGCAATTTTAAAGTTTCCTTATATTGAGGAGTAAATTTTCTTTTCTGTCACTTTAACTTGCCTGTTAGTATTTTTCTGTATGTTTTGGTGTTCTCTTTCTATAACTGGTTTGCTTTCATTGTTTTAAGTTGTTAATAACAGTGTCACTGCTGCTACTTGCTCTTTTTTAAGAAAATGAGTCATTTATTGGCAGTGGTATTTCAGATCAGAATTTTGAGAAATAGTGCATAAAATTACCTATGAAAAACTTTCTTTGTAACTATAAAATGCATTTATAGGAGGCTTCTTTCTGGAGGCATCCATTTGAAATTCTGAAGGAATAGTGTGCTGTGGCTGTGGTAAATTGTTGAAAAGACCTGACGGATGGGTAACTTTGATTTATACAAGATATTGTAGACTCAGTTGAATGTGCATGGAGGAGGCATCAATAAGCTAGAAGTTGATATAGTTTGTGGACATTGAATCAACTTTTATGAACGAGGGCTGAGGGGTTGCAGGAAGGAGGTAACAGCTATATGTATGTGTGTGTGTGTATTTTTAAAAAATATTTATTTGTTTTAGTTGTACACAATGCCTTTATTTTTTACGTGGTGCTGAGGATTGAACCCAGGCCACGCATGTGCTAGGCGAGAGCGCTGAGCCACAACCCCAGCCCCAACTGCAATATATTTTAACTGAATACTTTATAACCAGTTAAATTGTATGGTTGAGAACCTGAAATTACTATTTATCAGAAATTAGTATCGGAGGAGAGGAGTACCTTTTTCTGTTCCCAAAAGCATGTAGTGGAGAGTGGGACTGTGTCAGTAATTACCACTAGAAGATGATTGACTTAGCCAGAAGATAACACAGTAACTACATGCTAGTAGTAGTATAGTTAGGACAGGGTCAATGTAGGTGCAGATATTACGTGGTTAAAGCTGGTGGCCAAATGTCACTCAATTGAGAATTTAAGATAACAATGTTGTTATCAATGATTCTTAAAAAATTTGGGGGGACCAGATGTGTGGTGATAGATGCTTGTATTCCCAGCTACTCAGGGTTTGAGAGGTTCACTTGAACCCATCAGTTTGAGGACTGCCTGGGCAACATAGCAAGACCTCCATTGGGCGCTGTGGCTCTGGAGGTTGAGGCAGGAGGATCCGGGTACAAAGCCAGTCTCAGCAAAAAGCAAGGCACTAAGCAACTCAGTGTGACCCTGTCTCTAAATAAAATACAAAACAGGACTGGGCATGTCACTTAGTGTCTGAGTGCCCCTGAGTTCATTCCCCAGTACCCCACCCCCCAAAAAAAGAATTTCCATCCTTGACTTGTATTTTTGAATTTTAATAGTTCTCACGTATTTACAGTTTCTTAATTGTGAGTTCCATAATGCTTTGTCATATTCATAGTCCTTTCCCATACTCTACTTAATATATTCACATCTCTGACTTTGTCTGTATGCTAATAAGTGATTAGTTTTATTGGCTTACTTAAAGAGTTTTTTTTTTTTTTTTTGGTGGTACTGGGGATTGAACTCAGGGGCACTCGACCACTGGGTCACATCCCCAGCCCTTTTTGTATTTTATTTAGAGACAGGGTCTCACTGAGTTGCTAAGTGCCTCGCCATTGCTGAGGCTGATTTTGAACTCGTGATCCTCTTGCCTCAGCCTCCCAAAGTGCTGGGATTACAGGCGTGCGCCACCGCGCCCGGCTTAAAGAGTGTTTGTATATTTATTTTTAGTTTCACAGAATTTTAGTAGAGAAAAATCTACAGTGATTTAATCCAGTCACCTCTCCAATTCAGAAATATGTTTTTACAGATTCATAACGGATCTTATCTAACATTGTTATTCCTCTTAATACCTCCCGAAGGAGCTCGGTGTTCTCTGAGCCATTCCAATGTCGAACATACCTATTTGCTTTGAATTCTTTGTTATATCAAGCTGAAATTTAACTCCCCATAAAATGATTCATTTTAATTTAGTTTTTTTCTTCCTGGTACAGGTAGAATAAAGCTACTTGAAGTGGGAGTCATGAACTTTTTACTCGTTCACAGTGAATTAAGTATAAGATACTGAGCCAATATTTAGAAGTATTAAAGCAATTTTCTATTGCCATGATATTCTTTCTGTATTTTATGAAAATATCCATAATGATTGGGGGAAAATTAGTTCTTTACCACAGATGTTTGAGAAGCACTGGTATGGGACATATGTCTTCTTTTATTCCCATTACATTACCTTAGATATTTGTAGACTATCAACATGTTTTCCTTTTTTCCATATTAAATACCCTCAGTTCTTCAATTTGTTCCAGGACTTCCAGGTACTTCACTATCCTTAGGACATTTTTTTTCTTTTTTTTTTTAATATTTATTTTTTAGTTACAGTTGGACACAATACCTTTATTTTATTTATATATTTTTACGTGGTGCTGAGTATCGAACCCAGGGTCATGCACATGCTAGGCGAGTGCTCTACCGCTGAGCCACAACCTCAGCCCAGGACATTTGTTTTTGATGCATTTTTTTTCTGCGACCTAAGATTGCTTTGGCTTTAATAACACCCTTGTCATTCTTTTGACTTTTCATTAGGCTTATTTTCATTAATGCCAGTTCTCGCAAATGAACTACTATCAAGCTAGTTCTTCATCTTGAACTGATAATTTTTTAACCTGAAGTATGTACTGATGTCATTTAAATCTTTATAGATGCTTTTGGCATACTATTTTAACCTAAAGATAATTTTGAATATTGATTTTATATGTATTAAGTACCTAGATAAATATATGAGAACCTATATGCTGACCTGAAGCTTTTGACAAGCATATCTTCTGTTCATTTATTATTCAAATTGTTGATAAGCAACTTTGTGGCATTTTTTAGAAATTTTTATTCATTTTAATGCAGATCTATTAATGTGGTTATTAGAGGAGGTTACTCACTTAGTGTAGGTTGACATTATCCTTGTGGAAGCCATTTGTTATGGGAGACTTTATCCACTTACAGACATAATAATTTGGGGGCTATGAGAAACTTAATCATCATTGAAAACAGTTGGCATACAGCTTCATAAATCACTCATGCCATAGGATAGCTTCAATCCAAGCAGCTTCTGTAGTGAAGATGCAGATAGTGGACTAAGCCAAAAAGACCCGAGGAGTGGATTAATGCACAATCCCTGCTTGACCTAATGTTAGTTTTTTCCTTTTTAAGGGTACATTAAAGTATACTGATAAAATGATCAGTTTCTAAAAGATTATCCTTTCCAGGCAGGTGTGGTAGCACATCCCTGTAAACCTTAGCTACTTGGGAGGCTAAGACAGGAGGAGTGCAAGTTCAAGGCTAGCATGGAAAACTTAGTGATACCCTGTCTCAAATAAATAAAATAAAAAGAGCTGGGCATGTAACTTAGTGATAGAGGGCACCTGGGTTCCTTTCCTAGTACTAGGGAAAAAATAGTTTCTTCTTTCCAATCATTGTCCGGGTATTTTCACGGGAATAAATATTTTGGCTGTGATAATACTAGAAAACTTGAGTATCAAGCTAGCTCATACTTAAGACTCATGTAGCTAAATTTCTTTTAGCCTTTATTCATTATCTTTAAAAACAGTCAAACGGAATTATTTTCAGTCTAGGACTCAAAAGTACTCTCAACCATTTTAATGTAACTTGGGAGATAGCAGTGTTTATTAGAGGTTGTGAAATCATGATGCAGTAAGTTTGTACTTAAAAATTTATTCAACCATTTTTTTTTTTTTTATACTGGGAATTGAACCTGAGGGAACTTAACCACTGAACCACATTCCCAGACCTTTTTCATATTTTATTTAGAGACAGGATCTCGCTGAGTTGCTTAGGGTCTCTCTATGTTGATAAGGCTGGCTTTGAACTCATAATCCTCCTGCTTTAGCCTTTTGAGCTGCTGGGATTATAGGCGTGGGCCACTGTGTCCAGCTTCAACCAATTTTTAAACAGACTAGTAAAATCTCTGGTCCTTTTTCAAAGACATCAGAGTGAATGAGCAAAAGAAGTGATTAAATGAGTCATATTGAGCCTTCTAACTTATATTTGGACCTATTTCATAGGTAATTAGGTAGCTGGTAGTTTCTCAGTACCTGAGGAATTTGCAGGTGTGTTTTTTTTTTTTTTTTTTTTTTTTTTTTGGTACTGGGGATTGAACTCAGGGGCACTCAATCACTGGGCCACATCCCCAGCCCTTTTTTTGTATTTTATTAGAGACACGGTCTCACTGAGTTGCTGAGTGCCTCGCCATCGCTGATGGTTGGCTTTGAACTCGTGATCCTCCTGCCTCAGCCTCCCAAGTGCTGGGATTACAGAGGTGCACCACCGTGTCCGGCTGGAATTTGCAGTTTTTTTTTTTTTTTAATATTTATTTATTTGCTTTAGTTGTACACAATGCGTTTATTTTATTATTTTTTTTTAAATTTTTTAAAATTTTATTTATTTTCTTTAGTTGTACACAATGCGTTTACTTTTACGTGGTGCTGAGGATCAAACCCGGGTCGCGCACGTGCTAGGCGAGCGCTCTACCGCTGAGCCACAATCCCAGCACCAATGCATTTATTTTTACGTGGTGCTGAGGACTGAACCCAGGCTGTGCGCGTGCTAGGCGAGCGCTCTACCGCTGAGCCATGATCCCAGCCCCAAGGAATTTGCAGTTTTAAGCAAACAATATTGTTGACATTAGGGTTGGGTAAATCCTAATAAATTTGAATCTATAAATGTTTTATACACATTTTGATTAAGTGATCTGGGTAGTTATAATTAATATTCATACATTTTAAATTATCATCTAGTAATATTTGCCAATTTGGAGTTAATAGCTTTTTAGAAGGTTTGCCTTCTGTTATGTTCAATGCTCTTACTTTTCTTTCAAGTGAGTTGTACCTATCCTTAAAGTAGGTTGTTTGATCAATGGTAGTGTTTAAGCGTTGTTAGGGTCTGACCTCACTGTAGTTTAGACTTAAGGGAGTTCTAAAAATTTAAGAGCTCTAAAATTGTTATCTCCTCCTTGATATTCTACTAATTTTGGTTAAATGACTCTAATATAGTCGTTGTTTAAAAACACTCAAATGGGTACATTTAGACTTTACAATATATTCATCTTTCCAAAAGATAATACATTCATAATCAAATTAATTCTAAAATGAGACCAGAAGAAAATTTAAGATAATTCTGGAGCAAAATTTTTATGACAGTTTGACAGAATATAGGAAGACATGAAAAGTTAAAACCCAGTGGTTTTTCTTGAGTCTCCTTCATGATCATTTTTTCAAAATTTTGGCCATGTTATTTTGTCTGATGGCATAAGGGCAAAGTTAAAAAAGATGTTATGTAGTCTTGATGAGTTTTTTTTTTTTTTTTAATTAATTTGGCTAATGGAAGATCAAAATAATACTTGGCATGAAAATCTTTGCCTTCTCTACAGTATGCTTTAGCAGGTTTTTTTCCCCCTTCTGAAAACACCATTTTACTTTAATATAATGTATGACCCATTTGATCTTAATTGATCTTCACATTACTCCTGAAAGAAATACCTGTATTTTGAAGGTGATATATTTAGGGACTTAAGGACTTACCCAATGTAGCAAAGATCAGGTTCTTTGCTTCAGTGGTGTACTTTTTACAATTACGTAGTGCTATTATTATCTGCTCTTACTACTTTTTAAAATGTCTCGAGTGTTAGCCACTCTGTATTTATCAAGTTATATGCAAATGAGGAACCCAAAAGAGACTATAAAATAAGCATCTTGAGCTGGGTAGGGTTGCTTTGATATATGCATTTGAGAGACATAATTTCAGTATATAGTACAAAGTAGATCATTTTAGCTTGAGGGTCAGCCTAGTCCAGTATTAAAGAGCATGGATTCTGGAGATAGACTGCTTAGGTTTACATCTTAGACCTATCTTTTACTCATTCATTCTGTAATCTAGGGCAAGTTACCTAACATCTCTCTGCTTCAATTTTCCCATCTGTAAAATGGGACTAGCAATAGTACTCTACCTCTGAGATAGATGTGAATTATGTAATGAATTCTGAAGTTAAAAAAGCACTTAAAAACAGTATCTGGCACATGTTAAGTGTTGAGTAAATATTAGCCCTTATGAATATGTTGCCTGCTTAAATCTTTCTGAAAAACTCTTGAATGAGAATTTCTCATCTTTTTATCATTTTGAGAATTTGAACATTAAGCTTATTAAATCTTTGTGTGTGTGTGTGTGTGTGTGTGTGTGTGTGTATGTGTGATGCTGGGGATTGAACCCAGGGCCTTGTGCATGCAAGGCAAGCACTCTACCAACTGAACTATATCCCCTGCCCTAAATTTATTAAGTCTTAATAGCTTTTTAAAAAATTCACTTTTCAAGAAAACACAAAGCAACAAAGTAATCAATATAAAATTTAAAACTAACAAAATAACTAGAGATAAAAAAATAGAAAGGAAAGGAAAAATAAGATGTCTCTTAATAAAAGACATTAATAGTTTTCTGGTTAATGAGATGTGATGCTTAATTGAAGAATGGACTATTTGGGGGCTGGGATTGTGGCTCAGCGGTAGAGCGCTCGCCTAGCACACGCGTGGCCCGGGTTCGATCCTCAGCACCACGTACAAATAAACACATTGCGTACAACTAAAGTAAATAAATAAATATTTAAAAAAAAAAAGAATGGACTATTTGATGTTTTCTGTCAGTTTTACAGCATTACATGAGTAATATAAAAAAGTGCTTTACAAACCTAAGATTGATTTACCATATGTTTTCAGACAGTGATGGTTCATATAAGTTGGGTAAAGGTGAGCTACTTTTAAAAACATTTTTATTATTAATAATGAGTATGACCTAAAATAATTTTTTTATTGCTTGCTTTTCACATCTGTAAAAGTGTACCAGTACCTCCCTAATGTGCAATAGTATGAGAGGGAATGAACTAGTTTATAAACATTTAACAGTGACACTAATTTGGTTAACTCCTGTCATGACAGGGGTTGGCATATTATGGCTGGTGGGCTAGCTTAGTCCCATGATTGGTTTTTGTACCTTTTAAATGGTTGAAAAACATCAAAAGTAGAATGATACTTTGTGAAACATGAAAATTATATGAAATTCAAATTTCTGTGTCCATAAATAAAGTTGTATTGTAATATAATCATACTCATTTGTTTACATATTGTTTGTTGCCCCTTTTGTGCTATCATAGCAGGATTGAGTAGTTTCCACAAAGACCCTGTGGTCTGTAAAACTTAAAATATTTACTCTCTGGCCTTAAATATTTATTGTCTATATAGAAAAGGTTTGCTGACCTCTGATGTATGACAATTTTCAAAAGAATGGTTTCAGTTCAACTTTATATAATAGATATTTCAAAAAGATGGTAATTAAAATGATTCATGATGAATTTTTTTTTAGCTTGCTTTTATTTTCAGTGTTATATTCCCATGGAAATTTTGGTGAGAGCTGGTGGTTGTAGTTTAGTGGTAGAGCACTTGCCTAGCATGCCTTGAAGCCACAGGTTTAATCCCCAGCACTGGGGGAAAATTTTAAAAAAATTTTTTTTTGGTTAAGTTTTTTTTTCTTCTTTCTTTATTGTTTAAATAACTTTTTTTTTTTTTTTTTTTTTTTTTGGTACCAGGGATTGAACTCAGGGGCACTGGACTGCTGGGCCACATCCCCAGCCCTTTTTTGTATTTTATTAGAGACAGGGTCTCACTGAGTTGCTAAGTGCCTCGCCATTGCTGAGGCTGGCTTTGAACTCTGGATCCTCCTGCCTCAGCCTCCCAAGTGCTGGGATTACAGGGGTGCACCACCACACCCGGCTAAATAACATTAATATAAAGAAGAGGTACTCTTTGTTCAAATGTGTTGTGTGAAATTTAGTTCCTTTACAGAGGTGCTTTATTTTCTTTTTCTTCCTCTTTTTTCTTTTTGGCAGTGTTGGGGATTGATCCCAGGGCCTTGTGCCCCCTCACAGAGGTTTTCTAAAAACATTTAATCAAGCTGAAAATATTTTCTCTTCAGTTTTATAAAGTTACTTACCAGTAGGTCACCTATGATTACAAATGCAAAACTACTGGAAAAAATTGACATATATAGTACATAAATTATAAATGTTTCATTTTAATTTCAATAGAATTTCTAAGTGATTCTCGTGTTTTTGAACATTCAGATACCTGTTATATGTTGTTTCCCTACTTTAAGTCTTATATTTAGTCTCACTACAGGCTGTGGATTTAGTCAGATATTTATGAAATGGTCAAGGAAAACACATATGAATAAAATTTGTTGTATCCTGTCCTGCTTACCAAATACTCTAAGATAGGTTAGAAGATAAACCAGCCAAATTTAAACTTTTTCATCAAGAATTGTTCTTAGTGAATGATAACCTGAGTACCTTCTCTTTAGGTGTTTAGGTAAGTTAGTGCTATTAAAGAATTTTTTTTTATTTTAAAAATTTTTTTAGTTATAGGTGGACACAATATCTTTATTTTTTATGTGGTGCTGAGGATCGAACCCAGTGCCTCATGCATGCTAGACGAGCTCTCTACCTCCAAGCCACAACCCCAGCCCCCTGTTAAAGAATTTGATCGTGGAATTGAGAGTTGGAGGAGGACTGGTGTATCTTTGAAGCTTTTAAGTTTTAGTTTGATTCCAATAGACTGGAAAGAAACTGTAGCATAGACACAGAGAACCATTATTGAATTAAATTGTTTTTAACTGACCTGTACAGAGTTCCAGGCAAATAGTTGAATGCAAAGTTGGTCTTGGAGTAGGACTGTTTATTTTCTGTTCTCAATAGTCATCACTTTGGTACTGCTTGTATATCAGAAATCCTTAGTATTGTTTATATTAACCAACTGTGTATACTTTAGATGAACATAATGTCAGAACTTATTAGAGAAATGATTTTTCAGGTTATGTTATTTTGGGATATTTTTCAATTTCTTTCCAAGTACTGAAATAATGTGGTATCTTTAATTGTCATTAGACATTATGAAATCTCTTAGAATCATTATCCTTTCCAATATAATTTGCTTCAAAAAGAACTCTTCAATTTTTATCAGTTAACATTTTTCTAATAATACATTGCAGACATTTTAAAGTAGCTTACTTTTGAACATCGTAAGTGCTGGGGTTACAGGTGTGCGCCACTGCGCCCGGCTGACATTTTTCTAATATGTTTGTAGAATGATGTTGTCTAGTATATATTTAAATCATAAGAAAATGAGCTTTAAAAATTCTAATTTTACACCTTGAAGAGCCAGATTTGAAAAAGGGAAAATTATTGAAATAATGACGTGCTTATAAATGGGAACTGATTTTACCAATATAGAAAATGTTATTTGGATTGTTTGAGAATTTCAACAAAAGTTTTTGTGAGTGAGAATAGGTTAACATAGGAAAGTTTGGAAATTGTTCCAAATAAGAGGGAAGAATAAGTCTAGGCATAATTATTCTACTTCATTTTCTACTACTTTTAAGATGATAGTATCTTAAGAAATAAAACTAAAAACTCATTTTCTTCTATTTATAAGAAAACTCAAATGACAAATGAGAAAATTTCTAAGTTTTACTTTTGAAAATGACTTAATTTGTAATTTATGATTGACTTTAAAACCTGTGTTGTATTACATTATGGTTTTATAAATTTCAAATGTTACACCACCTCATAAATATTTAATACAGAAAAAAATTGGATCCTACTGTGTGAGTTTCAACTGTTTATCCTGATATAGTGGTAATTTTGACTTTTTAAATTTTGGCATTTTCCAGTAGTTTTGCATTTGTAATCAGAGGCGACCTATTGGTATAGTGTTATAAAGTGAAAGAATAATTGTATCTTCTAGTCTCCTCAAGGTAGCCTGGACTTTGGTAAGTGGGTTGCTCAATTAATATTTGTGAAATGGATAAAGAATCAGTACTTGTACTGTAAGTTGAGAATTGGATCTATGGGTGATGTGGGCTTCTCAAGATACAGTCTTGATTGATACCATTATAGAAGTTTAATTGATTCTGTTTTTGAATTCAAAACTGTTGTTTTTGTAATCTGACTTTTGGTTAAATGTATGAGAATGGCATAACAATATTAAATAGTTTAATTTATAGTACATTGTTAAACACGATACTTATGATAAAAATCATTGTGGAGGTTGAAGGATAACTGATTCTATAACCTGTTGCTTTGGAAAATAATTTGTTAATTGCATTAAAAATATTTTGATTAACTGTCTATCACAGGGGGAGTATTGCTGTAACAAAATACTCAATCTTTCATTGTTTTGTCACATATGGTTAAATATTAATGGCATTTTGAATACATCATTTTTTAAGGGCATTTAATTGTTTAGGTCATTTCGATTATACATATTTTAATTTTCAGACATATCTAGAATATGTGATAAAAATTAAGTTATTAAGGAAGTTTTTACTAAATTTGTGTGAGAAGATCAGATTTTTATGGTAGATTTCCCATGTAACAACACATATGTGTGCTTTGATGAGTTTATCAGATTATTTCATCATTTGCTTATAGGCGCATTCTACATTCTAAAGGGGAGCTAAGTGAAGATAGACATAAACAATATGAAGAATTTGCTATGTCTTATCAGAAACTGCTAGCAAATTCTCAATCCTTAGCAGATCTTTTGGATGAAAATATGCCAGATCTTCCTCAGGACAAACCAACACCAGAAGGTAAGGTGTCCTTATAAGCACTAACACTTACCTTTAGCCTTGTATATTATTGAAAATTTAAGTTTAAAATGGCTTCAATTTTTTTTTTTTTTTTTTTTTTTTTTTTTTGGTACCAGGGATTGAACTCAGGGGCACTCGACCACTGGGCCACATCCCCAGCCCTTTTTTGTATTTTATTTAGAGACAGGGTCTCACTGAGTTGCTAAGTGCCTCGCCATTGCTTGAGGCTGGCTTTGAACTCGCGATTCTCCTGCCTCAGCCTCCCAAAGTGCTGGGATTACAGGCGTGTGCCACCGCGCCTGGCATGGCTTCAAAATATTTTAAATGAAGAAATGGTATCAAGGTCTAATAAAGAACCTTGAGCAACTATTTGAACTGCATCCTTGAATAGAAAAGACTCTATACCTAGAGGATAATTTTTAAGTCATTATAGCAAGTTCCCTCAGGTTCTTTTTTAATAGATATCCTCAGATTATATCCAAACAGGGACTTGTCCTATACCATACTTGGGATTACAGAAAGATTTACTTGGTAAGATAATGAGAATGTGAACTGGACATTGGGATTCTAATATGTCTTTATCCTTGTCTTTGATTTGTTTTATTTATTTTTTAAAAAATATTTATTTATTTACTTTAGTTGTACACAAAGCAATGCATTTATGTTTATGTGGTGCTGAGGATCGAACCCGGGCAACGCACGTGCGAGGCGAGGGCTCTGCCGCTGAGCCACAACCCCAGCCCTTTGATTTGTTTTAAATGATATCTTAAAGTGTTATTTAGAACTAAAGTTTACTTTGTTTTATGAGGTGAATTATCATTAGTAAAAGGAGTTATTTTTCATAAATTTCAAAGGTGTTTTAAACTTCCTTATTCTTTTTCAGTTGATAGGGTTCTTAATATGTTACTTTTACCTCATTATAACAAATTTTGATAAAATAATTATGGCTACATTAGGAAGATAAGTATTAACAAATCATTAATCTTAAAAACATCCTGTCTCCAGATCTAGATGTAGATGAGCTTCCTGCATTAGAGTCTGTAAAGGGGTCCTCCATCACAAGTGCCATTGGCAGGTCTGAAAGGCAGGTAGCTAGCTGGTTTACACTAATTAGCATGTAGTGAGGCCACAGCACACATTTGGATTTCATAGATGGGGATGTCTCTTTACAGAGGCAAAGATGGGAGAAAGAACCTAATGATAAGGCTGAGTTTCTAGACCGTTCCTCAAACTATTGGGATTAAAAAACAGCTGTTAAGAAAGTAATTAAGGCTGGGGTTGTGGCTCAGTGGTAGAGCACTTGCCTAGCACATGTGAGGCCCTGGGTTCGATCCTTAGCAACACACACAAAAAGTAAAGTTATTAGAAAAAGAAAGAAATTCAGGGCTTGGGATGTAGCTCAGTGGTAGAGCACTTGCTTAACGTGTGAGATCCTGGGTTCAGTCCCCAATACCACAAAATAATAGTAATGATAATCTAGTAATCCTATATGTTTAGCAATCTTGAGTAAAGTATTTGTAAAGCATGATTTTATAATAAGAGATGCATTTTGTGTTTATTCTGCAAAAAGAAATACCTATTATATACTCTGAATGCATTTATTTTATTAAATTTACATATAATCATGTGCATAATTTCTAGTAATTTCTTTTTTTTTTTTTTTGGTACCGGGGATTGAACTCAGTGGCACTTGACCACTGGGCCACATCCCCAGCCCTTTTTTGTATTTTATTAGAGACAGGGTCTCACTGAGTTGCTAAGTGCCTCGCCATTGCTGAGGCTGGCTTTGAACTCGCGATCCTCCTGCCTCAGCCTCCCAAAGTGCTGGGATTACAGGCGTGCGCCACCGCGCCCGGCTTCTAGTAATTTCTTACTTCAAAAATGAACTGGTCTCATTCTGGAGGTTGAAGCAGTAGGATTTCAAATTTGAGGCCAGCCTCAGCAGCTTAGCAAGTCTGTCTCAAAATAAAATTTAAAAAGAACTAGGGCTGTAGCTTTGTGGTAGAATATGAACTTAGTATGTGCAAGCCCCTGGGATCAATCCCCAGTACCACTAAAAACAACAACAAAAAAAAGAGTCAGTATCAAACTGGGGCCCCACTCTCATTCATCTTAGCAGTGCTGGGGATTGAACCCACACTCTCAAGCATAGTAGGCAAGCTATCTACCATTGAGCTATATCCCCGACCCAAACTTTAAGTTTTAAAAAGAAGTTTCATTGTATAATTTGTGTTTTTTGTTAAATCTGGCTGGTTTCTTATAATTTTCTCAGCATATTTTTTTGATATTTTATAACTGAAATCTTTTCATAATAATTGGCGTCCTTTGGTATTTGTTTAGTTGGTTTCTTTACTGTTTTCCCCCAAAGAAATGGTACTGAAATTTAGGCTAATTTTAAATTCTTAATGAATTTAAAAGGTATTTTTAGGCCTTTTCCATAGATAACAGATCTTGGTAAAATTCTGGCATCATTTTTTAGAATTTTAGAGTGAGAGGTTTTTTTTTCTTTCAGTATAAATTAGAGACGTTGCTTGTTTGTCTTCTGGCTTGCATTGTTTCTAGTGAGAAAGCTGCTATCATTTTTATCTTTGTTCTTATTTATATAACACGTGATTTTCTGTCTGGTTGCGTTAACATTTTTTTAAACTATCGTTGATTTTTAGCAACTTCAGTATGAGTAGCGTGGGTAGTTTTTTCTTTTTCTTTTATTTTGTTTTATTTTTTTACATGGTGCTGAGGATCGAACCCAGTGCCTCACACATGAGACAAGTGCTCTACCACTGAGCCATAACCCCAGCCCATTGGGTAGTTTTCTTTGTTTCTTGTGCTTGGATCTCATTAAACTTCTTGGATCTGAGCATGTGTAGTTTCATCTGTCTAATATGGAAAGTCTTGAACTTTGTTTCTTCAAGTGTATTCTGTTTTTCCCTTTGTCTCTTCTCCTATGGGTACTCAATTACAACTATATTAGATTGTGGGAAGTGGCCCCCATAGCTCAAGTGGTGTGCTTTTCTTTACTGTTTTTATTCAGTAGCTTTTTGTCTCTGTGCGTATTGGATAGTTTACTGTTGCTATGTCTTCAAGTTCACTAATCTTTTCTTTCATCGTATCTTAACGGTCTGTGACAAATTCTAGAAGCTGCCTATATTTTTCTTGTCCCTTATGTGTTCATTCTATCTTCTAATTATATGAAATAGTTACAATAACTTTTAATGTCTTTGTTTACTAATTTTACCATTGGTGTCATTTCTGAATTTTTTTTTTTTTTTTTTTTGTACCCGGGGATTGAACTCAAGGGCACTCGACCACTGGGCCACATCCCCAGCCCCTTAAAAAAAAAAAAAAAAAAAAAAATATATATATATATATATTTATTTTAGTTGTACACAATGCCTTTATTCTTATGTGGTGCTGAGGATCGAGCCCGGGCCGCGCATGTGCTAGGCAAGCACTCTACCGCTGAGCCACAACCCCAGACTCCCAGCCCTTTTTTGTATTTTATTAGAGAGGGTCTCACTGAGTTGCTAAGTACCTTGTCATTGATGAGGCTGGCTTTGAACTCTGGATCCTCCTGCCTCAGTCTCCCAAGTGCTGGGATTACAGGCGTGCACCATCACACTGGGCTCTGAATTGGTTTTAATTGACAGTAATTGACTAATCTCTTTTGTATGGTAATTTTTCTATTTCTTCCATCCCTGGTCATAATTTATTGGATGTGCTAGATATTTTTGAATTCTTATAAATATCCTTGAGCTTTCTTCTGGACACAGTTGAGTTACTGGTAAACAGTTTCATATTTGAAGGGAAAAGAGAAGCCCCTTAGTCTAAGGGCTAATTTTCCCTGATACCAAAGCAGTACCCTTCTTGACTCCACCTGATTTCTCAACAATTAGAAGATTTTTGCAGTCTGCCTAATGGGCTTACAGGCTGTTTGTGGCCTCTTGTGAATTCCTATGTAAATACTAATACTTTTGAATAGTTATTTTCCCATTCTCACACAAAGGTGCATTAGTACTCAGGCGAACATTTAAGGAGGATCCACTGCACATGTTTGAGGCCTTCCTGCCTTTGGGCTGATTTTTCATTTCTGATACTCTGTTCTGGGAACTGTAGTTGCCTTTGCTAGAGTCCTGCTAGATTCTCAGCTTTGTTGTCCTCATCTCAGGGAGACAGATTGCTGGGCTCTGCCTTGCTCCACCTTACTTGGCCATGGCCTAAAAAAATCTAGGTAGTAAGCTAGGGTAATTGTAGGATCAGGGTTTTTTTGGTTGTTTTTTGTTTGCCCTCTCTCAGGAATTAGTTTTCTGTGCTCCCTGATGTCAGTGTTTGAAAACCATTGTTTAAGGGAGTTCAGTAGCTGCATTTTTCAGTTAAATCATGTATTTTAGATGTCTTTTCATATGAATATATATAAAGCTATCTGTTAATTGCTGTATAATATTACCCTATTGTATAATTTTGCCATAATTTACTTGTCCTCTGTTGATTAACAAAATAAGTTCTTTCTAGTTTCAGCTATTATAGTAAGTGTTGTAACAAAATCTCTGAACTTCCTTTTATATACACTGATATTTCCAGGACAAATTCTTAGAAGAATTCTTGGGTTAATAGAATATATGCATTTTAAGTTTCAACAAACAATGTCATATTTTCTTCCAAAGAAATTTACATACCACTGTTTAAAAGAATGATTATTTCCCTTTATACTTAACCATGTTGCAGTTCTTGATTTTAAAGTTCTAAGTGAGGTTTAAACTGCATGTTTAAGTTTATGGGCTCTTTTATCAACATATTCTTTCTGTGGAATTTCTGTTGTCATTAGTTACCCCACCCCCACCCCCAACTCTTTTCCCCAAGTACATCTTTTTTATTGATTTGTAAGAGCACTTTGTATATTAAGAAAGTTATTCTTTTTCATATGCCTTACAAATATTTTTCCCCATAATTTTTTGGGAGGGATAATTTTTTTTCTTTTGCTTTGGAGAAGTTAAATTTCTTTTTCATGACTTGGTGCTAATTCGTTATTTTTTAGTTATGTAAAATTTTCATGCATATTTTAGAATAAAAGTGAAAGTTTTCTATCAGATATACTCCATTGCCAAGGTAACCAATATTAACAACTTTATAGGAATCTGTCCAGACTATTTTTTTTTTTTACACAAAATATAATCTGGTATCTGTAAATAGTTTTTTTTGTTGTTAATTTAGATAGGATATTATTTTGCATGTCTTCCTTTTTTCTTTCACTATAGACTTTCCTGAGTTAGTTCATGTTGAAATAACTTGTTCCTCTTAACACCTAATTGGTATTACTTAGTTGTCTAAGACTAAGTAACAGTTGTCCAGCTACTGTATAACAAAGCATTATAGACTGAATAACTTATAAGCAACAGAAAATTATTGCTCACAGGTCAGAAATTCCAAGATCCAGGACTCAGCACATTTGATATCTGGAAAGGGCTTGCTGTCTGCTTTGTAGTAGTACTGTCCTGCTGTCTTTACATGGTGGAAGGGATGAACTGTGTAGATTGTCAACCTTTATCTTATTTTGATAGATATTTAGGTTCTTTCTAGTTTTGCTGTTAGAAACAGTGCTACAATGACATATTTATAAATCATGGTTCATATTTTCTGTTATTTCTAAGACATTTAGAAAGTAACAAGGTCTTGTAGGATCAAGATTATGCTTATTTTAAATATTGATAAACACTGAATAATCATTCCCTTATCAGTCCATATTCATACGTTACTAAAGATGTGAGTGCTTCTCTCTTTTTCTTTCTCTCTCTCTCTCTTTGTTTTTGGTACTGAGAATTGAACCAGGGATGCTCTACCACTGAGTTCCATCCTCAGCTCTCTTCTATTTTTTATTTTAAGACAGGGTCTCCCTAAGTACCCTAGGGTGGCCTTCTGACTCTTCTGCCTCAGCCTCCCCAGTAGCTAGGATTAGAGGCATATGACATCATGCCTGTCAGGATGAGTTCTTCCTTCTCCATTGTCTTGTCAACATTTGATGGAGTCAGTCTTTTAAATTTTCTATGATCCAGAATTAAAGTGAGTTGTTTTATTTAGCTTTATCTTACGTAGTACTGAAGTGAAGGATTTTTTCATATGCTCTGACCTGTTTGGAGGCTTTACCATTTTTGCACTGGAATTTTTATATTTGTGTATAAAGCTCTTTCTGGAAAAATCCCACATTTTTCTACACTGTCAGGCAGAATACTTCTGATGCCAAGTGCGTTTTTTCCCCCCTCACTGACAGTACCTGTTGGATCCCAAAATTTAATTAAATTCTGACACTATTTACCTAGAATTAGCATTACCTCTCACAAGTGAAGGCCTTAGTCCCAGAAAACTACCCCCCACTTAAGAGGCCAGTTACAAGTCTAACCTCCTGTAATTTGACTGATGGACTGTAAAGCCTGGTTGCAATAAATACCTCCTCTGCTTTGACAATTTGTTAGAATGACTTACAGAACTTGGGAGAACATTTTAAGTTTACCTTTTTATTATTAAAGTTATTGTATAGGGTGCAGATGAACAGCCAGATTAGGAGGAGGTATGTAGGGCAAGTCCAGAAGCAGAACCCTCTGTCCCTGTTCAGTAGGGGTGGGTGTTCCTCCCTGCACAAGTTCATTCACTAACCTGAAAATTTATCAATTTTCTTTGTTCAAGAGGTTTTATAGAGCTTAATCCCTATTCCCCACCTTCCCTGAGGTCAGTGGGTAAGGAGAAAGTGCTAACCCTGTATTCAAGTACAAATGCTAACCCTTAATCTTTCTGGTGACAGGCCCCATTCTGAGGCTCAGGGCCTTCTGTACCCCTGCAGGGGGGCCCCCCCTTTCACCAGTAAGATCCAAGGAGGCTCCTTATGAATAACAAAAGACTCATATTACTTAGGATAGCCAAGTTTTAAGGAGTTCTGTGCAGGAAACCAGGGACAAAGACCACATATGTTTTATTATACTATATATCTTTTTAAAAAATATTTATTTGCTTTAGTTGTACACAATGCCTTTATTTTTACGTGGTGCTGAGGATCTAACTCAGTCCGCGCACATGCTAGGTGAGCGCTTTACTGCTGAGCCACAACCCCAGCCCCTATACTGTATATTCTATGAATATTATCATTTTATATTAGTACTGTCTTAAGAGGGTGTATGGCCTATTTGTGATAGTATATAAGTATGACATAAATGGTACAGAAGGTTGGTAGTTACTCAAAAATGTTTTATAGAGGGTGTGGGCCTTTAACCTGAATGTTTTAGGAATGGCCAAGCTTATGTATTTTCTTATTTTGGTTTTAAGTTTCATGGAGGTAGTCCCAACATATCAGATGGCCACTTAATCTCCTATTGATTGTTTAAAACAAATCTGAGAAAAAAAGTCTTTATCCTTTGCCGTTTTCTTCTCTATTCTGATTTAGGACCTTACTTAAAACATAATTTGTGACTTGATGTTAAAAATGGTCTCATGTACAATCCCAAGTGCTTGTTGACTGAAGAAGCTCCTGTCAATCAAGATTCAATAGCTATAAAGTTGAAAATTAAGAATATAATATCATCTTTACCATGTTATACCTGCAATGGTATTAATTACTTGTGGTTTATTTTACTATAGAACATGGGCCTGGAATTGATATATTTACACCTGGTAAACCTGGAGAATATGACTTGGAAGGTGGCATATGGGAAGATGAAGATGCTCGGAATTTTTATGAGAACCTCATTGATTTGAAAGCTTTTGTTCCAGCCATATTGTTTGTTTAAAGACAATGAAAAAAGTTGTCAGAACAAAGAATCTAACAAAGAAGATTCCAAAGGTAAATTGTAGAGGACAAAAACTAAGTGCTGCAAAAATCAGCTTTAAAAAAATAAAAGTTGTAAATTTTTTTTTTTTGGTGGTGCTGGTGGTTGAACCCAGGGCCTTGTGCATGGGAGGCAAGCATGCTACCAACTGAGCTATATCCCCAGCCTTGTAATATGAACATTATATTAAGTGAATGAGAAAATAATGTGGAATGTAGCATTAAAGGGTGATAATTAATACACTTTCACCAGAGCCAATACATTTAAGTTAGCATGAATTAATTTGAAAGTGTTTATTTTTAATATTTTAGAGTGGTTTCATATGAAATTTGGTAAGACTCCAACTTTCCCACTCACTATAGAGCATTAATTTAAAATGTTAACTTTGTCTCAGGATGCTGTATCAGTTGTCTGAATTTTACCACTATGTCTGTTATACAATACTCTTAATTCTGGCCCTTATAGTCTCTGGAACGGGCCTGTCTTGCATTTTGTTCTTCATATGTCTTTCTGTGTTTGTTTGGAATCTCCTCCCCACCATGCTATACTTTAATTCCTTATGTATACCAATTTATTTTCCTTAGGTAAATAATAAATATCTTGAGAGCAAGGATCACATTTTAAGCTTTTTTTCTGAATGTTTAGTAGCTTAGTGTAATTTTAAATGTATAGTCAAAAATCAGTAAATGTGGGCTGGGGTTGTGGCTCAGCGGTAGAGTGCTCACCTAGCACGTGCGCGGCCCAGGTTCGATCCTCAGCACCACGTACAAATAAACGCATCGTGTACAACTAAAGCAAATAAATAAATATTTTAAAAAAAATCAGTAAATGCTTTTTGATTGCAAGACATCAGGAAACATTGGGGAGTAAATAAATATATTTGAAAAGATGAATGAAAGAGAAAATAGTAGTCTATCTTCATTTAGAAACAGCATAAGCCAATGGCATTTGCAGGTAAATGGATGGAACTAGAGAATATCATGCTAAGTGAAATAAGCCAATTCCCAAAAACCAAAGGCTGAATGTTTTCTCTGATAAGTGGATGCTGGTCCATAGTTGGGGGTGGGTAGGGAAGAATGAAGGAACTTAGGAATGTGCAGAGGGGAGTGAGGGGAAGGGTGGGGCTCTGGGGATGGGAAGGACGGTAAAATGAGACAGACACTATTACCCTATATATATGTATTATTACACTGCTGTTGTGACTCTGCACCATGTACAGCCAGAGGAATGAGAAGTTTTTCTTCATTGGTATACAATGTGTCAAAATGCATTCAATTGTCATGTATTAGAAGAAATTAAAAAAAAAAAAATAAATAAAAAAAAGAAACAGCATAATCCATAAGTTAGAGATCTCATTCTCCTAAATATGTTATGGCATCAGGTATCAATAAGATATTTCTGCTTTCAATGCAGAAATTAGGTGATTAGTGGACATAAGAGAGAAATCTGAGAAATATTTTTAAGCATAAGTTCTTTTTAAAAAAAATATTTTTAGTTGTAGATGGACACAATACTTTTATTTTTTAATAATTATGTATTATTCTAATTTGTTATATATGACAGCAGAATGCATTACAATTCATATTACACATATAGAACACAGTTTTCATATCTCTTGTTGTACACAAAGTATAGTCACACCACTCATATCTTTATACATGTACTTAGGGTAATGATGTCTATCTCATTCCACCATCTTTTCTACCCTCATGCCCCCTCTCTTCCCCTTCCACCCTTTTGCCCTATCCAGAGTTCATCTAATCCTCCCATGCCCCCACCCCACCCCATTATGAATTAGCATCCTTTTATCAGAGAAAACATTTGACATTTGGTTTTGTGGGATTGGCTAACTTAACTTAGCATTATTATTATTTTTTTTTTTTTGGTGGTACCAGGGATTGAACTCAGGGGCACTTGACCACTGGGCCACATCCCCAGCCCTTTTTTTGTATTTTATTTAGAGTCAGGGTCTCACTGAGTTGCTAAGTGCCTCACCATTGCTGAGGCTGGCTTTGAACTCGCGATCCTCCTGCCTTAGCCTCTCAAAGTGCTGGGATTACAGGCGTGCGCCACCGTGCCCAGCTAGCATTATATTTTCTAATTCCATCCATTTACCTGCAAATGCCATGATTTTATTCTCTTTTAATGCTGAATAACATTCCATTGTGACAATATTTTTATTTTATTTATTTTTATGCAGTATGGCAGATCAAACCCCAGTGCCTTACACATGCTAGGCAAGCACTCTGCCCCAGCCTAAGCATAAATTCTTGAGTTCAGATTTCTTTTGGTAATTTTTACTTAGGAAAAAAATTTAAACACAAAAGAAAGGGTAGTATAGTGAATTTGAATTTACCTGTCATCCAAATTCAACATTTATCAATATTTGCCAATCTTGTTGCACTAAGGATTTAGCCATTTTAGTTATGTCCCACGTTTTGGTTTCTTCTAAAAAGATATTTTTCTTCTTTTTTTTAATATTTTTTAGTTATAGGTGGACACACTATTTATTTGCTGAGAATAGAACACAGTCTCACACATGCTAGGCGAGCTCTCTACCTCTGAGCCACAACTCTACCCCAGATAGGATATTTTTCTAATTAGTCATTCTGTATCTACTTTTTTCTAATTTATTTACTTTATATCATATCACATTTAAATATTATATCTTGCTTATTACCCTGCAAAGGCATATTGCATAAAGGAGAAAGTCCGAATTTATCTTGGCATTTGAGATCTTTTTTAATCTGAGACCACTTGGAATTAGCTTGATTTCCCCTCATCTTTAGCACAGATCCTCATGCTGTAGTTGCCCACCCATCAGTACATCTCTTCAATGCATAAGTAGCATACAGAATAAAAGAAGTTATGGTCATTGTTCTCAATAAGCATAATGTATTTTACACATTTGTTTGTTTTTGTGGTGCTGGGGATCAAACTCAGGGCCTTATTCTTGGTAGGCGCACATTCTACCATAGAGCTACATCCCTTGCACTACACATTTGTATATTATAAAATCAGTGCATACATACATACACATACACATAGTGAATGTGCCAAATATATGTGTAGTTTCTAAGACAAGTGATGCAGATTTTGTTAATTCTTATCTTTTTTGCAGCAAGATTTCTATATGATTTTTAGGGGTTTTTTTTGTTGTTGTTTTGTTTTGTTTTTTGGTACCAGGGATTGAACTCAGGGGCACTCGACCACTGGGCCACATCGCCAGCCCTTTTTTGTATTTTATTAGAGACAGGGCTCACTGAGTTGCTAAGTGCCTCTCCATTGCTGAGGCTGGCTTTGAACTCCCAATCCTCCTGCCTCAGCCTCCCAAGTGCTGGGATTACAGGTGTGCGCCACCGCGCGCCCGGCCAAGATTTTATATGATTTTTAGTTCAGGTATATTTGTTCTTTTTTTTTTTTTTTTTAATTTTTATTTTCTTCAGTGGCAGGAATCAAAACTCACTCATGGTTAACAAATGCTGTACCAACTGAGCAACCCCTTGTTCTTCATTTTTAGAGTTAAAAGAACCTAAGGATAATAAAGAGGTATCAAGTCCTGATGACTTGGAACTTGAGTTAGAGAACCTAGAAATTAATGATGACACCTTGGAGTTAGAGGGTGGAGACGAAGCTGAAGATCTTACAAAGAAACTTCTTGATGAACAAGGTAAAGGACTATTTCATGAATTTTTGTTTTTGATTATTTTGTACATAAAACTCTTGCCTAAAAATATGGATCTTTTCTCTTTAATTCTCTCTTTTCTTTTTTATTGTTTTTTTGGCAGTACTAGTGATTGAACTCAGGGTCTCATGCATGCTTGTCATGCACTCCAGCAGTGAGCTATATCTCCACTGCCCTAATTCTCTATTTTTTAATTCCCTATTTTTCTGTTGTATTCAGGCTATCACTTTTAGAATTAGTTTTAGAACAAAATACTACCCAATATTATGTACTACTATAAGCTTTATCAATCATTTATATTATACATATCTTAAAATATTTCTTATACTTTCACTGACAACTTGCTAGCATTGTCCTAGTATTTTAATTCTGTAATAAGCTTTAAAAACTTAAAATGAATGTATTTGAAAGTTTTCTAAAATGATTAAAAGATAGAACCCCAACTGGCATATCAGTTTTTGTTAATTTTATCTTTATGATTAAGTAATATTTTGTGTTTAATAATAAAAATATTACATTCATTATTCCCTAAATACTTCCTATTGAGTTTTATTAGTTAGGATTCTTTATTAGAAATATATCTTTTGTCATTATTACTTTTCTCTGTTGACTCCATTGTTTCCTACTGCAGATTTTCTTTACTCATGAAGGGAGGGTAGTTATAGCTGGAGGCTGCCCCAGGCTTAAATCACACCAAGTAGTGACATTAGAGGAAAAGAGAATTTCTCTTCTACTAACTGTGTATAAATAGCACAGAAGGACTTTGGCTAGTCCTATGTCATGCTTTGTGGCCCAGAGAAATCTTAGTATGCTGTGCTTTGATTGGCAGCAGCTACCCCCAGTCAGAATCTCATTGGGAGGCTTAGCTCTTCAAAGGCAAGATTTGGGAGTGCTGTGTTGAGAACATAGGGGATAGAATGCTGAACAGATAAAAATATTAGATTTGGTATAAAGTTACGTATATTTTATGAGTAAGTTTCTGTTACTTAATGCAAAAAGTTTGCCTTTTTATGGATGATATCTGAACAATGGTAGTGATTTAGGGTTATGATTCTAGAGATTCCCAATTACTAGAAATATTTTTTAAATTGCTTAATGTTTTCATGGTTGTGAAAAAATAGGTGTAAGATGATCTATTTCCCAAATAACTGATAATTGGATGCTTTTATTTTAATATGTTTTCTGTGTAATTTTAAAACCTATCTTAAAACTAATTTTATATTAGAACAAGAGGATGAGGAAGCCAGCACTGGATCTCATCTCAAGCTCATTGTAGATGCTTTCCTCCAGCAATTACCCAACTGCGTCAACCGAGATCTGATAGACAAGGTATCCTGATTCTTTTGTAATTTTGTTCAAGCACATCGACCTTGTAGGAAATCTTCTAATTTGTAATCTGGCTTTCAGACTATTCAAACAATAAAATGAACCATTTCTTCAGATGGAGTCTTTTATGGGAATTCAGCATAAACACAGATGCACTTGGACCCAATCTGTAGATGTTTTTTTTGGAAGTAGACCTGGCTCGAGAGTCCTGTTGGCTTGATACCTTTTGCCTTCACATAGAGATCTTTCAGTTTGGAAAATAGTGTCTTATATGAGAGGTTCTTAAAGTGTGGTCTTTGGATTCCTGATGGCATGCAAGGCACTTTTAGGGGCTCTATGAGGCCGTAACTTTTGATAAAAATACTCAGACCTGGGCTGGTGACATAGCTCAGTCGGTAGAATGCTTGCCTCGCATGTGCAAGGCCCTTAGTTCAATCCCCAGCGCCACCCAAAAAAAAAAAAAAAAAATGCTCAAGACTTTTTTTTTCTTAAAACTGTTTTTTGATGTTTGCAAATATGATGGTGGAAAAGTTCTTAGCATTTTAGCGTGAATCAAGGCATTATTACCATTGTGTTCTTCACTGCTATGCATTTGTAATTAGTGCCACTTTCACTTTATCTTTGTGATAAACTCATAAAAATGAGTGATTTTATAATAGTTAAGTGATTTTTTTTTTCCTTCTTTTTGGAGTGGTGCTGGTGATTGAGTCCAAGATGCTCTGCCACTGAGCTATATCCTAAGCCTGATGCACCCTACACACCCCACTTTTTTTTGGGGGGGAGGGGACATAGCACTTCACTAAATTGCTTAGGTTGGCCTTGAATTTCGGTCCTTCTCCCTCAGACTCTCAAGTAGCTTGGATTACAGGCATGTACCACCACACCTGGCACACTTCAGCCTTTGAATATACATCCTTTGAATCTGACCAAGTGGGAAGGACATGTAAAGCACTTGTTTTTTTAAGGTTGTCTCAAGGAAAATTATTTATGTGATGGAGCTGTAAGCTAACTAGTTACTTTCATCATAGAATGCCATTTTTTACTTGGAAGAACTAATGGATAAAACCATGGTTATTCTAACTTGGGTATTCAGAAGAAATTTTTCTAAAATGAACTAAGTGAGTCCACATCACTTCAAGGAAAACAATTAAAAGTATTTATTACCAATGATCAAATTTGACTTTTTAGTGGGGCATGGTGGCACATGCTTGTAATTTCAGTGGCTTGGGAGTATGAGGCAAGAGGATTGCAAATTCACACTCAGCCTCATCAGTTTAGGGAGACCATGTCTCAAAATTTATAGCAGCTGAATTCACAATAGCTAAACTGTGGAACCAACCTAGATGCCCATCAATAGATGAATGGATGAAGAAGCTGTGGTATATACACACAATGGAATGTTACTCAGCATTAAAAGAAAATAAAATTATGGCATCTGCAGGTAAATGGATGAGTTGGGGAATATTATGTTAAAGCGAAATAAGCCAATTGCAAAAGAGTAAAGGCTGAATGTTTTGTCTGATTAGTGGATGCTGATCTATGATGGGGGGGTGTGCATGGGAAGAATGGAGGAACTTTGGGCAAAGGGGAGAGTGGGGAGGGGTTATGGAGGTAGGAAAGATGGTGGAATGAGATGGACATCATTAACCTAGGTACATGTATGATTGCACAAATGGTATGTCTCTACACGGTGTACAACCAGAGAATTGAAATGTTGCACTCCATTTGTGAACGATGAATTGAAATGCATTCTGTTGTCATGTACAACTAAGAAGAACAAATAAAAAAAATAATAATAAATACGAAAAGGACTGGGGCTGTGGTTCAGTGGTTAAGTGCCCCTGGTACCAAAATAAAAAAAAGACATTTTAACACAAGTTTGAATTTTGGAACACTTATGTCTACCACCATAAGCTTGACAGCTTCCCAATTCTTTTCTACAGAGACTTTATTTATAAGACTTTTCTGATGAAATTACTGTGATACTAAATAATCTAGTTTAAAAATACGTGTATGTTTAGATGATATGCATTGGCTCAGTGAACTAGTACTGTAAGTGACCAGTTTATAGTTTTAAAAATCATGCTTAGGTGTTGAAGATCCGTTCAAGGTATAAGGTAGACCGAAGGATTTCAACTTAATAGAGCATGATATGTTTATTGATCCTGTCTCAGATTCTATGTTGCACCCAACCCTTAAGAAACCACCAGTTGTCAAATTTGGGGATAGTATTAAAATAAAATAATTAGTTACTAAGAGGATTTTAAAATACATCTTCATTTTTCACCTACATATGTGTGAATCTATATTTTCTTCATATATTTTTATCCAAATAACACATTGTAACAGATTGAATGCATAAATAGATAAAAGAATCCAGCTATTCTGTTAGAGTTCCTGCCATTCTTCTATATTAAAAAAAAAATTTTTTTTAGTTGTAGATGGACACAATATCTTTTTTTTACTTATTTATATTTTTATGTGGTGCTGGAGATCAAACCCAGTGCCTCATGCATGTGAGGCAAGCACTCAACCACTGAGCTACAACCCCAGCCCACTAATTTTTTTTAAAAATATTTATTTATTTACTTTAGTTGTACACAATGCAATGCATTTATGTTTACGTGGTGCTGAGGATTGAACCGGGCCGCGCGTGTGCGAGGCAAGCGCTCTGCCGCTGAGCCACAACCCCAGCCCCCAGCCCACTAATTTTTATTTTGAAATTTTTTCTTTAGCCATTAAGAGGCTTTTTCCTGTTTTTAAGTGAATTAATGTTCTTCAGATTTCTCAATTTTAATTTCTAATATGGTAAATGCTAATAGGTATTACCTACATTAAGTTTGTTCCATTCCTTGATAATTTTAAGAGTATAAATGACTCTTGAGACCCCCAAGTATGAAAACTTGCTTTAGATAAATTTTCCTCAAAATGTAATGTAATCTTTTATCCTTTTTGTCCTTTCCAGCCTAGAGAACTGCAAAAGTTGATTTTCTACTTATAGCCTTTCTTTGAATAATTTAGATGTATTTTAGTAATTATTTATTTAATCAAATGAACTTCAAACTCATTTCAAATTGGCTTACTTGTGAAATATTGGGTCAATGTAGTTTTGAAAAATTTAGTAATTATACATTTATTTTGGCCATCTTTTTTTTTTGTTTTTGTTTTTTGGTACTGGGGATTGAACTCGGGGGCACTCAACCACTGGGCCACATCCCCAACCCCTTTTTTAAATTTTATTTAGAGACAGGGTCTCACTGAGTTGCTAAGTGCCTTGCCATTGCTGAGGCTGACTTTGAACTCGTGATCCTCCTGCCTCAGCCTCCCAAGTGGTGGGATTACAGGCATGTACCACCACTCCCGGCTATTTTGGCCATCTTAAGAGATTGTCCCCTTTTTGTTTCTTCTACAAAATATAGTATAAACCACATTTTTGGAGGGTGGTCTACTGGGGAGTTGAACCTGGGGTTTTTACTACTGAGCTGTATCCCCAGTCCCTTTTCTTTTTTAGAGACAATTAAGTTGCTGAAGTTCTTGCTAAATTGCTGAGACTAACCTCAAACTTAAGATCCTCTTGTCTCAGCATGAAGTTCCTGGAATTTTAGATGTTTATCACTGTACCTAACGAGAAACCACTTTTTAAAAAAAAAAAAAATTTATTTATTTGCTTTAGTTGTACACAATGTGTTTATTTGTATGTGGTGCTGAGGCTCACTCTGGCCGTGCACGTGCTAGGCGAGCGTGCACGTGCTAGGCGAGCGTGCACGTGCTAGGCGAGCGCTCTCCCGCTGAGCCACAATCCCAGCCCAGACTTTTTTTTTTTTTTTTGTGGTACCAGGGATTGAACTCAGGGGCACTCTACCACTGGGCCACATCCCCGGCCCTTTTTGTATTTTATTTAGAGACAGGGTCTCACTGAGTTGCTAAGTGCTTCGCCATTGCTGAGGCTGGCTTTGAACTCGCGATCCTCCTGCCTCAGCCTCCCAAAGTGCTGGGATTACAGGCGTGCGCCACCGCGCCCAGCCTTTTTTTAAAAAATTTTTGATGGACCTTTACTTATTTATATGTGGTGCTGAGAATCGAACCCAGTGCCTCACACATGTTAGGCAAGTGCTCTACCACTGAGCCATAACCCTGGCTGACTGGAAACCACTTTTAAGCAATTAGTTATTTTTCTGAGTTTTAGATATGACTGAGTCTGTCCCCTGCTAAATTTGCATATTCATTGGATATAAAAGAGGATGAGAGAGAGATACCTTGGTGCTCCTGCTCACTTCCACTACACATTTTGAACACTAGCAGAAAAATTGCAAGTGGAGGAGGATCTTATTAGTAGCATATATTAGTAACATTATTATTAAGAATCTCAGGTCATACTAATGTAATGTATCCTCTAGTGCCCACCTTGGTCTTGAAAGCTGTTGTCAGCATTGACCACATATTAAATTCTGAGTTAGCTCTTGGAAAACCAGATGAAAAATAGTAGGCCACCATCTTTCTTTCTTTTTTTTTTTTTTAATATTCATATTTTAGTTGTAGGTGGACACGATACCTTTATTTTATTTTTACGTGGTTACCTTTATTTTATTTTTACGTGGTGCTGAGGTTTGAACCCAGTGTCTCACACGTGCTAAAGGAGTACTCTACCACTGAGCCACAACCCCAGCCCTATTTTTTTTTTTGACCCCAGTAACTTCCTCATTAGGAATTTCTTGCACATATGTTGGCAAAGACCCAAAGGGCTTTAAGAGGAAAAGGTACTTGTAAAATAGATAGATAAACTTAGTAGAATTCTTTAACTTAAATAATTATGTAGCTACAAATAAGCTTAAGTCAGGTATTTAACAATAAAAGTTTATGAGATAAAAAAATATAATTTTCTTGGCTGTTGGCAAATATTCTTGATACTTTCTAGTTCTACCAGAAAACTCTTTCCTTCCTTCCTTCCTTTCTTTCTTTCTTTTTTTGTGCTGAGAATGGAACCTAGGGCCTCACACATAACTAGGCAAGCACTCTGCTATTGAGCTACACTACTACCCCTGATATTTATATTGATTTTCTTGTCTTTAAAAAGATTGATTGTACTTTTCATATTGTTATTTGCCAGACACCTCTCTTTTAGCTACTTCCTTGAAGTTCTGTTCTCAGTACTAAGTTGCCTTTAAAAAGGAGTTGGAAGCATATTTTTTAGGTATGTAAGGAGAGAGCTCTTACACTTAGTATTTTAGTTTGGGATTTTTTTTTTTTTTTTCAAATATTTATTCATTTACTTTAGTTGTACACAATGCAATGCATTTATGTTTACGTGGTGCTGAGGATCGAACCTGGGCCGCGCATGTGCGAGGCGAGCGCTCTGCCGCTGAGCCACAATCCCAGCCCAGTTTGGGATATTTTTATAATGGTATTGTCTTAAAACCATTTTGAAATATTTAGGAACAAGTGAAAATATCGTAGCCAGAATTTCTATTTTCAGTAGCTAAATTTAAAGTAGGTTTGGGTTTTTTGTTGTTGTTGTTTGTTTAAGAAGAAAAGTTTGCTCTTTCTCCTACAGGCAGCAATGGATTTTTGCATGAACATGAATACAAAAGCAAACAGAAAGAAGTTGGTACGGGCACTTTTCATAGTTCCTAGACAAAGGTAGGTGTTAATAAAAGTTATTTATTAGTGTTTTTACTATGCAATGGTGACTTTAAGATCAAAGTTCCTTTTAGTCTCTTTAACTATCACTTGTCTTTTGATTTTATTTGCTCAGTAGGCCTTAGTTTTTGTCGTATGTTCTAGAATTTTTTCTCATTGATTTTGTTTTTGTTGTAATGGTAATATTTCTTATTTACCTGTTATTTTAGGAGAGAATGCTTAGAATAAAAATACTTTATATTAAACTCAGTAATTGTTAGAAGCAATTGATTTATACTTTTGCTTCTGAGGAGGAAAAATAATAAATGATTCAAGTTTTTAGAGGGTTTTTATTTTGTGTAAATATTATACTAATTCAGTGTATCTTATTCTTTTTTTTTTTTTTTTTTTTAAATATTTATTTATTTGCTTTAGTTGTACACAATCTGTTTTTACGTGGTGCTGAGGATTGAACCCGGGCCGCACACATGCTAGGCGAGCGCTCTACCACTGAGCACAACCCCAGCCCTCTTATTCTTATAGTTAAGTGAAAATTTTCAAGTTGTTTGGGCCATTTTGATAGTTTAGAGATGAGATAACCTGCCCAGAGATTCACTGGATAGAATAGAAGTCACATTAGTGATTATGGCTAGTAGTTCAAGATAAATTTGGTTGTATATGCTTTTTTTTTTTTTTTTTTTTTTTGGTACTGGAGATTGAACTCAGGGGCACTCGACCAGTAGGCTGCATCCCCAGCCCTTTCTTGTATTTTATTAGAGACAGGGTCTCACTGAGTTGCTAAGTGCCTCCCCATTGCTGAGCTTGGCTTTGAACGCGTGATCTTCCTGCCTCAGTCTCCCAAGTGCTGGGATTACAGGTATGCACCACTGCGCCCTGCTTACATATGCTTTTAAAGGATTCTTCTGCTCTGTTTTACACTAAAGTCTGTACTTCACCTGAATGTTTCTGGATCATTCACAGATTTTTTGCCTTAGGAATCTGGAGGAGATCCATTCAGTTTATTTTACCAGTGAATGAAAAAAAAAATTATAACTATCAGAATTATTACATATGACATAACTAAAATAGATCATTTCCCCAAAAGATGAGGATTCTGAAGTTGCTTCAACAAAAATTTAATTTGGTCTATTCATTGGTGGAGGCCAATGATCTCTTTGTAGCAATAACATTTCTGAGTAAAACCAAATATCCACTGTGTTTTTCTTTCACATTATTTTTTATCACCTGCCAGCAACATTAATATGAGCATTTCTTTTCATTTTATTTGGTTAAGGGAGAAGGCATGTTAACATAGTGAGTAGATAATTAGGAATTACATAATCATGAAAATCATATTGATGACTTTATGATTTATACTCACGTGATGTAGAATTATATGCTTTATCAAATCTAAGGAACCATCAGTTTTGAAGTGCATCATTATCTTATGTGTGATTAAAAGAAAAATATCATCAATTAATTTTAAGGCTTTTTGAAATATGTTCCACTTTGATGTATGTGAAAAGTGGGGAAGAGATGTTCATCTCATATTGATGAAAATTTACATTTTCTCATCAGGATCTGAATTAATTTTCAAAAAAGTTTTTTTTTTTTTTTTTTTGGTTTTGTGTTTACTATACAGGATGGAATGTTCACTTTAATTTTTTTTTATTTTTTATTTTTTGTGGTACCAGATATTGAACTCAGGGGCACTCACCCACTGGGCCATATCCCCAGCCCCTTTTTCGTATTTTTTTATTTGGAGACAGGGTCTCACTGAGTTGCTAAGTGCCTCACCATTGCTGAGGCTGGCTTTGAACTTGCGATCCTCCTGCCTCAGCCTCCCAAAGTGCTACTTTAATATTTTTTTTTTTTTTAGCTAGTTTTTATTTGAATGAAGACACATGTTGCAACAATTACCTAGGTTTACAATGTATAACTACGTGTCACAACAGAAGGAATGTTGCAGCAATATTTTAGTAGTTTACCTATAAAAGATCATCATCTTTTATTGCAAATCCATTCCAGCCACACCTCCAAAAAGTCCTCAAAGTGTTGGGTAAATTTATTTGGCCTCATTCCAGTGTTCTCTTTTATAACTGAATTTATCTGCTTTTTTCAGGGGTAGAAAGAATACAAACTATTAGTAGTTAGAATCTACTAGGGACAGACTAGAAAATAGTAGGAAGTGACAATTTATGGTTTGAGAGGAGATAAAAAACGTGTAAAACATCGCAAGTATTTAAAATGTGTAGCATTCTAAAGCCTTACAAAGTAGAACCCCCATAGTCTTGTATGCCTAAAGCATATAAATTTAATGATTTTCGTTTTTATAATCAGCCTGATGATCTGGAAAGATGAAATTATGTTCTAGAGTCTTTTCATTCATTAAATAATTTATTATGGATCTACTGTATACTGCGATTGGTGCTGGAGATGCAGTATAGTAATGAACAAGATCAGTTCAGCTCTTATATTCATATAACTTAAGATTTGGAGAGGGCAGATGACGAATTCTAAGTGTATTTATCAAGAAGAAGGACAACATGCTTTGAAATATATAGTGAATGGAACTTACTCATTAGTCTTAGAGTCAGAAAAGGCTTAGGAACAAGGAACCTTTAGTCTGAATCCTGAGAAAGGAATTAGTTAGGCAAAAGATGGGTAAGGAAAAGAAATATAAAAAGAATATTTCTGATAAATGGCAGTATGTGCAGAGACAGAGACAGGAAAGGTCACGGCATCAAACTATTGCAAAAAATCCCTTTTTGGGATCTTAGAGATTGTTCTTTAGATTGTAAACTATAGGAAAGAAGTACATCATTATCTTATATGTGGTTATATGTCCCCAGCACTTAGTGTAATGCCTGACATGGAGAAAGAGATAAAATTATGTAACCATGGTACTTAATGCCTATTTTAGTCAGCTTTGTATCATTGTGACCAAAATACCTGACATGAACAACTTAGAGGAAGGAAATTTTATTTGGAGCTCATGGTTTCAGCTGTCCAAGTCCACAGATGGCTAAGTCCATTGCTCTGGGCCCAAGGTGAGGCATGACATTGTGGTATAAGGGCCCAGCAGAGGAAATCTGTTCAGTTCTTGGTGGGGTCAGGAAGCAAAGAGCAGGGAAGGAGCCATGGAGAAGACTACTCTTTCAGTGCATGCCCCCTGGTGACCCAACTCCTAGTTCCCACCCATTCAAACTAGGATTGACTAATCAGGTTGCAACTCTCACAGTCCAATCACTGTACCTCTGAACATTCCTGCATTAACATAGGAGCTTTTGGGGAATACCTCACATCCAAGCTATAACAATACCTTTTCTTTTCTTTTTTGGTACCGGGGATTGAACTCAGGGACACTCAACCACTGGGCCACATCCCCAGCCCTTTTTTGTATTTTATTAGAGACAGGGTCTCACTGAGTTGCTAAGTGCCTCGCCATTGCTGAGGCTGGCTTTGAACTCGTGATCCTCCTGCCTCAGCCTCCCAAGTGCTGGGATTACAGGTGTGCCCCACCGCACCCGGCCAATGCCTTTTCTTTTCTTCCAGACTGTAAAAACTGTTTTTTAGGGGAGAAGTCTATGACCTTTAATTTTGTACATCTTCAATACCAACATGTACTTTTAAGCTTGGTAAATGGTTTAAAATATTTGGCAAATTAATGTTGGTTTTATGGAGTTTCAAAAAATAAATAATACTTTCATAGAGTTCAAAACCTGAAAGTATACAACATATGTGATAAAAAGTATCCTCCTTATCCTCATTGCCCCATCCATCCAATTTCTTCTTGCAATAGGAAACCAGTGTCTTGATTCTGACATATCCTCCCAAAGTTTCTTTTGTGTAAACAAGAAAATACAATTATAGATTTTTTTTTTTTTTTTTTTTTTTTGGTACAATTGAAAAGGGGCACTCGACAATGGGCCACATCCCCAGCCCTTTTTTGTATTTTTAGAGACAGGGTCTCACTGAGTTGCTAAGTGCCTCGCCATATTTTTCGCGATCCTCCTGCCTCAGCCTCCCAAAGTGCTGGGATTACAGGCGTGCGCCACCGCGCCCGGCTACAATTATAGATTTTTATTTTCTATTTTTTACATAAAGGGCAACTTACTTTTCATATCTTTTAATCTTAATACATAGAAGTTTCCCTTGTTTGTTCTTTTAAAGCTGCAGTGTTTCTTTTTTGTGAATGTACTGTATTTAAACATTTCAGACTTTGCAGTCTTTTGCCATTATAAGCAATGCCATATTTATACTTACTTTTTTCCCAGTTCCAGTGAAAATTTACTAAATCTATATGAAATGGGACGGAGCTAAGAAATGCCTCTCTCCGGTCTGTAAACAATTTATAACATGTACATAAGATCAGTGTCTGGCTGTTTTTCTAGCTAAGTATGTGCCAGGTTTCACTAGTTTTCTACAATTAGCTAATATCCAATAACTGTAGTGGTTGACGAGTTCAAAAGTTCAAGCCTTCTCAAAAAGTGGTAAATGACAAGAGTGGCATATTGTTACAAATAATGGAGGCTTTGCTTCATTTTAAAGATGCATCGAGGTGGACTCTGCTTCCCATGGTCTAGTCAAAATCTTATTCACAAAGCTCTTTCAAATGTATTATAATCATCTTGGGCCTCACTCTCCCTTCATAAAGCTGGAGGTGGCTGTCTTGACATCAGCAGAAAATTTCCAAAGTCTGTGTGTTCTCCACGTTCACTTGTGTGGTTGATTTTAGGTCTGTGGTCTTCTCTAGATCAGTGGTTGAATCTTGGTCCCTGTCCACTTCTACATCTGAGGTTAACTCAGTCCTGGTAGATCAGTGATTTGTCCTGGGAACAGTGTGGAGAAAGCCACAGCCAGGGCACACAAGACAGGATCAGGACCTTTTGGATCATGGTGCTATTACCACAGGTAGGGCAGGAGGCTGGAGGGTGAGCAGGCAGGAAGGCAGGCCTTTTCATTATATTAACTAGTGGTTTCTCTATTTTAGTTTTTTTTTTTTTCTTCCTTACCCCAAACCCCAGCTTTTAGCTTTATTGTTTATTCTTTTTTTTTTTTTTTTTTTTTTTTTTTTTTTTGTACCAGGGATTGAACTCAGGGGCACTCGACCACTGGGCCACATCCTCAGCCCTTTTTTGTATTTTATTTAGAGACAGGGTCTCACTGAGTTGCTAAGTGCCTCACCATTGCTGAGGCTGGCTTTGAACTCGCGATCCTCCTGCCTCAGCCTCCCAAAGTGCTGGGATTACAGGTGTGCGCCACCGCGCCCGGCTTATTGTTTATTCTTTTACTGTATTTTTTCCTCATTATTTTTAGCTTTTGTCTTTATTAGTTATATCTTTTTGGTTCTTTCCATTTATTTCATTCCCTTCTTGGAATTTCATGTCTGACTTTTTCACTAAGTGTGGTTTTAGCTGTGTCTTGTAGTTCTTATGTTTGATGACTTCTTATATTTTCTAGAAATTCTGCAGTCTCAGTTTTTATTTCCTAAGTAACCTATGGAGTTATTAGAAGTTTGAAACTTTTAAGATAATGGGACTGTTTTCTTTTGATGTTGTTAATAATTCATAATTTCATTATACTGAGATTTTAAGTTCTTAGAATTTTTACAATTTCCTTTATGGTCTATTCTGTAGCCAATTTTCATGAATGGACTTTTTTCTTTTGGGTTGTAGGGATTGAACCCAGGGATGCTTTACTACTAAGCTACATCCCCGGCCGTTATTTTTATTTTGAGATGGGGTCTCACTAAGGTGGCCACGCTCACCTTGAACTTGTGATCCTTCTGCCTCAGCCTCCCGGGTTGCTGGGATTACAGTGTCTGCCATTGTGCCTGGCTCCATGGACATTTTAAAAATGCACTTTTTTTTTTTTTTCTGATGCAGAGTTAAATGTGTTGGTCAGTGTACCACTGCGCCCAGAACCATGGACAATTTTTAATTTTTTTGGTGGGGGGTACCCAGGATTGAACTCAGGGGTACTCAACCACTGAGCTACATCCCTAGCCCTATTTTGTATTTTATTTAGAGACAGGGTCTCACCGAATTGCTTAGTGCCTTGCTTTTGTTGAGGCTGGCTTTGAACTCACGATCCTCCTGCCTCTGCCTCCCTGGCTGCTGGGATTACAGTGTTTGCCATCGTGCCTGGCTCCATGGACATTTAAAAAATGCTCATTTTTGTTTTTCTGGTGCAGAGTTAAATGTGTTAGTCAGGCTTACATTATTAAATAACATTTTTAGTTTTTGCAGTGCTGAGAATTGAACACAGAGCCTCACACATATGAGGCAAGCTCTTGTTAAGATCTTCCATTTTTTTTTTAAACATTTTTGTCTACTTGCCCATGATTTCTGGGCTGAGATTATTAGTGAATACCACTGCTGATATGTTTCATTTCTACTAGTAACTACTACAAGTGTAGCTTTCAGAATGATCATGGTATTTAATATGTAGATAAAACTTGGATCTGCATTGGGAATTACACCTTTATCACTATAGTGTCCTTTTTGGTCTTTTTAATGCTTTTGACCTTATCTAGTCATGTGATTATGATTTCTGCCTTTTTTCCCCTTCCATTTGTGTCTGGTATACCTTTGCTCTTTTATATTTAGTCATTCACAATCAATTCAATTTTGTTGAGTCTCTTCTGTGTGTTATTGAATTATACTTTGAGATCCATTTTCAAAATATATTTCTTTTTAATTAAGCTAGGCAATTTATGATTGGTCTGAATTCTATTATGTATTCTTTCTTGTTTTTAATTTTCTTAAAGCCCTGTTAACGTGTTGTGTTTATTCTTTTTTTTGGGGGGGGGGGTGCTGGGATTCAAACCCAAGGCCTTGTGCATGGTAGGTAAGCATTCTACCACTGCTGTACCACTGAGGCACATCCTAGCACCTGTGTTTTTCAATTTAGCGTGTGTGCGTGCTGATTTTAAGAAGGTTTGCATTTTTATTTTATTGCTTACTTTTGTGATTGTAACTTTACTTAGGCAGTTACCATGAGCAGTGATTAAAAATTAGCTTGTGTTCTGTTCTTCTCACTCCTTTTCCTCACCCATCTGATATTGTTATATTTCTTAATGTTTTTCTATTTTTACTCTTAAATGCACTTACCTTTGTATTATTTGATTCGTCAACTTTGAGTGATTTAATTTTCAGCATTACAAGTAGGCAAGCAGCAAACTATGACTTTCTTCTTTTACATTCCCCCTCATTATTTTATTTCTGTGTTGATATATCCTGATATGAAATAAAATATTTATTTGTCATGCTAACAACCCTTGTATTTATTTTTATCTCATTCTTTGTTTTTGTTTTGCTTGGTGTTGTGGATTGACTCAGGGCATGGAGCAACCTTAGCACATACTCCGCCACTGAGTTATCCCCACTATCCCCTTTTTTTTTTATGGTATCGGGGATTGAACTCAGGGGCACTTGACCACTGAGTCACATCCCCAGCCCTTTCTTTGTATTTTATTTAGAGACAGGGTCTCACTGAGTTGCTAAGTGCCTCGCCATTGCTGAGGCTGGCTTTGAACTCGCAATCCTCCTGCCTCAGCCTCCCAAAGTGCTGGGATTACAGGCGTGCGCCACCGCGCCCGGCTCCTTTTTTTTAACTTAGTTTTACTGCTTAAAATACTCAACATTCCCTGCCAGTCCTCTTGTTACGGTTTACCCAGGTGTTTATTTGTTTTGCTGAAATTCATCTTCTAATAGTTTTCTCAAGAAGCTTTCTTGGGGAAAAAGATATCGCTTGACTTTTTAAAAAAAATTATGTATTTGTTGTACACAATGCCTATTTTTTTTAAAAAAATATTTATTTATTTGCTTTAGTTGTACACAATTCGCTTATTTGTACGTGGTGCTGAGGATCGAACCCGGGCCGCACACGTTCTAGGCGAGCGCTCTACCGCTGAGCCACAACCCCAGCCCCCACAATGCCTATTTTTTACGTGGTGCTTGAGGGTTGAACCCGGGCTGCGCACGTGCTAGGTGAGCACTCTATCGCTGAGCCACAACCCCAGCCCCAACTTTTTGTTTTTTGAATATTTCCATGGCTTTTTTACGTAAGTGACGTCTTGGTTGATTATAGAATCTGTAGCTCAGATCATTTTTACCTTAAATACTCTGTAGGAATTATCTGATATTAATTTGTCATTTGGTATTATTGTGATGATGTCTGAAGCGAATCTGTTTTATTCGTATTTAGTTTTTTTCCTCCGTTAAAATTGACTTGATTATTGTTCATTTATATGATTGCCCAAATAACTTTTTCTTTAGTCCAGTAACTTTCCTAGAGTATAATATGTCTTGGCATTCATGATTTTGGGTCATTCTCCATGCCCTTTCAGTTTTCATATTGAAAATTTTAGGGACTTTTTAATGATTTTCATTATTTTTTAAAAAATATATTTATTTATTTGCTTTAGTTGTACACAATGCGTTTATTTTTATGTGGTGCTGAGGATCGAACCTGGGCCGCACACGTGCTAGGCGAGAGCGCTCTACCACTGAGCCACAATCCCAGCCCATGATTTTCATTCTTAAATGTCTTTAAATACTTCTTCTGTTATCTAGTTTTGATCCCCCCCCCCCTTTTTTAATCACATCTAATAAGTTAGATTTCCCTGGCTTATATTATTAACAGGTTTCTAAGGGTAAATTTTGATGATTGCTTCTGATAACTGTCGCTTTGGAGGCAATTTCTCTATTTTTCATTCCCTTCCCCTTCAGAACTATCTTTTATTTTTATCCTCTTTATTTCTTCATTTTTTTTTTTGGTGTACTATAGTTGTACATATTTATGGGATTTGTTGTTACATATTTGTACATGTACACAATATAACAATATAATTTGCCCATTATCACTCCCCAGCATTTCTCCTCTACCTCCTGGCCTCCCACCCCTTCATCCCTTTCCTCTACTGATCTCTCTTAGATTTTTCAGAGATCCATCACCACCATTGTTTTTCCTTTTTCCTCTATAGCTTCCACATATGAGAGTAAACATATGATCCTTAGCCTTTTGAGTTTAACTAGTTTTGTTTAACATGATGGTCTTTGGTTTCATCCATTTTCCTGCAAATGCCATAATTTTATTATTTTATTTTGGAATATATCTCCACTGTGCATATATACCAAATTTTCTGTATCCATTCATCCTCGGTTGATACCTAGGTTGGTTCCATAGTTTGGTTATTGTGAATTGTGCTGCTGTATATATGGGCTTGCATCTATCACTGAAGTAAGATGACTTTAATTTTTTAGGGTAAATACTGAGAAGTGGTGTAGCTTCTAGGTATGACGAATCCAGGCCTAGTCTTTTGAGGAGCTTCCATACTGGTTTACATAGCAGTTGCACTAGTTTACAGTCCCACAACAGTGTAAAAGTGTTCCTTTTTTTCTACATCCTCTCTAGCATTTTTTTGATATTTGTATTCTTCATTACTGCCATTCTGACTATTGAGAAATGAAATCTCAGTGTAGTTTTTTGTTTTGTTTTTTTTGGAACCAAGAATTGAACTTGGGGGCACTTAACCACTGAGCCACATCCCCAGCTCTGTTTTGTATTTTACTTACAGATAGGGTCTCACAGAGTTGCTTAGAGTGCCTCATTGTTGCTGAGGCTGGCTTTGAACTTGCAATTCTCTTGCCTCCGCTTCCTGAGCAGCTGGTGTGCGCCACTGTACCCGACTTCAGTGTAGTTTTGATTTGTATTTCCCTAATTGCTAATGATGTTGAATATTTTTTCATGTATTTGTTGGCCATTTGTATTTCTGCTTTTGAGAAGTGTGTGTTTAGTTCATTCACCCATTTATTAACTGGGTTATTTAATTTTTTGGTGTAAAGTTTTTTGAGATCTTTATATATTTTAGATATCAATCCTCTGTCAGAACAGTAGCTAGCAAAGATTTTTCTCTATTCTTTGGATTCTTTCTTCACATTTCTGTTTCCTTTGCTGTACAGAAGCTTTTTTTTTTTTTTTTAAATATTTATTTATTTGCTTTAGTTGTACACAATTTGTTTATTTGTACGTGGTGCTGAGGATCAAACCCGGGCCGCGCACGTGCTAGGTGAGTGCTCTACCACTGAGCCACAACCCCAGCCCTGTGCAGAAGCTTTTTAATTTGATGGTGTCCCATTTGTTAACTCTTGGTAATATTTCCTGAGCTTTTGGGGTCCTTCTGAGAAAAATCATTGCTTATGCCTAAAAGCTAGAGTATTGACCCTGTATTTTCTTCTAAGAATTGCATAGTTTCTGGTCTGATTCCTAGATCTTCTATCTGTTTTGAGTTGATTTTTGTGCAGTGTAAAGATAAGGTCTAGTTTCTTTTTTTTCCCTAACATTTTTTCTCTTGAGGCTTTTAAAATTCTATCCTTGTTTTTTGTGTTAGGCATTTTAATTACAATGTGTTGTTGAGAGGTTCTTTTTTGATCTTTTCTGTTTGGGGTTCAGAATGCCTCCTCTATCTAGATATCCATCTCATTCTGAAGGTGGGAAATTTTACTGTTATTTTCCTGATGAGTTTATCCAGTCCACGAGTCCGTCCACATCTCACAGCCCTCCTCAATTCTAGTGGTTCTTAAATTTGGTCATTTTAATCATGTTCCAGAGTTCTTGTATATTCTGATCTTGGATACTTATTTTTATTTTTCTTTAATACTGTCGGAATGTTCAAGGCTGTTCACTTTGTCTTCTAGCTCTGACATTCTGTCCTCATTGTGGTCTACTTACAGCTGAACATTTTATTTGATTTATCGTGTCTTTCATTTTCAAGAGTTCTTTCTGGTTCTATTTCAGTATTGCTATCTCCTTATTGAATTTCTAATTCATATTATATACAGGCTTCCTTAATTCATTATGTTGGTTTTCTGTGTTCTCTTGGAATTCATTGATTCTTTTGAATTCCTTATCTGATATTTCATCCACTTTAATATTTTGGGGGTTGTTTGCTGATGAATGATGACCTTTAGGAGATGTTGTGTTAGCTTGTTTTTTCTGTTTCTTGTAATCATCTGTTGGGTTTTATGCATCCATTGGAAGGGATTTCTCTTCCATGCTTATGTGTGGGCCTTTTTTAGGGCACAGTCTTTCTAAAGTGACCTAAAGAGATCTGGATTGAGGACCCCCCCCCCCCCATAGATGTAGTGTTCACAGCCTTTTGTTATTTCTGTTTTTGCTATAACAATTGATGTCTTTAGGTGGGACCTGGGGGTTCATCCCTAGCCATTTTTACTTGAGGCCTGGTTGTTAGTTTGGGTTTTTGTCTCTTTTATTCTTTGTATTATAGTGGAAGATTGAATGTCATTAATTTGTGTGTGGAGCATGGTACATTGTATTTTTGTTGAGTTTAGTTCAGCAGCAGAGTTTCTACCCTGTGAGCCTGTAGTCCCTGTACTTTCTCAGCATCTCAGAATAGGGGGAAACAAACAATAGTAGCAATCAATGCAAACAATATATAGCATTAAACTAAATACTTGGCTCCTATTATGACATCTACAACATTAATTCCCACAAAAAACAAATCGTAGGGTCAGAAAAAGATAAGAAGTAACCATAAACTATATCTGGCATTAAAGTAAACAACAGGTTTCAAAGCAGTAATAATTGCAGTAACATTAATGTTGGGGGCAGGAGTTATATGAACCAATTAGTGCTAAAAGGGTAAGAATATAATTAAGAGATAAGAAAATGTGATAGGAAGGTAGAAAAGAACTTATAGTTTTGAAAAGTGAACAGAGAATGTAGAAGAGATGTAGGATGTGATGATTATAAGGAAGAAGGAGAAAAAATATAAGTAACAATGTAAAGGGAGAGTGAAAGAACAATAGAATTTGGTTTTTAGCAGAAGAAAAGAGAAATACAGCAATGGAAAAAAAAAAAATACAAAACCAAGCCAAAATATACTAATCAAAAACTAAGGGCTGGGGTTGTGGCTCAGCGGCAGAGCGCTCGCCTCGCACGTGCGCGGCCCGGGTTCGATCCTCAGCACCACGTAAACATAAATGCATTGCATTGTGTACAACTAAAGTAAATAAACAAATATTTAAAAAAAAAACTAAACCTCAAAGACAAGGCAAGGAAAAGCATCTACATTTTGAAAATTATAAAATGAGAAAAGAAAGAAATATGTTTATGTATATATGTCCATGAACCAGTCAGCATAGCAGAAGCACACACAAAAACAAAACAAACAAAAAGAAAAAGTAAAAGGGAAGAACAACAACAACAAAAAAGATTATTCTTAATGAAAAATAAAGAATTATTTCCACTGAACTAGTCAAAATAGTCAATGAGAATAGATGGTCACTGTCTGTGCCTGGTTGTCTTTCTTTCCACATCTTCTTCAACTGTACTGAGCATGAGAGACCAAGGGCTGAGGGTTGTTAAATCCCTCCTCTTTTTGTGTTGCTCACCAAGCTGCCAGTTAAAAAATTCTCAGCATCCCTTCCTGCTAGTATGATGGGATGGGAAGTACTATCAGGTGGAGGTTTGTCTGCCCAGAACAGATGGATGCACTCCCAGGCGGGGGGCTGCTGCAGAGTTCTATGAGTGGAGTTCCAGCAGATGGGGCTTAGGTCTAATCAGGCCTCCAGGGCTTTGTTGGGTGGTGACTGCTCTGGAGAGATTAGGTCAACACATCCCTAAGGCCTGGCACTTGCCAATCTTTGCTGGGAGTCTAGATCTCAGGAGTCTCCCTCGGATTCTCCTTGTGGGGCCTGGGAGCCAATCCTTCACCCCCTCTCATGAATATATCCTTTCCAGGCTTCCTAGGCTTAGTCCCTGAGTATATTTACACCACCCTCTTCAGATTGCTGGCCCATTTCATCTGGTCCTGTGAGCCACCAGACTCAAAGAGGGAAGCAAGTTGGGCTACTCTTTACTTTTCTGACTTGAATTACCCTGTGTAAAATGTTCTCTGTGCCTGTTTTGCCCTCATTCTGTTAGGTAAACCCTAGGTTATGCAGCAGATGCATACCAGGACCAGATATGTGTTTGCGCAGATCTCTTAGCTCCTGGAGCAGCAGCTGCAGCATGGTTGCCTCAGGATGGCTTTTGCCTCAGCTCTCCACAGCCAGCTGGGAGATGTGGGGCACTTTTCAAGCACCAGTGTACAGTGCAGCTTCTGGATTAGTTACGGGCAGGTTGCTCTTCTGATCTCAGGATTTTCCATATTAAATCTGTCCATTGTATTTCTCTGTGTTCTTCTTCGTCTGTGCTAAATCAGCGCCTCTACTGCTGCTGCTGCAACTGGCTTGGCTGCATTGTAGTCTTTCTTCTTTGTTTAAATTTGGACTCAAATTTTTAAGTCTCTAAAACTCTCACTGTTCAATATTGAGTTTTAGTGAAATCCCTTTTTCACCCACCTCACAGAGAAGCAGTACTCCTGCTGCTTGAATCCTGAGTCACAGAGCAATTAGGAATGCAGCCTTCCTCTAGGCCCTTCCCCCAACCATCTTGATTCTCTCTTATTCTTCATTCTTACTGCAGCTCTTCATTTGGCTCTTGTTTGATCTTTGTCCTGTCCTTCCTTAAACCCAAATTTTGTTGTGTGTAAGGGATATCCATTTATCACTTAAGCTGTATTAGTGGCATTGTTCAAGATCTACTATGTTGAGGCTGGATTTCCATACACTTTTAACTTGTGGCTTCTGCCATTAATTTACCTTGCTCCAAATCTGGACTGATTTGACAACTTCTTTTAAACTTAGGCAGTATTTATATATAATTTATTGATTATATGCATCTGAGTCTGAAAATGAAGTTGGCAGAATTCTTCACCCTCACCATTTTGCTTTTGTATAATGTCTGGATGGGATGGGGGACGTAATTGTCTCAAACTGTCATGTCTATAGTGGACCTTCAAATGCAGTTTTAAAGCTGGAAATTAACATTTTAAAAATGTTTCTCTGTCTGTTTTCCAGTGTTCATGTACTTGGGTGATTAGATCACTTTTCTCCAGGCTTTTAGAATCATTATGGTAATCATTTAGGTAATCTTAGAAATGCAGTGACAAAAAAATGTTGATCTACAAGGTGGATGTGGTGGCGTATACTTATAATCCCAGTGACTTGGGAGATTGATACAGTTGGATCATAAGCTTGAGGCTAGCATGGGCAACTTAGGGAGACCCTATATCAAGGTAAAAAGGGCTGGGATGTATTTCACAGATCACCCTTGGGGTTCAGTCCCCATTACTGCACAACAATAAAATTGTTTACATACATTTTTTCAAAGTTTATCTTTTCTTTATACTAATATCATTCTAGTTTTCTTACACCAAAACAAAACTATTTTCAGCTTTTTCAGTGAGAAACATCAATTTTCTGGAGGAGATATATGAATAGGAATAGGCTAAACTTTTCTAAGGTAACAAACCTATGAAATATTAAAGATTTCTCAGTCCACTTCTAAGGAGTGACTCAAGGGTCCAGACTACTCTCATCTCACTGCCATGGTTTCCAGGGTCAAATGGGAAGAGAGCGTGTGAACTCAGACTACTCCTAGATACTGTGGACAAGAAATGGTACTCTTAGCTCATTGGTTAGGATAGCATAAACATTCAGAAAACAGGGAAACATGGAAGGAACAATGGATTAGCGCTATGGCCTTTGCAGGAGAAATACTGATAGCGATTTCTTTTTAGTCATTACAGTTTTATTTCTCTAGTTGTTAACCTTATTGAAAGCAACAAAAATGTTCTTTATGGTTTGGCTGGTAGAGAACAGTCTGTTGAAAGATTATATTTATATGAATTTCAGCCAGTTGTATCAAAATCTGATTTGAATGAGTAGATTTCCAATTTTTTAATATTTATTTTTTAGTTGTAGTTGGACACAATACCTTTATTTTATTTATATACTTTTTTTGGTGCTGAGGATCAAACCCAGGGCCTCACATGTGCTAGGTGAGTGCCCTACTGCTGAGCCACAACCCCAGCCCCTAGATTTCCAATTTTTATGCATTTTCTATGTTACTAGTATTCTTTAGTCTTTTCATTCTTTGAATAAAACTGTCTCAATCTCTCTAAAGTTCCTTTAGTCTCTGTTTTGCATTTGTTTACAGATCTACATGATGGGGTAATTGAGAGAGTGGTAAACCAAATTGTGGTTCTTAGTTGACTGTATGCTTTTATTAATCAGAATAACCTTTCATTTTGAAGGTCTTCTTTTGTCTTTAACTACTAGATATCTTTTACCCTTTCTGAAAGATCTGTCCCTGGTGAAGATGGCTTGGTCCTTAGAGATACTGAAATAGATAGTAATCAAGTGCCACTAAACCTCTTGTCTGTTTCTCCTTTTCCCTATTCCTGAAGAATTGTTAAACCTTTCTCTATCCTTTGAACAAAAGAGATGACTGATATCCCACAAGAGGAGTGATAAGAGGAGCAAAGAGGGCTGTACCCAGAGCAAGCAGACTAGAATGTTGTACTGGGTTAAGAGTTATTAGAGGTAGCAAGTTACTCTTAGCCTTCTGGAAGTAGGATCAAATTTGACCTCTCTGAGGGAAAGGGATGGGCTGGGGGTATAGCTCAGTTGGTAACGCACTTGCCTAGAACATGCACATGGCCCTGGGTTCAATCCCCAGCACCACCACCAAAAAAAAAGGGAAAGGGGCAAATATGTACTTTCTATCACCTTCTTTTAGCTTCCCTCCCTTACCTTGCCTCACTAGCCAACCTGCCCCATCTAGATACTTTGGGTCTCAAATAGATGAGCCTCCCTCTTTCTGTGACATTTTGTTCTCCCATACTTCCTAAAGGACATTAATCCTATTAAGTGTTTTTATTCTTTCCTGTAGCTAGGATTCCCTCCTTCATCTGTTAACCCTCAGATGACCAGAAAATACAGTATCAATACCAGAGTGGATTATTTAGTAGTTATTTAAGTGCCTATAATTATGAGGCTCCATAGATTGTATTTATATTGTGGTAGAGAATCTAGCTATTTTACTTAGTTTGTATAGATTGGTTTAGGAAATATGAAACTAAATAACTCTTAAGGTTTTTTACAGTTCCTTTCTTTTTTAAAAAACAGCTCTATTGAGATGTAATTCACCCATTTAAAGTATGTATTTCAGTGTTGTAAATGTGTACAACCATCACCACAATCTAAACAGAAACATTTTTGTACCCCTGAGAGAAACACCATATTCTAGCAGGTAATCCCATTCTGTCTCTTGTCATCCCCCCTGACCCCCAGCTCTAACTAGCCATGAATCAGCTTTATGTCTATGGATTTTCCTATTCTGAACATTTTCTATAAATGGGAATCATATGTGGCCTTTCATGTCTGACTTTTTTCACTTATGACTAGTATTTCATTGTGTAGATATACCACTTTTTATATGTTCATTTATCAGTTGATGACTATTTGATTGTTTTTACTTTCTGCCTATTAGGAGTAATAATCTATTCACAAACAAGTCTTTGTAGGTATCTGTTTTGGGTTCTTTTTGGGAATATACCTAGGGGTGGAATTGCTGTATCATATAGTTAACTCTGTATTTAGCATTTTGAGTATCTGTTGAACTGGTTTTCACAGTGGTGGCATCGTTTTATGTTCCCACCAGCAATAGCAATGTGTTTCTAATTTCTCCACATCCTTGTCCACACTTGTTAGTGTCCATTTTTAGATTATAGCCATTCTAGCTAGTGTGTTCAAAGTTGTGCTTTTGATGTTGTATTTCCCTAAAGGCTAGTGATGTTGTGCTTTTTTCATATGCTTATTGACTATTTGTATATCTTTGGGAAAATGTCAGTTCTAATCTTTCCTACTCATTTCCCTTCCCCTTTTAATTCTATTTATCTTTTTACTAATGACATTAATTTCTATGTATTCTGGGCACACATCCTTTATTGGATATATAATTTGGAAATATTTTCTCTCATCTTTGTCTTTTTACTTTGTTAGGGATATAAGTGACAGCCCCAGTTTTTAAAAAATTTGATGTAGTTTATCTTTGCGATTTTAAAATTCGTGATCTTAAGCAGTGTTTTAACTTTCAGTGAATTCTTCCTTCATTAAATAAATAGTGGTGAAAAAATATCAAAAGGCTGTCATGTATCTCTTAGCCTATTAATTTAAAGGAGTTCATAGAAATAAAATCTAGAAACCTCCTTAATTAGATCTTTGCATATCATTTTATAGGGAATTTACAATAGCCATATATACAAATATAATTGAAATTTCATGTAAAATGTTTACTTCTTAAGTATACGTGTCAGCTACCCAGATCAAGATGCAGAACATTCCCAGCATCCTAAAGCCTTCTTACCCAAGCCAGGTTTTTTTTTATTGTTGTTTGTTTTTTGTACCCGGGATTGAACTCAGGGATACTTAACAACTGAGCCACATCCCCAGACCTATTTTGGATGTTTGTTTAGAGACAGGGTCTCACTGAGTTGCTTAGTGCCTTGATTTTGCTGAGACTGGCTTTGAACTTGGGATCCTCCTGCCTCAGCCTCCCAAGCTGCTGGGATTATAGGCATGTGCCTGGCCAGATTTTGATTTTGATTTTTTTTTTTTTTTTTTTGTTGTTGTTGTTGTTGTGCTGGGGATTGAACCTAGGACCTATCCAAAACTGAGCTGTATCCCCAGCCCCAGATTTTTAAAAATTTAAGTGTGTTTTTAGTTACAGATGGACAATATCTTTATTTTGTTTATTTATTTTTATGTGGTACAGAGAATTGAACCCAGTGCCTCACGTGTGCGAGGCAAGTGCTCTGCAATTGAGCCACAACCCCAGTACCCCCAACCAAAGATTTTGATTTCAAAGTCAGTCAGAATCAGGGAAAGTTAAATAAAAATCTCTTTCCCCCCCTTTTTAAAAATATTTATTTTATTTACTTTAGTTATACACAATGCAATGCATTTATGTTTACGTGGTGCTGAGGATCGAACCCGGGCCGCGCACGTGCGAGGCAAGCGCTTTGCCGCTGAGCCACAACCCCAGCCCTCTTTTTCCCTTTTTTAAAGTAGAGATACACCCCTTGTTTTTAGTGACTTGGAAGTCAGTGGATTTAGCAAAGTGTTGGTGGTGATGTCCAGAATCTCCATAGATGAATATTAACAGAATACCCTTCAGATGTGAAATGCCACAGTAGATTCTTGAACAGCTTTTTCTGATCCACCCTTTAGGAGAGTTTGTTAGCCGTTTTGTGACAGTTGGAGTTGGATCTCCTCCATCACTAAATTTGAAACTATGAAAAAAAATTTTTTTAATCTATTAGTATGTTATACCACTTGATGGCACTGTTACATTGGGATCAGCAGTACTGTGAAAAATCAATGTGGTGTTTGGTTGTTGATTTCAGAGTAAATTACCCCCATCTTCTATTATATCTTGTCTATTTAGAATCATCTGTTTTGGTGTTTCCTATGAAGAAAATTCTTTGTATTTTTTAATTCAGTTGTAACAATGATTTTTTATGTTCATTTTTTTTCTAGGCATTTTTGATCATAGAAATACAATTAATGGATTTCAACAGTCAAATCCTTTAGGTTTTTTTTTTTTTTTTTTTTTTTGTGGTACCGGGGATTGAACTCAGGGGCACTCGACCACTGAGCCACATCCCCAGCCCTTTTTTTTGTATTTTGTTAGAGACAGGGTCTCACTGAGTTGCCAAGTGCCTCGCCATTGCTGAGGCTGGCTTTGAACTCACGATCCTCCTGCCTCAGCCTCCCAAAGTGCTGGGGTTACAGGTGTGTGCCACCGCACCTGGCTCCTTTAGATTTTTTTGAAAATATTTTTTAGTTGTAGATGGATACAATATCTTTATTTTATTTATTTATTTTTATGTGGTGCTGAGGATCGAACCCAGTGCCTCACACTTGCTAGGCAAGCGCTCTACCACTGAGCCACAACCCCAGCCCCAAATCCTTTAGATTTTTAAAGATGAATAAGGCTAGATATTTCTTTTAGAAAGCCAATTGATTAGCAGATAAAAACCTGTAAGCCCCCCGCCCCGTAACAAAAGTGTGTGTAAGCGGCCACACGTGCATGTTCATATTATTTTTGTTATTTGTGGTTAGTGAATGAGTGTTTACTAACTTGGTAATAATTAACTGCTGGTAGGCTACATAAATGTGTGGTTCAGAGACCTTGAAAATATAAACAAGGTTTTATTGTTGTTTAAGGGAAAAAATTCTTTCCAAGTGGTTCACTGTTAACTCTTGGTAAAAATACTCACCACTCTTATAAGATCATGGAATCCGCTTTAGAAAAAAGAAAGATCCAACTGTATTTTCCATTTGCTTTTCAGAAAACTCAAGTGAAATCTATTTAGCTTTTTACTAGCATTGAATAAGCACAACATGTATGTTTTATTTATAGCACAAGGGATTTTATTTTGTGAAGTAAGGAGTGAATAGTCACAGAACTTGAAGATTTAAATACAGCAGGGTGAAATTTAATATCAACTATCCATTTTATAGAGTATCCTGAGAAAGTATCTGACTTTGCTTCCACACGGCCAATTCTGAAAGAAAAATTAGGATAACTAGCTATATGAAAAGGCTTTAAAGACTTAAGCTGTTCTTAAGAATCCTTAATATATTTTTTAATGTTTTTATTAGTGCATTAAACATATCGGTAGGGTCGTTTTCTTAAACATTTTTAGAATCTCTATTAAAGCTGAAAGCTCTTACCTGTGTTATTATAGTTTGTCAACTCTGCTTCAACAGATAGCTGTAACTGTTTTCCTTGAAAATAGATAGCTTATAACTGCCTTTCTTTGGGGCTAGGAAAAAGCTTCCAGTATACGGGGCTAATTAGAAGGGGAAATTTTTTTAAAATGAAGCAAAGTATAAGTAACAGATCAAGGAATAGAACAAAGAAATGACATAGTTGAAGGGTGAACCAGGAGCACTTAACCACTGAGCCACATCCCCAGCTCTTTTTATGTTTTGTTTTGAGTCAAGATCTCACTAAGTTGCTTAGAGCCTTGCTAAATTGCTGACCTGGCTTTATACTTGTAATCCTCCTACCTCAGCCTCTTGAGCCACTGGGATTACAGGCATGCGCCACCATACTCAGAAGTGTAAGAATTTTTGATGTCAAGTGTTATGATCTCAAACTTAGTTAAAAAAAAAAAAAATACAGTGAAAAAAGACAACCAAAGTGAAATTTTGTTTTAGAAATTCAAGAGCTGATTTTTAGAAAAATCCAAATACAGAAGCATCTAGAAAATATATTATGAAGAAAAAGAACACTAAAATTTTAAAGAAATGAGCAGATGATACGCTAGCCATATTTAGAAGCCATTTTATTTATTTATTTATTTGTTTATTTACTTACTTACTTATTTACTTATTTATTGTGGTACCAGGGATTGAACTCAGGGGCACTCGACCACTGGGTCAAATCCCCAGCCCTTTTTTGTATTTTATTTAGAGACAGGGTCTCACTGAGTTGCTAAGTGCCTCACCATTGCTGAGACTGGCTTTGAACTCTCGATCTTCCTGCCTCAACCTCCCAAAGTGCTGGGATTACAGGCTTGCGCCACTGCGCCCGGCTTATTTATTTTTTTAAATATATATTTATTTGCTTTAGTTGTACACAATGCCTTTATTCTTACATGGTGCTGAGGATCGAACTCTGGCTGCGCACCTGCTAGGCGAGCGCTCTACCACTGAGCCACAACCCCAGCCCTAAAAGCCACTTTAAAATCTCAGTGAAACATAATTTTTTGAACAAGTTAATGAATTTCTAGAATTGATTCAGACAAGAATACCCCCATAGATAAATGATTGTCAAAGAAAATATAAAAAGTTTTCAGTTAATTTCATCTTAGGACTCCATAGCTTTAGGTTTATTGAGTTTTTAAAGTTCCACAGAGCAGGAATTTTCTCTGTTACATTATTAGTTCCAGAGCATAGACAAGAACACTTGACATTAAATGTGTGAAGAAATAGACAAAATCTAACAAAAAGGAACAAGGAATTAAAAGTATTGACCAATCTCATTTTTGACTGTTGATAGAAAAATTATAAAACATTAGCAACTCAAACGAATAGTATGTTTTAAAATAAAAATTTGGTGTGCCGGGTGCAATGGCGCACACCTCTAATCCCAGTACTTTGGGAGGCTGAGGCAGGAGGATCGCGAGTTCAAAGCCAGCCTCAGCAATGGCTAGGCACTTAGCAACTCAGTGAGACCCTGTCTCTAAATAAAATACAAAAAGGGGCTGGGGATGTGGCCCAGTGGTCGAGTGCCCATGAGTTCAATCCCTGGTAAAAAAAAAAAAAAAAAAATCTGGTGTGATCAAAGATTTATCTTGGGAATGGGCAAATACTTTAACATGGGAAATAGTATATGTAACACCAATTGGGAAAATAAGAAGCTATACGAAAGCCAGGTGCTGTGGTGCATGCCTGTAATCCCAGCACTTGGGAGGCTGAGGCAGGAGGATTGCAAGTTCAAAGCCAGCCTCAGCAATGGTGAGGCACTTAGCAACTCAGTGAGACCCTGTCTCTAATAAAAATACAAAAAGAGTTGGGGATTGTGGCCCAGTAGTTGAGTACCCCTGAGCTATGAATATCTAATCAATTGCTTAAAAGGAACATTTGATAAATTAGCTTTTGTTTGATAAAATACAAAATCATATAACGTTCTTTTTTTCCTCTTCATATTTTTTATTGGTGCATTATAGTTATACATAATGATGGGATTTTTTTGTTGTATTTGTATATGCAAACAATATAATAATATAGATATTTGGCCAGTATCACTCCCCAGCATTTCCTCCCTCCCTGTCTCCTATCTCTGATTTCTTTCTTCTGATCTTCTTTTGCTTTTCATGAGATCCCTACCCCACCTTCTTTTCCTTTTTCTTCTCTAGCTTCCACATATAAAACATATGGCCCTTGACCTTCTGAGTTGGGCTTATTTTCACTTAACATGATGCTCTCTAGTTCATACGTTTTCCTGCAAAGGACATAATTTCATTTTTCTTTCTTTTTTTTTTCCCTTCAAAATCATTATTTTATTTTATTATTAGTTTTTTCATTTTTGTTTGTAACTGAGTAAAACTCCATTATGTATATTTACCACATTTTTTTTTTTTATTCCTTTATCCATTAGTGGATACCTACACAGGTTCCACAGTTTGGCTACTATGAATTGTGCTGTTGTAAACATGGGTATGCATGTATCGCTGTAGTATGATGAGAAAATTTTTTGTATAAATACTAAGAAGTGGTATAGCTATGTCATTATTATTTGTATAAAAATGAGTTTATACAACTTTAATATGGGGAAAATATCCTAGATTAAACGCTAATAACAATATACCAAATAGTGAGATATCAGAGACATTCATTTATACAACAAATGTATGTATGGTGCACCTACTTTGTTCCAGGCACTATTTTGAGTGCTGATAAACTGTTTCCATGAAACTTAGATTCTAGTGGGGAGGGATGACAAGATAAACATAACATTAACAAGTAAATAAAGTAAACACTATATTATAAGGTGGTAAGTTCTCTTTTAAACAGTAGTAGAGGGGAAAGGGATTAGGAACATAAATGGGAGAGTAGATTTGCAAGTTCATTTGCAGAGTGTTCAGAATGGTTCTCATTGAGGTGACTTGTGCTGATTGAGGGAGGATACAGTATAGATGTATGGGGAAAACATATTTCAGCCAGAGGGAAGGACCAGGCTGAGGCTCTGAGAGAGAGGATTGGTGAGGGACCTGTGTGCTATGAACAGGGAGAGAATAGGAAAAGAGGTATCATATCAGCCCATCAGATTACAAAAGTACTATTTGTGGTGGACTTGGAACCCGGCATTCCTAATTCCTTAGCACTCTTTGGTGTCCTAGGACTTTAGCTCTTGTGTCTTTACCTGTGGTTGTGGCAACAGGAAGAGGTAGAACTGAGGTGTAGGTTTAAAGCCCCATATTTGAATTTGTCAGTTGATTATGAATTGAAAAAGAATGCTTTTTTTACAATGGGTATGGAAAACAAATAACCAAATATTTTCATGAAAATTTACAAATTTGATATTAGTATAAATTCATTTATTATGCAAGAATATTGAATGGTCCTTTGCTTCAGTCTTTATTTATTTTTTCTTTTTTAATATTTGCAACATCAGGGTATCATTATATATTTATCAAAGTACCTTAGAGAACTATTTCATTTTTGCAGTATCATCAAGTAGTAATATGACCCATGCTTACATTTTTCCTGCAATATAAGCTTAACCTTTAATGGATAAAACTTAAATATTTTAAATAAACGTGTAAAGTTTAACAATATGTATTCTGATTTGAAAATTTTGATCTTTATGTAATGGTTATAGTTTTCACTGTTTGTTTGAAGAAGAATATTCATTTAAAAAAAATAAGGTACCACTACATAGCTACCATATTGACTTATCTGAGATCTATTCCCTAATTTCTGAAATGATTATACTATCCACCTCATAGGGTACTTATTAGGATTAACGAGTTGAAAAAAGCCTATAAGATCCCTGGGACTGGGCCTAGCGTATTTGTAAGAACTAAAAATATGGTAATTTTTAAAGAAATTTAAAACGTTGAAGAGGAATACAAAGTTTTTTAGGATTTTAGGCATGAGTTTAATCAGTTTCCTTTTCTTAACCCCACCTTTCAAACGTATCTCCATTATTCCTTCACTGTGCCCCTTCTGTCTCAAGGTCAGTCTGTTCATGCCGGAAGCTTTGCAGATATAATTCTAAGCCTTTCATGATATGTAGTCTTCCTGGTGTGTTAAACTATTTTCATGCAGTATTGTATATGGATATTTGGGGGAATAATTAAGACTTGCAGGATTATTTGTTTTTTTTTCTAATTGGCTTCAAGCTGTCATAGTTTTAGCTCGTGTGTCTACAATTTACAGTTTTTAGCTTCCTTTCTCTCTGTCATCTATCTTGCTGTCAGTGTTGCTACCTTTGTTAGTTTGTCACTGTTTCTCATCTTCAGCCTCCGATCTGTTGAGTGTTGAATTATTGAATAATCAAATTTTATAAAATGATATCTGGCAAGAAGGGAAAATACGTTTTAGCTTTGTGTGTTGATTCTGATTAATTAGGGGCTGCCTAGAGTGTTGGGTTAAGCAGGATTCTGGAGCTGCATCCATGTTTGATGTGAGAGTGCTCAGACAACAGAAGAGGTGGCTGCATGTGTGCCACATATTGCCATTGATTGTCTAATAATGTAAGATCCTGTATGAGAATAGAATCCACATGGGTTTTGTGATAATTGAAATATATGTCAGTGTGTGGATTTGGTGATAATTATTTTAACATTTTAGATATATTTTTTCATTTTTGGTTATGCTCTTACTTTAAACATTGAGACTTCCAAATAACTTACCCCATGATAAATGAAGGAAATGGTTTGAAAGGGCTCTGCCTATTTTAGTTACCATTGGGTTTGTTTGTTACTCAGAATTTATGTGATTAAGCTATGTCAAAATTTAATAATTGTTTCTTCACTTATTGTCTCATATTTTATCAAAATTATGTATATAGTCAGTTTTCAAATGTGTGATAAATGCACTGAATGGAAATTGTCAGATTATTAATAAACTTTCACAAGGCTTGTTGACTTTCCAGATATTTCATCATGGCAATAAATAGGCATGTCTGAATGATTGTTAGTTTTTATAAACATTTAATATGCGAATATATCTGAGAAAGTTTAAATTTTAAAATGAATTTTTCCGGTATGTCTTTCCTTTTACACATATCACATATAACTTTTGCAGGTTGGATTTGCTACCATTTTATGCAAGATTGGTTGCTACATTGCATCCCTGCATGTCTGATGTAGCAGAGGATCTTTGTTCCATGCTGAGGGGGGATTTCAGATTTCATGTATGTATTTAAGTATTTATTTTGTAATATATATATATATATATATATCCTTGTAAGTTGAGTGAGGATTCTTTAGTTTAAGACATAATTATTTTATTGGTAATCATATTTTTGAAATTTGATAGTGGTTTAACAGTTCAGAATTTGTAGGATTTTGAATTTTTGAATGCAGATTTATTCAAAAGTGCTCAAAATTGATAAGCGATATTTCAACTGGGAATGGGGAATTACTACCTTGTTCTCCATTGTAGGTATTGCACGTTTTGCTTTTATAAATTAAAACTATTGTCAAGACAGAGGCCTCATAGGTGTTCCCAGAAGAAACAGAATTTACTGAAGAGTTGGGGCATGGTGCTCCATAGGGTATCTCTTTAGGTGTTGGGATGTGGAGTAGAAAATGTACCACAAATTCTGTGATCTTAAATGCTGCTGTTACTCATGTTTTATTTATTCTTGCCTTAAGAATCTTTATGTTGGCTAGTGGTGAGTTCTTTAAAGAGCCTCCTGGCAGATGTCAGAGGCCTATTACCAGACAGCAGTTGACTTCCCTTCCTTTACTGTCCCTGGAGTCTGAAGAGACTGCATGTTAGTGGTTCTCCCAAGCCCTCATTACCCAGCCATCTTGTGGAAGTGATAGAATTTCAAATATAGACTTGATAGGGTAAAAATGGTACTGCTAGAGGTGACTGAAAGTCAGCATTGGTAGACTTTGGAAAGACAGGAAATTTTAAGTGTTTGCACTAGCTGGTGGAAAAATTGTGTACAAAATTTAGTTTTATAGTTAAGTTGCAAATAAAAACAGAAAATGTTTGCTGTGCTCAGTACTCACTTTATTGCACTTATTATGCACAAATCAGTAGTATTACTGACACTCAGAGAAGAGCAGATTCCTGACATGAGGAACCTCATGATACAGTTGGGGAAACAAGGCATAAGTATTCACAGAAGCAAGAGGGAAATAAAAATGTCACTCTTAAATATAATAGATGTAGGGATTGCATGCTTAATTAGCAAACGAATTATGGGAGACTAAGTGCTTTGAGTTCAGAGGAAGAAGAAAGTCTCATGAGTAAATCCTTCTTGCTGCAAAAGTTAATTTGTTAGTATGAGCTTTGTGGTTAAGATTTTTCTGGACCAGTTTTTGCCAAAACATTTCAGATTTTCCTAACTAATATTAAGCAAGGTAAGGTTTCTGTGTTTAGAGAAGTTTGGAAACACTGAGCACAATAAAGTTAAATGGATTTGTTTTATTCTATAGTAAGAATTCTCAGAACTTTAATAAGATAATATGCTCTGTGACTTTCCTGGAGGGACATGAGTATGTACTCCTGTAAAGAACACACTTTGATAAATGCTGCTAGTTCAGGGACAGATACATCAGAAGTCATATTTTTCTTCTTTTTTTTTTTTTTGGTACCAGGGATTGAACTCAGGGGCACTCGACCACTGGGCCATATCCCCAGCCCTTTTTGTATTTTATTAGAGACAGGGTCTCACTGAGTTGCTGAGTGCCTCGCCATTGCTGAGGCTGGCTTTGAACTCGCGATCCTCCTGCCTCAGCCTCCCAAGTGCTGGGATTACAGGCGTGCGCCACCGCGCCCGGCAAGAAGTCATATTATTCTTGTTAACATGTTTAATCCCATTGTACAGACAAGGAAATGTTTTCCTAATTGGCAGTATGAGTATATTATGTGAGTTGTATGAATACACCTCTTAGCCAAAACCCAAATTAAACAAAGGACAAATTGCTGGACTAAGCGTAATTACTGCATTTGGTGAATCACTTTAAATTAAGAAAATTCTATCCACATATACTCCTTTCCCACACTGAAAATTGGGGTGGGAATTGGGGGAATTGGCATTTTTATTGTTACTCTTGCAATGCTTCATTACAATAGCAACTATATAGAGTTTTAGGAACACTTTAGGATTCATTGTTCTCAGAGGAGAGAAGAAAAGGCACTTTTAAGGTAATTGATCACCTCTTTCTCCATCAGGATCTGTTGGTTTCTAATAGGCCATAAATATATGCATAATATGTCAAAATACACTCTACTGTCATGTATATCTAAAAAAAAAAACCCAAATTAAAAAAAAGGCCATAAATATGTTCAACACTCTCCATTCTCAAACAAAAGCAAAATAACAACTGCCAAAGAAATTTCTTATAAGGCACAGTGCACATTCCTATATCTCAGCTACTAGGGAGGTTGAGGCAGGAGGATCACTGGTTGGAGGCCAGTCTTGGCAACTTAGAGTGTATCAAAATTAAAAAAAAAAAAAAACAAACAGTAAAATAAAAAAGGCTGGGGATGTAGCTCAATGGGTAGGATACCCTTGGGTTCAATCCCCAGTACTAGCAAGAAAAAAATAATTCTCTCAAACTCTCTATCCCTTCCACACATGCACACTATCGCCATCCTCTTTCTTTTCCTTCTTACTTGGATGTTTTAGAATATACTTTTCTTTACTTCTCGTAAATTTGCCCTTTCATTCACCATCAGAGCAACACCCTGACAGAGACCATCAACATTTTCCTAAGACTGTTAGTTGATGTTCATACAGATTCTAAAATGCTGGACTCACCTGCTTTTTTAGGAAATCATCATTCTGGCTCCACCTCATCCTAGCATTATAGCTTTGGTCAATTTACTCAAGCTCTAAACTTGTTACCTTGTCTATTAAATGGGGATAATAAATATATCCTTTAAAACAATTGTTCTTAAGGGTTGAATGAGGGTAAGGCATATACAGAATTCTTCATATAGTGCCTGAACACAAATATCATTATCATAATAATTGTACCTTCTCTACTACCCCTCTTTCTTGATTCTTTCTTATTACTATTCTCAGTCTCCTTCACTGTTTTTCTAGCTGAGTTTATACATTGGGATTTTCTTGCTTTACTTTCTTAACTCTCCTTTTTGATGGAACGCATTTTACTTGGGCTTCATTTAACATCTGTTTTCCAACAAACCCAAATACCCAATGTGTATCTTTTAGCAAAACCTCTCTCGGTACTTCTACCTAAATATGTCCATCTTAAAGACGTCTTTTATCTTTTATTTCCTTGAATGCACTTCTATATTCTCCCCATAAACATACAACCTATTTTATCCAACTGCTAAGAGGCCTCTGACTTTCTGGAGTCATTGTTCATCAAATTCCCTTACTACTTCTTTATAAAACATCTCAAACCTAGCATATTCTTTTCATAGCTGCTGCTGCTGTGTTTCATTATCCATAGCTTAAGTTACACTAATAGCCGTTTAACCAGGTTTCCCTGTCTCTTATCTAAGTCCGAAATACTGCCATAGTCTCATACTTCCCCCTGCTTAAGAACCTCATCTGATAAATGAAGGTGGTTAACAAAACTATATGAAATATCTCTGGTAGTTAAAGAAATTCTAGTTAAGACATGAGTTTGCAAATTTGGCAGATTAGTGAAGGTAATAGAAATAAGAAACCAACATTCTTATATATTTCATTCAGGTAAAATGCGAAGTGGTATTTTGGCAATATTTTTCAAGATCTTTGGAGGCTTTCTTTAAATTTGATAGCTCAACAATCTGTTCTAAATAAACAATTCTGTATACCAAATAAGTTTTATTTGTATCAAAATTGTAATGGGGAAAAACTGATCATCTAAAAGCCCAACAGTAATTAAAAATGAGGTCAGATAAACACAGTGCTGATATGATATAAAGCCAGTTTTTATTTTTACACAAATGTTTTCATATTATAGATAAAATTCTTTTTTGTTTTTGGTACCGGGGATTGAACTTAGGGGCACTTGGCCACTGGGCCACATTCCCAGCCCTTTTTTTGTATTTTATTAGAGATAGGGTCTTACTGAGTTGCTTAAGTGCCTCGCCATTGCTGAGGCTGGTTTTGAACTCGCGATCCTCCTGCCTCAGCCTTCCAAGTGCTGGGATTACAGGCGTGCGCCCCCACGCCGGGCAAAATTCTTCTTCTTCTTCTTTTTTTTTTTTAAAGCAAGATAAAAAATTTTATATCATGAATTTATTGGTATGTTAAAATGCTCAGGTAGTAGAAAATATAAAAGAATTACATATGAATATGTTAACATGACTGTCTTTCAATAATGGAACTATGAGGAATATTTTTTTTTTAATTTATTTATTTGCTTTAGTTGTACACAATGTGTTTACGTGGTGCTGAGGATCGAACCCGGGCCGCGCACGTGCTAGGCGAGCGCTCTACCTCTGAGCTACAACCCCAGCCCAATGAGGAATATTTTTGATTTCTAGTCTTTTCTGTTCTTCAAATTTTCAGTATAGTCTACTTCTTTAATGACAGAAGAGACAACTTTTACGTAAAATGAAATCACCCTTATTCTTTTTTTTTTGTACTGGGGATTGAACTCGGGGGCATTCGACCACTGGGCCACATCCCCAGCCCTTTTTTGTATTTTATTAGAGACAGGGTTTCACTGAGTTGCTAAGTGCCTCGCCACTGCTGAGGCTGGCTTTGAACTCGTGATCCTCCTGCCTCAGCCTCCCAAGTGCTAGGATTACAGGCGTGCGCCACTGCGCCTGGCTTATTCGTGTTTTTTAATTAGAGGTCTCAACTTTTTCAATGAAACCTTTTTATTGATTAAAAATAAATTGGCCACATATCCCCAAAATAAGTACATTTATTTTAAAATTATAACATACATTTGTAAGTGTACCAAATATTTTATGTACATCATAGAACATATAAAAGTAAATGGAGGCTGGGGTTGTAGCTCAGTGGTAGAGCGCTTGCCTAGCATGTGCAAGGCACTGGGTTCGATTCTCAGCACCACATATAAATAAAATGAAGGTACATTGACAACTAAAAAATAAAAAATTTAAAAAAAAGGTAAATAGAAAGATATAAAGTAAAAGTACATACATAGAAGTCCCAGTCCCTCTCATACACATACATATTCCCAGTAAATCAAGAACATCGTGCATTCTACTTTTCAGATCACTGGTCTACAGACTAAAAAAAAGATTAATTTTAAAGCTAGATAAATTTACTTAGAGACTCAGTACTCATTACATATTTTTTTAAACGTTCAGTAAGTTTTCAGAAAAGTTTATTGAATGATTGAATACATTTAATGTAAAACAATGATCAATTATAGAGGAAAGGAAGTATCTCTTTGGTTGAGTATCTGGCCCTTTTAGAGAGGCCACTGGGTTCTTCCTGTAGGGAAATATAGTAAATGGTAGCCATAGGAAAGTCTTATTGTTTATGAGTTAACATATCTGTTAATTCACATGTAGTGTTTTGTTTTGTATTTTGGGTATGTGGGGGTACCAGAGATCGAATTCAAGGGCACTCAACTACTGAGCCACATTCCCAGTCCTATTTTGTATTTTACTTAGAGACAGGGTCTCACTGAGTTACTTAGTTCCTTGCTTTTGCTGAGGCTGACTTTGAACTTGCAATCCTCCTGTCTCAGCCTCCCCAGCTGCTGGGATTACAGGAGTGTGCCCAGCTCACATTTAGTTTTGCAGAAGCATTTTGACATATTTGATTATAAGACTTCAAGAAATGAGAGTAACCAATATTGAATGAGGAGTTAGAATAAGTCAGTCATCTTTTACAAGTTACAGCCATTTGAAATGCTTTCTGTTTTCTCATTTAAAAATGAGAGAGTGGAGCTGGGGGTGTTGTTCAGAGGTATAGACTTTGCCTAGTGGCAAAGGTTCAATCCCTAATAACTGCAAAGAAAAGAGAGAGAAAATGAGATAATAGGTTTATAATATTTCATTTAAAACTTCTATAATTTTGTAGAAGCTAAAATGTTAACATTGTAGAATTAGAGAGTAGAATAGTGGTTATCAGAGCCTGGGAAGGGTTGTTGGGTATGGGGTAGAGATGGAGAGAGGACGTTTAACAGGTACAGGGGAGCAGTTGGAGAAGAATAACTTCTAATATTCTGTAGCACAGTAGGTTACCTATGGTCAATGTTTACTAAATCAATTAGATTTCAAAACAGCTAATAGGGCATGGGGGTGTAGCTTAGTGATAGAGCATGTACTTCACATATAATGGGTTCAGTCCCTACCTTCAAAAAGAGAAAAATCCTAGTAGACATTACACATTACATACATGTATTGAAGTATCACATGATATCCCATAAATATGTACAATTAGTATATGTCAATTAAAAACTTAAAATGTATTTTTAAAATTCTATGATTTTTTGCCATTTTTAAAAGTAGGTTGTCTATTTGTAATATTTAAGAAGAGTTAATGTAAATACTTTGGATAATACAGTATGATACATATTTTGAAAACTATAATGCTCAATAGTACTTAAAATTATATGATATTTCATAGTAGTTGTTGAAGAAGGATGTGCATCTAGAATCTTCCAAGGATATTTGAAAAAAAATCAGCTCTAACCCTAAAGGTAGAGCTTCAGAATAGAGTTTTTAAAAGGCTTTCTTATGCTTCCCCCATGTGCTCTTGACTAGATGAGATGCACACTCAATGTAATTTTGAAGATATGTAAAGTAGGAAACAGGATTGGGGGGAATGTCAATTTGACCAGTGAACAGCAAACCCTGTTAACATTTTGGTGTTTTCTTTGCCTTTTTTTCTCTGTAGTTTTTCATGGATGAATTATACTGTATGTACAATTTTCTGTTCTTATTTCTCACTTAAAAGGCACTTTACCTTGTCATTTAAAACTCTCCTTAAACATCATTTTAGCCCGGTACAGTGTCACATGCTTGTAATCCTAGTTACTTGGGAGGCTGAGGTAGGAGGATGGCAAGTTTGAGGCCAGTTTGGCAACTTAATGAGAACCTGTCCTAAAAAATGAAAATGGCTGGGAATGTAGTGTAGCTCAGTGGTGAAGCACCCCCAGAGTTCAGTCCCCAGTAGTGCAAAAGAAAAAAAAAATCATCTTAAAGGTATAACCTTCTTTTCCCCTGTATAATAATTACTTCATATCAGATGGACTGTAGTCACTATCATTATTATCATGTCCTAATATATTTTTTAAATATTTGTTTATTTGGTTTTAGTTGTACACAATGCCTTTCATTTTACGTGGAGCTGAGGATTGAACCCGGGCTGCGCGTGTGCTAGGCGAGCGCTCTACCGCTAAGCCACAACCCCAGCCCCCTCATGTCCTAATATTTATCCTTATTTTACCAACTGGACAGAAAGGTTCAGGTAGTTTATGTGACTTGCCCAAGATCATAATATTCCCCCAGACGACCACAAGAGTGCTCATATTGTGACTAAAGATCTTTTGTTATTTCACTTTGCTGCAATACATATATAGAGGTTAAGTATTTTATCTATTTGTTTAATCCATAAACATTTGGTGCCCATGTATTAGATATACAAATATACAAACACAGGTAAAATTAATAACATTTATTGATATCTTTCTTGTTCCAAGCACTGTTTCCTGCGCTTTACATGTATAAACTTGCTTAAAACTCACAACAACCCTATTAGGTCCATTTTACAGAATAGGAAAGTAAGGCACAGATTTTAGATATCAGCTCATAAGTGATATAGCTGGAATATAAACCCAATAAAACTGGTCTAGCGTTTGTACTCAGTCTACACTCAAGAGTTCACAAAGGTAAATTAATAAAAGTTTTTCATGTGCCGTGCTTACTAAGCATTTATTTGTGACAGGGTCTTTATGAAGCCTGTACTCTTTTAAATTACAAGGCTGAAAGCAATTGTTTATTCAGTATTACTTTGTTTAATATTAAAATTGAGAATCTTGTCAGTTGCATTTCCTATTTGTCTCTAGTCTTAAAAGCTATTGTTTGTATAAATGATGTGACTAAAATAAAGTTTTGAATTAAAGTTGAATTTTTATGATTTTATTTGATTTGCTTAATTGATAGTTTCAATTCAGTTACGGTAAGCTTCTGGTTTGCTCTGAGTTTTTAGTAGACATGGTTTTGTATTGAAAGTAGGTCCTTAAAAGTGAAGATATCAAATTCTATCAAAGTATTAGCTATCTAGGTATGTAAAAGTTTAATTTTTACCTAAAATGACTATCATTAAGTGCCCTGCTGCTAGTGAGAATAGATGTTCTTTCAGATGGGGTACTGTAGTAGAATTCTTAGTTGACTGACAATTGGAATATTTGGATGTTAGTATCCATTCTTGGTCATTTGACAGCTTTGTGGTTTTTTTATTTTTAACTACTCAGAATTTTAATTATTATTCCTTTCTCAGAATGTTCTTATGTGGGAAAAACAAGTCTTCTGGAAAGATTACTAATTAAAGATTACTAAACTAATTAATATGCTGTTATATTAGGGTCATTGTCATTCAAATAAAAGATTTCCAGACTGTAGGTTTGATTTTCTGATAAAAATATAAGTCTAAGGTTAAATCTGATTGCATTTATCTAAATGTGTCCATGCATATTCTGCTGATTTAATGGGGGTTTGTTATATTATATATTTCTTGAAATATGTGCCATAAGTAGAGGACGGAAATTTGCAAAGGATTTGAACTTTGACATATAATGATGACTGGTAATAAAAAACAACAGTGATTACATCACATGTTTTACTGTAGTGAATTAATAATTTAAAATACAATATATTTCCAGTAAGCCCTAATAGTGTTTTTGCTTAAGTGAACCTTTGGCATTTATATTTTTAAAGCAGTGTTTTCATAAAGTGTGTTCCTTATAACATTATTTTAATGGACTATTAACTAATAGTGGTTAACATTTAAAAAGGAGGGCTTGTTTTATCAAATATATTTGAGTAACATTGATTTAAATTAAGTTAAACAAGTTTCTTTAAGGGCCTCTTTAAGCCTGAAAAAATGCATTTTCCCCAGATTATTTGACCATGAAATGTTTCACAACGTACTTCCTAGGACATCCTTTGCATTACACAGTTTTTCAAAATATAGTTACAATAATTTGAATATAGCAAGAAATTGTGCTCTATTTATTTTCAATACTGGGAATAAATTCAAACATTAAAATAACAATTATTGGAGATTAAACGTGAATTAAGCACTCTTTTCTCCTAATTTGTAGGTACGAAAAAAGGACCAGATTAATATTGAAACAAAGAACAAAACTGTTCGTTTTATTGGAGAACTAACTAAGTTTAAGATGTTCACAAAAAATGATACACTACATTGTTTAAAGGTAAGTGTTGTTAGATCTAAAATTTAAGTTTCAGAAAAATTTAAAGTTTTTTAGTTGTAAGTAGTGAACAAATTGAAATAATTAAATATTTGATTAATACAAAAGAATACAAGAAAAGGAGTGGAAAACTACTTCTCAATGGTAGAGTACTTACGTAGCATGCTCAAGGCCCTGGGTCCTATCCCCAGTACCACCAAAAAAATCAAAATAACAAAAGAAGTAGAAGAAGAAAGAAATAAAAAGGAATGTTAAACAGATGAGCAAAATAGAAAACAAATAGTAACATCAGTAACTGCATGAAACATAGAGGGATAAAATAACATCTATAAAAAGCCATAAGAACATAAGACTTGATTAAAACAACTGTGTGCTATGTACAGGAGAGACACTGTTAAATGTAAACACAAGAAAGTTCAAAAAAAAATGGGGAAATATACTACACTAATAATGATTATATCCTGTTTTACTAAACTATTTTTCAAAGTAGATTTTAAGTTGAAAAACATGATTAGAAATAAAGGATAGTTCACAATGATAAGGAGGTCATTTTAATGGGAAAATGTTACTTGAATCAGTCAATATGCATCCAGTAACATAGCTTCAAAATATATAAAGCACAAATTGGCAAGTAGTAGAGAAATAAACAAATCCATAATTGCAGTGAGATATTTGAAAACACCTCTTAGCTGATATAACAGCAGAAAAAAATCTCTAAGCTTGTACTACACAGAATTTGATAATACATTTACAACTTTCATCTAATTGACACTGTACTCACAACAGAATTTATAATCTCAGATATACATGGATCATTTGCCAAAATCAACCATAAAGTCTGAAAAGATTTGAGAGGAGTGAAATTTTTGAGATTATGGGTTTTGTCCACAATGAAATTAAACCAGAAGTCACTAACAGTAACTAACTATATGTAGTATGTAGTAAAGCTGATGCAGAAAAATGAAATTGTTCTGCACCTGAAATTGGTCATTCTTTTACTAACATTGTTTTTCTCTGTAACATATTTTCTACCTACTTGATTTTCTTGGGTTTTTAATAGGTATATCACACAAAATGTATCTTATAAGGGGCTGGAGTTGTGGCTCAGTGGCAGAGTGCTTGCCTAGCATATGTGAGGCACTGCATATAAATAAACCAAAGGTCCATTGACAAGAAAAATAAATAAATTAATTTAAAAAATTTAAAAATGTATCTTATAAATTCAAGTAGACTTAAAATACCCTGAGTTAAGCAAAATTAACAAGTGTATTTACTGCATGGTGTCTTAGAATGTTTAAAATACCAGTAGTTGTCGTCATGGTGGTGCATGCCTATAATTCCGGCAGCTCTGGAGGATGAGGCAGGAGGATCACAAGTTCAAACCTAGTCTCAGTAATTTAGTGAGGGCCTAAGCAACTCAGCAAGATCCTGTCTCTACATAAAATAACAAAAAAGGATTGGGGATGTGACTCAGCGGTTGAGTGCCCCTGAGTTCAATCCCTGGTACCAAAAATGAAACAAAACAAGACAAAACAAACCCTATAGTCATTATAAATATTCAAGGAATTAAGTTTCCTAAACTTTCTTGGAGCATCTCAAGAGATTGGTATATAGCAAAGTAAATTCAGAGAATTTTTCTCACTTGGTAAGTGAAATCACAGAATATAAGGATTGTGGGAATTTTCTGAACACTGTAATTGAAGAGAGTCATACTATAAACCTTTTAAATGTATCAGTTTATTTCTTTGTATTCTTAAAACATGTAGGAAAGATATATATTTCTTGATACAGAAATTCCATCTCTAAGAATTTATATTAAGGAAATAATCATCAATAGGAGCACAGATTTACATACAGGTCATTTATCATAATTTTTATAATAACAAAAGATGGAGGTAATTTGGATGTCAAATAAAATTTTAACCCATTCATATTATGTCATGCTGTATGCCTTATAAATTATGCCATAGCAGGATAAAAAAAGGACATGGAAAAATATTCACGTTGAACCAATGAAAAACCAATTTATTAAATGATACAACACATCTAAATTGTATTTTGTTTTAAAAAATATGCAAAGAAAAAGATTGAGAGGATAAAAATTAAAATGGTATGGGAATGTGGTTATAAATTTTTAATACAATAAGCAAGTATTCTGGGGTAAGAATTTTTCAAAATAAATGTCATATAGACCAAGACAAGGTCATTGAGAAAATGTTGTCTTTGTATGTGGCATGTATTTAAATGCATAACATCTAATAATAAATATAGAGTATAGAAAGGACTTTGAATAGTTTCCATATATCTATGAAAGGAAATACATTAAATATATTGAAGTTTCAATAAAATTTTATGGTAGAACACAAAGATATGCCCAGCAATGAAACTTACTAATGAACATTTGACTTTATTTTTTACCTTTACATTTTATAATTTGTTGCACATACTAGATGTGTATATTGTTTTCTTTCTCTGCTAGAACTGAAATGTTGTCCTTGTAGTTTTTCATTATTTTTATTATTGCAGATGCTTCTATCAGACTTTTCTCATCACCATATTGAAATGGCGTGTACCCTGCTAGAGACATGTGGGCGGTTTCTTTTCAGATCTCCAGAATCGCACCTGAGGACCAGTGTGCTTTTGGTAAGGGCTTGAGAATCCTGGTGAGAACTTGAGGTTCTTGATTTACTTCAGGGACTAAAAATATTGCCTAGTGCTGATCATCTTCCTTTGCCATATGAATACAATCATTTATTTCTACCTAAACAAGAACATTTCAAACAATAAACTGCCATCCTGGAGAGCTGTAGGAATTTTTCTCACTTGGTTACTAATGAATTCACAGAATTATAAAGGGAATTAAGTTGAATCCATAAAACTGAACAAATCATACAAATGAATACATACTCTCATACTTTCAGGTTAGAGTCATCTTTGTTTTTGCTACATCTCAAGCTGTTATTAATGTGTCATATAAACAGATAAACTATAAGCTTAAAATATAGAATTAAATTTTAACATTGAAAAATCAATATATAAACTTGAAAATTTAGGGAGAGAAGTTATTTCTGAAGCTATTTAGGATATTGAAACTACCCTTTCAAGTTTATTAAGCATTCATGTTATTATGTTTATTGATAATATCTAAGCATTTGCTTGCAGCATTTGAGAATAGACAGAGATGTGGTAGGAGGGATAGTGGTACTAAAGAGAGAGTTCTTGTTTAGGAATCCCTGGGCATAGACTGTCATTCTGTAGGTATATTACATTGCAGAAGTCTTGATTTTGTCATTTTGTACATGTTAGATTTTTTAGATTCTGTTTATGAGCATGAATACTCTATGGTGATGGTATCTAAAAGGACGAAACATGAATTTATTTCTGTAAAATGTTTTCAGAAATATTAATGTGATTACCATCAAATGGAATTGATTTCCAAATTCTTTCAAGGCTTATATCACATTAATCATAAATTCAAATTTTATTGTAATAAGTGGAAAAAACCCTCTTTTTCCTGTTTGGCTTATACTGGTCAGGTTAAATGAGATAACCATGTAAAATAGATGCCAGGAAAGCTTAACTTACTTTCTTTTTAAAAATGTTATTACATTTTTTAGGCCTTTATTTTATTTATTTATATATTTTTATGTGGTGTTGAAGATTGAACCCAGTGCCTCCCATGTATGGAGGCAAGTGTTCTACCACTGAGTTACAACCGCAGCCCCCTTAACTTACTTTTTTTTTTTTTCTATTTATTTTTTAGTTGTAGTTGAACATAATACCTTTATTTTATTTATTTATTTTTATGTGGTGCTAAGGATGGAACCCAGGGCCTTGCACGTACTAGAAGATTGCTCTACCACTGAGCCAGAACCCCAGCCCCCTAAACTTACTTTTAATGCCTATATTTTTTATTTATAACTGAATTCTTGATATTTAGTTTTTTACTAAGGAAAATATTTATGAATTATTGTGGTGTAGATGAACATATTTCTGAAATCCAAATTCTTTCCTACCTGACCAGTTTTTTTTTTTTTTTTTTTTTTTTTTTTTTTGTTTTGGCTCAGTGCATTTTTCCCTACCCTTACAAAAGCAACTAGCTTTTGGTATTGATTCTCTTGATTTCTGGATAGGGACCTTGTTTATTTATCATTTAACAGTTTTGAGAACTAATCAGTTCTCCAGGGATTTTATAGTTGGGCAGGAGGGGTTCTATAAAGACATGAAATAATAATCACCATCCTCAGTGTTCCACATTTAGTTAGTAAGAACTAAACACGTATTTCCAATGTAGCATCATAAGTGCTATGTTAGAAGCCTACAACAGATATTGAAGGGGTACTTAGGCCAGCAGGAAAGATCTTCTCTATAGGCTTCACTTTTTTGAGTTAAAACTCTATGCCAGGGGCTGGGGTTGTGGCTCAGAGGTAGAGCCCTCACCTCACATGCATGAGGCACTGGGTCCGATCCTCAGCAAATAAATAAAATAAAGGTATTGTGTCCACCTACAACTAAAAATTAAATGTTTAAAAACAAACAAACAAACTCTATGCCAGACCCTTGGGTGAAAGTGATAGTCCGCCTCTGGGTGATTTACAGTCTAGTAAGGCAGACAGAAAAGAAAATAGATGATTAAAATACATTACTATAAGTGGAATATAATAATATGAATAAGCTTAGGATATTGTGTGTGTAGGTTAAAAAAGATGTCTAGTCTAGTCTTGTAGTATCAAGAAAGTTTTCCTGAACAAAGTAATATTTTAGAGACCTAAGCTAACTAAGTCTTATAAATAGACAAACCTTTTTTTAAAAAATTTGTTCTAATTAGTTATACATGACAATAGAATGCATTTTAACACATCATACATATACATGGAGTATAACTTCTCATCCTTTTGGTTGTACATGGAGTAGAGAATCACAATGGCCAGGTAATCATATACATACATAGGATAATAATGTCAGATTCATTCTACCATTCTTCCTACTCCCACACGCCCTCCCCTCCAATCATTCCTTTCTGCCTAATCCAAAGTACCTCTATTCTTCCCTAGTCCTCCCCCCAACCCCACACACACCTTAATGTGAATTAATATCCACATATCAGAGAAAACTTTTGACCTTTGGTTTTTTGGGATTGACTTATTTCACTTAACATGATAAAACTCCAGCTCTATCTATTTACCTGCAAATGCCATAATTTTCTTTACCCATTCATCTGTTGAAGGGCATCTAGGTTGGTTCTATAGTTTAGTTATTGTGAATTTAGCTGCTATAAACATTGATGTGGTTGCATCACTGTAGTATGCTGATTTTAAGTCCTTTGGGTATAAACTCAAGAGTGGGATAAGTGGGTCAACTGGTGGTTCTATTCCCAGTCTTCTGAGGAATCTCCATACTGCTTTCCATATGGTTGCACCAGTTTGTAGTCCTACCAACAGTGTACGAGTGTACCTTATCCCCCACATCCTAGGCAACATTTATTGTTACTTATGTTCTTGATAATTGCCATTCTGTCTGGAGTAAGGTGAAATCTTAAAGTAGTTTTGATTTGTGTTTTGATAGAGAAATGTTTTGAATAAGTAGTTACATTTAAGATTGGCGAGGTAGGCAAAAACTAGATTATGAAGAGCCCTGAGTGCTATGCTAAGGAGCTTGAATATTTTTCTTAATGTCATCGAACAGCTATTGAAGGATTTTAAGTAATTAGGGTAGATATGGTCAGATTTATATTTTTAGTAAGATTAGCATGGAGGAGATGACTGAGTCAAACAAGTCCTAAGGTAGGAAGAATAGTCAAAAGGCTGTAAAAACCTAAGGGGAATACAGCATAGAGAGGAACATTGTAGAGATAGGGAATAGTAATTAACTATATGAAAAGCTTTTGGAAGTAGAACTGATAAAACTTGGGGTGAGGGAAAAGAAAGTGCCCTATGACAAGACCCATGATTCTGCCATGGGTATTTGAGGGAATGATGGTACCAGTCACTGACATAAAAGAACATAGGGGAGGGAACAGACGGAAGTGTTTGGTTTGAAGCATGTTAAGTCTATTACAGAATAATGTAAAATTTATTCATATTTATTTGACAACACATACATATAACCTTTTCCATTCAACATCATTCTTGGCTAATGGTAAAACTGGTCAGGGGTGTATGTGTGTATTGAAGAAAATGGTTTTAAATCAGTTTAACAGATTGAAACTAATCTAGATTTAAAATTAAATGTGTCTAAGTGATAAGTTAAATGGCACATTATGTTTTGTCCAAGGGTGTGGTTATTATCTATAGCCCTATTAAACACAGAATTGTTTTCTGTTTTTTCTGTTTCCAGACAGTTTGAAAGATTCAACCCACAAATTTTGATATAGAGATGTCAGCATTGGAGCTTAGCTACAATTAACATATAATAGGGAAAAAGAGAAGCAGTTATGAAACTTGGTATACCCATGGTTGAACTTAATAAATAGCAAAATTTTGTTCCCAGTGTGTGATGGCTTTACATATATGGATAAGCAGGACATGGAGAGGTTGTGTTTTTGAAAATTCATTCATTTACTCATGTATTGTTAAATATTAATTGCATGCCTACCAGGCACTATTTTACATGCAAGATATACAACAATAAAAATGACAGAGCCCTTACCTTCCTTGAGCTTACATACATAGGTATCTTTTCAAAACTTGAAATTTGCAAGCATCCCAGTCCATAACAGCTACTTGAAGCTGGTCAGTGGTTTTTCCTCTGCTTCAAACCCAGAAACCACAGTGTCAAGCATCCTGTATTGCCCAGCCCCTCCCTACCTCTTCAGTCATGCTGCTACACATTGGAACTACACTGGCCTTGTATTAATTCCTATGCTCTGTCTTGCTCTTTTTCTTCTCAGAGGCTTTCTTGCTGTTCTCTGCTGTGAATGCTCTTCCTGTGGTTTATGAGCACCCCCCACACACACTTGGGGATTGAACCCCTAGGGCCTTGTTCATGCGAGGCAGGCAATCTACCTATATCCCTAGCCCCACTGATGAGCCTTTTGACATCCTCAAATCCTAGCTTAAGTATTACTTTCTCCAAGAGTCTTTTCCTAGCCCACTCCTAGCTAAAGTAGGTTTTCTTTTATTCTCCGTCTTTGTACCTTACTATTTTCCTTCATAACACTAATTACAATTATTATTGTAAAGGTGAATAGTCAGTTTATTTGTTGACTTGGTTATTCTATCTTCTTCCACTAGACTGTTAAACTTCTTGAAGGTAGGAACATGTCTGTCTTGTTCATTATTGAGTTTCTAGCACCCAGCATAGTAAGTGTCAAGTAAAATGTTTTCTTGAATGTCTAGTGGGTAGAGGTCAGAGTGGATTTAAAACAACCCATAATGCACAGATTAGCTCCTCAAGCCAAAAAATTATCTAAAATAGTGTGGAAGTCGGAAACTCTGAAGAGAATGTTGATTGAATAGATGTGTTTTTAAGTCACTCCTCTGAGCTGATCCTGAGTAATCCTAAACAAATTGTAAAACCCTGGGGACTTTTAGTTTTCTTGTCTGTAGAGATATGTCAGATTTATCTGTTATAACATTGGATGGCACAAACTCTGAGAAGGGATTTATTTTCAGTTTTACATGGAACTGTCAGAGCAGAGTTGCCCCTTTATTTATATTTTTAGCACTTAACTTTTTCCTTTTTTTATTTTTTACTTTTTAGTTGTAGATGGACACAGTATCTTTATTTTATTTATTTTTATGTGGTGCTGAGGATTGAACCCAGTGCCTCACACTTGCTAGGCAAGCACTCTTTCACTGAGCCACAACCTCAGCCCTACACTTAAATTTTATTCACTTACATTCAAGCCTTGGTTTCCTTAGAGTTGATATAGTCTGACAGTGTTACAAAGTTATATTTGTAGCAACATTCTCTGAATGTTTTCTTGGATAAGGCCTAAGGCCAAGTGGTCATAGACTCATATGTTCTCAAAATTATTAGTAGTATAACAGTGTGCTTAGACATTCATAGAAATCCTAGTGATTGTTGTTTTTTCCCCCCTTTTCTAACTCTTTATCCTGAAATGTTGTCACTGAAAATAGAACAAATGAAGAAATCTTAGAATGAAAGTGCTTTGATTAATTTGAACATTTTATTTTAGGAGCAAATGATGAGAAAGAAACAAGCAATGCATCTTGATGCAAGATATGTCACAATGGTGGAGAATGCATATTATTACTGTAACCCACCTCCAGCTGAAAAGACAGTGAAAAAGAAACGACCTCCTCTCCAGGAATATGTCCGGAAACTCTTGTACAAGGATCTCTCTAAGGTTACCACTGAGAAGGTAATTTTCTTCCCCCCTGTGCTGGGAATCTAACCCAGGGCCTCATATATGCTAGGAGTGTACTCTACCACTGAGCTACATCCCTGACCCCTAGAGAAGGTAAATCATAATCAAATCAGCTACCTATTAATAGTCAACTTGCAATTTGAGATTGTGCTAAGCTTAAATAAATTCCAAGAGTGGTAGGGATAGATCAGATCCCAGGTTCATTGATTTTGTACAAGTCATCATAAGAAGAGTTTCATATGGTGATACATAATATTTGTGACATGTTTTGTTTTCTTTATATAGTAACTTTTGATGCCATATATATATTTGAAGCTGTTTATTTTGTTTGTTTATTGATTTTGCAGTGCTAGGGATCAAATCTAGGGCCTTGCACAAGCTAGGCAAGTGCTCTACCTCTGAGCCATGTCCTTAGCCCTTAACTCTATTATTCTATAATGAATTTGCTTTTAACATTTTGCATTAGTTCAGGCACTCTTAGCCTTCAGTGAGCTTTAAGAAGCCTACAATCACTCTGAAACTTCATAATTTTGAATGTCTGAATATCTGTAATTTTCTGGAGAGAGGGTCTACAAGCTTTCTTTAGATTCTCAGTAAGGAATAATTTCCACAAAAGGTTAAGAACTTCTGGCCTTAAGCTTAGTTATTGTAGTTACCTTATGGAAACTTCACTTTTAAGATGTTGAACTCTGTGATACAATACAGTTGACAAAATACAGTTCAGAACCATTTTTCTTTTTAGGATAGAAGGTGATAAGGAGTAATAGTGCAGCTTTGAAAATTGAAACCATTTTCCAAAGTCATATGCAGTAGTTTAAAACAATTTTAGAATTGGCTAACGTCAGGTGTGGTGGTACTTGTAATCCCAGCAGCTAGGTAGGCTGAGATAGGAGGATCACAAATTCAAAGTCAGCCTCAGCAATTTAGTGAGGCCCTAAGCAACTTAGCAAGACCTTGTTTCAAAATAAAAAGGATGGGGATATGGCTCAGTGGTAAAGCAAGAATTGGCTAAAAGTTTGAAAAATATTGAGTACTTATGTGAGGACCTTGACATTTCCAGTGAAGGTGATATGAGAAACATGTTTAGTGATTATAGAGATTCTATAGACATGAAAGAAATAGTTTGCAATCTGCTAATAGTATAAAAAAAAGAATATGAATAGAGGTACAGTTCATGATTATCTTCATTACTAATGGAGGTTTTGAAATAATAAAATTAGCATGTATGGGGCCTCTATAATGGTCCAAACACTTTTCCTATGTACTTCACATGTTTTCGGTTGTCTAATCCTTACTATAAGTTGAAGTGTAAGAATTTTTATCATTTCACACAAGAGAAAACTAAGGTTGTTGTGCAGTGTGTTAGTCTGCTTTGTGTCGGTGTGACCAAAATACCTAACAAATACAACTTAGAGGAGGAAAAGTTTATTCAGAGGTTTCAGTCCATAGACAGCTGAGTTCATAGCTCTGGGCCCACCATGAAGCAAGACACTATGGCTAAAGGACAAGACAGAGAAAAGCAGCTTACTTCATGGCAAACAGGAAGCATGGATAGAGAGAAAGGAAGAGGGTAAGGGCCATAGGGAAGTTGCATGCTTCCAGAGCATGCCTCTAGTGACTCACTCCTCCAGTCACACCCCACCTGCCTACAAGTACCACCCAGTTAGTCCATTCAAACTGGAATGGACTGATTTCAGGCCACAGTTCTCATAATCTGATCATTTCACCTCACGATATTTATGTATTAACACAGGAGTGGGCACCTTATATCCAAACCATAACATGTAACATCAGTCTTGTAGTAGCCTCCGTCTTTTTTTTTTTTTTTTTGGTACTGGGGATTGAACTCAGGGGCGCTCTACCACTGAGCCACATCCCCAGCCCTTTTTTGTATTTTATTAGAGACAGGGCCTCACTGAGTTGCTAAGTGCCTTGCCATTGCTGAGGCTGGCTTTGCACTCGAAATCCTCCTGCCTCAGCCTCCCAAGTGCTGGGATTACAGGTGTGCACCATCGTGCCTGGTAGTAGCCTCCATCTTATTTGATCTTCTAACTAGTTGACCTTGGGTTTGTTATTTGTTGGAAATTGATGTGTTTTTTTTTATTGTTATTGTTTTTTAAGAAATGAGATTATAATAGGCGGGCTCGGTGGCGCACGCCTGTAATCCCAGCACTTTGGGATGCTGAGGCAGGAGGATCGCGAGTTCAAAGCCAGCTTCAGCAATGGCGAGGCACTTAGGAACTCAGTGAGACCCTGTCTCTAAATAAAATACAAAAAAGGGCTGGGGATGTGACCCAGTGGTCGAGTGCCCCTGAGTTCAATCCCCAGTACCACAAAAAAAAAAAAAAAAAAAAAAAAAAAAAGAAATGAGATTATTGATATCAGATAATTCACAGAACAGAACATATTATTTTTGGTAAACCTTGGGGTATTTCTTTCAGTGACCTGAGTGTATGACTCTATACTGTTAAGATTGATTAAAGACCTGGAGGTGTAGCTCAGTGGAAGAGCACCTTTGGGTTAAATCTCCACTTCCATACATACAAAAAAAGAAAGAAAGAAAAGAAGGAAGGAATGGTGGGAGTCAGGGAGGGGGAAAGAAAAAGAAAAGAAAAAGACTGGAAACTAGGAAATTTGGAGGAATTGTAGAAAGGTTTCAAGAAAATGAGAATAAATTTTCTAATAATTAGAAAATCTCATTTTTCCTATCTCTAAAGTGAAAAGACTGGTAAAAGTACTCTATAAAGTATTTCCCACTTCCAAAGTTCTTTGTCTCTGTACAGTAATAGGAAAGTACCTGTATTATTTGTTCAGACTACTATATTCTTATCTAATAATTTGAAAAAATTCTCTTCCTTTAGGTTTTGAGACAGATGCGAAAGTTGCCCTGGCAGGACCAAGAAGTGAAAGACTATGTTATTTGTTGTATGATAAACATCTGGAATGTGAAATATAATAGTATTCACTGTGTAGCCAACCTCTTAGCAGGATTAGTGCTCTACCAAGAGGATGTTGGGATCCATGTTGTGGATGGAGTTTTAGAAGATATTCGATTGGGAATGGAGGTAACAAGGATTTCTTTAAAGTCACCAAATTAGAGTTTGTGGAGAATCTAAACAATCTTTGAATCATATTGTTGAAAATAATAGTCATTTGCTACTACCTCTTTGGAGTTAATGATTTATTGTTTTTTATTATCTATTTATTTTTATTTTCATTTTTTATTCATTTGTATTGATATTTATGTTCATTCCCTAACCCTAATCTTAGACCTACCCCTCATGTACTACCCCTAAAACTACCACAAAGCTCAAAATCCCTTGCATGTATAATCATGGGCATTTATGTGAAAAGCATAGATATTTTGGCAGGTAAATTGTATTCTCACATATACATATATATATATAAAAACATATTTTCTTTTTTACATTAGTTTTTTAATTATAATTAATTATACATGACAGTAGAATGCATTTTGATGCATCATACATAAATGGAGTATAACTTCTCATTCTTTTGGTTGCACATGATGTAGAGTTATACAGGTTGTGTATATATGCACATAGGGTAATAATGTCTCATTCACTCCACTATCATTCCTACCACCATACCCCCTCCTCTCCCTTTACTCCCTTCTGTCTAATCCAAAGTACCTCTATGTGATCTATTGTTTTTTTAAATATATTTATTAGTTGTTGATGAACCTTTTTACTTTTATTTATTTATTTATATGTGATGCTGAAAATCGAGAGCAGTGTTTTCCTCACACATGCTAGGCAAATGTCTACCACTGAGCCACAACCCCAGCCCATGATTTATTGTTAATAAGCCCTGGTGTATCAAATTTTCTGCTGTTATCTCAGACTAGCACTGGAGTAGTTTAAATGTTTTCCTAAAGCTCTCGTTAAGCTTATTTTGGCAGACTGTATTAGATGTTTATTATTTTTGGGTCACTCTTAGTCTTATAGGATTCTGTAAACTTACTAATTAGAAAAAGTTGATAATCATAAGAATTTTCTGTAAATACTTTCCTCTTACTATAAAACTTAGGCATATTGTTTACTTCATAGATTACCACGTAAATAGGTGATGGGGGTTAATAGGGAGACTTGCATTTTAACTGCTTTAAAAACAATTCATTTAATGATAGCTTAATAATTTAACATCTAATATTCTTTTTATTAAAACATGCCATTTCCTAGGGACAGTAAAAGGACCCTAACAATGACCATGTTATTAGAAAGGAATAAAGAAACCATTGTTGTCTCACTGTTCAGTGTTCTTTCAGTAGTTGATAGATATTGTTAAATTAGAGAATTTACCCTTTCAAATATTTTACTACATAGAAAAAATTTTTTGTTTTTTTTTGTTTTGTTTTGTTTTGTTTTGTTTTTTAGGTTAATCAACCTAAGTTTAACCAGAGACGTATCAGCAGCGCCAAGTTCTTAGGGGAACTTTATAATTACCGAATGGTGGAATCAGCAGTTATTTTCAGAACTCTTTATTCTTTTACTTCATTTGGTGTTAACCCTGATGGTTCTCCAAGTTCACTGGACCCCCCTGAGCATCTTTTCAGAATTAGACTAGTATGCACTATTTTGGATACCTGCGGCCAGTACTTTGACAGAGGTTCCAGTAAACGAAAACTTGATTGCTTCCTTGTGTATTTTCAGGTACATAGGCAGAATATGCATTTTGGCATATTGCATGAGTTCCAAAACATTATTGAAGTAATACTGTAGTAGTTGTATAAAATGTGTTCATATTTAGGTTATTATAACTATTCATATAAGGATGCTTTTAGAAATTTAAAAGTTGTATTATTCTATTATTATTAACATTGTAATTGCTTATAGCCTTTATGTTTGATAACAATTGATTAATTTGGAAAATTATTTTTATATAGTTTATGAACTTGGTATAGTAATTTATGGATTATGGTATCTAATAACAGTAATTTATCAATTAAATTACTTATGATTTGTATGCAGTTTATAATGTTCTTCTCATTTATGGTTTATGTCCAAAATTATTGTTTCTTCTTTTTTAAAAAATATTTTTAGTTGTAAATGGACATGATACATTTATTTTGTTTATTTAGTTTTTTTATGTGGCACTGGGGATCAAACCCAGCGCCTCACACATGCTAGGCAAGCACTTTACCACTGAGCCACAACCCAAACCCCAAAATTATTGTTTCTAAAAGATTTTTTTTTATTTTTTGGAGAAAGAAAACCTTATTACTTTGGGGAAAATGTTGGTTTTAACACAGAAAGTAATTTTTGTTTACATATTAGTAAATTCTTGGGTTGTGTTTCCCATATCTTAATTTTAATTAATTATATAAATTTGTGATTTATAATAAGTTCAGTATAAATTAAATTCAGTACAAATACAAGGACAGTTCTACAACTTCTATAAAGTTTGTACCTCACAAGTTGTGGATTGATTGGTTGGAGCCTAAGCACTGTTTACCATAAGCTGCTGACGAGGGTAAACAGCTCACTATCAAGTTCTTAAGGTATTACTGAATGAAATACCAGTAATATCATACAATTTTATACAATCAATAATAGTTAGTAATTTCATTTTACCCATTGATAAAGAAGATAGATTTAGTATTATAACTTGAGGTATCAAAAATATATCCACATTGAGGCTGGTATTAAGTTGAGGGTAAATACTCAGGAAATTGCAGTTTGTTACTTTTCTCCTACCACTAGGTCTTTACAGTATATAGTACAACTTGTTACTACTCCTTTATTTTCTGAATTGATGAGCAAAAAATGGGGAAAGGAGTTTACAAAGTTGGGGATCAGATTCCCTGCTGTGTGTAAGGACTGTCTTAGCTGGGAACTATTCATTAGAAATTAGAGTATTGCTACACAATAGCAGCTGTAACTATCAGCATCCAAAGTAGAATCTTTTTCATAACAGAGTCCTGATTTGGATTCTACCACCTTGGGCTGAGAGAAAAGAGGCATTCAGAAATATCCAGGAACAAAAAGGGGCAAACATCTTTTCCAAAGTGATTACGTTAGTTTTAACACAGAAATGGAAGTCAGGAGTGGATGAGGCTGGGGAGATGAGGTCATTGTATTCTGCCTAGAATACAAGAGAGTAGAGTTAAGTTCAGATGACAGCTAGAAGGGTCACCTGGTGCAGTGCTTCTGAACTGGAGTGGGCATGCACATTACCTAGGGAGATTGTTATGATGAAATTTTTTTTAATTTGTTTAGGGTTGGGGCCTAAGATTCTCTATTTCCAACAAGCTCCCAGGTTAGGTTCACACTTTGAGTGACCCTAGAACAAATTGGAGAGAAAAAATGAAGTACCCAGAAGAATACCTGTTAATATACTAATAAATTCTTTAGATTGGGCTCTCAGTTAATCTAAGTTTAGCAATTAGAACAAAAACAAAATAGAACAAGAGAAAATCAAGCTAGAAGGAAAGAAGGAAAATAACTACACAGTGCCATATACACAGTAGGTGTTTAATAAATTCTTGTTGATGATTACTGATGTTTGTATAATTCAAAAATCATATCCACAGCTATTTTATTTTTTATTGTGCTGAGGATTGAACCCAGGGCCTTGTGTATTCGAGACAAGCACTCTACCAACTGAGCTATATCCCCAGCCCATCCACAGCTACTTTAATTAACCTTTTTAAAAATCAAAGCAATAGTATAGAGAAAATGATAAATGAAAATTTATCAGAACTGTGGCTTTGAACCTCATTGTTTTTATAATATTAAATATGTAAACTGGGGTGTCAGAGTAGAGTTTCCACCTTGATTTCAGAGTACTTGAAATTTTTACTTGGTATTTTATTTATACTTTTCCTTGTATTAAGTAAAAACCAGCCGGGCGTGGTGGCGCATGCCTGTAATCCCAGCACTTGGGAGGCTGAGGCAGGAGGATCGCGAGTTCAAAGCCAGCCTCAGCAATGGCGAGGCACTTAGCAACTCAGTGAGACCCTATCTCTACTAAAATTTTAAAAAGGACTGGGGATGTGGCCCAGTGGTCAAGTGCCCCTGAGTTCAATCCCTGGTACAAAAAAAAAAGTAAAAACCTATGGCAGTTATAAAAAGATATTAAAGATATTTAAATAAAGTTACTAAGTGGCTCAAAACTATATAAATAGAAATAATTGGACCATGCTGTTGACTAACTTTTTAGCTTAGTTATTATGACTAGGTAACATCACAATATAATTTATTATTTAAAAATATTTTTTGTTATTTCTTATAGTTAATTTTGTTTGTTTGTTTGTTATCAGCGTTATGTTTGGTGGAAGAAAAGTTTGGAGGTTTGGACAAAAGACCATCCATTTCCTATTGATATAGATTACATGATCAGTGATACACTAGAACTGCTAAGACCAAAGATCAAACTCTGTAATTCTCTGGAAGAATCCATAAGGCAGGTACAAGACTTGGAACGAGAATTCTTAATAAAACTAGGTAAGCAACTAATTACAGAGAAAAAAAATGAAGGTGATTTTGGCAGATTGTTTCTAGAATTTGCTTTGTAATGTTACCCGAGTTTTACATTTGTATACTTTCTGTTTTGCATCAGTGTATTAGCATTAGGTAAAACCTGTGTGGCAACCTGGTTTCATTAAGTAATCTCAAGCTGGAGTAAAACAGTCAAGTAGTACTTTAAGCAGGTAATTGTGATGGAAAAATACAGTTTTGTTAGCCTCTCTTAATTTAAGAATCTTTGGTTGCTAATAAAAATCTACTTATCTCTTACATATACAGTTTATATTTTCTCTTACATATGCAGTGTATATTTTCAGCAGTTATTATTTCTAAGAATGTGCAGGCTAGAAACTGCAGAAGGGAATACCTGTTAAAAATTTGTAGCAACTCTACAGAATTTCATACCTTATTCATTGGTAGATTTGCCTCTGTTTCTAAGGACCAGAGAAAATGTGCCAAGGATTTTCTGTGTACTTCTCAGTATCCTTCTAAGATGGTTCTGGGAGAAGAGTTAGCCCTGGAACATCTCCGCCTAGGGACTGTAGGAACCGACTAACTTTGTCAACAGAGATAACAGGTACAAGGTCTAGTTGTACCAATCTGGTTTGCTTGCTAATAGCTCTTAGCATGCATTATTATGGTTCTTTGAAAGTGACAAATGTTTTCAGACTATTATGCTATTTACTCCCCATTAGCACTTGGTACATTTTTGTCTTATCATTAGGGAATCTTTACCTTAACCAGTTAAATTAACTGTATAAATTGACTACATTGTATGACTAAAGAACTGATTTTCATGGTGAAGGCATTTGTGATTTTTTTCCCCTTTCAAACTATTTTTTAATATTATATTGAATGTATTAATAGGATTGCTTTCAACAAAAGTAAATCCTCTTTTGGAGAATATGATTGTTGTTTTTTGTGGAACTGGAGATTAAACCCTGGGGCACTCTACCACTGAGCTCCATCCCCAGCCCTTTTAAAAATTTTTTTATTTTGAGACAGGGCCTTTGTAAGTTGCGATAGCTGGTGATCCTCCTGCCCCACATTCCATGGTAAACACCACCACGCCCAGCTTTGATTTCTGTATTTTTTAAGGCACTGCTACTTATCATACAAGTGTTGATTTTTTTCATACTACTCAAGCCACAAAGGCATAGGTAATTCTTGGTTTTTTAACCTTGTCCGAAGTTACCTGATTTTTCTTTTTATATTTCTAATTGAGTAAACTATCATTTCAAGCAGAGTATTTACTGATAAGTTGATAAACTTAGTTCATTTATGTACTTTAAAATTGTTCATTTGTGGGGCTGGGGTTGTGGCTCAGCGGCAGAGCGCTCGCCTTGCACGTGCGTGGCCCGGGTTCGATCCTCAGCACCACGTAAACATAAATGCATTGCATTGTGTACAACTAAAAGTAAATAAATAAATATTTTTTAAAAAATTGTTCAGTTGTAACCTTGTTGCCCAAAAACTTTTCATGAATGATACTATATGTATAGGGGCATGAGTAAATATTAGTGTGACATTCAGTTTGATGGTGGTAAAGAGAACAATATGCTTTGTCCTTTATAGATTTGAGCTTCTTAGGAAGAGTCTGGAGAGGGGAAAAATAGATTATCATTTATGAGTGAAATTAAGGATAGTGGCAGCTACAGTTAGTGTGCTTTCAAGTCATCTCCATTTTCCTCCTGATTTTAGAGTCTAATTATCAGGAAGATGTGTGCAGAAATATCTATTTTAAATTAATTTTCTATTAAAAAACTATAAGTTAATGTAGTGTTTCCCATTGGTAGCACTTGCAAATTTGTTGTCTCATTTTATGGTACCCAATGCTAATAACAGTATAGTTAATAGGAAAACACCAAAAGCATACCTTTATTTAATTTAATTAATTAATTTGTTATCGGGGATTAAACTCAGAGGCACTTAACCCTATCCCTTTTAATGTTTTATTTAGAGAGAGGGTCTCGCCAAGTTGCTGAGGCTGGCTTTGAACCTCTGATCCTCCTGCTTCAGCCTCCCAAGCCGCTGGGATTACAGGCATGTGCCACCATGCCCAGCAGCATTCCTTTATATTTTTTAAAAAATTATTTTATATGTTATGACAAATAATAAATGTTCATGACAGTAATTTTGAAAAATACCAAGACAGAGCAAAAATCACCAATATTCCATATAGAAAGCTGATCATGTGTTAATATTTTCATGTATATCCTATTTTTAAATTTTTTCATGTGTGTTTGCAGTTTTATAACTGGATTGGTTCTATTATGACATTTTTTCCAGACATTAAATATTCTTTTAAATCTTTGTTTTCTCATAGGCTGTATTCCTTTTTTTTTAAATGTGCTATAATTATTATTTAACCCTGTTATTTGATTCTTAGGTTGTTTCCAGTTTTGCATCACTATAAATAACATTTTTATGTTGGTTTTGATTGTATCTCTGATTTCCTCAGGATAGATAAAATATACTTTTAAGACTTTTTTCATTTTAAACTTAAGAACAAAACTAAAATGACTATTATACAGCTTAGCAAATGCAAACTGTAAACTAATAAATCGTTTTGAAACTAAATTGCAGTGCAAATGAAAATGTATGAGAAATCGCATATATTTTCCTTACAAATTGGAATCTGTCAAAACAAAACTACATATATATCCCAGTTTCCCCCATGATGCATGTTTTAAGTAAATATGACAAAGGTGTAATAATGTTTCACACTGTGTGAATTTATTACCACTTTGATGTTTTTACAGAGAATGCTTAGGTTTACTTGCATCATTTGTCTTTGATAACTGACAGTCCAATATTTTGCTTTATAAAGTCCAAATAAACACATCAATACATGGCATCTGTTAATTGTATCTATGAAAATAGTAAGTGATAAGTAGAAATTGTTTAAATAAATGAAATTTCAATCACGGACACCTTTTTCTCAGTATTATTGCCCTATTGAAATAGATCTCTGAGCTTTATCTATCTTTCTAAACTGAGCGTGAATAATTTAATTACTCTGTACTTCCATATTTTTGTCAGTTTCTTAGATGTAAAACACTGGATTATATTTTTACTTTTATTGATTGGCTTGGTTATTCCAACTGTGGTCTCAGTCTTCATAAAAGGGTTAAATCACATTATCATTAAAGTTTCTTCCTGCTCTAGTGCTTTAAGATTGTGAATAAGCAAGTATTTACTAAACACCTACTAGATATTTACCAATATATGGCCTCAGTTAAGTTTTTTTTTTTTTTTAATATTTATTTACTTTAGTTGTACACAATGCAATGCATTTTATGTTTATGTGGTGCTGAGGATTGAACCCGGGCCGCTCACATGCAAGGCAAGCACTCTGCCACTGAGCCACAACCCCAGCCCCCTCAGTTAAGTTTTGAATATATAAAACAAGTTATTTGTCCTCAAAGGTCTTATTTGATATAACATTTGTAAAATCCTTAAGAAAAACATTGTTATCAAATGTAAAGTGAGTACAGTAGGTACTCTGAGGAGTAAGCAGGAGAAAAAGTAATAGATTTAAGTACTCAGTGATAGTTTATACAGGAGTAAAAATTAACAATGAACCTGAAGAATGGATAGGATTTGAAAAGCACATAATGATTTTCTCTATTGAGAAGGGTGTTGGATGAGCAAGATCTCAAGGCAGTACACTCTGAGAGGAAGAGCCCAATATAGGAGATGGCTAAGGAAGGAGTATTGGGAAATAGTCAGATGAGGGCATAGTATGAGCATCTTGAAAGTAGAGTAGGTTAAAATTCTGACAAGAAGTGACCATGCAGTGAGACATGGTATGGACATGAGGAGGTGAAAGCACATTCAGGCCAGGAAATGTTACTGAAGAAAAATATTAAGCTATGTGGTGACAAACTGCTATGTCTTTTTGCCTCGTTTCCTGTCTTAATTTGCCAACATTCAGATAATCAAATGTAATTTCTCCATTCAAGGAACATGATTTTATGTCTTTGAGTTCTTAGAGATTCTTGAGATGTCATTTGGTAGACTGTGGCTATAACTTATTTAAGCCTAAGACTGAACTTTAAATGTGACTGCTTTTTGTCTTTGTCTGAGACTGAGATTAGACAGGGTGATCTACAAGTATTGACACTTAGAAAAAGAAAAAAAGAGCATATACACATACATGTTATTTTCCTTTCTGCTAATGGTTAAGAAAAGTTATGAGTGGTTCTTTGTTGAAACGTATGTCTAAATTTAGTTTTTTAAATGTTTCTCAGTAGTTTCCAGTTCTGATCTTTCACCATTGTTCTGAGAAAATGGTTTGGAATTATCTTACTTAATGCTTTCTTTTAAATGAAATTATACATTGTATAAAACTAGCCTTTTTTAGGGGCTGGGGTTGTGGCTCAGTGGCGGAGCGCTCGCCTCGCGCGTGCGTGGCCCGGGTTCGATCCTCAGCACCACGTAAACATAAAATGCATTGCATTGTGTACAGCTAAAGTAAATAAATATTTTTTTTAAAAAAACTAGCCTTTTTAAATTGCATCTTTCCATTTTCTTCATTTCAAGGCCTTGTAAATGACAAAGAGTCGAAAGATTCTATTACAGAAGGGGAAAATCTTGAAGAAGATGAGGAAGAAGAAGAGGGGGGAGCTGAAACAGAAGAACAATCTGGAAATGAAAGTGAAGTAAATGAACCAGAAGAAGAGGTGATGACTTTTATTTATAGCAAATAGGTATATTTGTATAAGAGTATTTTGATTATATGAGCCAAGATTTTTTTTTTTTTTTGGTGGTACCGGGGATTGAACTCAGGGGCACTCGACCACTGGGCCACATCCCCAGCCATTTTTTGTATTTTATTTAGAGACAGGGTCTCACTGAGTTGCTAAGTGCCTCGCCATTGCTGAGGCTGGCTTTGAACTCGCGATCCTCCTGTCTCAGCCTCCCAAAGTGCTGGGATTACAGGCGTGCGCCACCGCGCCCGGCTAAGATTTTTTTTAATAAATAAAATCCTCTCCCCTAGTTTCATTTGAGTAAACATAAACAGTATTTCTGTTATAAAGTTCTTTAGTTAATTAGGAGTTTTTAAAGAAGGTAGTAAAAGACCATTCATTGACATTTTAATTCAATTAGCAATTTAAAGAATAATAATGTTTGTTCTATGTATTTTTAATTTCATTATTTTATAGTCTTAAAAACAAAATTACTGGCTAGATGTTAATGAACTTTGCTTTATTTTTTTCCAGCTCCAATGGGAAATTCGTTGTGTACTGTAATAATTAACATGCCCTTTTTGTATTTATAACTCTTGTTAGGTCAAACCATATGAAATTGCTCTTCCTACTATTTTTGACATTTTCATATGGTTCAACCTGATAGTTTTAGTTTATCACTTTTTTTCTTCCAAACCTGTTTAAATTGAAAAGTTGCATCCATAATAAAAGGTTGTTTGGGATTTGTTTTATAATCTAGAGGTGAATTAGGGAATGATTAGGAGTATATGGAGAAACAAAAATGACCGTGAGCTAATAATTGTTCAGTTGCATAATGGGTAAGTAGGGATTTATTGTACTATTTTCTCTACCTTTATATGTTTAAATTATAAAAATAAAAAAGTTTAAGCAAAGGAATATAAATAAGGATAGGAATAGAATGCTAATGAAAGTAAAATTTAAACCAGAAAATTAGCATTTGTTCACTGGTTTTCATTATAAATGTAAGTTTATATAATCATGATGATTTAATGTATATGATTTTTTTGTGTTCCTTAGGTGCTTTAAAGTATTTAGGGATAGTGTGATAATTTATAAGTATGATTTTAATTAAATATTAAAGCACAATTTATAGTCAGTATTTAAGGTTTTTAGGAAATTGAATTAAAGTTTTCAAGTTTTGTTTTAATAAAAAAAAATGTTGGGGCTGGGGTTGTGGCTCAGCGGTAAAGCTCTCGCCTAGCACGTGCGCGGCTCGGGTTCAATCCTCAGCACCACGTAAAAATAAAGAAATTGTGTACAACTAAAGCAAATAAATAAATACTTTAAAAAAATGTAAATACTTAGAGAATGTGGGTTTAATTTTTAAAAGAATATTATTTATAGCATTCATACAATTCATAAAGTGCATTTTTAAAAAACTTCATTTAGAATTAAAGAAAATGACCCAGTAATTTAAGATAATTAAAATTTTTACACAGTAAGAAGTAAAAATTTATATGGCTCTTTTTCTTTGGCCCTAAACGTTTATAACATTTGTGAACATCTGGTCTGATCCCATGGCATAACAAATTACTTTGCTGTTAGTTAAAAATGAATGATTATAGATGGGCTTGGTGGCACATCCCTGTAATCCCTGCTACTTGGGAGGTGAAGACTGGAGGATTGCAAGTTCAAGGCCATTCTGGGGAACTTAACAAGCCCTGATCTCAAAATAAAAAATAAAAAAGGTTAGGGATATAGCTCCGTGATAGAGCATCCCTGGGTCCAATTCCCAGTACTGGGAGTGGGGAGGGGGAAAGAAGGGAGGGGACATGAGAGTAGGAAAGATGGTAGAATGAGATGGACATCGTTACCCTAAGTACATTGTGAAAAAACAGTATAAACAATAATGTGTGTGTGTGTGTGTGTGTGTGTGTGTGTGTGTGTGTGTATTATAACTGTCTACTATTTGTAGGCAGTGGAAATGCACTTTTATGTTATTTGTTGCCATTTTCTTTTTCCAACCTCAGTGCACTCTTAAAGTTGATAAGAACAAATTAATAAAAATTCAGAACTGGAAAATGTTTCTATAATTGGTTTCAGTATAATAGATGGGTATTGATTTGTTTTCAAAATGAGATTGTCATCAAAACATTTGGTAATACAATTTAAATTGGATTAAGTATTTTATAATGACAAAGGGAAATAAGAAAGTATTCTCTTTTTATATTTCCAGACTAATCTTATGGTTGTCTTTGGGTTTTGCTGCTCTACTAATTATATGAACAGATCTAATAAATAAATCCAACATCCTCAGCAAATGTGGCATTAACGAGGACTAATTTTCATATAAATTTCTCATTTAAATAGTTGTGTGGTATTATATTTTCCCTCTAAATACATCTCCTCATTTCCAAACTTGAACTATTATTATTTTGACAGTTTTGTCATTTAAACTATTAGATTTCCAGTTGAAGGGTGAATATTGTACATGAATATGTGTGTGTTTGCTGAAGAGAAATACAAGCAAAATGTTCAGTTGGAGAATCCATATGCCTATGTCTGGGAGGAGAGAAAGGTGTGGTTTACTTAGAGAGGAATGACTATTCCAATAAAAAGAGCAGGATAGAACTATTAAAGAAGGAAAATGTATTATGAAGTAATAAAAGTAGTGAAGAATATTCTGCAACTATTTACTCCAACTGAGAAAGAGCTAAAATTCAACTCTGCAAAAAAAAGTGGGACTTTGGGTGTAACTCAGTGGTAGAGCACATGTTTAGCATGCACGAGACAAGACTTGAGTTCAGTTCCCCATCTCATCCCCGGCAAGCTATTATTCTGATTTTATCTTGGTCCCAACTTTTAAAAGCTGTGGGTATCTTAAGACCTTTCAACCAGAATATTTTCTCCTGTATACTGTCTTTGTAACTCAAAGACAACTGTAAATCCATAAATATTCTTCTGCTAAAACTCTAGTTTCCTGTAGCATTTTCATAATTTAGCAACAGAAAATACAGAATTCATTTTTGCTGATTCATTATTTCTATTTTTTAATATTTTTTAGTTGTTGATGGGCCTTTATTTTTTATTTATTTATATGTGGTGCTAAGGATCGAACCCAGTGCCTCACAAATGCTAGGCAAGCACCCTACCATTGAACCACAGCCCCAGCCCCTGATTCATTATTTACCAAGCACTTAGTATTCCTGGTCATTATCCTAAGCTCTGTGTTTATATAATTATTTTTTATATCACCCTTGAAGTAACTGAGAAACAAAGGCATAAGATAGGTTAAGTAATTTGGCCTAGCTCTCGGGGTACTAGGGGACAGAGCCAGTGTTTGAACTTGGGCAGTTTGTCTTATGCTGTGCTGCCTTTCCTGTTTGCCCTCGCCTGCTCAGATTTTGTGGTACATTGATAACCACTTCCTAATTTCATCCATTGTTACATAGTATACAATGGAATTGGGACAGATGAAATTATTTCTCAAGGTATTACTTTGAAAAGTTAATACATTATATCTAGTTGGCCCTTTGCATCTGCAGATTCAACCAACTGTGGATCAGAATTATTCAGGGGAAAAATTGCTTCTGTACTGAACATGTACAGACTTTTTTGCTTGTCATTATTCTCTAAATTATGCTATATAACAATTATGTACATAGCACTTAAGTTGTATTCGATATTTTAAGTAATCCAGAGATGATTTAAAGTATGAGATGGTATGCATAAGTTATTATGCAAATCCTGTTGCTGTTTTATATAAGTGACTTGAACATCTGTGAGTTTTAGTATCCACGGGGTCCCAGAACCAGTCCTTCTTGGATACTAAGGAACAACTTTATTGCTGAAATAATATAAAAAGTAAAAGGCAGGGGGCTGGGGCTATGGCTCAGCGGTAGAGCACTCATGTCGCATGTGTGAGGCCCTGGGTTCGATCCTCAGCACCACAAAAATAAAATAAAGGTATTGTGTCCACCTACAACTAAAAAAATATTTTTTTAAAAAAAGTAAAAGTTGCCGGGCGCGGTGGCGCACACGCCTGTAATCACAGCACTTTGGGAGGCTTGAGGCAGGAGGATTGCAAGTTCAAAGCCAGCCTCAGCAATGGCGAGGCACTTAGCAACTTAGTGAGACCCTGTCTCTAATAAAATACAAAAAAGGGCTGGGGATGTGACCCAGTGGTCGAGTGCCCCTGAGTTCAATCCCCGGTACCACAAAAAAAAAAAAAAAAAAAAAAAAAAGTAAAAGTCAGGAGGAACAAATTTAATACAGTTTAACTTAGGCTTAGGTTTTCAACAGGAAATATCTTTTAGGTGTTAAGAAGTGACTTTTTCTTTAAAGGCAAATTTAAGAGCATCTCTTTTTTTTTTAATATTTATTTATTTGCTTTTAGTTGTACACAATGCGTTTATTTGTATGTGGTGCTGAGGATCGAACCCGGGTCGCGCACGTGCTAGACAAGTGCTCTACCGCTGAGCCACAATCCCAGCCCCTTAAGAGCATCTCTTACCAATTTAATTTTTAGTTATAGAATTACCTCAAAAAAAGTTGATCCATTTGGGGTAAAAGGGTACTGTGTTTGTGTACTTTTTTTGAAGTGTTTTTATTTTATGAACTCTAAAAATTTCCAAATGTCTTTAGTAAGTAATAATATACTGTTTAAGTTTGGAAATTGTCACATACATTAAAAGTATTACAGATTTAGATTTTTTTTAGGAATTATTTCTTAGTTATCTTAGCATAATCTTAGTTTCTGAGTTTAGTGTAGTAGGTTTTGTTTTTATTGACACACATTTGGACATACTTATGGGGTATAGTATGATAATTCAGCACCTGAATACAGTGTGTAATGACAAAATGAGCATTATTAGCATTATCATCTCCTATGGGTTTGGAAGAAAATGTGGTATGTCCACACAATGGAATATTATTCTGCCATATAAAAGAATGAAACTGTGTCATTTGCACCACAGTGGATGGAACTGAATGGACTGTGGTTGGTATTTGAAAGACAAATACCATATGTTTTATTAAGTTATGCAAGGTAAACCAGTTGGTCTCAGAGAAGAAGAAAGTAATAGTGGTTGCTAGAGAAAGTGGGGAGGGGGAAGTTAGATAGTGGTTGTTTTATTGTGTTTTTAACTTTTATGGAACCCTTTGGGGGTGAATTGTATTGTTGGGATGGAAGGATTAACAGATGGAGCTCTACTGTGTGCTTAACCCTTTGACAGTCCATAAGGATTTTGCCCTAGATTCTGTTTGAGAAGGAATTTCAGCTGATAGGGAGTTGAGGACTGACTGGTGGATGAGGGGAAGGTAGTACTTGAAAACCACTGGTTAGGGAAGCAGAAGAGCTAGCTCTTCCACTTGATGGCAGTATATCCTCTGGCAAGGCACTTAGCCTTGGTTTTGTTTCTTTGGGTTGTTTTTTTTTTTTTTAATGTATAAAATGGGAACAGTTAAACTTACTCTTCCATCTTTGGAGTTGGAAAGAGTAAACAAAACCAGGTATGTAAGAATACCATCGAAACTGAAGTGCTTTATAAAATGTAGTACTGTTGGGCTGGGGTTGTGGCTCATCGGCAGAGCGCTCGCCTCCCACGTGCGTGGCCCCGGTTCGATCCTCAGCACCACGTAAACATAAATGCATTGCATTGTGTACAACTAAAGTAAATAAATAAATATTTTTAAAAAATGTAGTACTGTATCATTGCTTTTCGCTTATAACGATGTTAAAGTTGAACTTTGCAGATTTAGATAGGTATTAATGAACTATGGTGAGAAGTTCTGCCTTGCAAGGATTAGTTTCACAGGAGAAAAAAACCAAACAGTTCAGGAAACTTGTACCTTGTAGAATTCAAGGAAACATTTCCACAATTGATCTTTATGTATTGTTAGATCACTGGAAGCTGGTAAGGTGGGCTTTTAGCTATTGGTATGTAGGAAATGTTGTCAGCTGACTTTGCCCTCCATTATAAGCAGACTTCATAAAAGGCTGAAACTGGAGAACAATAAACAATTATATAGGCATTTAAAAATCCTTGAAGGCATGTAAAGTGAAGTGATCCTTTTCAAAGTGTTTTAATCTTCTGTTAATGTTAATTTCAGGAAGGTTCTGATGATGATGATGAGGGAGAAGAAGAGGAGGAGGAAAATACAGATTACCTTACAGATTCCAATAAGGAAAATGAAACTGATGAAGAGAATACTGTACGTATGGCTAAAAGATTTGCATTTTGAAATTGTGTAACATTTTATTAGTATTTGAATTTTGGCCACTGAAGTTTTCTTTTGAATATTGAAAAATATCTCTAGAAATTTATTTTCCATTTATATTCATAGCCATTTTCTTAATAAAAGGTTCTTTAAACAATAAGGTTTTATATTTTAGTTATTTATTTCTTGAGTTAATTGAGAGTGATCAATACAAAAAGGCTCTGCCATATAAAACCTTACAGTTAAAATTTCTGCTCTGATTTTGTTTTTGTTTTAATAAGGAGGTAATGATTAAAGGAGGTGGACTTAAGCATGTACCTTGTGTTGAAGATGAGGACTTCATTCAAGCTCTGGATAAAATGATGCTAGAAAATCTCCAGGTATTAAATATCACTATTTTGAAGAATCTTTTTAGCATGAATCATTACACATTAAATTCTACTAAATATGAGGGTCTATTATCTGAACATCTGCTTCTGCAGCAACTTTTCCTGAAGTATATAGCTTGCAGCTGTCAGATACATCTTATATTTAAAATTCTTTGAAGTATATGGGGAGAAAATGTAGTTAATATAATACTTGGAACAGTAATTTCATTATGCCAATCTCAAGTTATATCTCATTTCTTCTAAGTCCCTTATGTTTGTTTAGGAGCCAAAGTTTGCAGAAGATAAATAATTGGGGATATTTAGTTTAAGAAATTCTAATGTTGATTATTTGAATGGCCTTTGTGTAAATAGAAAAGTATGGGTTAATATTTAAAGAAAGATTGGGTTTTTTAGTGTATTGATAACATTAATAAACTGAATTTTATAAAAAGCTTCATCTAGCTGGGAGGTTTTTTTTTTTTTCTTGTGCTGGGATCAAACCCAGGGCCTCACACATGTTAGGCAAATGCCTTTAGCTTTGTTATTATATCCCTAGCTTTCTGTCTGGAGGTATTTAAAACGTCACAGTAATTTGGAGTAATTAGCATTTTTCTACAAGAAGTAGCTAAGGTGGATCAGAAAGCGACATTTTTTAAAAAAATATTTATTTATTTGTTTTAGTTGTACACAATGTGTTTATCTTACATGGTGCTAAGGATCGAACCCGGGCCGTACATGTGCTAGGTGAGCGCTCTACTGCTGAGCCACAATCCCAGTTCAGAAAGCGACATTTTTTTTTTTTTTTTTTTTTTTTTTTTTTTTTTTTGTACCGGGGATTGAACTCAGGGGCACTCGACCACTGGGCCACATCCCCAGCCCATTTTTGTAATTAGAGACAGGGTCTCACTGAGTTGCTAAGTGCCTCGCCATTACTGAGGCTCTTTGAACTCGCGATCCTCCTGCCTCAGCCTCCCAAGTACTGGATTACAGGCGTGCGCCACCGCGCCCGGCGCGACATTTTTTAGGCAGAAGATCTTACTGAGTCTTAATATGCTGATGGATCAATCCTTTAGAAAAAATATTGGATTTTACTTGATGTTATTAAGGCCAAAGTTATGTTAAAACACAAATTAACATTATAGGCACATTAGGCCAATCTGATTCTTTCTGCATATATTAAAATATTTCTTATATCCAGAAAATTCTTAATTTGTGAAATAACTATATAAATAACTATATAAATATAGTTTATGCCAATATAGTTTAGACATTTCAACCTAGACAACTTATAGGCTTCTTAAACTTAACATAACCAAAGTGGAACTCCTGCTTACTCTTCCTAATTTCTGTATATGCCAATATAATTAGATTGCCATAATATAGTTTATATAGTTACTCTTCCTAATTTCTGTATATGCCAATATAATTAGATTGCCATAATATAGTTTATATAGTTATTTAATAACTATATAAATAACTATATAAATATATTTATATCATTTAGAAGCCAAGGTCATCAAATAAAACATAATCATTGTAACCCCCTTGAAGAGAAAATGAAAGGTTCACCTCTAGGAACTTTCTAAACTGCTGCACATCATACATAATCCCAACAACTCAGGAGGCTGAGGCAGGAAAATCACAAGTTTGAGACCAGCCTTAGCAACTTAAAGAAATCCTGTCTCAAAGTAAAAAAGGCAGGCTGGGGTTGTGGCTCAGCGGTAGAGTGCTTGCCTAGCACATGTGCAGCCCGGGTTCGATCCTTAGCACCACGTAAAAATAAAGGCATTGTGTACAACTAAAGCAAATAAATAAATATATATTAAAAAAAAAGTAAAAAAGGCTAGGGATGTAGCTTAGTGACAGACCCCCTGTCCAGCATGCTTGAGACCCAGGGTAGAATCCCTAGTACTGGGGGGAAAAAAGAAATTTCCTGTCTGACTCGATTCAGTTACCATTCACTCTCAGCTGTTCTTTTGTTTGGCAAGTATCTTTTGAGCATCTACTTGATGTCTAGCAGTGTACAATAGGTTAAATTTGAAGTGATAAATACAACATATTGTTCTTTTTTTTTTTTTTTTTTTGGTACCAGGGATTGAACTCAGGGGCACTTGACCACTGGGCCACATCCCCAGCCCTTTTTTGGGATTTTATTAGAGACAGGGTCTCACTGAGTTGCTAAGTGCCTCGCATTTGCTGAGGCTGGCTTTGAACTCACGATCCTCCTGCCTCAGCCTCCCAAAGTGCTGGGATTACAGGCGTGCGCCACCGCGCCCGGCAACATATTGTTCTTGTTCCGAGAGAAAGTATATAAAATTTAACAACCAAATATAGGTTCAAATTTTGATAATTGTTAAGAGTGGAATGCTTTGGTTGATAGAAAGTGAAGGACCTTTTTTTAATGTAGGATGGTGGGGAAAGCATCTCTGAGGTCATGAATTTTAAATAGGACAGGTTAAATGGAGCCTTCCAGGTGAGAAATTAGGGGAATATGGAAACAATATGGTAAAGGGCCTGAGGCACAAAAGGTCTTGTATTTGAAAACTGAAAGAAGACTAGTATAAAGAGAACATAATTATAGGAGGATGTTATGACATGAGAATGGAGAATTGTGATAGGACCCCTTGGAAGCTCACAGTAGTCCTTTGCCACAAGACTAAGGAGCAGGGGCGTGAGTAGAAAGCTGTTGTGGTAAGCCAGGTGAGAGGAAATAGTCCTCCGTCTAGTGTAGTGGCAGGACACAGAGAAGTGGATTTGAAAGCCTTTGAGGAGGTAGAATGGACTGCATTTATTTGGTTGGTGCTTAATTGGATATGGGTGTGTAGGAAGTCAAAGGTGAAACTCAGTTTTCTAACTTGGGCCACTGGCCCTTCTCCAAGACAGAAATTAGGAAGAGTAAGCAGGAGTTCCACTTTGGTTATGTTAAGTTTAAGAAGCCTATAAGTTGTCTAGGTTGAAATGTCTAGAGATCAGAAGAGATGTATGAAGTGAAAACACAAATGTGTTAGGTAGAACATATGTAAAGCCATGGAAATAAATTAATCACCCAGGTATAAAGTGTGAAGAGAGAAGAGAAGCAAGTTCAGATTGAGCTGTGAAACACAGTGTTTGGAAATATGGTGGAAAAACTGCTGAAGTCAAAAGAATAGAATCTTTGATATAGCCCAGTAATTGTTACTTAAGAGACAGGGTTTCACTAAGTTTCTAATTGCCTTGCCATTGCTGGGGCTGGCTTTGAACTCATGATCTTCCTGCCTCAGCCTCTCAAGTGCTGGGATTACAGGTTATTGCAGTTCTTAAGAAGCAAACTGAAAGGATAGAAAGATGTGATCAGAGAGGGAAGTTTAAATTTATACTTTTGTAGGAGATAGGCTTAGTGTGCTAGAGAAAAACTTAATCCTGCATTAGCCCTAATTTTTAAACATTATCAAATACTGGATATGGACAACTGTACAGTCTGTTTTGATGGAGTTGTCATAGGAAGATGCAGTATCTAAAGATGCTTTGATTCTCCATAAGTCAGGTTCTTAAATTTAGTGAAGTCCTAATTATATCTCACCAGGAGAATTGTTTTTGCAGGGGGAAGGGAAGAGCCAAAATGAATTTAGAATGAACTTAAAATTCTTTAAAATATCTATAAGAAAAAGCAAAATACCTAAGAAATTTCTGAAAGATAAGGGGCTAAATACTTTATAAAATATTGAAATGTTTTAAACTTACAATAATAGTTTGGCACAATAATAGTTTGGCGCAATAATAGATCATTGAGGGGCTGGGGTTGTGGCTCAGCGGTAGAGCGCTTGCCTAGCACGTGCGTGGCCTGGGTTTGATCTTCAGCACCACATAAACGCATTGTGTACAACTAAAGCAAATAAGTAAATATTAAAAAAAAAAATAGACCATTGAAATAAAGGATCCAAAACATGGCAGTTTAGCCTTATGATAAAGATACCATTTAAAGGGGCTGGGGCTATAGCTCGGAGGCAGAGTACTTAATTAGTAATTGTGAGGCACTGGGTTCGGTCCTTAGTACCACATAAAAATGAAACAAGTAAAATAAAGGTATGCTGTCCATCAACAACTACAAAAAAAATTTTTTTTAAAGATCCCATTTCAAATTGAGGGGAAAGGCTCAGTAAACAAAAATAATGCTGGGGGCTGGGGTTGTGGCTCAGCGGTGGAGCGCTGCTCGCCTAGCGCATGCGCGGCCCGGGTTCGATCCTCAGCACCACGTACAAATAAATGCATTGTGTACGACTAAAGCAAATAAATAAAAATAAATAAATATTTTTTAAAAAATAATAATAATGCTGGATTCAGCAAGTGGCCAATAAACAAAAATAAATAAATGTAGATTTTACTTTTACTTTCACAACCAGAATTAATAACTTATCTGTCAGATACTGTACTAATTACAAATATAGACTCTGTTTCAAGGACTTCTACATCTGTTCTTCACACAGTGCCGTCAAATTACTTTGACAAATTACTTTACTAGTATTACTTTTTTTCCCCTTTTTTTAGTTAAAACAACATTGCCTTGAAAAGGCCAGAAACTTGTTTAAGGTCACATGGCTAGTGAGTGATGGAATCCATTTTGGCTTTTGTGTTTGTTGGTTGGTTGGTTTGTTCCTTATTGTGATGCTGTGGAATCAAACCCAAGGCCTTGCACATACTTGGCAAGCACTGTACCACTGAGCTACACCCCGAGCCCCTGAAATATTTTGAACCATTTTGTTCTATTATTTTAAAGCCCAGAATGCCATAAAAACTCAAATGACAGGAAGAAAAAATAACTCCTGTGCAACAGTGCGATAATAATAGCAATAAGAAAAGATGAATGACCCATTTTTAATTATATGAAATAGGCCAAATCTTGCTAGAAGTCACTAATAATCAAAAGATATGCAAATTAAGATTAACCTTTTCACTTGTCAGACCATCAGATACTAAGATTTATAAAGTGATAATATTCAGTGTGGTAGGTCATTTTTTGTTTTTTGTTTTGGATTTTTTTGGTACTGGGGTTTGAACCTAGAGGCGCTGAACCACTGAGCCACATCCCCAACGAGACAGGGTCTTGCTGAGTTGCTTAGGACCTCGCTAAGTTGCTGGGGCTAGCTTTGACCTCACAATCTTCCCTGTCTTAGTCTCAGGAGCACATGAATTACAGGCGTATGCCACCATGCCCAGCTTAGTGCGGTTTTAAAGTTTGCTAAATGTGCATCAGTCCAGCATGATTATCATCTATTGGGGGTAATCTAGTAAACCTATCAAATAGGCATACATGTGGTCTAAAAATTTACCCCTACTTAGCAGTTTTCTTTAAAAGTTAAATATACTAAGATGTCACATTATTTATAATAGTAAAAAAAAAAGTCTTTAATTGTTTATCAGTAGGGGTTGAATTAAATAATAGGACATACCATATTTAACCACATAATTATTGCATATTTGATGCCAAAAAAAAGAGGGGTATGACCATTTTGTGAAGCTTTAAAAAAAAAATTGTGCCGGTATGACTCAAAAATCGTTTATTACTAGCCGGGCGTGGTGGCGCATGCCTGTAATCCCAGCACTTGGGAGGCTGAGGCAGGAGGATCGTGAGTTCAAAGCCAGCCTCAGCAATGGCGAGGCACTAAGCAACTCAGTGAGACCCTGTCTCTAATAAAAAATACAAAAAAAGGGCTGGGGATGTGGCCCAGTGGTCGAGTGCCCCTGAGTTCAATCCCTGGTACCAAAAAAAAAAAAAAAAAATCGTTTATTACTAAACTGTCTTTGGTGCAAGATTAGGTTACGTGCAATACTCATAAGTATATGTTAATTTAGTGGTGATGATTATACAGTAAATAGAGTATGCATATAATTAGCTGTGCATATATTAAAAGATGCCCAAGATTAGGGTTAAAAAGGAGAAAAATGTTTGTGTTTAGTACAGAATAATATGGCTAATAGTGGTTGCTTATGTTTATATATGTATATTAATATATGGAAGAGAAAGATCTGAAAGGATATACTCCATTGTTAACAATTGTTGCATCTTGGTGTGGGGCAGAAGGAGATAAGCTGGAAGAAAATAATGCAGACACTAATACTTTTTTTAAAAATATTTATTTATTTGCTTTAGTTATACACAGTGCAATGCATTTATGTTTACGTGGTGCTGAGGATCAAACCTGGGCTGCGCACGTGCTAGGCGAGCACTCTACCACTGAGCCACAACCCCAGTCCACACTAATACATTTTTGTATTTAAATATTTTACAAAGAATGTGTTAATTTTGTAATAAAGAGAAAAAATGCTTTACAAATAAAGATTTGTCTAATATAACCCTTTCAATTTTAAATAAAACATCTTCATAAATCTTATGAACCTGGGACTACTTCAAGCAGATTCTAATAAATTGGACCTTTAAAAACAAATGTAATAAAACCTTATACCATTTCATTTGATTTGCAGATCTTTTGAATATGAGGCCTGTATCAAGTACTATTTAAGAAGAGCAATTTCAAGACCTGTAAAGCCTCTCAGCATTACTTGCCCAGCTTTGAGGAATCATTCTCCCTTCCTTAGGACATAGACAATTATTTGCAGTTGCATAAACGCTTTGAACTGTTTCACGTCCTTATTCTTGCAACTGTTCTTCCCCTGCCTGAATTCCTTCCATATCCCCCAGTTGCTCTTTGCATATGCTCAGAAGATATCATATGAAGTCTTTAACATTCTCAGTTGTCCCATTTGTGTTAAACCTTTCATCAGATCTCTGTACCCACCTCCTCCCCAGCCAGGCGCAGATAACCACTCCATCCTGTACACAAGTGATTCACACCTCCAATGTATTGTAATTGATTTATTTATATATCTAACTTAAGTTCATGAGCTTTTTTGAGGGCTCACTAAGTCTTTTTTAATCTATCTTCAGATCTAATACACAGTAAATCGTCAGTGAAGTTTTATTGAATTAATTGGTTGAAAAGTTCAGTGTAAATGTTAAGAATAATTTATTACAACCAAGAAATTAATGTGAATGGTTATAGATTCCATTCATTCTTGAACATTTATCGAGCACTACTAGGAAATGCTGGAGAATGGTAATAAGAGTGTTGAGTCTGCCCAGTCTGGTGAGCGAGTCAGACTGATAAATAGGTCAATATGAAAGATCATAAGAATGAAGCAGATGTTGTGCATTGTTAGGGGGTGGGGATATAGCTCAGTAGGTAGAGTGTTTGCCTCACATGCACAAGGCCATGGGTTCCACCCCCAGCACCACACACAAAAGGGGGAGGCAGGCATTATTAGAGGAGCCAGGGATATTTGGTAGGATGTGCAGCATTGAGTGCTTGGGAGCACATGGAGCAATAAATAGGAGCCTAACCACATAGTTCTTATAAGACATATTATTATAAAGGTTTTAGGCAGTGGAGGAGAAATATCCCTAGTTCATCTTTGTTTTAGAGACTTTAGCTCCTATGATTGTTTTGTTTTTAAAAATACAGCACCAATGAATTCTTTGTTTACATATATCCATGTGTATCCTGGAATATTTATATACTTTTAAATTTCTGTCTTTAAGCAAAGAAGTGGCGAATCTGTTAAAGTACATCAACTTGATGTTGCTATTCCTTTGCATCTCAAAAGCCAGCTGAGGAAAGGACCTCCACTTGGTGGCGGGGAAGGAGAGGCAGAGTCTGCAGATACTATGCCATTTGTCATGTTAACAAGAAAAGGCAATAAACAGCAGGTAAGAAACTGCCCATTGTGCAGTTGTTCCACCCTCCTTGTAGGCCCAGGTTGGGCTATGGCCCCCATTGCCTGCAGAGGCTGAGGCTTGCCTTTTTTTTTTTTTTTTTTTTTTTTTTAGTATGGCAATTGCAATTAGATGCTCTTTGGTTACCATCTGTGCACAGCTACTAAAGTAATGGTATTACACTGGTACACTTGGGCCCTGAGTTTTGTTACTAAGAAGGGACTCTGGAATATCTGTTTTTTAGATCAAATTATACAATAATAACAGTTCCTCTTTCTTTCTCCATTTGGTGGGGTACTTATGAATATTCATTATTGTTTATACCATCCTTATAGAAAATGTAGGCATTAAAAATAAATCAAGAGTGTATCTTAAAAAATTGAAGGAAAAAGAAAAAAAATAGATGGTAGAATTAGATGGATATCATTACCCTAAGTGTATGTATGAAATCACGAATGGTGTTGCGAATATACTTTGTATACAACCAGAAATATGTAAAAATGTGCTGTATAAGTATAATAAGAAATGTAACGCATTCTGCTGTCATTTCTAACAACTTAGAATAAAAAATAAATAAATTTTTAAAAAATGGGGACCTTTGAAAATAAATTCACTTCAGTAGTCTGAATTCTAAATTATATGGGCTATTTTTGGTTCAAAGTGGATAGATTATTTTTTTAAAAACTGTGTCTCATTTAATTTTATACAAAATAAGTAATTTGAAAGCCCTATTTCTTAAAATGTGAAATTTAAAAATATATTTTTTTTTTGAGCTTTGAAAATATTAACAAACATGAAATAATAAGTTGAGGGTTCTTGGTTAAGTAAATTTTTAACTCTTACAAACTTTGGAGTTTTGGAAAATGTTCAATATTAGGATCATTATTTGAAGAAACATCACTGGTATTTTGTGGTCTGGAAAAGAAAGTATATTTTGTTCTGATTTTTATTTCTTTATTTGACTTTTGGGTGTTGGCCCTTGAGGTGCAACGGTTTTTCTACAAGTGAGAAATGTGTTTCCTTATAGGAATCTTTAATTCTTAAGTTCAGTGAAAGATCTCTTTGTGCACCAGATTTGTGCTTAGAAATAACTTTCTGTTCTAGTCATTAGGGGGAAAAAAGTACACCAGTGAAACTTCAGAGTAGTTGAAAAGAAAGAAAAGGCTAATGCCATTTGTAATTGATTTTTTTCTCAATTTAAATATGAATTAGAATAATGAATTGAAATAAAATATTTTGATTTTGAAAGTAAAAGTTTAAATACCACTATTAATAATGTTGAGACTATTTTCATCAAATTCATAGTAATTTATTACAGCTTAATACTTGCAGATAAATCATTGTTTTGCAATTAATATTTTTAAAGAGTCATGATTTGTTACATGTTTTTTTTTTTGTGTGTGTGTGTGTGGTACTGGGGATTGAACTCAGGGGCACTCGACCACTGAGTCACATCCCCAGCCCTTTTTTCTATTTATTAGAGACAGGGTCTCACTGAGTTGCTAAGTGCCTCGCCATTGCTGAGGCTGGCTTTGAACTTGCGATCCTCCTGCCTCAGCCTCCCAAAGTGCTGGGATTGCAGGTGTGGGCCACCGCGCCTGGCTTGTTACATGTTTTGATAGAGTAATAGATACTTATCTATCACTGTAACTTGAGATTATATGTATAAATATTGGTTGTGTTTTGTTTTGTTTTTGCTGTTCTGGAAGTGTTACACACTTGACAGACAAGTGCTCTCTACCACTGAGCTTCCTCTCCAGCCTATACATAGTTATAAATTTTTTAAGTTACACTCATGAAGTTGCTTTAAATTACAACCTAAATCACCTTCGCTGCTAACGTGTTCGAGGAAGTTTAGTTTGAATTACTTCAATCTTTTTGTCATCTAATTTAATATAAAATAGTATCTCTCTTCTAATAGTAGCTTAGCAGCTTTATTGTAAAGGCTTTGGCAAAGGTGAGACATCAGGAAATTTGTCTCTTCATCACTGTTTACAACCATTTATTTTCTGTTCTTTAGAAATACATACTACTTGAGAACTTTTCCTTTTGTAAAACTTGTCTCAGAGGTCACAAAATGTGTTTTTGTTCATCTTTTACTTATAATTGTTTCCCTTTAGAATGTCTTAAGTGAAGAAATCATCAGTCTTATAAGCAAATAGAAAGCCTCTATTTTAGCTGTGTGTGGTGGCTCATGCATGTAATCCCAGCAGCTTGGGAGGCTGAGGTAGGAGGATAGCAAGTTCAAAGCCAGCCTCAGCAAAAGTGAGGGACTGAGCCACATCCCCAGCCCTGTCTCTAAATAAAATACAAAATAGGGCTGGGGATGTGGCTCAGTAGTCGAGTGCCCCTGAGGTCAATCCCTGGTACCAAAAAAAAAAAAAAAAAAGTATGTGCTGGGGATATGGCTCAGTGGTTGAGTGTCCCTGGGTTCAATCCCCAGTTTAAAAAAAAAAAATGTGTTTTTTTTTTTTTTAATGAAATTCATTATGATGAAATATTCTTCATAACATTTTATACAGATTCTTTAATTAATACCATCATCATTAGGCTTATCATAACTGAATTATGAGGGAAATTTCACATTTTATCACAGTTACCTAATAAAGGGGGAAAAATGACCAGTCTGTTTATATTTCAGAATATTTTGATCTGGGACAAATAAAAATATAGCCTCCATTTTTTGATGATCAAGGAATTATCTGTCTATATTTTTTATTGGTTAGATTTGCTTGAATATTTTGTAAAAGAATAATATATGACTCTATATTTACATAAATTTATAAGTGTTTGAGACCGGTCAGTAACAGCTACTGAGAGGAAAACCAATAGCTGATTAACCCAAGGAGTGGAATGTTGGAGTATGTAAATTACACTGAGACTTTCACATCTTTCTTTACTCTTGTTATCTGAAGTAATGCATCTTATGTGATAGTTGGAATGGAAATGAAAAATGACCTAAAATTGCACTGTCATTCTCAAAGCCTACTAGATATTTCATATTTGACTGAGAAACTAACATTGCCCAGAATTTCAGTCTATTTAAAAAAAAATGATGAAAACACTAAGATTTAATGAATTCCAGACATTGTTCTTTTACATATAATCATATCTTTAAGATTTGTGTATTTCTCTGCATGACTCTTGTCTTTGTTGCTTTTAGACTGACAGATAATCTCTTTAGTACTGCTGACTACTTTTCACAACTGTCCATTAAAGGAAGATTAGAAAATTGATTTGCTTCAAGTTCTCATTTTGAATGTTGTTTTCATATTTTAGAGAGAAAGTTGTAATCTTTCTGCCTAGAATTTAAAATTCTCTCCCTGGTGTCATGATAATTTGGCCCAGTTCTGTTTACAATGTCTGTTTAATGGAACTTTTCTTTCCTAATAGTTCATAGCACCTGGGTTTGGAAATACAGGTGCAGCAGAATGCTTCCAACATGAATAGTGCTAAAGATAAAGAATTTCACAAATTACTGTGATTGTCTCACAGTACTAACCTTACTGTTTAGGAAGAATAAATGAAGTTTTTGCTTCACATGTTAGAGACATATATAAAGAGTTTGACAGGCAGTTGATTTCAAGCTGAACTTTTCATCTACTTTTTTTGTGTGTATCTTCCTGAATTTTGAAAAATAAATTAAAAAGTATATTTTGAGAGAGTGGTGAAAATTTTATTTTAATTATGTTTTAGTTTTGTGGACATAAACAGGACAAGTCGTATATTACGTAAATATACTCCTGATGTAGATTACAAACTAGGCATAAAGACAAGTACACCAGAAATTATTGGTTGCAAATCTCATTTTTCTCTAAGAAGGTGATTTTTTAAGTTGGTGACTTACTTTGCTAAGTTTTTTTTTTTTTTTTTTTTTTTTTTTTTTTTTAGATATTTATTAATTTGCTTTAGTTGTACACAATGCGATGCATTTATGTTTACGTGGTGCTGAGGATGGAACCCGGGCTGCGCACGTGCTAGGCGAACACTCTACCGCTGGGCCGCAACCCCAGCCCCCGCTAAGTTTTTTTTTCCCAAAAATGTAAAGGAAGCAGTGAGACTTATTCTGAACTTTTTAAAGTTATTTAAGTTCCTTATTACTGTGTGATATTTTTATGAGTAGCTACTATTGCTATGTTGTGCACTTTACAAATGTTATCTCATTTAATTCTCTGAACAACCTTGAAAGGTAGGTAGTATTGGTGTCCTCTTTTTACAGGTGAGAAAAAGGCCCCAGAATTCTTTTTTTTTTTAATTTGTTGTTTTTAGATATACATTAATAGAGTGTATTTGGACATATTATACATATATGTATATGTATAATATGTATATGTATAACTTATTCTTTTTATTTTATTTTTCTTGTTTTTGGTACTGGGGATTGAACTCAGGGGCACTTGACCACTGAGCCACATCCCCAGCCCTTTTTTGTATTTTATTAGAGACAGGGTCTCACTGAGTTGCTAAGTGACACGCCATTGCTGAGGCTGGCTTTTTTTTTTGAGAACGGGGATTGAACTCGGGGGCACTCAACCACTGGGCCACATCCCCAGCCCTTTTTTGTATTTTATTAGAGACAGGGTCTCACTGAGTTGCTAAGTGACTCGCCATTGCTGAGGCTGGCTTTGAACTCTCGATCCTCCTGCCTCAGCCTCCCAAGTGCTGGGATTACACCATGCCCGGCTTAGTATAACTTACTCTAATTAGGTTCCCATTCTTGAGGTTGTATATGATATGGAGTTTCATTGGTCATGTATTCATATATGAACATAGGAAAGTTAAGTTCAGATCATTCTACTGTCTTTCCTATATCTATCCCCACTCCCTTCCCTTCATTCCCCTTTGTCTAATCCATTGAATTTCTATTCTTCAATGTGTTAGCATCCTCATATCATAGAGAACATTTGACCTTTGTATTTTTTAGATTGGCTTATTTCACTTAGCATGATAGTCTCCAGCTCATCTATTTACTATCAAATGCCATAATTGCATTCTTTTAATGGCTGAGTATTATTCCAATGTGCATATATGCCACATTTCTTTATCCATTCATATGTTGAAGAGCACTTAGATTGGTTCCATAGCTTAGCTATTGTGAATTGAGCTGGTATTAACTTAAAATGTGGCTGCATCACTCTAGTATGCTAATTTTAAGTCCTTTGTATATAATCCAAGGAGGGGATAATTGGGTCAAATGGTGGCTCCATTCCAAGTTTTCCAGTGTGGTCGCGCCAATTTGCAGTCCCACCAGCAATGTATGAATGTGCCTTTTTTCCCTACATCCTTTCCAACATTTATTGTTTGCTTGTATTCTTGATAGTTGCCATTCTGACTGGAGTGAAATGGAATCTGTTTAGTTTTAATCTGCATTTCTCTAATTGCTAGAGATGTTGAACATTGTTTCATGTATTTGTTGACTATTTATATGTCTTCCTCTGTGAAGTGTCTGTTCCGTTCCTATGCCCATTTATTGATTGGGTTTTTTGTTGTTGTTTTGGTGTCAAGTTTTTTTTAGTTTTTTTTATATATCCTGGAGATTAATGCTCTGTCTGAAGTGCAGATGGCAAAGATTTTCTCCCAGTCTGCAGGCTCTGTTTCTTTTGCTGTGAAGAAGCCTTTTAGTTTGTTGCCATCCCAATTATTGATTCTTGATTTTACTTCTTGCACTTTAGGAGGAGTCTTGTTGAGGAAGTTGGTTCCTAAACTGACTGGAGAGCTGGGCCTACTTCTATTAGGTGCAGGGTCTCTGTTCTAGTGCCTAAGTCTTTGATCCACTCTGAGTTGAGTTTTGTGCAGGATGATCGATAGGGATTAAATTTCATTCTGTTGCATATTGATTTCCAGTTTTCCCAACACCATTTGTTGAAGAGGCTATCTTTCCTCCAACATATGTTTATGGTGCCTTTCTTTAGTATATTTCTCAGAGAATTCTTAATTCTTAAGTAATATATGATAGGACTATGAGGCCAATTTGTATGACTCTAAAAATCTGTTTTCTTCATTTCCTTGCAGCACTATACCTGACAAGTATGTATTTCATGAAAGAAGTGATTGTAATGTGGAAATCAAAGAAAACTGGGGAAAGGGCAGAAGAAAGTTATCATAAAATTTTGTAATTATGTAGGAAGGAAAAATTGGCTATCATCAGGCCATATACAGTAGAATTTAGGAATAGCCACAGTTGGCAATTTTTAAAAACATGTGGCTCAAGGGCCTTAGGAGGTGCTTTTTATTTTTATTTTTTAAATTTGTTATATATGACAGCAGAATGCATTATAATTCATATTACACATAAGGCACAATTTTTCATATCTTTGGTTGTACACAAAGTATAGTCACACCATTTGTATCTTCATACATGTACTTTCATACATGTACTTTCCTACCCCATTCCCCAGGAGGTGCTTTTTAAAAAGAACAAAGAGTAAACCCAGTGCTGTGAAGTGGTATTTCCCCCCTCATAGCAAGAAGGAAGATTTCTCTTTGAAAGGGCAGAGTAAGATTTGGTAAAATTAAATAATGTCAGAAGGAATAATCTACTTAGAGTCCCAGTCTTCAGATAGAAACTAATTATATTTTTGAGGACTGAAAGAACTTACATATGTAATTGTAGAGCAGTTCTCATTAAGATTTTTTGCCTTTTTCAAAAACAAGCAAAAATTGCTTTCTGAAATCTAGTCCAACAAACTTGATGTATGATTCTAGGATGAGTTTTTAAACAGATGGTTTTAGTCACTAGGAAATTGAAAAATGCCAAATGATATACCAGTATGTGCTTACTAGCACAGCTAGTTAGGAAGACTGACTATGCCACGTTTCAGCAGTGATGTGAAGGAACTGAATTCAGTTGGACAATTCCTTAAAAACTAAAACACACCAGGTATTTCCAGCTATTCCATTCCTAACATGTTAATCCAAAACTAGAAACAACTGAAATGTTACCAACAGGTGAATCAATAGTAGGTCTGTTTATATAATGGAGTGGTAAAGAGTGTGTGTTGGATGATTCCACTTATCTAAAATTTTAGAAAAAGCAGAGGAATCAATAGTGACAGAAAGCAGATTAGCAGCTGGTGGGGTAGATAAAAAGGAGATGGGTTACAAAAGTCAGAGGTGATTGATAAGCTCATTGTCTCAAGTGAGGAGAGATTTTCTTCAGCGTCTACTTACAGAAGAGAAATTCATCAGATTATGTCAGACATTCTTCACAAAAGGTACTTTGGATTTGGTTTTGAGTTTTTGCCATGCTGGTGATCTGCCCCACAGTATCACACATACCAGACATATGCTCTACTACTAAAACACATCCCCAGATTTTTTTTTTTTCTTTCTTTTTCATGGCTTTGGGCTCTTTAAAAAGAAAGTGAGGGGGCTGGGGTTGTGGCTCAGTGGTGGAGTGCTCGCCTAGCATGTGCACAACCTGAGTTCTATCCTTAGCACCATGTAAAAACAAAGGCATTGTGTACAACTAAAACAAATAAGTAAATATTAAAAAAAAAAAAAAAGAAAAAAGTGATTATTGGAAGGAGTCAGTAACAGACTCCTAAGAGAAAATTCTCTAAAGCTAAGCTCATTGGGGAGAACCAGTGAGGTTTAGTGGGCTGGTAGGTAAGTGGGTGCCTTAATATTTTTATTTTAACCGGGCACAGTGGTGCATGCCTGTAATCCCAGCACTTTGGGAGGCTGAGGCAGGAGGATCGCGAGTTCAAAGCCAGCCTCAGCAATGGCCAGGCACTTAGCAACTCGGTGAGACCCTGTCTCTAATAAAGTACAAAAAAGGGCTGGGGATGTGGCTCAGTGGTTAAGTACCCCTGGGTTTAACCCCAGTACCACACAAAAAAAAAAAAAAAAAATTTTTTTTGATGGGTGAGATTTTTGTCTGCTAATATAAATATGAAATGCAGTTAGTTAGGTTTGTAGATAGTTCTTCACCCATACTTAATTTTTTTTTTTTTACCTTAGTGGATGTATCTGACTTAGTAGTAGTTTGTGTTCTGGGTATTATATTCTAAGGGGAGGGGAACATTGCCTATTGAAGGGCATCGTAAAAAAGTCAGATTCAAATGAGTCAGAACTTGCACAATGTAAAGCTTTACATGATTTTAACGATGCCAGCATTCAGAAGGCACAGATCAAGCAGAGAGGTCTAGGATCCTACACACAGCTTCCTGAACTCTGACTTTGCAGAAATATGGTCCAGATGAGTTCTCTTCAGTAAGACGCGCACAACAAAAAAAATTAGGTTATGAAACACCTCCATTTTGTGCTTAGATGTTAGCATAGCTTACATCATTTTCCAGGGAGCCAAGACCCATACATTCATAGATTTTTTTTTTTTTCTTTTTAAATCTAGGTTTGTTTGCCATATGCAGTCCTCTGCCAGGAACATCCCACTAAAAAACAAAGGCATTCCTAGACAAGGACTCACTCTCCCCCTATAACAGAACTGTTTAACTTAACAGTTCTTACTTAACTGTCCCTCCTTTCAAACATCACAGCTGTCTTCAGAAATATAAAGTCCTAGTAATGCTGAAGATGGATTAGATTTGTTCTATGTAGTTCATGAGATGGGTAGAAATGACATGTGGATTCCGCTTTCCTGTAGAAGTCTTTCTGACAGCCCTACATCATGGGGTCTACAGAATAAAAAGTCATCCCCTGTTGTTAGAGGTATGCTTCAAATAGGGTACACTAAAGAACTTCTGCTTCTCATGGAGACTAAACGTGGTAGACTTTTACTTCTCCTCCAAATCTGATGGATTTTGTCTACTAGATTAATACTACTATTTCTTCTTAAATGTTGTTAATAAATCTGTTGATGTACAGTGAAAGAAAGATACTGTTTTCCTAAACTTATTTTTTACTTGCTATTTTATTTGAAATCTGTTTTTTCTTTTGGTTTCCTCAGGCTATTTGTGACCTTTGGTTTTTGTTTTTGTTTTTTCTCTCTCAGTTTAAAATACTTAATGTGCCCATGTCATCCCAACTTGCTGCAAATCATTGGAACCAGCAACAGGCAGAACAAGAAGAAAGGATGAGAATGAAAAAGCTCACACTAGATATCAATGAGCGGCAAGAACAAGAAGATTATCAAGGTATAAAATCATTTATAAAAGAAATAGGAGGGCTGGGATTGTGGCTCAGCGGTAGAGCGCTCGCCTAGCACGTGCGTGGCCCGGATTCAATCCTCAGCACCATGTAAACATAAATGCATTGCATTGTGTACAACTAAAGCAAATAAATAAATATTTAAAAAAAAAAAAGAAATAGGAAAGTTTTTCTAACTCTATAATTCAGTTAGATTACCTACTGTTAGCTGTGTTTGCAAGTCAGATGGTAATTTTTAATTGCTTTGCATTGCTAGCCAATGCCAATTGTGAGTAAATTAATTCAACAAACACTTATTTTGTCTATTTGCATTCCTGGTCTTGAGGACTCCATTCATCTTCCTTTAGATTTGAGGGCATATTCAAATTAGGACTCTAGTTGTATGCATACATAGCCAGCATTCTTGGGTTAATTGTAACCTTACACACAGAATTCATGGATACTTTATAAGTCAACCTTTTGGTATTCCTGTGGTGTCCAGATTTTAGAGCCACAGATAGCTATTTACATAGCACTGATTGAACAGACTGCTCTTTATACAAGAGTGTTATATAAATAAATAATTTGTGGTTTATAATCTTTTTATCCAACTTTTAGAATCTCCTCTCCCAATTCATGCCCAACATTTTAAATAATAATGGTTAACTAAGTACTTACTGTGACCAAACACTGTTTTATGTATTTCTTTCAAAGTGTGTTTTCCTTATAACATTTCTGTGTGATGAATGTCATTATCATCTACATTTTATATTTAGGGAATCTGAACCTGAAGTCTCATAACCAGTAATTGACAGACCTGGGATTTTAACCAATGTAGACTCTCTCCAAACATTATATTATTAGCTGTCATTGTACACTGCTTCTTAGGCTTTTTAAACTGTCTCTTAAGGCACTTAATGTAATGACCAAATTTACAATAAGGGAACATTGTGGTATTAAAAGAATCTCATCTCTTGATAGATTCTTTTAGTACCTAATGATCATGATAGTCTGTATAATGGTCACTTTTCTGTAGTCATTTACCTGATAATAGGACTGATAAACTTGATCTCCCTAACATTTTATTTGCTTCATAGATGGTGTACATTTTAGAGTTATCAGCATTTTCTCTTTTGATCCTAATCACAGAAATGTTGCAGTCTCTTGCTCAGCGCCCAGCTCCAGCAAACACCAATCGTGAGCGGCGGCCTCGTTACCAGCATCCAAAGGGAGCACCTAATGCAGATCTAATCTTTAAGACTGGTGGGAGGTAAAAACAGCTTCTTCCTTAGCTGTTTATTTATTTATTTATTTTTTAATATCCATATGAATAAATTAAAGAATTCTGGATTATACTTACAGACAAAAGCCTAATTATTAGCAAAATAGAAAAGTTCTTTGTTGAATCCTGTTTTATTGCTGCTAAATGTACAAACTATTAGCTTAACAGACAATGACAAATGTTAGTTTCTTGCTTTTGCAGTTTTTTCAAAGTAGCTTTAGCTGGGCATGGTAGCACACGCCTTTTAATCCCAGTGGCTTGGGAAAGCTAAAGCAGGAGGATTGGGAATTCAAAACCAGCCTCAGCAACTTAGCAAGGTCCTAAGCAATTCAGTGAGACCCTGTCTCTAAATAAAATACAAAAAAGGGCTGAGGATGTGGCTCAGTAGTTAAGCACCCCTAGGTTCAGGGGTGCGCGCGCGCGCGCACACACACACACACACACACACACACACACAACAAAACACCACATCTTAAAAGTAGCTTTAGGCCTTGAGTGGTAAAAGAATTTTACCTTAGTGGTAAAAGAATTTACCTAGCATGTGCGAGGCCAAGAAACCAAAAATATTAGAATATTTTATCTTGATATTTTTATCAACTTCACTTTTCTATATTGCAGTGTAACATCTCTGAATAGCACATTGTCTTTATTTCTACCTAATTCCTTCTCTATTCAGCTATTCGTATCTTTTTCTAATTTTTAAATGTGGGAATGTCAGAATCTTATAGAATTTGTAAGTATGAAGTTTAATGACATAATGGGTACTGCAGTAGCATATATTATCTAGTACCTACCAGGTCCAGTCCTTCATTACAAAAACATTTAAAAGGAGAAGAAAATCCTCAAGTTTAGAGTCCAGTGAGAAAACAAAGTATATGTACTTAAAAGCTAATTCTGTTCTCATTTATTCTGTTTATTTATTCAAATATGTCATTTGTGCTGTTTATTCAAAGCATTTCTCAGGCAGTAGGGAACAAAGATAAATGTGGAGAAATGTGTAAACGTAATTACTATAGTAGATGTATATGTGGTATGCCCTTCTTAGTTTGCTATCAGCATTATTCAGTCGTTTTTCAAAATTCTTTTTTTTTTTTTTTTTTTTGGTACCGGGGAGTGAACTCAGGGGCACTCGACCACTGGGTCACATCCCCAGCCCTTTTTTGTATTTTTATTAGAAACAGGGTCTCACTGAGTTGCTAAGTGCCTCACCATTGCTGAGGCTGGCTTTGAACTTGCGATCCTCCTGCCTCAGCCTCCCAAAGTGCTGGGATTACAGGCGTGCGCCACCATGCCCGGCTTTTCAAAATTCTTCAACTTTCTATTTTCCTTTCCTCTTCCCCCAATTTCCCATTGGAAGAACCATCCACATTTGCTCTTTTCCTTGCCTCCTAATCATTGTGTGACTTACCCTACCTTTTCACTGGGGTAAGCCTTCTCTGGGGTCCCTACCCACCTCTTGAGCATTATCTTTGTAGCACTTCACATTGTGGGCCCTCTTGTTTTCTTCCATATACTCTTTCATTTTGCTTCTATGACTTCTAGCTTCTGATTTTCCCCCTTTCTCTGACCCCTCTGATTCCTACCTGACTTTCAGCTCCTTTATGCACATGTATTACCTATGGATGTCCAGATTCCTTGGTTTCTTTTTCTATCCTTCTACTGTCTCTAAGGGGTGTCATCCTTTCCATGACTTCATTACGTCCAGATCTCCAGCCCAGACCTCACACTTTTGAGTTTCTGCCTGTCCAGGTATGCATCTCTGAAACAGAAACCTTAGTATGTGCCTTGTCCCCGCCAGTTCTAGCTTAGTGAACAAAAGGCACTACCCACCCCATTGTCCATACTAGGAAAGAAGGTTTCATTTTGTAGTTCTCCTTCCCCCTCAATTCCCCACTTTGTGTAATAACCCTCTGCATTCTAATACTAAATGGTTCTCACAGTTGACTATTTTATTCTACTCCATTGCCAAGACTCTAGATCAAACCACTATCACCTTACATTTGGATTACTGCCGCACTTGTTTCTTGGTCTTTGGGCTAAGATCAAGTGTAGATAACTGCAGTTACATCATATACTTCTTAGTCTGTTTCAACCCCTTCCAATTCATTCTCAGTGTTCTAAGATGCAAATCTGCCATCTGACTGAGCCTTTCTGCTCAAAACTCATCAATGGCTCCTTATGGCTCATAGAATAAATTCCAAATTCCTCAGCTTGGTTAGCAATGTATGGCATATATGCATATACTTACATTATTGGCTTTATCTCATGCAGTTCCTTTCCCTACTCCTAACCAAGCTGGTCTTTTAACTAACTATTGTTCTTTTTTTTTTTTTTTAATATTTATTTATTTGCTTTAGTTGTACACAATGCGTTTATTTGTACTTGGTGCTGAGGATCGAACCCAGGCCGCGCACATGCTAGGCGAGTGCTCTACCGCTGAGCCATAACCCCAGCCCATTAACTAACTATTGTTCTTAACTGTTTTTTTTTCACCTCTCTCTGGAGCTGTCTCCTGCTTTTCTTCTTGGATAATTCCTGCTGTTCCTTAAGACCCACCTTGGCATTCTCAAGACTAACGTACGTCAGTGAGGATATGTTGCCTTAACTCACTCTATTTCCACAGACTTGTGTCCTACTTAATTACCTGCTAGCTTGTCTCCATCCTACATGAGACTGAAGACTGTGGGGGCAGGGACTACATTTTAATCTTGCTTTCCATTATATCCTTCATAGCTCTTAGTGCCTGGCACCTAGTAGATGCTCAGTAAATATTTGTTGAATGGACAAAGGAACTAGTTACAATTTACATTTAGTCATTTAATAAACTTTCTTCTTTCAGTTCTGCTCCTAAGTTCTTGTTTTCTATTTTTTGTGAGTTCCAACCCTTGAGCTAACCTCTCAACCTATTTTAAATCTTGTCTTCAAATTGTAACTTAAAAACAAAAAATCCTAATCTGTCCATCATCTTTTTGAATAGCACTCTGTAAAGGATAATGAGAGCTATTTTCATAGGCAGTGTTTCTAAAACATAGGTGTGGTTAAGCAATGTAGAATGGTCAAATGCATAAACATGAGTTTTTGAGCATTTTGGAGTGCCACATGTTCTTTGCCATTTTTAAACTTATTTTAAGTGAAGAAATACAGTCATTTGAAGAACAAACTGATGGGATGGAATGGTGATTGGGTCTTTATTTTCTTCTGCTTACCTTGAGCCAGACTTAGCTTTAGTGAGAGTGTGTTTGGAGCACTGGCATCTTTAGGTAGCTTAAGGAGAACATGCTGGAGGGGAGTTCCTGTGTGTGTGTTGGGGGTGGGGGGCTTGAGTCTATGAGTAAGTGTGAGGAACTGATTTCAAGTTGATAATGTGGCTGGTGCTTTTTTTAAGAAATTTAATTTAAAAATTAGTTATTCAAGTAGTTGAAATTTTTTTTACCTGTAGATTTTGATAGGCTCCTAATATTTATGATGATTTTTATGTTTTCTAACTAGAGGATCTAATCAAAGGAATGTAAATTAAAACTTCAGCCTTTTAACAAATTACAGGTATTTATTTTCAGTGAATACTATGGAAGTTGTGCTCTAAGTGAAATTGTTCTTCAGGTTTTCTGTGATGAAAAACAAGATTGTTTTCTTCTCCAATAGTGTTGAAAAACTGAAACTTTGCATCTTTGGCAAGTAATTCTGCTTATATGGTTTAGATGCTACAAGTTCATATGGATTATTCTGATGCTTCTCAAACTTTTAAAATAAATATGAATCATCTGGACTAAAAAGGCAGGTTCTGATTCATTTCTGTCAAGCTCCCAGGTGATATCAAAGCTGTTGGTGTGCATACCACAATTATTTTCATTTTGAGATGGGGGTCTTGATGTATTGCCCAGGTTGGTCTCTTAAGCTTGAGATGTTCCTACCTCCAATTTACAAGTGCCTGACACTATAAGCACATGCTACTGCATCTAGCTTGCTTTTTAAAAAAGATATGTATGCCCTTATTGTATGTTAAATAAGTGATAGTTTTGGTATAGAATACCTCCTAGAATAACACATAATCCAAAGTGTGAATTGTAAGTGCTTTTTAAGCTCTTAGGTTTTTTAATCATTCAGAGTGATTGTTTGCCTACAAAGCCAGTCAGGTGACAGATACCGTACACTATAACTAGTGATAGTAGAAGCATATCTTACTTAGCAAATATTTTCAACATTTTTTCCTGTCACTTGCTGTTTATTTAAAGTATTCTGTTTTAGACAGCTGCTTTGTCTTGGCTTCAGGAGAAACTCTTGCATCTTTTCATTCTTTCGTTGGGGACATGATTGTATCATTGATGCTTTTTCACATTCACTTCACTTCTCAAAGAGTTATGGGTACAGACAGCTGAGGATATACTTTCCTATATTTGCATTTTATTCCTTGAAATTTTCTTGCTCATATAACGTGCTCTGTGTAAAACAAACTATATGAGTCTACTTTCACAGCTCTAGCAAAGTGCCATAGACTGACTTAAACCACAGAAGTTTGTTGTCTTAAAGTTTTGGTGGCAGGAAATATGAGACAAAGGAGTCTGAGGCTATAAGGAAGGCTGTTCCAGGCCTCCTGTGTGGCTCTTGGGGTTTGCTGGCAATCTTTGGTATCCATTGGCTTATAGGTGCATCATTCTGATCTCTGCATCTCTGCCTTCATCTTCACATGACATTCTTCCTGTTTGTGCCTTATTGTTTTCTTCTCTTGTTTTGCGGTACTGGTAATTAAACACAGGACCTCTCGTATACTAGGCAAGCACTCTTGCCTCCCCAGCCTGTGCATAAGTGCACAGTCATTGCATTAGCCAGGGACCCACCCTACTCCACTCTGGCCTCATCTTAACTAATTACATCTCCAACAACTCTGTTTCCAAATAAAGTCACATTTGAGGTACTGGGGGGGTTCAAGTTCAACAAATGAATTTTGAGGATACACAATTCAACCATAACACAAACTGAATTCTTGACACTTTAGCAGTTAGTCACAGAGAAGATTCAGGAGCCACCTCTTGCAATTATTGTCAGAATTGTTCCTGTTTTGCTCTTAAAAAAGACTTAACTTAGATGGGGCTGGGGTTGTGGCACAGTGGTAGAGCACTTGCCTAATGTGTGGGGCGCTGGGTTCGATTCTCAGCACCACACATAAATAAATAAAGGTCTGTCAATGAGTAAAAAAAAAAATTGTTTTAATTTAAAAAAGATTTAGAGAAATCACCAGGTGATAGTTGGTAGTATTTGAGAAACACTTTCTTGTCCCAACTTTGCCCTGAAGCAGTAAGGTCTCTAACATCCCCTGTTTGTACCTTTAGGAGACGTTGATCCAGCAGCACGTGTCATTTCATTAGGTCCTGTATCTGATGTTGTGGATAGTGGAGTCCTCCAGCAATTGAATGAGAGCAGTGGACACATCTCAGCATGTCGGTCTAGAGAGTTGCGAATCTAAACCTGGGACAGGCTGGGGCCATGAGGCAGAAACAGCAGCCTCTGCCAACACCGGAACAAGCCCACGCTTCCAGACAAGGCGGAAAAGGCCTTTTGTAATGGAAATCACGTGAGGGTTAATCTTCTCTTGAGAATGGCAGTCAAGAAATGAGATGGTTCACTTGACTACTGAGCAGTTACACCAGGAAGAGCAGCAATGAGATAACTGAGCCGGAGAAGAAATGGTTGCGATGATAATGGTATGGGGGAAATGAACTTGAGTTTTGAAATTGATTTGAGTTACAGTGTCTGAATTGAACATCCCATGTTGGAAGAAGATACATTTGGGGGCTCCAGGACTACAGTAGAAAAGTATAGAGCAAGCAGTAAAATCTCCTAGTAAAAACTTACATGCAGGACAACAAAATGATGAAAGATATCCAAATACCAGATAATCCACCAGGAAGGCTTTTGTTTAGGAATTTGTTTCAAAAGGAACAAGGGATGAGGGAGAAAAATCTGTTTTATCCATCAGAGCCAGTGATGTAAAATTGCCTATTAGAGTGAAAGAAAAATGTGAAGACATTAGTACAAAGAGCATTCATTCAGATGGCTTAGACAAGTCTGATACCCGCCTAAGAACAGGGATATAGTTGAGCCCATTGTAAGTATCATTGAAAACAAAACGTGCCAGTCAGCATGTCACAGAAAATGAACGAAGGACAACAAGAAATAGATCAGAATATTTTGTTGACCTTCATGGGTTTACAGCCTCTGTCTCTAAACAAAATATGGAAACAAGTAGAGCTTTTATTTTACTTTTGTTTTCGTTTTGTTTTGTTGTTTTGTTTTCCCCCCACTAAATAGAAAAGAGGGTTCTTAGTCTGTTTCTGACAATCTGTTAATTTATTAGGATAGTTGTCTTTCGTTTGCTTTCCAATAGGCATAGTAAATTTAGTTAAAGAGCACATCTGTATGCTACAACTTGATTACATCTTTTTTTCTAGCTATTTTGCATTTTTCTTTTACCTTGTTTCAGTTTCTGCATGTAGATTTAAGAAACAAAACTTGTAAAGTTGTAACATTTCACATGGAAATGCTGCCCAATCTTCACCAGCTTCAGAAATCTGACCTTTGCCGATGCTGCAATAAAGTGTTGTAATTTAGATTTGGTGTGGTTTGTTTTATTTGGTTTGGGTTTTGGAAACCTATCAAATGGACAGTCATGCTCTCCAGGGTCATCTTTGTGCTTTATAAAACATTCTCAAAGGCACTTTCTTGAGCATTTCACTGCTAGTATTTTTTTCTCCCTCAGGATTCCCTATGTCCTGACCCTTCTCAAGGTGCCTCAGTTAGTTTACCTTTGGGAATGTTACAGAAAGTCACCCATGGGTTCTGGGAATATAGTTCATTTGGTAGAATGCTTGCCTAGCATGCACAAGGCCCTAGTTCAATCCCCAGCACCACCAAAAAAAAAAAAAAAAAAAAAAGTCACCTGTGCAGTCTAGTAGAATTAATGGTTTTAGAGTATTTAGAGTAGGCTTACCACTGGTTAACATGGAAGATGCAGGCACTGCATGTTTAGCCTGAGGCAGCACTGATGGTTTTACCCAAGCATGGGCAGCAGAATTGGGGTGAACACCACAAGGCAGGCCAGTCAGAAGGAACTGCTAGGATCTCTGTTTCCCAGTGTTAATTCTAAGGCTGACTTACACAGTTCATACCAAATTACTGTGATCTCTGTTGCTAAAATTTCTAAAATCTAACTGATACTCACAATTTGAAAGTAATTATAACAGGCTTTTTAACTTTTTTAAAAGCTTCCGAACTTCCCTTATCTTAAGGGAAGCTTATCGTCTTATCATCACTTTCATCACTGACCTGTATACTGCTGCTTACTAGTCTTTTGTTGTGAAAAATGATTCACAAGTTTTTATCAACTTTGTGTTATTTCTGGATTTAAAATTGTTGCAGAAAGCCAGAGATCATTCCAAATTCACTGTTTATAATAATAATGATCAAGGTAGAAAATGCATGATAATCAGCTATGTGGTGGTAATTCATCTTCATTCACTTTTTTTTTTTTTTTTTTTTTTTTTTTTTTTGGTACCAGGGATTGAACTCAGGGGCACTTGACCACTGGGCCACACCCCCAGCCCTTTCTTGTATTTTATTAGAAACAGGGTCTCACTGAGTTGCTAAGTGCCTCGCCATTGCTGAGGCTGGCTTAGAACTCGTGATCCTCCTGCCTCAGCCTCCCAAGGGCTGGGATTACAGGCGTGCGCCACCGCGCCCAGCTCATTCACATTCACCTTTTATGTAAAGAAAATAAGATCACTTACAGCTCTGATGTTTTGAGAACTATGAAGAATGTATACCAAATAAGATTCTTAGCAATATTGCAACATTCATTAGATTACTATACCAAAGATAGGTTACTAATGACAAAAGATTGTCCATATGTTAAGATAGAGTATGCCAGCCACCAAGAAGTTTATAGATGTTTTAAAAAATAAAAGAAGCCTCCTGAATTTTGGAAAATGCTGTGATTTTCACAAATTTATTGTAACTTTTTTCCCCTTGTGATCTACCAAAGGTAAGCAGGTGTTCACAGATTTGCCACACTTCCTCTACAAACTTGACCTATTTAAAACGAAGCAGCCAAACAGAGGGAAGTTTGTAGGAGGTATACAGTGGTAAGAAGACCAAATAAGGATGAGAAAAATGGTCTTTGGGGGTGGTAGTGGGGGTAAATCAAGGTACAAACACACAAAAAGAGGACATAGCCTTCTTGGAACCAAAATCCTAGTAGCACAATAGACCAGTTGAGTATTAGTCCTAGAATAAATAGAAGATTAGTATTAGGAGAAAAGTACATTTTGTAGATGAGGAATCATCCTGAGAGGTACAATGACTTAACACCCTCTGTATAAGATGATTAGGAATTAAGTTTTCAAGATTTTTATGATTAGCAGAAATAACTGCTGTAGGAAGGAAATAGTGTAGAGAGGTAGGTCCCAGGTTTCCTGACCACATAATCAATCTTAATAATATAGTGAAAAACTTCAGATATTACAAAGGCAGAAATGAAATATATTTTTGGTCACCTTCTAATTTTGGGGGGGTGGGGAGAGGTTGGTTTTTTGTTTTTATTTTTGTTTGTTGCAGTACTGGGGTTAAAACCTAGGGTTTTGCAAACGTGCTAAGCAAGTGCTCCATCAGAGTACAACCTGTCCCCTTGTCATTTTATTTTGAGATAAGTTCTCACTAAATTGCCCACACTGACCTCAAACTTGTGATCCTTCTGCCTCAGCCTCCCAAGTAGATAGATTATAGGCATGCACCATCATGCTCAGCTAAAATGGTTTTAAAGTTTTTTTTACATATTCAGGGGTAAACTTTGGGCCATGCAGAACCCAGTGTGTTATTTATTTGCAAATGAAAGTGACCAAATTTGAATTTGTTTAAATGCAAAGGATGCCATAAGGATCCTAAAGTATGAAACCAAGCATAGGAATTATCAGTGGGCTTTAGAACTAAATGAAGTCAGATAAAAACATTTTCTCTGCTCCTCTACTTTCTTCTTCATCCTGTACAGGTCAGCTCCAGCTACTATAACAAAATTCCACCACAGACTGGACAGCTTAAACAACAGAAATTTGTTTCTCTCGGTTCTGCAGGCTGGATCCAAGATTGAGGAGTCAGATGGGTTGATTTCTCCTGAGGCTGGCTCCCTTAGCTTGCTGAGAGCAGTCTTCTCACTGTTCTGCCTTGGCCCTTCCTTTCTACACAGCATCCCTGCTATCTTTTTTTTTTTTTTTTTTTTTTTTAATATTTTTATTTATTTGCTTTTGGTTGTACACAATGTGTTTTATTCAATACGTTTTATTTGTACGTGGTGCTGAGGATCGAACCCGGGTCGCCCACGTGCTAGGCGAGCGCTCTACCGCTGAGCCACAATCCCAGCCCCATCCCTGCTATCTTTTATTGCTGCTACTTTTTTGGTACTGGCAATTGAACTCAGGCGCACTCAACCACTGAGCCATATCCCCAGCCCTATTTTGTATTTTATTTAGAGACAGGGTCTCACTGAGTTGCTTATCTCCTCACCATTGCTGAGGCCAGCTTAGAACTTGTGATCCTCTTCCCTCAGCCTCCTGAGCTGCTGGGATTATAGGCTTGTGCCACCATGCCCAGCTCTTCTATTTCTTAGGACACCAAACTTATCTGAGTTACTGGGTGTTATAATTTCAACATGAATGTGAGAGGCAGGGTGACAGGACACACAATTTGCTCGATAGCATACTATAAACTGGGCACCTGCATCTCCTGAGATTTTTATCAGGTGCAGAGACTGACTTGGGTTTTGCAACCAAAACTAGCCCAGCATGGCTCAGTGATCTGATCCCTGGAGTCATCCCAACTACTGAAAAGGAGGGATATTTCCTACAGTAAATTATTTCAAAATCTTAGATGTGAAGTTTCCCATATAAAAGTTTAATTTCTAAAATTCGGTTTTTAAAAAGCTTGAAATACTTTATATATACAACCTCTAAACATCCTTTTGCCTTGTATGCCTGGTCCCAAGCATTTAGATTTAATGTTCAGACCAGTGTTTAGATTAGTTTGAATAGAAGTAAAATAGATATGAAATTTTTGTAAAATGAAAATTTAAAAGCATGCCATATATGAAATCAGTTTTGACATTCTTCATTTAAAACAAAAAAAAATTTTTTTTGATCTTTGGATGTTCAAAGAAATCCAGTTATTTGCCATCTCAGTAGATGTGCTTCTTTCTGAGAGAAGTAACTGAAAAATTATTCAAATGTTTGTTTCCTTGGAAGTTGTTCTATAGTTTCTGTGAAAAAGCATCAAATTCCATTGTATGTATGCCAGTACTTTTTTTTTTTTTTTTTTTTTTTTTTTGGTACAAGGGTTTGAACTCAGGGGCACTCTACCACTGAGCCACATCCCTAGCCCTATTTTGTATTTTATTTAGAGACAGGGTCTCACTGAGTATACTTAGCACCTCGCCATTGCTGAAGCTGGCTTTGAACTCATGATCCTCCTTAGGTAAGCACTTACACTCTTTGGCTTCCTGTATGACACTGAAAAGCTTTTTTTTTTTTTGTATCGGGGATTGAACTCAGGGGCACTCGAACACTGGGCCACATCTCCAGCCCTATTTTGTATTTTCTTTAGAGACAGGGTCTCACTGAGTTTTTTAGTGCCTCACTTTTGCTGAGAATGGCTTTGAACTCGCGATACTCCTGCCTCAGCCTCCCAAGTGCTGGGATTTCAGGCATGCGCCACCGCCCCCGGCCTGAAAAGCTTTTTTAGGTTGTTTGGTCAGTTTGTTGTCAGATTCTTGGACTTAAACATTCAGATGAATACTTGGAGAATGTGGGAAGACAAAGATTTATTGACCCTGTACTCTATGCTAGGCACTGTTGTAAGTATTGGGAATACTGAGGTCACCAAAGTTTCTGCCCTCGTGCAACTAACATTCTAGCTGGGAATCAAATCAGCAATTTTGTGAAATTAAGTGATGATATCTATAAAGTGCTCATCCCAATGGTTGGCATGTAGAAAGGACTGTTTTAGTGGTCGATGCTATTACTAATATTCCGTTTTATGTGTGATGTTTCCTGGGCCAGAATAACTCTCCTTTACTACCTTGGCACATGCTATCCCCCTTTCAAGTTTTAGTTCAATCGCCACCTCTTCTAAGAAACCTGGCCATCCTTCCCTCCTCCTGGTTTGATTGCAGGCCCCTCTTCTTGAGTATCCTCAAAGATGCCCCTCTGCCGACTGGCCCACCCTGGGGTAGACATGAATTTATCTCAGCTGTTGTTTTGCAAGAGAGGAGCACAATCCACATATAGGTGTATAAGGTTAGGAATCGGGGCCTCCCCATTAAGTGCTTGACAAATGCTTTCCTTTCTGGACTAGAGATTTTTAGGGAATCTGCTATGTCCCAAGGAGTGGGCTTGGCCACATTCTAAATCACCTGCCCCTTCCTTTTTTGGAACAGAATTAACTGCATTTGACCCAAAAGCTGCCTGACTCAATCTGCTGATGAGCTTGCCTGTTGAGCTCAAGGATGTGGAAAGTGAAAGCAGATCCCCTGGTTTGTCTTCCGCAGTTCACAGTGACTCTGGATGGCAGCATGGCAACTTAGAGCCTGCTCTGGTCACTGCTGGCAGTAAACGCCTTACCTGGACCTATGGACAGAGCAGCATTCTAGTACTGTGAACTATTCGCTTTATAACCAATGAAGTGAACAGGTGCCTCTCATTGATCTTTGCTGTTAGGGCTCACTGAGGTCTGGAACATTGTTAACATATGTAGAAGACTAGAGGCAAGAAATACATAAAAGAGCTTCTGCATTTAGAGGAATGGTAGAGGGTCCAGGCTGGCCACAGGCCCACACCAGCTCCAGCACCTCCCACCTTCATGACCTTAAGTAGTTACTGACCACTCCTCCGTTTTCTCATCTGTAAAATGGGGCTAACTGAGGAATTAGTGGGATATTAGGTTGAATGAGGAATTAATGGGATAAAAAACATGAGAATCTTAGCACAGTGACTGTTATGTAGTAAGTGCTTCAGAAAGGTTAACTATGCACAGTATTACTACCTCCGTGTCTATGTACCTGATTAAGTGTTTTGTGCAAATGAGCCCAGAAAGCTCTGTCCTTAAAGGTCTCATAAACCCTTCAAATGTGCAGAGTCAGTATCAAGTTCAAACCTGGCAGCCAAAAATCACACACACACAATTCCATCAACTATATTACCTATAGAAAAATGTGTCTGAATGGCTGTGGGAATGCTACCCTTCAGGTGAAACTGGGCTGAGCCAAGTTCTGGTTCTTTGCCAAGTAGAGACATAGTGTCCCCATTTCCCCCAGAGATCACTGCACACTTAAATTCAGGCATAAAACTTATTTTTTAAAAATATTTATTTGCTTTAGTTGTACACAATGCAATGCATTTATGTTTACGTGGTGCTGAGGATCAAACCCGGGCCGCACACGTGCAAGGTGAGCGCTCTGCCGCTGAGCCACAACCCCAGCCCCACAGGAAGCACTTTTGAAATAAGCAGAATTGTTCCTTAATAGGTTTTGACCACCCACTTGTGCGCCTAGCTTAAGGGTATGCAGAAGTTCTTAAATCAATAACCCATGTTACTGGGGCATTGTATTAAAAATTGAGACCTAGAGGAATTGTGAAGAATAGCTCAAATCCTTAGTAACTTGTAATCTGGTTCAAAGCCACTTCTGGAATGTACACCCTCATCCTTCAACACAGGACCAACTACCTAACTACCCACTTTCCAAGGGATGCTGGCTCTGCAGTTAGGTAAAGCTGCATTTAAATTCTGGTTCCACCACTTCCTAGGTAAGTTTTATATATATATATATATATATATATATATATATATATATATATATATATATATATATTTTATTTGCTTTTAGTTGTACACAATGCGTTTTTATTTTTACGTGGTGCTGAGAATCAAACCTGGGCCGCACGTGTGCTAGGCAAGTGCTCTACCACTGAGCCACAACCCCAGCCCCCCTAGGTAAGGTTTTTTTGTTTGTTTGTTTTTTGTGGTACTGAGGATTGAACTCAGGGGCACTGGGCCACATCCTCAGCCCTTTTTTATATTTTATTTAGAGACAGGGTCTCACTGAGTTGCTAAATGCCTTGCCATTGCTGAGGCTGGCTTTGAACTCTCAATCCTCCTGCCTCAGCCTCCCAAGTGCTGGGATTACAGGCGTGCACCACCACGCCCAGCTAGGTAAGGTTTTTAACCTGAGACTTTTAACTTATTTGTACCATGAGAATAAATTCCAATTGTTATGGGAGTTTGTGAGAACTGGATACAAAGCATTCATTCAAGCCAGGAGTGGTACTGCATACCTGTAATCCCAGCAGCTCTGGAGGCTGAGGCAGGAGGATCAAGAGTCAAAGCCAGCCTCAGCAAAAAGTGAGGTGCTAAGCAACTCAGACCCTGACTTTAAATAAAATACAAAATAGGGCTGGAGATGGGGATATGACTCAGGGGTTGAGTGCCCCTGAGTTCAATCTCCAGTACTAAAAGAAAAGCATTCACTCAACACTTAACTACACACTAAGCTAAATTTACAGTGAGATGCAAGACAAAAAGACCAGCTTTTATGAGTTTTACAGTCAAGAAGGGAGCAACATACAAGCAGTGAGGGAAAAAGACTCTCAAGCAGAGGTAAGTCATCTGTTGATGGGCATCTATCTGGGCTGGTTCTGTAACTTGGCTGTCGTGAATTGTGCTGCTATAAATATTGATGTGGCTGTATCATTATAGTACACTGATTTTAGATCTGACCTGATTTTAAGGGATTTCTTTGACTTGCCAGTGGAGAGCAGGCTGTAAAGTGAAAATGAAATTGGGGAAACCAGTGAGGAGCCTATAGTAAGAGCTTGGAGAAGGGACCATGACCAGTGACAGTGGACAGAAGATGAATTCAAGATATAATCTACCAGTAAATGTAATAGACCTTGACGAGAGACGGATGTAGGAGGGTGAAGGGAAGGGACTCCAGGTTTCTGGCCCGAGTGACAGGGTGAAGAGTGGGATGGAGGGAGCGAGTGTGGAAAGTTCCCAGTGGTACCATTCATTGAGAAGGAGCGCTGGCAGAAGTAGCCCACTTCTGTTTCTGTAGTTTGCATAACTTGGCATCATGCCTAAGGTTCTTACAGGTTGCCAGTGAAAATGACTATTGCCAGTTAGACCTGATTTCTAGAGACTTCTGAGTCTGCAGCTGGGCACACAAAGATCTTGCCAGAGAGCTGATGAGATTACATGCCCTGAGAAAGGAAAAAGAGGTGTGTGTTGCAGGGGTTGGGGGGGACGGGACGATGGGGACAGACTACTGTCTGGAAGTACTATAAAACCATGCCACTTTTAGTGGCCCAGGCCTTGCCCAACCTTTTGGGACCTCTGATCCTGGGCCTGGGGCTTAAGGAATGAAGAAAATGTCTCCTACAGGGACAGAAACTGCATGAGTAAAGGGTTGACTGTAAACTGATACCTCTCTATTCTGCCTGACCTGGGTTTTCCTTTCCTTTCAATTTGACTTCTGTTTGTTTGCTGGTTGCGTGCTTTGCATTATTCCTGCAGGAGGCTTAGGAGACACAACCCAAGTGGCCCAGGCTGACAGTGACTGTGCATGTTGCACACCTGGATCAGGCAGGACTCCAACCACAGCCCACTGCTGTCCCTCCCAGACATCTGAACCTCACTCAGCAACTGTCTGGCTGCCTGAAGGCTCAGGGAAGCAACTTCTTTTTCATGAATTGTACTATTGGTATCATGTCTAAGAAGCTCTTTGCCTAGCCCTAGGTGCCAAAGATTTTCTGCTATTTTCTCCTAAAATTTTAGACTTTGATGTTCTATGTTAAAGTCCGTGATCCATTTTAAGTTAATTTTCATATCAGGTGTGTGGTTTAGGTATAGGATTGTTTGGTGCCTGTGAATGTCCAATTGTGCCAGCCCATTTGTTAAGAGCTCTTCTTCCTCCCTTGAACTGCTTTCACACCTTTGTCAAAAGTCAGTTGAGGGCTGGGGTTGTGGCTCAGCGGCAGAGCACTCGCCTAGCACGTGTGCGGCCCGGGTTCGATCCTCAGCACCACGTAAAAACGAGGGCATTGTATACAACTAAAACAAATAAATAAATATTTAAAAAAAAAAAAGTCAGTTGAATATGTCTCTTCCATTGATCTCTGTGTCAAGACTGTGTTAGCTAACTTAGTTCCTTTGTTTTTCCATGTAAATTTTAAGCTGTCCATGTCTGTAAAATATCTTGCTGGAATTATAATAGGAATTGCATTATTATTATGATCATTATTATTATTTTGAGGTACTGGGCATCAAACGTAGGAACTTTCACATGTTAAGTAAGTGTTCTACCACTGAACTACACTCCCAGCCCCATATTATTATTTTTGATGCTGTTATGAATATTATTTTCTCCCCCCCTTTGAATTTTTTATTTTTATTTTTTATTTTATTTATTTATTTATTTTTTGGTACCAGGGATTGAACTCAGGGGCACTTGACCACTGGGCCACATCCCCAGCCCTTTTTTTTTTTTTTTTTTTTTTTTTGTATTTTATTAGAAGCAGGGTCTCACTGAGTTACTAAGTGCCTCGCCATTGCTGAGGCTGGCTTTGAACTCGTGATCCTCCTGCCTCAGCCTCCCAAAGTGCTGGGATTACAGGCGTGCGCCACCGCGCCCAGCTCGAATTTTTTATTTTTGTTATTACATGTATTTTTATTTTTTTCCCATTTTTTATTGGTATAATTATACATAATGGTAGGATTTGTTGTTACATATTTGTTTAAGCCACATATAACAATATAATTTGGTCAATATCACTCCCCAGTATTTCCCCTTTCTCTCCCTTTCTCCCTTCCCCAGTCACTTTTCTCTATTCTACTGTTCTTTGATTTTCATGAGACTCCCCACCATAACACACACACACACACACACACACATAACACACACACACTTTTCCTTTTTTCTCTCTAGCTTCCACATATGAAAGAAAACATAGGACTCTTAACTTTCTAAGTTTGGCTAATTTCGTTTAACATATGTTCTCAAGTTCCATCCATTTTCCTGCAAATGGTGGGTCATATAGTAATTCCATTCCTAGTCTTTTGAGGAATCCCCATACTGATTTCCATAGTGGTTGTACTGCTTTACAATCCCATAAACAATGTAAAAGTGTTCCTTTTTCTCCACATCCTCTCCAGCATTTATTATTGTTTATATTTTTTAGGGCTACCATGAATGGAAATATTTTCTTAATCTCATTTCCAGATTGTTCATTGCTAACATACAGAAATACATTTTTACATTGACCTTGTATCTTGTCACATTGTTGGACTCTTTGATTAGTTCTAGTAGTTTTTTGTGGATTTCTTAGGATTTTCTCCATACAGGATTGTGTTGTCTACAAATACAGACAGTTTTACTTCTTTCTAATCTGGATGCCTTCTATTTCTTTTTCTTACTCAATTGCACTGGCTAGAATCTCTAGTACAATAATTAATAGAAGTGATATAAGCAGCTATCTTTTCTTGTTCCTGATCTTGGGAGAAAAGCATTCCTTTTTTTTTCCCCCTGCAATATAAGCAAATTAAGGCTGGAAATGTGGCTCAGTGATAAGAGTGCTTACCTGGGTCCAATCCACAGTACCACAAAAAGAAAATTTAAAAATAAAAATATGCAAAACCACATGCCCACCAATTACTGGGAATCTGAGGGGAGGTTGATGAAGGCAATTTAGGAAGTCTTCCTTAAGAAGAGGTGGAAGGAGGACAGGCCCAGCAAGGGCAAGAAGTTCATGAGTTTGTCCTTATAATACTGGAACTGACTGCTAAAGAGGGTGGACTCAGGGATACTGACACTAGTGCAGCTTTGCTGTGCATCCTCCGATGGGATAGATCTAGTCTCCTTCCCCACTGTAACTACGAGAAGGATGGCCATACAGGCTCCTCCTATGCCCATCACAGGTTGCACCTCATTCCCCATCACTCTGACTGGGGGACTAGCTGGGGGAAGAGGAGCAGGCAGGCAATCTGGGATGCTCTCCACCCTTCGTAGGAAGAAAGCCAGGACCAAGTCAATGAAACTCTTGCCCCAGGGTGCCTGATGCAGCTGCTACCAAAGGGAATCCTACAAACTTCCTTCCTGCATCAAAAATTAAGTCTTTGTTCCTTTGTCCATTAACACATTCTTCTGTTGAATGCATTTGGACAGTGTTGGCATGTGTGAGGTATCTGGCAAGGTACAGCATAGCTACAGATGAATTAACAGGGACTTTATTCACCAGGCATTTGTCACTTATAGCAGAGGGATGACACTTCAGGGAACAACATGAGCTCTGGGACAAAAGAGGCCAAGATAGGCTGGGGTAAGATTCTATATTTCGGGCAAGTTCCCAAATGAGGCTGATGCTCACTGAGGGTCACACTGTAGCCGGGCCACAGAACACATCTGATATGATTTGGCTGGAGAATAGTAGGAAAAAAGAGCTGGAAAAGTAGGTAGAAGCCAGATTCCAGGCTGAGGAGTTTGAACTGTATTTGGCAGGCACCACACAACCTCCAAAGGTATTTGGGTCATGAAGTGATCCAAGCCTGACAAAGGAAGATTAGCCTGGAAATCATTCAAGAAGAGATTGGAGCAAGGTCAACCAGAAACACAGTGGTTTGTCATCCACCCACCCACCTCTTCCTCCATCTTCCCACTCATCCATTTATCTACCCACCCCATCCACCCACCATCCATTAGTATTTGTTTATGCATATTCCTGGAGAAGGATAAGAGAACCCAATCTTTCTCCCCAGGGATCCCAGAGCCTAGTGGGATCGATAGCCTCATATTATAGGTGCAGGGTGGCACAGGAACAAAGACACCTAGCAAGGACACCTAGCACACTTGAGGAGGGCAAGAAGCTTCCTAAAAGAGGGGAAATTTGGGAACTTTTGAAGAGCAATGGGAGTTGTTTGGGTAAGAAGAGTCGGTTTAGATGAACTACTTGAGCAAAGACTGGAGATGAAAAGTGGCACAGTGTGTACAGGTATAGCTGTCCCTTGCTTGGGGTTGACAGAGGTAGAATAGGCCCGAAAGGCATACTGGTCAGGATGCCTGCTTGCAAACAATAGAGCTGGTTATGGTTATGTCAGTGTCTTGGTAGCTCACAGACTTGACCTGAAGGTTGGAGAACCAGCTCAAGCAGAAGCCCAAGGTCCTGGCATGTCCCCATCTCTCTGAGGATCATCACCAAAAGGGAAGGGTATAGTCAGCCAAGATGACCAATGGCCACCATCAGAGGCAATGATAGTAATTGGAGTCCAGGACGTGTCCACCCTCAGTCCCCATGGGAAGTGCTCCACACAGATCATCACAGGGGCTCCTTCCTAAGCACAGGAAGGGGGTCCTGTGTTTACAATGAGAAAAGTAAACTTAAAGAAGGTTGGAAGCTTGCCCACGGTCACCCCAGCTGCCGAAGTGCTGGAGCCTCTGGAGCTGAGTCTGTTGGACTTGAAAACCCAGAGAGTCAACTGCAAGGGGACAGTGCTCAGGACTCTCAGGGTGAGTCTGGGCAGGTCCAGACCCCACAGGAGTCAAGGGGCTGGGGAAGACACAGTAGCAATGTCCTCCTCAGGGGCTCTGAGGTGGATATGATGGCCACCATGAGACAGGGATGCTGGGGTGGGAGGGAATGTGCCACCTCGGGCAGATGAAGGAGCCAGGTAGAGGGAAAGCAGGGAAGCCAGGAGCAGAGGACAGTTAACAAGCCCTGGAGATGGGCCCAGGCTCCTAGGAGACAGAAATTGGAGAGGCAAAGGTGCGTGTGCAAGAGGGTTGGAGTGGAGGGCAGGTGTGGGTAGAGGACTAGACTCAGGAATCAGTCATCCCTTCATGTGTGCCTGGGAAGAGGTGGGCTGAACTTAGTCAAATGCCTTGCAGGGCGGTGCTTTGGGCCAAAAGATGCACCAGCAAGCCCAGCACAGTGGTGCATGCCTGTAATCCCAGCAACTTGGGAGGCCAAGGCAGGAGGATCACAAGTTCAAAGCCAGCCTCAGTAATTTACTGAAGCCCTAAGCAACTTAGTGAGACCCTATCCCAAAATAAAAAATAAAGAGGGCTGGAGATGTGGCTCAGTGATAAAATACCTCTGTCCCACGCCCCACCCCCCCCCCCCCCCCCCCCCAAAAAACATGTGACCAGTATGGTTTGGAAAAGGCCCCAAAGCAGAGAGAGGGCAGCAGTACTTGGCATAGATGGCCAGGAGGAGGGGTGTAGGGAGAAGAGCAGGGTGTAGGGAAAAGGCCTGCAGGGAGGTACAGTTTGTTGGACGTTGTACACAACGGCCCACCCAGTGGGAACACTCCATGTACACCCGCACTCTCTCCATCTGCTGTGGTTGGAGTGTGTCCCCCACCCGTTGGGACCTTAATTCCTAAGGGAGCATGTTGGGAGGTGTTTGGGTCCTTGGGGCCGAGCCCTCATGAACGGGTTAATGCCTTTCTCACATGCGTGAGTTCTCGCTCTGCACGACTAGGTTAGTTAGCTCGAGAGCAGGTTTTCATAAAGCGACGCTGCCGCACATGCCATTTCCTTTCTGCTTTCCTCCGTGAGATGAAGCAGCACAAACCTCCTGCCAGCACCACGCTCGTGGGCTTCCTGGCTTCCAGAATTGTGAGCCAAAGTCACTTTCCTTCTTTATAAGTTGCCCAGTGCCAGTATTCTGTAGTAACAGGAAAATAAATCTGGGTATGATGGCAGGTCCCTGGGTTCCAGCTATTCAGGAGACTGAGGCAGGAAGATCTTTGGAGAAGTCACCACCCCTGGTGACTTCTCTCCAGGTTTGGCTCAGGGGCCCTTTGTGAAGGAAGAGACCAACGTGGAGTGTGGAGTCAGTCAGGGGTGGCAAACAACCTACAGAAGTAGGAACTGGTTGCCAGAGTTGATACCTGAAGCCAGGTCCCCACTGAGACCCTCTGGAAAGGCTGGGTTTTGCTGGTTTCCCCATATGGCCTCAAGCCATTTTCGTGACTCAAAGGTGGTAGTGGCCAGCAGGCACCTGGCACAGCCTTCCCTCTGACCAGGCTCTGCAGCACAAGGTAGCTGCCCTCAAGGAGCAGCTGAATTAGTCTCCATGGACTGCTCTAACCAAGCTCCACAGGCTGAGGGTTTAAACCACGACACTTCTCACACTAGGAAGCCTGTGAATCCAAGAGAAGGTACCAGCTGTGCTGGGCTCGGTGAGGCCTTGCTCTTTGGTTTGCAGATGACCGCAAGCCACATGCTGTGTCGCACGTGGCCTTTCTTCAGGGCTTAATCACGTAGAGTTGGAAGGAGCCCTCTGGTGCCTCTTCCTTTTCCTATAAGGACATGAATTTTATTCAGTTGAGTCCCTGTCCTTATGACCTCGTTTAACCTTAATTACCTTCTTTCAAGTCCCATCTCCACATTGGAGATTAAGCCTTCAACCTGAATTTGGGGAGGACACAATTTATTCTATAACAAGGCCCAAGAGACCCTCTGGTTCAGCCCCCTTATTTTACCCAATGGGGAAACCAAGGCTTAGAGAGATTAAGAGATTGTTTTTTAAGGTCACACAGCTGGTGAGAGGCCCAGAATTAGAAGAACAATGACTTCTAACTTGTGTGGCATGAGTAGTAGGTGTGACCTTCAAGAGCAAGTCTCTGTTTACACAAAAGGCAAGAGTGGAGGGGAGCAGGCCCACCCCGAAACCTGAAGGATTTATCTGAGACCTCGGGAGACTTCCTGTTTGAAAACGTTGTGTCACGGGAATGTATGGATGATGTCAGGTGTGAGGTTTCTTCCTCTGAAAATATCAGAGAGCTTAGCAAAGTTTGGGCAGACAGTTTGGCCAAGCTTGGGAATGGACCTCATAACTGCTTAAAGATTCTTCTAAAGTTTCTGCAGTCGTGATTAGGAAACTACTGAACTGCAGCCTCCTCAAGGCAGAAGTCTTGCCAGGAGGAAATAGGCACAGAAAAAAAAAAAAAAAAAAGAGAGAGAATCTCTCTGTGCATATCTTTGGCTCAGGAACTTGGCCTTGGGGGTGAGGGCAGGGAGCAGGCAAAGGCTGTTTACCCTGGTTGGGTAATGCAGATAAGTTGCTCTTTCTGTTTGTATTTGCAAATGGGGTAACTGGGGGCAAAGTTTTGGTAGGCAAGGTCAGTCCCAGGGTAGGCAGGATCAGTTGAGAGAAGCTGGCAACCCTGGTCAAGGTCCACCATTGGGAGGCCGTTCCCAAGGGCTACGTGTGGGAGATGAGCCAGAGTCCAGCGAAGGGCCTGCCCCACTGCAGGGGGCATTTCCCTTTGCCTCCTGCTCACTTGGACTCACTTCAACATACCTCTGAATGTACTGTATTGATTCAGGCCCGAAAGACTATTTTTATTCTTTTTTTGAGAAAATGATTGTTTTGTTTTTTGAAAATGATGTTTTTATTTATTTTTTAAATTTTATTATTTTTGGTACTGGGGATTGAATTCACCCCACCCTGCTGAAAATATTGTTTGAAAAACATTTTTATCAAAAAAACGCCAAGAAAAATATTGTTATTTAAAAAAAACCAAAACACCAAGGCCGGGCGTGGTGGCGCAAGCCTGAAATCCCATTGGTTTGGGAGGCTGAGATAAAAGGATCGTGAGTTCAAAGCCAGTCTCGGCAAAATGAGGAACTAAGCAACTCAGTGAGACCCTGTCTCTAAATAAAATACAAAATGGGCTGGGGATGTGGCTCAGTGGTCAAGTGCCCCTGAGTTCAATCCCCACTAACCACCCCCACAAAAAAAACGAGTTTTGGGGGCTGGAGTTGTGGCTCAGAGGTAGAACGCTCGCCTAGCATGCATGAGGCCCTGGGTTTGATCCTCAGCACCACATAAAAATAAAGATATTGTGTCCACCTACAACTAAAAAATAAATATTAAAACAACAACAACAGGGGCTGGCGTTGTGGCTCAGTGGTAAAGCGCTCGCCTAGCATGTGCGCGGCCCGGGTTCGATCCTCAGCACCACGTAAAACGCATTGTGTACAACTAAAAAGCAAATAAATAAATATTTAAAAACAACAACAACAGCAACAAAAAACAAGTTTTGGCCAGGTGCAGTAGAACATGCCTGTAATCCCAGCTGAGGCAGGAGGATCAAGGCCAGCCTGGGCAACTCAGTGAGACCCTGTCCCAAAAATAATTAAAAAAGAAAAAAAGGGCTGGGATTGTGGCTCAGCGGTAGAGCACTCGCCTAGCATGTGTGCGGCCCGGGTTCGATCCTCAGCACCACATAAAAACAAAGGCATTGTACACAACTAAAAAACAAATAAATAAATATTAAAAAAAAAAAATTGGGCAATCACTTTCATAGCCAAAAATACCTTGTCAGGGTAGGATCGTCCCCTTGAGCATGGTCGCTCTCAAATGGTATCAGAACATGGTCTTTAGAGCAGTCACATCAACAAGGTATAACAATGAATCCGTTTGTTCTCAGTGTATAGCCTTATTGTGAGCTTTGGTCAGTGTTTCCTGGCTCGGTGTAATAAAGCCATTGCCCCCTTCAGAAAACAGGGAAGAAAGGGCAGTTGAGAACCTCGCCTACCCCAAGCCTGTCCTGTCACAGCTAGAAGAAATAGAGCCAAAGAACTTTTTACAAAATACCAGTTATCTGGAAACATGCTTTCTAGGTTGGGAGTCCATACTCCAACCAAATCACACCTGCAAGGAAGCTCCACCCTTTGTCCCCCCTGATGGAGGCCCTGTGGAAGCATAGCACAGGAATAGCCAGGACTGATGGAAGTGTTGCTCCAGGGTCTCTCTGCCCACCTTTCAAGGGTGGGTGATGTGACTAGAGTCCAAGAGGGAATGTGTCAGGTCCAGTGACCACAGGATCCAGCTTTGTGCAGTCTTTTTTGTGTGTGTGCAGGGAGTAGAGGGTTGTAACCAGGAATTGAACCCAAAGGCACTTAACGAGAGCCACATCCTCAGCTCAGCCCACTCCACCCCCCTGTTTTTGACACAGAGTCTCTCTAGGTTGCTTAGGGCCTTACTAAGTTGCTGAGGCTGGCTTTGAACTCCGCTCCGCTAGCATTACAGGCATATGCCACCCCACCTGGCTGTAGTCTTGATTTCAAACACTCAGTCCCACTGTTCCAAGGCACAGCTCCTGGGTGGAGACTGTTGATTTGAAAAATGTGGTCACTGGGTGAATAGGCCCTCATTCCAGGGTGTTGGTTTGCTCAAAAATGAGAACATTTGAGAACTGAAAGTCTTTGTAGAAGGCAGCCTTTCTTCCTCTTGATGGGGCTCAGTCTCTTTCTGTTCTTTGGGAGCCTTGTGAGTTTGGGGTCTGAGTGGGTACTTTAGGACTGTGTAAGTCTCTGAGAACACCTGGTGGGACTTTACCTCCCTCCTTAGCTGCTTGACTTGAATCTCTGATTACAACAGTGGAGAGTGTGACTCTTCCTACTAGCTCTTATATGCCAACACTCGACACAGATGGGACAGGGGACTGGATGATGCCATTGACCTAGCCATTTGACCTTGGATGTGTCCATGCAGTCTAAATAGCACTGTTTGGCCCAGGGCATCTTGTTCAACCTGGCAATATGCTGGGTCTAGATGAGAGGTAGGCACAGCAGAGTCAGATGGATGGCTTGTGTCCTTCTCCCCTTCAGCTAACAAACACATCCTTCAGTGGAGATAATAATGGACCTACTTCACAAATTTTTCTTGAAAATGAATTAATGGAACTCACAGAAAAGCAGGGAGCTGAAACTCCAGATCTTGGTTCTTATGTTCCGACAAAAGAAAATTTAGAGTCAGATACCAAAAGTCATGCAAGAGAACTTTATTATAAGTGAAAGTAAAGTAAAAGCAAGTGAGGCTCAAGCGGGGAGCACTCTCAAGAGAGTGAGTGGGCCGTCTCTGAGCAGAGAATGACAAGGAGATGACACTGTCTCCAAGTTTATTGCTCTTTGATGTTTACCAGGAAAACTGGGGACCACCTTCCGTGCTCTTTGCCAGTCAAGCGTTCAACTCCTCCTTCAGGTCGGGCTGTGGAGTTTTTGACCTTTGTTGGTCCTCTCTGGAACTGTCATGGTGGCCATTCTATTTAGGTGGCTTCATGTACAAATCAATCAATCCCATGTCAATGTGGGCACTGGGGTCAGTAACTGGTCAGAAGTTACCTTAGTGTGCCTGTGCTACAAGGGAATCTTCCTTCCCAGACAAATGGAGACACTTCTGGCCGTAATTCCTAGCTTCACATCAACGTCAATGGATCCTGTCAAGAGTTAGTACCATTTATCCTTTTCTTTTGATGTATTTTCCCATTAGGTCCTTTGCTTCTGTTTATTGTTTATGAATTAACTACCACTCTTTGCTTCTTTGTCTACTTTGGAAGTAGTTTAAAGAAGCCCCTAAAGTAATTTAAGTAATACCGTGACCTTGCCATGCATTTCACTGCTCATTGCTACTACTACCTGATGTAACCAGTGTAAACATTCAGCACCTGTTTGTTCCTGTTGACTGCCAGTCTTGAGCAACCTCAACCTCACCCGCAACTGCAGTGGCCCACCCTGAGGTAGAATCATGATAAGTCAGAGAGGTCTGTGGGTTTCCTTGGTAATGAAAGGTGGGTCCACATTGAACAGGCCCTCTAGATGTGAGGGCACCAAGGGCCCCTGTCAAACTGAGTCATGAGGACTTAGCTTTACAAGGGGAGCTTCATTTGCCCTGAATGATGAACATGCTTGACTTAGTAGACACCTGTCTACTCCTTTAGCAAGCACCTTTAAGTCAATCAATGCTCAGAAATGCAGAACACACCTGTGCATGCACAAGGGTTAACACGGATAGAAATTCTAACCTTAGTTTCAAAAGTATCACGTAATACTCAGAAAAGCATGTAAGTTTTAAATACCAGTAATCACCACCCACCAGTTCCCAGTGGGCCCCAGATATCCTAAGCTGATGGTTCCTGGGGCATTGGCAACTAACTGGACAGCCTGCTCTCAGACTGCTGTGATCAACTAGATCCCCTTCCCTGAGACACCCAAAGAGACTGCAGCCAGAGGTGCCAGTGCAGGCCAAGGGGAGCCAAGATAGACACAGGACCGCCCTTGAGCATCATCCTCTTCTTTGTGCTCTGGGAATACAGTGTGGGTGGGGGTTTCAAATTCACAAGGGCAAGAGCCATTCTTGGCCTGACCTGTAAGGCACCTTGGGTGGGTCTGGCCATCTCATCCCAGGGCCTCCTCAAGTGCGGAGCCCACGCAACCCTGAGGGCGGAGGCTTAGTGAGGAGCAGCGATGCCTGGAGACCAGCAGGTAGCAGATGAAAGGGCTTCCAGAGGAGCTGCTGAGGCTGATCATTACAAGGGCTTGAACTCCCAGCCGGGCCCCAGCGGTCTCCCATCTCCCTGAGGCTTCACCCCACCAAAGAATGCAGCCCTTTCCTGGCCTCAGAATGGAATGTGCTGGGGCCAGTCGGTGTGTAACATCTGCTACAAATGCTTGCTCGGTGATGTCAGAGGATCAGGGCTGGCCTGCGGCCAGACTCTCAGTGCCAACCCCAGCTTCCCTCCCTCCTCTTCATTCTCCCTGCTCATCTGGTCCTCTTCTTTCTTCTTTCTCCTCTCGCCTGTCTTAAACCTTTGCCTTAGGAAGAGGGTGTGTGCAGACTGCAGTGTGAGCGGTGGCAGTGCTTCCGTGCTCTGACGTCCCGCTTCCTCTATCTTGATCTACCCTTAATCTTGGGTTTCTGAAGCTGGGATCCCAAATCCCTGAGGTTACCTGGTGATGGGCTGGGGAAAGCAAAAACCATAGGATAATATAGTGTGCACCTCTCTGGAACATCAATTTTTGTTAGATGATGATAAAACCCATTATCTATTAAAACAAGCATACACCATGTCATAGAGAAGAGAGAGAAATCGCAAGAATCTTAATGACAAAACAGTCTTCTTCCTATATATGGCAGTTAAATCTCTCTGCTCAAGGTTAGGAGAGCGTAGTTTCCACATGATCACTCTAGTCAATGACTGTAGAAGTATCCTGGGATCACAGCCACCACTGAGGTCATTTTATTGTTATTTATTTTATTTTATTTTATTTATTTTCTTGTCCACACAGGGGATGGAACCCTGGGCCTCTCACAAGCCTTTCATCAAGCACTCTACCACTGAGCCACACCCCTAGTCCCTATGTAATTTATAATCTTGACTGACAAATGACAGGTGGGTGGTGATTACTGGTATTTAAAACTTACATGCTTTTCTGAATATTTCGTGATACTTTTGAAACTAAGGTTAGAATTTCTATCCGTGTTAACCGTTGTGCATGCACAGGTATATTCTGCGTTTCTGAGCATTGAGTGACTTAAAGGCGTCAAAGTTTTAAACAGTTGCAAACTGGATAGAACCACATGTGAAGACCTGCAGAATCCCAGGGGGGGAAAATGTTAAGGCAACATCAGGGGAGAGTGCGGACTACAAGGACCACAGAGAGAGTCTATGCAAGAAAAAGAACGCCTGAAAACCCGGGGAGAGCTCAGCAGACTGGTCAAACGGAAGAGCTCGGGGCACAGCGGTGGAAGTTGTAGTGGTGACCTGGCCCTGTGTTGGCCCTAGCTTTGGTCCTCATTCTACACATTCTCCCACTACAAACATACCTCTTGTATTGAAGAAGAAAAAGGTCCATCTTGTCAAATGTCCATCTCAAAGCAAAGCCCCGGTGACAGACTTTGACAGAATCTGTTCTGCAGGAGCCCTGTTTGGGGAGATGGCTTAAATTGCGGTTGACTATGGGCCATGGAGATTTGGGCATTGCCGCCTTCCGTAGTTTCACGGGACTTGGCCCGGGATCTTGAGTGACTTGAGCCGAGAGTGCTGATCGGGTCAGTGCCATTTTTTGGTGGTGTGTGGTGTGTGTTAGTCGTTGTTAGAGCCAGAGAGAAAAGTTATCAGAATAAAAAGCTGTTTGTTTCCAGTTCGCCTCTGAACTTCTTCCCGTGGCTTCATAGCTCCAAGCAGCCATCGCTTCAGGCGGCAACACTGTTCTATTCTCTAGAACTTACATTTGCTCTCAAATGACTATATCACTTTCAAGATTTCAAATGTCATCGTTAGTTTGTGTTGGAACATGAGATGAACTGCATTTCTGGTGAGATACGTGAATACACGAGTAAAATGCACTCATATCTGGTGCGGGACACCTGTCTGTTGCGTTCATCACGGGGCCCCATTCCCAGAAGTTGGACAAGGACCTAATCAGGTCCATGTGGGTGACTCGTGCATTATCCTTTGGAATTTCCCTTCTTCCTCTGTCCAACCCTGGTGTGCCAGTATGCCACACAGCATGTTCTATCCACTGTCCCTCGGACACCTGAAGGTCGGCTCTCTCCAGGTTGACTGAGGGGATGATGTCCTTGTGATGCCAGAAGAGCTTCCTGGGCCACTGGCCACCAGAAGCCTTTGATTTTGTCACGTACCATGGTCCTTTCCTGGGTCCTTTGGTCCTGTTATGACCTGTCAGTCATGGTGGGTGTCAACCTGCCAGAACATAGCATCTTGGGCAGGAAACCTAAAACAAGGCCATGCACACACCCTCCTCTGGGCAAAAGGCCAGGGCAACCCTCTGCTGGGCAGAGGAGCCAACATTCAACTCCTTGCTGGAGACAGTAAAGCCAAGACCCAGGAGAACAGAGGAGACAAATAAGCAAACAATAAAACAAAAGCAAAACAAGGGGAAAAAAAAAAAAGAAGGAAACTGTATTTAGACTGGGCATCTTCCATGCCATCTATATGTGCCAGGCCTTGCCACCCTTCATCTACCCTATGTGATATAAACCATCTCTTGGTTCATACATGTGGGGCTCAGAGAGATGATGGCTCATGTCTATCCAGGGCTTGCTGCGTACCATTTGTTTGTCACTAATCCCATTATGTAGGTTCAATTATCTCCATTTTATAGATGGGAAACCAAGACGCAGGGACACCAGGTAACTCCCTAGTTGTCACAAGATAATAAGCATTAGCAGCAGGACTGGAATCTGGAAATTCTGACTCCAGATCCCAAGTATTTAACACCCAGGTCTGCAGCCCCTCCCAGGCCCCAGGACTATTGGCCCTGCGCCTCCACCCTCCGTCCTGCTGGGACGGCCGCAGGCCCAGGGTCCAGGCAGCAGCCCCTCCTTCAGTTCATGGAGACGCTCTCAACTGGCACTGTTGACCAAAAAAACCCCAGGATGCAGCTGCCAGTCACACGTGCGGTCTGGCTACCAGCCTGGCCTCTGAGGACCATGTCCCCGTTGTTCCTGGGGCACTGACCCAGGGTCTGCCAGTGGGCAAGGGGAGTTTCCCTTTCCTATGTGCCAGCAGTGTTGGCTCAGGCTCCTGCCTGCAGCCTGGGCTGCCCCTGCCTCCACATCAATGGACAATGCCACCCTGAAAAGTCACTATAGGCCAAGGGAAGCGTGGTTTTCCGGGGGACCCCCGCCTCCCTCCTGACACTCTCAACCCTTCTTGGAAAGTCGGAGGAGGTGAAGTCTCAGTGTGCAGAGACAAGTGCCTAGAAGTTGTACTCACTAATAGCAGAGTAGAGGCAGGGGTGACAGGGTGTCAAACAGAGAGGATGTGCACCAGACGACAGACAAGAGGGTTTGGAACGTTAGAAGAGATCTCTGAGAGACCGAGGAGACCAACACTAGTCTAGTCTGGCTCAGGTCCAGCATGCACTTCTTAGCCAAAAATATTGGCTCCAGCTCAGACCTAAATGTGCTCGGCATGGAAAAAGAGAACTTCTTGTTAATTCTAAGCAGCTAAAATGTACTACCCCTGTAGCAGAATTTGCTATTTCTTTTTAATTTTTGGTGGTGCTGGGGGTTGAACCCAGGGCCTTGGTGCATGCAAGGCAAACACTCTACCAACTGAGCTATGTCCCCAGCCCCTGTAGAATTTGCTATTTGATGTCCCAATTTGCACTCCCTCCCTTTTACTTAGTGCTAGAATTGCAAAATTCTTCGTCTCACCTCAGCAACCTATGGACACATGACTAATTCTGATTAATGGGATGTGAATGAAAACCAGGTATGTGTGTCTTTGCAAGGGAGTAGTATGCCCTTGCCTTTTTGTATGCCCCGTTCCTCTTGGTTGGAATGGAAATATGATGACAGGAATTGGAGCAACCTTGTTGGGCCACAAGATAGAAGCTTATTTTGAGAATGGCAGAGCAAATAGTTACAGGGTCCTAGATCCCTAATGGTTGTGGAACTGCTTTTGTCCCTTGTTGTTCCTAAGGGACCTCTGTGTATCCCTGGAGGAAGCTTTTCCTGAGGAATTTCTTCCCACCTGCCCTCCCCTCTCCTCCACAGGCTGACATGTTCTTCTTCTTCTTTTTTTTTTTTTTTTAAATATTTATTTATTTATTTTAGTTGTACACATGCCTTTATTTTTACGAGGTGCTGAGGATCGAACCCAGGCCACGCATATGCTAGGCGAGCACTCTACCGCTGAGCCACAACCCCAGCCCCCTGACAGGTTCTTGAGTGGGCTACCAGGGAGGCTTCTGAGCTAAGAGGACTTTGAAAAGAGGTGTTAGAGCCCAGCCAGTCCGAGTGTGGCTCTGACCAGCAAGTCCACACCTATAATTCATGCGTTTTCTCTTTCCTGCTTGTTAGGGCGTTGATCTTTTTTTTTTTTTTTTTTTTTTTTTTTTTTTTTTTTTTTTTTAGTATTTATTTATTTGCTTTAGTTGTACACAATGCATTTATTTGTACATGGTGCTGAGGATTGAACCTGGGCTGCGCATGTGCAAGGCGAGCGCTCTACTGCTGAGCCACAACCCCAGCCCCACGGCATTGATCTTTGAATGTGGAAATTGTCTAATCAGGAAAGGCCTCCACTGACCAAGTGCAGGCTTATGGAGGAAGGCTGGTGGGAACTCCTGGGTGGCTTTGTATCTGTCTGCTATCTCTACCTTTGGCCCATTTATTAAAAGTATAACCTTGGGGCTGGGGATACAGCTCAGTCAGTAGAGTACTTGCCTCACATGCACAAGGCCCTGGGTTCAATCCCAGCACCACCAAAAAATTAAAAAAAAAAAAAAAAAAGTGTAACCTAAGGTCCCTCATATACCTGCTCTGCCTCAACTATCTCTTCTAAAAAATGGGGATTACAAAACCCTTTCATGCTTGAAAACAAGGGACTGGTCTTTTTAGACCTCTTGAGTTCCCTAATGTCTCTGAGAATTGGAGTTCTTTTTTATTTTCTTAGTGGGGATTAAACCCAGGGCCTTATACATGTTAGGTAAGTGCTCTGCCACTGAGCTACATCCCAGCCTTTTAAATTTTATTTTGAGACAGGATCTGGCTGAGTTGCTAAGGTTGGCCTCAAATTTGCAATTCTCCTGGTTCAGCCTCCCGAGTAGCTAGGATTATAGGTGGGTGCCACCACATCTGGCTTGAGAATTGCAATTCTATGAGAGACTGATTGATTGATTTAGAAACAACCTCAAACATTTTGAGGAAAGTTGTGAGTACAGTATAGATTTTTTTTCCAGAACCATTTGGGGAAAAAATGGTTTGCTCAGTGCCCCATCACCTTCAAATATTTTGGTGTGTATTTTCAACAAACAAGGACATCCTCCTCCATAACTGTGGTATCAAAATCTGGAAGTTAACGTTGACCTATCACTACCATCCTATCCTCATAGCTCACTCAGGCTTCTCTAAACTTACCCATAATGCCCTTTTAAACGAAAATCTGAATCTGCAAAAAATGTGATTTGGAATTAGCAGAGCAATGCAATGAGAATATGCATACCATAGTAAACTAACATTCAAAGAAATTGAGACTGGGAGAAATTATTTTAAAGACAAAAATAAGGGGCTGGATCGCGAGTTCAAAGCCAGCCTCAGCAATGGCGAGGCACTTAGCAACTCAGTGAGACCCTGTCTCTAATAAAAATACAAAAAAGAGCTGGGGATGTGGCCCAGTGGATGTGCCCCTGAGTTCAATCCCCAGTACCAAAATAAATAAATAAAATAAAAATAAAAATGCATGGTGTACAACTAAAGGCAAATAAATATTTTTTTAAAAAGACAAAAATAAGAAGGATTACATCAGGTATTTTGAAACAACAACCTTCAGCCACAGTGATTAATAACAACAGTGGCATCAGTCTGAGGTGGAACAGACAGTTGCTGGGCAGATGTCCTTGTAGAAGTGATTTTTGTGTAAGGTTGTGGTGGCCTCTGTTCAAGCTTGTAACTCTGACAGGGTCTTTTGTGACAGTTACTATCTGGTAATTTTGTGTGAAAACCCTTCCTTCATAACTGCTTGGCTTTATTTACTTTGTTGTTGTTTGGGGTTGACATAAGTGACTCCATTTTCAATTTGACAACTTTGACATTTCTTTCACATTAAGAGAAGGATCCAGAACAGTAAGTATTGCATTTAGTTCTCACATCTCTTTAATCCCCTTCAATCTAGGAGAGTTCCCCCATCTTTTATTGACTTGCATAATCTTATCACTTGAGCACTGCAGACTCAGTTTGTTTATAGAATGCCCCTCAGTCTGAGTTTTCTGATGCTTCCTCACGCTTGGATGCAGGTTTCTACTCTCTGGAAGGACCAGCATGGAGGTGATGCGTTATGGCTTCCTACCAGGTGGCTCACGATTGCCATCCGCTCCACCTGTGATGTAATTTCCAACACTTGATTAAGGTGGAGTCTGCCAAGCCTTCTCCACATGAAGTCATGCTCCCTTTGTTATTGTTAGGTGTTTTGTGGGGAGGTACTTTGAAACTGTGTAAATACCCCATTATTCATCAAATAAGTAATTATAGTTAATAATTAATTATAGATGTAATTATCAATATGACTACAACTAACAAATATAATTAATATATGTGTAGCCTCGTGTAATTTCCCATTTTATTTAATGGACTCTAATGGATCGTAATCTATTTATTATCATTATGGTATTTATTTTATGCTCACATTATGCCAGGTTTGGTCAGTGGCAGCCCCTCAAACCGGCTTCTGTGTGCTTTTGCCACGTCCCCATCATTCTCTGGACAGACAGGGCCTTGCCCAGCCCTCCCTGTGGCCTGTGGCCTACCATGGCAGGGAAGGGAGGAGCCTATGAGGGGTTCCAATAGATTCCAGGCAGTGGTGCTAGTTGTTTGTGAAACTGAGAAACCCAAGACACAGGCTGTGGCAATACCTCACTTAGACTATCCCCTCAGGACCAGGGCTTCTTGTTGGGTTCATCTGTGACCCTCTGTGTACCTCTTAGAAAAGCAGAACCGCTGATGGTAGCCAAGGAAGAAATGGGCCCTTGGTGAGTCCTGTGCCTCCTGCCGGGCCCAGGATGGGTTAAATTTGAAGGTTACCCCCAGCTTCAGGACAGGCCAGGAAATTTCCCCTATCTTCCCCCTGGTTGTTCATGCTTACTAAGAGCAGGCGCTGCCGGAGCCTTCCGGCCTGAATCACTCCTGCACCTCAGGATGTCCAGAGCGCCACGGCCCAGCCCGGGCCCCAGCCGGCAGCAGACTGTGGGACTGTGCTATTTTGGGATTTCCTTCAGACCCCCTTATAGTTTAGCTTTCTGGAATATCATTTCTTTTTCTCACAGGAGACAGATTCTAAGAAAATGTCTCAGGAAGCCCTGGCACAGATGTGAAAGGTGAAAAATGCAAATGCTTGTGTAAACATAAGTCTTTCCCAAAACTGTCCTCAGTTTTTTGAAAAATTATCCTTCCCCTAGCAGTCAGACTGACCCAAAACTTATTCTTGTTCCTTATTTTGTCTAGCTTGCAAAACCAGTGGCGGATTACCCTTCCCCTAGCGGTCAGGCTAACCCAAAACTCAAAAGTAATGTTTTGTACGTGACTTTTGCTTTGTACGTGACTTTATATGCTAACCAATCAAAAGAGTTCTGTAAAGCCCCCCCTTAACTTGCATGTATTTCATTATAAAAACCTTGCTAAATCTGGGCTCGGGGCCTCTTAGTGTCACCGGTTACCGAGTGCGCGGAGGACCAAGCTCGAGCTTGCTAATAAATGACTCTTTGTTATTTACATTGACCAAGGACTCTGGTGGTCTTCTTGGGGGTCCTAAGCCGCGGGGCACAACAGATGATCAGGGACTACCGGTGTAAGATGGCCCCAGAGGTCACCTGGGGTTGGGGTCCATTGACCAAGAGACTAAAAGAGCTCAAAATTTTAGGGTCCCTCACTTGCATTGGCCACATGCAATATCAGGGCATTTGGTAGTCACAGGTTTGCAGTCTTTATCTTTTTGTTTTTGTTTTGGTACTGGGGATTGAACTCAGGGACACTCGACCACTGGGCCACATCTCCAGCCCTTTTTTTGTATTTTATTAGAGACGGGGTCTCACTGAATTGCTCAGTGCCTCGCCATTGCTGAGGCTGGCTTTGAACTCGCGATCCTCCTGCCTCAGCCTCCCAAGTGCTGGGATTCCAGGCATGCGCCACCGTGCCCGGCTGCAGTCTTTATCTTAAAGAAGGCCCCCCCCCCCCCAAATTGCTTGACCTCGTCACATGGGCCTGCCCTGGATCTACTGTCACAAATGACAGGATTCCTGGGCTTAGAGTATCCCAGAGTGGTGAGAAAGGGGGAGGCAGTTCAGTGCCATGGTAAAGAGGGTGGCTGCTTGGGTTCAGATCTCAGCAGTGACACTCAGATTCCAGAGGGCTCCTACCTGCCCCCCAGTGGAACCCACCTCACAGGGCTGAAGCCAGGATTAAACAGGTCCACACACACACACAGACACGATCTGCAGAGAGTGAGTCCTCGAAATAGCACTTAGATGTTTTCTCTTTCCCTTTCACTTCCTGAAGTGCTGCCGTAAAGGACAAGCACCGGGAGAGCCTTGGTCTCCTCGTTCTGCATCACCGAAGACTCTTCCTGGCTTCTCTGGCTTTTCGAGTCAAGCTTGAAGGCGCGCGAAGGTTTCAGAACATTGGGTTTCAGGGTCAGCGTGCTGGGCTGAGTTGCCAGGGAGTGGCTGGCCTTGACCACTGCTTGCGAGGTTTGCAAGTGGGCTGCCGGAAGTGCAAAGCCCGAGGCCTGGCTCTGACCTGCCTCCTGGCCCTGTCCCCATGGACAGGAAACGAGGCTGGGAGGGCTGGGACAGGATCAGCTTTGGGGTTGCTGGCTGGGATGGTGGGCGACATGAGCTGGCCACAGACTCCAGTCTCCTGGAGGCTCTGCACTGGGGGCTTAGGAGCTCCAGGCCTCTATAGAAGATGGCAAGGTGGGGGATTTTGACCCCTCCTGCCGTCAGTCCTCCCTTTCTCTTCCCTGTGTCAGAAAGCTGGGGGCCAAGCCTCCCAAAGTGCTGGGATTACAGGCGTGCGCCACCGCGCCCGGCTGGAAACACTCTTACGTATATATCTGCACATATGCTTTCCAAAAGAGAGAGTTGTGAAATACTTATCAGCACACCACAGCCCACTCCCCGTCCCAGGCTGGGTTAGGGGCCTTTGCTGCTCCCACGGTGGCCTCTACAGAACTGTGATGCTGTATCTTTTTGTGTGTCACTTACTGAACTTCTTGAGGACTGGGAAGTGTGTGTCTCCAACACTTAACCCGATGCCTGGTACTTATTAGGTGCCTCTCTGCAAACTGAACAGATGAATGGCAGAATCTAACAGCTGAGCGGGTGAAGACCGTGCTACCCACTCTCCATAAAACAGCCTCTTCCTGGGGAGGGGATTGATTTCTTGGCACTCTTGCAGTTGGGTGTGGCCACGTGATGAATCCAGTCCAGTGATGTGTGGTGGGAAAGACATCAGCCACATTCAGGCCTGGCGAGACCCTCTCGATCGCTTCCTTCCCTGGGGCAGGGACACTGGGGACCCCCCCCCCCCATCTTAGTCTGGTATGTGCTACTGTAACAGAACACCACAGCCTGGTTAACTTAGAATCAATAGGAGATTGTTGCAGTTTTAGATGCTGGGAAGTCCAAGACCAAGGGGCTACGTGTGGAGAAGGCCTTCCTGCTGTGTCACAACATGGTGGAGATGTCACATGGCAAAAGAATGTGTAAGAGCAGGCAAAAGGGGTTGTTGGACTCTTTGTAACGAAACCAGTCATAATATGACATGAATGCATTTGTGAGGGTGGAGCCCTGTGACCTCAACCCCTGCCATGAGGCCCCGCCTCCCGACCTTATTGTACTGGGGATGATGTTACAACACGTGAATTTAGGGGGACTTTCCAGCAACCGGCTCTTTTTTAAAATTTTAATATGTATTTATTTGCTTTAGTTGTACACATGCCTTTATGTTTACGTGGTGCTGAGGATCGAACCCGGACCGCGCACGTGCATGGAGAAGGGATGCCTTGCGTAAAAGAAACTTGTATTCATTTGAGCCACTGAGATCACAGGTTTCTTTATTACCAAAGCATGGCCTGATCCATCCTGGCCCGTCCACGAGGGATCCCAGAGACGGGAGGCCACCTGGCCCAGACGCAGCCCGTCTTCATTCCCACTGGACACGCTGCTCCCCGGGGCGGTTCTCCTCCTACACGCTTCCAGAAATAAAAGTCCGACTCCAAGGTGGGTTTTGTTTCAGGCCCCATTTCAGAGGATATCTCGTAGGACCCATTCCCGGCCATGCCTCCAAAGGCAGCCACCCCGGCGGGAGGCCACCCCCCCACGTCTGTCATTAGAGGAGCAGCCAGGGTGGCTGGTGGCTGGGATTCAGCCTCCCATTAAGTGTTATTAGCCTGGCCCACAAGCTCCCCTCTGGCCCTGTCATTTACTGCTTCCCTCTGTACTTAATCTGGACCAGATCTGGGACTTGGGCAGACAGAGAACCTACCAGCTTGGGAAGTGACATTCTTAGGGCACAGGACTTGGGCCCGAATGCCAAGCCAAACAGACAGGGCTCCCTGCTCTCAGCGGCAGAAGCTTCAGCTGGGCTCCACTAACGCTGGCTGTGTGCGGGTGGTGAGGAGGCAGAGGCGCAGCGCAGCAGGTCTGGTGTGACGCTGCGCTGCGTAGCACGGTGTAGTAGGTGTAGTATTCTTTTCATCTTGTTCCCTCCTCCCCTGAAAGCCTGGCCATTGTCCCTTGCTTTGATTGCAAAACAGGATGTTGAAACCCATCAGGTTGAAGTCACAGAGCCCCTGAGTGGCGGGGTGACTTGAGGAGTGAGTTGGCGCATTCCTGACTCCTGATTACCTGGTGGGGACACTGGCCTCCACTTCCTCAGCCCGACCTCTCCTCTCCCGGTCAGGAGTTCCACCCATGACCTGTGCGTGCCCCTCTCCCCGCCGTGCTGTGCTAGTCTTGCTTTCGCTGTCTGTGTGACCACTAGAAAGAGCTCCAGAGAGGGCTTTTGCTTTGATTTCCCGTGTCCCCAGTGTGTAGAATGGGGCCTGAGTGTTTGCTGATGACTGTTAGAGTGTGAGGTCTGTGTGGGCAGGGCCTGTGCTTCTCCCTGGGGGGCTCCTGCCTGGCTCAGGGAAGTGCTGGAGCTGGTGCCTGTGGAGACTGACAGCCCTCGCCCACCAGCAGTCCCCACCTGCTCTGGGCCTGCGCACGCTGTGCCCTCTGCTCAAACACACCCTCTCGCCTTGCAGTCCTTTTGGCTCCTGCTTGTCTTCAGGTCTCAGCTAAGCCCTCTCCTGACCTCTGTCCTGGAGCCCCCGTATTATCCCTTTCACAGGAGAGCCACACCTTCTCAACATCAGCTGGGCCACCTGACTTCTTGCCTGGATGCAGGCTTGGGGAGGGCGGGACCTGAATGTCCTGCTTACCCCTGTGTCCTCAGCCCCCAGGACAGCAGAGAATAGGTGCTCAAAGGCCAGTAGGATGGATCCAGGAAGGAATGGCCACTTTTGATCCCTCAAGGAAGACCCAGAAGTCAGGCACCAGGGACGCAGGAAGTGTGGGCTGGCTCTGGTCTGGCCGAGGGTCTCCACTGATCATCTCCCTGACATGGTCAGGACAAAGGAAGTGGCCCCCATCTGCTCTTTCCTCTTGCATGCTTTTTGTCCCCCTCAAACCAGACTATCTTCTTTCTAAATTTATGACAGGAACATACACTTACTGTATGACTTCTGAGCTATTCTTATTCGCCATCTTGGCCACCTACTATGGGCCAGATGCCCCACTAGGTACTGGGGTGCAAAGATAGTGTAGCATCCTCAAGGATGCTACAGTTCAGCACCTGTTCTGCACCTGAGGGGAGTCCTCCTGCTGTGCACCTGAGAAGAGGGGTCTGCTTCTTGTGTGCTGGCCCCACGCGTCGGAATCACACCGAGGGCTTGTCGAAACCCAGGTCCCTGGGTCCCACCTCCAGATCTTCCATCCATTAGATCTGCGTGAGTCTCATCATTTGCTTCTCTAACAAACTCCCCAGTGAAGCTTGCTCTGCCTGTCAGGGAGCATCCTACGAGAACCATTGCCCAGGCCACGTGAGCCTCCCAGTTGTTGCAGGTGTTGCACGTCTGCTCTTTCTAGTCTTTTGGCATCTCTCACCTGGACAAGGCACACAACCAGCGAGAGCTGAGGTGGCACTGAGTTCACGTCTTCCTACGAGACACTGCCCTCTCTTAGCAGCACCCGGTGGCACTGAGTTCTGGGAAAGCCTGGGAGGGTCTAACTAGAAGAAGCTGTGCAGAATCAAGGGGGACATTCTGGGAGTTAGGATGGTGGGGACTGCTTTTCCCCTCTGGAAAGAGCCCTGGCTTGGGGCAGGATGGGCTGGGAAGGAGTGACTTGGGGGCAAAGAAAGGGCAGATGACACTGGGAGGGAAGAGTGCTGCAGCTCGAGAGGGCCTCCTGCCCCATGGTGGGGCCTGGGTCATCCCTCCTACCCTTGGAGACTCTGGCTGAAGAGGGCATACCTCCAAGAGGTCACAGTGGCCTCCATTCAGGCCCAGGCTGGCCTCCCTCTGCACAGAATGTGCTGCGTTTGGTGGCATGTCAGGGCCAGCACCCTGCCAGCCCAGCAACTCAGACAAGCACTTCCTTCCTGCCAGCCCTGGGCGGCCCAGGGGCTTTGCAGGACAATCCCCCAGTGTTCTTGTTGGGCCTGGCTGGGTGGTGCTACCTCCTCAGGAGGAGGCCTGGGAGGGAGGTGCAAGGACAGGAGACGTGGAGAAGGGTGAGCTCAGAGGGACAGCTTCCCGGGAAGCCAGAACCCTGGAGAAGGAAAATAAACTTGGGACACATATTTTTAGAAAGTGGGCGAACCTTGTTGCTCAGTGTGCGGTGGAACTGAAACCTAAATCTGGCTTGCTGTGTCTCTGAGCAGAAAGCCAGGACCCACTGGCTTCATGCAGGAAGGGGACCTCCAGGGGATGCCAGAGTGGGCTGCCACTCCGCAGGAAATCCCAAGCCATGGTGGAGGTGTGGGCCAGGCTCCCGCTAGGCGCTTGACATGTGTGACCCCCATGTGGGCCTCACCAGGACCCTGAAGGGTAAGCACAGCTCAATCTGCATTTTCAGACGAAGAAAGAGAGGCTCAGAGAAGGCAAAACCCATGGCACTCACAGGCAGGGATGTGACAGAGCCTGCTCTACGCGAACCTCGGCAGATGGCAATACCGGAATGGTCACACGCAGAATGGTCACTGAGCACAAATGCTCCCCCCCCCCCCAGCACAGCAGGTCTCTGCCTCCTCATGGTGGGAGCTCATGCTCATGCACACAAGCAATCTAAATGCCAGGCAGTTCTCTGTGTTGGACTCAAATCCCTCTCCTTATAAAACTCTGAGGCCTCACAGAATTATCTAGCACAACAGCCCTCTGAGCCTCGCCGATCTTCCCCATTCATTTCCAGGGTCAGTCTCTTTCCAGCCATCTCTTCTCCACTCCCCAGAAAGTGCTGCAGGTTTCCTCGTGGAATCTGGAATCTGAGATCCAGAGGAGTTGCTCCCTAAGGAGCAGAATCAATCAGGCAGGTCCGATGTTCAGGAAAGGCAAAGTCAAGACAGGATGAGACAGAGGATGGAGCTGGGAAAACATTCTGATAGAAAAGGAAACATTGTTTCTTTTTCCATTATGACCTAAATCAGCTCTGAAGGCAATTATTCCTAGAAGGAATCTACAGAAATTAATTTAAACATTAGCAACATTACTAGACCAAGTGTGGAACCTCCCAAGGCAAGGTAGATGCTCCACCGAGGGTCCACGTGTTCCTGTAGAATCGAGCAAAAGCATTAGCAGTGCTGCTCACAACTACTGGCAGATTGTAATTATTTATGACAGGATAGGAGGGGCACTGCCAGTGTACACTGCAGTTGTGTCATAATGGACCTGGTGTTAGGAACTTAAAATGATGACACACCTCCTCGTCCCAGCTCCCTCCCAGAGCCAGGCTGCCCTGGGTGGAGTCCCAGGCTGAGGCGGGCTACTTGGTTGGAGCCAGGTCTGTGTCTTTCCAGTAACAGCCATGACTTCAAAGGACTGCCAAGGAGCAGCTTGGGCAACCCCGGGGAGCCCAGGGCAGCTGTGTTGTGCGTAGGAGCCCTGCACGCGGGGGAGTTGGGAACTGGCAATTCCGGGTTCCAGAACCAGGTCCCGAGGGGAGGGAGGGAGGCAGATGGAGCCACAGGACCTGCCTTGAACTGGACCCCCCCAAGGCAGAGGTTGCAGGCTCTAGGCTCGGGGAGCCCTGCCCCTGTCACAGGCCTGCCCAGGCCTGGCACACACCCGCCTCCTTTCCTCTTCAAAGACGCCACTCCACCCACTGCAGGGCTCTTTCCACCAGGCCTGGCTTCAAAATGTCACAGTCTCCATCTGTCTTTTCTTATCCCTATAGACCAGTCCCTGGTCCCTAATAGTGGAAACAACTACGCATCAGGGGTGGACCCTGGGGAGAAAAGGAAGTGACAGCGTGGGAGGCAAGAAACGCTCTGTAGAGGAGAGACAAGGTGGCAAAGCACCCTTCCTCTCCTTCATGACACCACGGAGGCTCAGCCCCCTCCACATGCAGGAGGAGAGAAGGCTGGAGTCAGAGGCCCTGCTCAGCTTAGCAGCAGCGAAAGGGGCTGGAAGCAGGGAGTCTGCAGCCCAGTCAACCAGCGTGGTGGAGGCCATGGTCCCCGAGGCCCTTTGGAAGAGGAGCTACCTCTGAGCACCGTGTAGCCCCACTGGCAGGTGGTCACAGGAATGGAGGTGAGGGCCAGCTGCTCTCAGCATCCGTCACATGTGAAGGACACAAGGGTATGCTGAATGAGAGGATGTCGTCAGAGTCTACACCACTTGGCTCACCTCCAGTCTCCAAAAATGAAGAAAACAAGTGTCCAACCAGGTGTGGTAGGGAGGCCTGTAATCCCAGTGACTCAGGAGGCTGAGGCAGGAGGATCACAAGTTCAAGGCCAACCTTGGCAACTTAGTTGAAACTTTGTCTTTAAAAAAAAAAAAGTTTCAAAACAATTTTTTTTTTTTGTGGGGTACTAGGGATTGAACTCAGGGCCACTCAACCACAGAGTCACATCCCCAGCCCTATTCTGTACTTTATTTTAGAGACAGGGTCTCACTGAGTTGCTTAATGCCTTGCCTTTTGCTGAGGCTGGCTTTGAACTCGCAATCCTCCTGTCTCAGCCTCCTGGGGATTACAAGCATGCGCCACCATGCCCAGCTCAAAACAATTTTTTTCCTTTCCCCATCCGACTTCCACCAGATGTTTTTATGTGATAAGCATTTTTCTTTTAACCTTTAAGATTGGACGGAAAAATAAAGAGCCTTACAAAAAACTTCAACAAACATGTGGATTCTATGGTCAAGCATCCCCTCAGCTCTGAGTTTAGAAGGCAAGACCCAGGCTGGGGCGCCTGGGCCAATAGGGCGTCTGCCTGTTGGGGGGCGCCTGGGCCAATAGGGCGTCTGCCTGTTGGGGGGCTGGCTCCTCCTTCCACCTTCTCACTCTGAAAATTGTCCTCACAAGGCAGAGGTCACCTTCCCCAGATTCATACGCTTTGACACTTAGCAAATGGTCAAGAAAAAGGAACGCAGTCTGATATCAAGGAGCAGGCAACTGTTGTGCAAGAGAACTATGGGACACTGAAGAGATCCTGTAGCTTGGCGTCACAGCCAGCCGCGAGGGCTGTCAGTTCTAGCAGGACTTTATCATGGCCCAAAGGCCCCAGAGACCTGAAGTCATCCTCAGTGACAAGGGCAGACCTGGCTCATGTCGCAACTCTCCAAGGACAGAAAGCAAGACAATGACCGCACAGAATCAGAGGCACCAGGGACTGAAGTCAGACCGGCCACTCGAGAGAGGGTGCACGCGCGTGTGCAAGTCTGCCTCAGTGGCGTGCGGCGCTCGCACACGGGCACACAGGCCGTCTGCCTGGCACATGGGTTCTTTGTTTATCCAGCCCCACCCCTGCAAGGCATTTCCAGAATCTAGGTCACTACACTTGGCAGCTTTGCTCCGCACACAGATACGCTGAGGTTGAAGTTTATGAAGTGTGACCTGTTTGCCAGTGACTCAGTTCCATGAGCCTCAGCTTCCAAATGTGAATTCTGGCCGGCAGCGAGGGCGGGACAGCCAGCACAGGGTTGGGGGGGTTCGTATATCCTGAACCTACAAACCGGCTGGCCCATGACCCAGAGCTCCAGCACCCAGAAGAGGCCCCGAGGCCCTTCACAGCCTGCGTGGGCTTCACTTTCCAAAGGCTTCATGGACCTCGGCAGTGAGGTTCAGTGGGACGGGCTCTTGAGGCAGTCCTGGGAGTCAGGAAAACCTAAATTAAACTCACTCCATGAAGCAGGCAAGGATGCCTCTCCCCTTACCTGGTTGTAGATCCCCAAAGCACAAAGGCCTGGGAGACCCCCAGGGCAGATGCAGCTGGGGCAGGACAGCACTATGGGGCACTGCTCCCCGCTGTAAGGCTGGGGACACCACATGGGCCACATAGGGTTCTTGGTCCTTATTGGAAGTCACTGTGTCCCCCCTTTCAGCTAGTGTTAAACAGGCGGTAAGAAGCTGGCTAAAGCCGGGCGCGGTGGCGTACGCTTGTAATCCCAGGCATGGGAGGCTGGGACTACAGGGAGGCTGAGGCAGGAGGATCGCGAGTTCAAAGCCTGCCTCAGCAATGGTGAGGCACTTAGCATCTCAGTGAGACCCTGTCTCTAAAGAAAATACAAAATAGGGCTGGGGATGTGGCCCAGTGGTTGAGTGCCCCTGAGTTCAATCTCCAGTACCAAAAACAAAAACACAAACAAACAAAAACCAGCTGGCTAAAGGAAACCCTTTCGGTGAGAGTGGAGCCTGCTGTGACCAGAGTGATTGGTTGGCACTTAAGTCTTATGAATTGGGAACGCGTAGGGCAGTTTTGTCATTTTTCTGAATAAAGGGAACTTTTAGAAGGACTTTTAACTGTCACACACAAGGACTGTTTCCATATTGCAAAGTGTGGGGTGGCCTCAGGCCTCTTCTGCAGATGAGGGATTCCCACCCAACAGGGCTTTTATTGCTCAGAGAAAACAGGTGACTCTGGAGGGGACTTGCGGGCAGGTGGAGGGGCAGGTGCCGCACAGGGCTCCTGGCTGTCTCTTTCAAATCCAGTAACAAAGAAGTTCCGATTTTTCCAGGTAGTGGCAGCTTACAGCTCTGCCTTCCTTTTTCAGATGTCTGAAAGCAGGGCTTGTCCGACTAGTAGATTAGAAAAGGATATGGGGACTTGTTCCCCATACTTTAAAGCAGGGGAAAAAGCCTTGTTGTGAAGAGAAGACAAAACCTGTTTGGTCACTTGTCATTTCAGTGAGAACATGACCTGCTCACAGGTGAACATTCCCTGGACTCCTCCCCTTCCTCCTGCCATCCAGCAGCCCTGGCCGGGACCACAGTGAGGACAAGGAACACAGAGAAACAAGGCTGCTGCGATTCATCCAGGACACCACTACCAGTTGACAGGAGTTTAAGAACACAGAGGGGCAGATTAGAGGCAAAAAAAAATGTTTATTACTCTCGCCATGTCACAGTGATAAAACACCCACACAGTGCCTTTGCTGTACACAGTGCCACCCGGAAAACATGAACACAGCAGTCACACATTTTTTGATAAGAGCAAACTTGACAGATTTATCTGATTTCTCTCTCTCTCTCTCTTTTGTACTAGACTGAACTCAGGGGCACTCAACCACTGGGCCACATCCCCAGCCCTTTTTTGTATTTTATTAGAGACAGGGTCTCACTGGGTTGCTAAGTGCCTCGCCATTGCTGAGGCTGGCTTTGAACTCGCGATCCTCCTGCCTCAGCCTCCCAAGTGCTGGGATTACAGGCGGGCACCACAACATTAAAGAACTGACTTCTTACATCATCACTGAATCCTCTGAAAGGATGGATCCTCACTGCTGGAGCTGTGGGATTTTAAAAAGAAGGCATTTCTGATTTTCTTAGAAATGTCAGTGCTAAGGATTCCATAGGCCTATTTATCAATGCCACCAGGATCCTACAGTGGGAGCTACCCACCAGGAGTTGAGTGGAGAATCCTGAGCAGTCAAGTGGGATGTGTGGCCTGGGAAGGGGAGGCAGGAAGAACATAGCTTAGGCTCTGAGCCCTGGACATGAGCCTCCTGCCCAGGCGAACCTGCGTCAGGTCAAGATGCCCGAAGCAGAGGGCTCTACTGTTACCACCGCAGACAACAGCGCCCTCAAAATTGCTGAGGGTTAGCATCCCAGAATCCATCGCTCCCTTGTGCCTTTCTTCCTCAACCAGCTTCACAGCAGAACGTGAGCTCAGGGAAGGAGAGAAGAAAGCAAAGACCAAACCTCCGGCCAGTTTTGTGGAGATAAGTATGGACGTTAGGAACCAAGCATCAGAGAGGACAAGGAGGACGTGAGGACTGGAGCAAATCCCCGTATTCTGGTAACTGCAGTGAAGTACCGTTTACAGAGGAGACTCTGGTTTGGGCATCTGTACACATGCTTCTAAAAGCAAAGATTATTTTTTGCTTGGTTTTTAAATATTAAGAAGGAATTTCATAAAGTGGAGACTGATTTGCAAGCATTACTTGAAAAGAAACTGAGCACTTTGGATTCATCTTTCCTCTTCATTACAATCTGGCTTTGAAATATGGTCCTTCAAATTACCTTGAACAGGATGGCTTTAAGAATGTCACATCATGTAGTTATGGCAAGGAAACTAATGCCCCTCAGCAAACGTGACGTTTTGTTAACATGATATATACAATACGGGTAGGCCATTAGCAGCTGTCCTTTGAACCGCTTGTAAAACACAGGGCAGTAGTCACTAGGGTTCTGGGCACAAGAACAGGTACATTAACAGTATAATCATGAAAAAATAGAAATATGAATAAATAGAAGGAAAAGATATAATCATTCAAAAGAAAATCATTGGGAATAGAGTGCATAATGTAAAAACAAAGCTGCTTATATATGTAAGATAAAACTAAATTTATTTTTCAAAAATTTCATTCTGCAAACAAATATACTACTGTACAGTCCAAGTTCACCCTGTTCACAAGAAAATCACAGGACAAAAGAAAAAAAAAATCCTCATATTTAAAGGATTTTTAAAACATTTAGCTGCATGAAGACCCTCCGTTATTAAACACTGTATGGCATCTCACTTTGTAAAAAGGAATCTCTCACAAATCCTCTAAACAAATCCAACATAAACAAGAGTAAAATTAAAATAAGCAGTTTTAAGAGCTGTAAGATTAACACGCCTATTTAAATCAAGATCAAGAATCTGGGAGATTATTTCATCAGGATAAGAGCTGAACAAGACGCTAAATACTGAGGTTCTAAGGAAAAAACCATCATCATTTGTTTAATGTAACTTCCAAGGTCAGCGGGATACGATGAAAACACCCTTCCCGACACGTGTAAAGCCTGGATCTCAGGAATACTCAACAGGAAAGAGACGGCTCCGTCAGGGTGCTGGTGGGGACACACCAGGGTGTGACTGCGCAGGGCAGCCCTTCCCTGTCTATTTTTAGAGGTTTCAGACTCCAGCCTTAAATAGTCTGGATGATAATGCTCTTAGCCTGGGAGAAAACCAGTTCTTTTCACACTGCCTAACCTGGTTCCCCCCTTTTTTTTCCCTTTTAAGTGAATCCTGAGTTGTTGCTCATGGAACATGTTCAGTCGGGAATCTTTCAGAATCTTCTGTTTCCTAGTTACTACGGAACACTCAAATCTAGAATTGGTTGATAAATAAGATTAATATTTTGAAAATGTTCTTTACTAAAACAGGAACCATCTTGCTTCTTTGGAAGCAGGAAACATTACCTTAATTGGGAACAGAAGAATACACTGTTGAGGAAAAAGTACTTTTAATTCACCAAAATATCGTGGACCTGTGTCCTTAGAAGACCTCCATACTAGGAAGTAAGGATTTCTTGTGTCATCCATGGTAATGCTGAGGGGGCTGTGTCCATCGCGAGAAGTGCTGGTAGCTACCTAGCAGGGTTTCCAGACGTTTACATTTATGGACTAATGAATGTGCACGTATATACACACAATGCCTATTATATGTCAACGTATATTATGTACATATATACACATAACACAGACTCATACCATATGTCCCAGAAACACAAAATCACCATCCTTTCAAGAATCTACCCATTTGACTCTCACACCTCAAAATGATAGTGAACCATACTGTTAAGATTTCATTTCAATTTTCAATTAAAAAAAACAAAAAACGGGAAAACCAAGCAGATCCAGAAACAAAAACATATCCAGGGTCATGTTCCATCTTACATCCTTCAAAACTAAACAAAGCCCCCCCCCCCCCAAAAAAAAAAAGTATATTATGAAACTATGAAAATTTAACAAGCATTTCTTCTTAATTTTCTTGAAAAAGGAGGTGAAAATCCTGAGTATGAGTATGAGTATGAGATCTAAACTGGCTTTCGTGTCCTACACTTAGGATAAAAGGCTAGCTGAGACACTAGGCTAGCCCATTGCCCAGGCTCTCAGAATTCCCTGCTCCCCTGCGGGACTACCCAGGCCGGGCAGCTCTGGCTCCCCTCCTGCACAGGGCCGCTGGGCCCCAGGTCCCTCCCTTCACATACGCACTTCAGGGCCCCGCTTCACTGTTTCATCTCACCCCCAGCGGGCAGTGGGGCCTCGGCCATGCCCAGGCTGGTGTCCATCACAAGTTCTCCTTCAGCAGCCCCAGCTTGCGCAGGGCCTCCCGCCGAGCTTCCTCCGTGGAGCCCCGGCCAGAGAACTGCACGGTGATGCCCTGGGGCCGAAAGCCCCCGGCTCTGGGGAGCGAGCCTGCCCGCCTCCTGGCGTCCTGGCCACAGTCCGGCTGCCGGGGCTCACAGAAGCTCCTGCTGGCGTTCTGGCGCGCCAGCTTGCTGGCGAGAGCGGGGTCCGGGCGGAAGGTGATGGTCTTCCCAGTGGGCACGAAGGGACTGGGCTCGCTCCGCAGCACCTCGTGGATGCTCTGGAAGCCGTTGGCCAGCCCCGGGGGCTGCTCCGTCTGCACGCCGCGGGACTGCTGCCCCCCGCGGGCCTGCCCGGGCTTGCTCCAGGAGGGCGCCCCCGGATCTGGAGAGACGCTCCCCTTCTCTGTGAGATGGCTCTTCTGCCGCCGGTCTCCTGCGTCCCCCGAGGTGAGGAAAGAGACGCCGTTGATATTGGCCAAGACCTGGGCCTTGCGCTCCTGCACGTTGACGGCGGCCTTGGAGATGGTCTTGTTGAAGTCCTTCCCGGAGATGTTGGTCATGCTGATGTTGCTGGGGAAGCGGTGCGCCCTGGGCGCGGGCGGGGGCCGCGGGTCTGTGCCAGGGCACCTGGTCTCCATGTCGAGGGGCTGAAGAAGTCAGTGTCCGCCACTCCCCGGGCCTGGCCTCCTTGGAGGGGGACGCGGGGGAGAGGGCTTCGTTTTCTGCTAGCTTCTCCGAGATTCTCTGAGCAATCACGAGCGGAGTGGGGACCGAGCGGGGTAGCTTTGGGTGCTCTGCTGGGGGAGAAGGGGAGGGCAGCTCCCTCCTGGGGTGCGCTGGGGCGGGGGCGCCAGGCAGGGAAGGTGGCAGAGGAAGGGCGTCAGGAATCGTGGGGTCCGGTGCTTGGGAATGCTCAGCGTCCTCGTGCTCCTTCCCAACGGGGCCAGCCCCTGAAAAGTGACGGAGAAACCGCATAAGCTTCCACCGAGAGTGACCGTACATGCACCCACTCCTGTTCCCCAAATCTGGGCGTCTCAAAGGGACTCACAACTTCCTCAGAGCCTCCTGTGGTGGAGCTCCCGTCCCTGTCCCTGTCCCTGGCCTGGTCTATTATTCTCATGACCACACACTGCGAATGCACAGGCCCACCACGGCGGAAGAACCAGCCAGCACCCGGGAAGCAGGGAAGGGCTCTGAGGCCATCACCTTGAGGCAAGGGAAGGGAGGTGAATGGCTGCCTTCTCAGGGACTTCACATAGGAGACACCAAGGCTGGACAGTTGCGTGGCACACCAACCCTCAACAGGTCTTTCTGGAGGAAGGACAGGCTGCACCAATTTCCTCTGAGGCTCAGAAATGCCTCCTGGCGACCCCAGGTGACCCTCGCCGGCCAGCCGCTTCTGTGCACGGCAGCCTGCGGCTACAGAACCACGAGCTCGCCTTTTTATCTTTTTCTTCAGAATCTCACACAAGACCCGCCACAGAAGAGGCACCTAAAATTGCTATGAAATATCATGTGAGAGAATCGGTGGGCATGTAGGGCATATGTTCTACAAGTATTTTCTCCGGCACAATTATGTGAGCTGGTAATTTTAAGGGATCAGCTGGCTCATTACTTTTAGGAACTATCCTTCAAAGCAAAAGTGTAATAAAATGCGAAATTCATATTGTCTCTTCCCTGAAGAGATGGCTGCATACCAAGCTCTATTTTTATGTGGGATCTGTAACTGTAGCGTGTGAAATTCTGAGTAGCATACACTCTTGCTTTAAAAACAAAAAACAAAAAATACGCATTTCTAGAGGTTTGTGACAAGTAGCAGTATTTTATAGGTACCAGAGCAGAAGTATTGCCCTCTTAGTTCCTTCTTGCCCACATTTGTTTTCAATATCCTTTTCGATCAGGGGGGAAAAAATGGAAAAGAAAAGAAAAAGGAAGGCATTTCTCTTTCTCTATGTTCATTTCCCTCCAGATCCACTGCAGGACTCAATGGACAAAAGCGTACCTCTCTTCTGGTGCCAGAGTCAAGGAATATGTACAAAATCTTTTTCTGTTTTCCTGAGCCAACTGATTTTTTTTCAGTTCAAATATTCCCACCTTGGAAAGTCTGTGACAGAAACAGAGTATAATCTTGCACTAAAATAGAAGCACCTTGTACATTTTCTTTGTAAGATAGAACTGTTACCTGGAAGCTACTTCAATTTTCTTTCTTTCCATATGGGTGTGTGCATTTATGTGTGTACACACACATATACAAACATAAACAAGTAAAATCTACTTATATGCTCAAATGGTCTCATTCTTCATTCCAGTCCTTTTGGAATTTCCCAGGTCAGACAACTGACCACCAAGAGGATGTTTCTCCCTATAGAAGCAGATAAGCTGGGGCTGGGGATGTAGCTCAGTTGGTAGAGTGCTTGCCTTGCATGCACAAGGCCCTGGGTTCAATCCCCAGCACCACCAAAAAAAGAAAAAGAAGAAGCAGATGAGCTGCAGCAGCCGCTGTACTGGCAAATGCAGCACAGCATCTGGGAAACACCAACAATCTGAGCAAAAGTTCCTTTACCCTCACCTGCTCCCTGGGACACCTCTGGAAGGCACTCCTTGTCCCCAGCTGCAGGTCTTGGCTGCACTAAATCGATGACATCCTCAGGCTCAGAGTGACTGGAAGGGCTCTCCAGAGACTGTGGAGAGTGGCAATGAATACCACTGTCACACAGGGCTGGCTCCTCAAAGTCATCTTCCAGGGAACCGAGAGTCTCTTCAAAAAACAGGATGACATCCTTCTCCTCGTGTGTGAGGTGCTTCAGGCTCTCGTCGTCCTGTGAGACAGATGTTGGGCACAGAAGAGAGAAACAGTGTTGTCACTGAAGAGAGAAAGCAACAGCAAAGCAGGACCAACAGTCTAGGGTGGAATTCACCACACTCTAGAAGTTACCACTCCTGTGTTACCCAGTGACCAACTGCACCTGGGTGCCCCCCACCACCTTAATCTGCATGTCAAAAATAGAGGGTCTTATCCTAGAGTGCAAGAAGTAAAATCAAGAATCAATAAATGGGATGGTATCAAACTAAAAGCTTCTTCACAAAAAAAGGAACAATCAAGAACGTGACAAAAGGGCCTACAGAATGGAAGAAAATCTTTGCTACCTACACCACAGAGCATTAATCTCCACAATATATAAAGAACTCAAAAAATTTGACATCAAAAAAGCAAACTACACAATCAATAAATGGGCAAAGGAACTGAACAGACACTTCCCAGAGGAAGAAATACAATTGATCAACAAACATATGTAAGAATGTTCAACGTCTCTAGCAATTAGAGAAATGCAAATTAAAACTACACTGAGATTCTATCTCACTCCAATCAGAATGGCAACTATCAAGAATACAAGTAACATTAAGTGTTGTCGAGGATGTGGGGGAAAAGGCATGCTCATACACTGCTGGTGGGACTGCAAATTGATGCAACCATGCTGGAAAGCAGTATGGAGATTCCTCAAAAAAATTGGAATGGAACCACCATCTGACCCAGTTATCCCCTCCTTGGTATATACCCAAAGGACTTAAAATCAGCATACTAGAGTGACGCAACCACATTTTAAGTTTAGAGCAGCTCAATTCACAATAAGGTAAGGAACCAATCTAGGTGCTCTTCAACAAATGAATGCATAAAGAAAATGTGGCATATATGCACAATGGCATATTAATCATAAAAAAGAATGACTTTGTCATTTTTGCTGGCAAATGAACGGAGCTGAAGACTATCATGCTAAGTGAAATAAGCCAATCCCAAAAAACCAAAGGTTAAATGTTCTCTCTGATATGCAGATGCTTACAACAAGGCAGAGAGAGGAAATAGAAGTTCAGTGGATTAGGCAAAGGGGAATGAAGGAAAGTGGGGGCTGGGAATGGGAAAGACAGAGGAATGAACTGGACATAACTTTCCTGTGTTCATATATGAATACACAACCAATGAAACCCTATATCACGTACAACTGCAAGAATGGGATCCTAATAAGAATAAGTTACACTCCATGTACGTATAATATGTCAAAATACCCTCTACTTGTCATGTGTATCTAAAAAGAACAAATGAAAATTAAAAAAAAAAAAAAAGAAAAAGAAAAGAGGGGCTGAGGCTGTGGATTGGCAGAAGCTCACTTGTCTGGCATGTGTGAGGCACTGGCTATGATTCTTAACACCATGTGTAAAAAAATAAAATAAAGGTCTAGCAACAACTTAAAAAAAAAAAAAAAGAAAAGAAAGAAAAGAAAATAGAGGCTCTTAGCCCTACTGCAGGTTCTAGCCTCATGGTTCTTGAGTCAGTGCAGTAGAGCAACCCTCCTTCAGCACCTCCTTGGGAAAGCTGTTTTCAATTGACCACTGATGACTTTCTTATATGGGCAGATTAATTGGGGGAGGGGGCATGGAGGAAGGACTTATAATTAAAGACAATGGACTGAACTCATGTATATAAAGAAATATCTGGGCTGGGGTTGTAGCTCAGTGGAAGAGCGCTTGCCGTGCATGTGTGAGGCACTGGGTTCGATCCTCAGCACCACATAAAAATAAATTAAATAAAGATATTGTGTCCATCTACAGCTAAAAAAAAAAAAAAGAAAAAGAAAAAAAGAAAAAAGAAAAGAAATCTCTCTCTCCCTTCAGAAGCCCCACTAAAACAATACAGGATTTCTTTTTAAAAATAGGTATAAGTCACAAAGACGAAAGTCAAAGGAAAAGAGAACACAAAAAAATCAAGGAGAGCAGAAGGACGGGGGAAATGAATTAAGAAGACCCAAGACAACAGAGTACCAAGGAGGCCACCAGGCTAGCCAGTCACCAACCTACTGCGGCCCGGAGCTTGGGCACTGAAGCCCCAAGATTTCTGGAAGTGTGGCAAAGGGGGGTGTGTGGCTGAAAGCCTCTCTCAGCAATGAGGCTGCGCCAGCAGAAAATGAGGTGCGGTTACTAGAGAGGGCAAAAGAAAAACCCTCTGAACTACGGCCACCAAGCAGGGCTGACAGGTAACTGGAGATGCGGGGAGTAAATGGAGCTAAGCTGATTTGCTGTAGACAGGAGACTGTAAGAGTGTTTTCTGGGGAATCTGAAGCGTCCAAGAGCTCAAAGAGTTGACCCCAAGGGTGCCCCGAGGTAGCAGCTACAGGTGAAGACCACCACGGACAAGTCCCAGCCTAGAATGACTCATCGGTTTCTGAATGCATCTGAAGAAAATCATTCACTTTCTGCAAAGATAAAACCAAAAGACAAAATAGCAACTATGCAGCGATGAAAATTACAAAAAGGTCATCACCATCAATAGCCCATAAACAACATGACACTGAATCCATAAACAACACGATGCTATTTTTTAAAAAGTTGACCTGGGCATGGTGGCACATGCCTGTAAACCCAGGGACTCAGGAGGCTGAGGCAGTTCAGCCTCAGGAGGATCACAAGTTCAAGGACAGCCTCAGCAATTTAGCAAGACCCTGTCTCAAAATAAAAAATACAGGGGCTGGGGTTGTGGCTCAGCAGTAGAGCGAGGCCCGGGTTCGATCCTCAGCACCACATAAAAACAAAGGCATTGTATACAACTAAAACAAATAACTATTTTTAAAATAAGATTAAATTAAAAAATACAAAGGGAGTTCGATCGGTAGCGGGAGTGGAGAGTGGACCCCAGAGGGCCCTGAGCAGCCCCACCGCTGCCGCCGGCCTAGTTACCATCACACCCCGGGAGGACCCAGTCACCATCACCAGGAGCAGCGAGGCCAGGCCGAGGCCCAGCAGCCGCCCGCCGCCCCCGCCCTCAGGCTGCCGACACCAAGCCCGGCACCACGGGCAGCGGCGCAGGGAGTGGCGGCGCCTGCCCGCGGGGACAAGAAGGTCATTGCAAGGAAGGTTTTGGGAACAGTAGAAGGGTTCAGTGTAAGAAACGGACATGGTCTCATCAACAGGAATGGCACCAAGGAAGATGTCTCTGTACACCAGACTGCCGTAAAGAAGAATGACCCCAGGAAGGACCTCCGCAGTGCAGGAGGTGGGGAGACCGTGGAGTGTGAGGCTGTCCAAGGAGAAAAGGTGCGGAGGCAGCAAATGTCACAGGCCCTGGTGGAGTTCCAGTTCGAGGCAGTGAATGTGCCGCAGACCGGGACCATCAGAGACGCGATCCGCGGCGCAGGGGTCCTCCAGGCAATCGCCAGCAGCAGCATCAGAACAGCGAGAGTGGGGGAAGAATGAGGGGCCGAGAGTGCTCCCCAAGGCCGGGCCCAGCAACGCCAAGGTTCCCCCTTACTACAGGCGGAGACCCTGTGGGCCTCGACCACGGTATTCCAAACCTCCTGCGCAGGGAGAAGCGATGGAGAGGGCTGGCCACCAGGGTGCAGGAGAACGAGGTAGACCAGTGAGACCGAACACGACTCGGGTTACAGACCACGATTCCGCAGGAGCCCTCCTCGCCAGAGGCAGCCTAGAGAGGACGGCAACGGAGAGGACAATCAAGGAGACGAGACCCCAGGTCAGCAGAGTACCGCCGCAGCTTACCATCTCTACCATCGTCCGGTTTAGACGCCCAACAAGAAGAAATGAATATAAGAGCCCTGTTTGGAGATTGGCTTAAATTAAAGTTGACTATGAGTCGGGAAGATTTGGCCATTGTCGATAAGAAATGAACAAAAGATTGGAGCTGAAGACCTTAAGTGCTTGCTTTTTGCCCGTTGACCAGATAACTGGAACTATCTGCATTATCTATGCAGCATGGGGTTTTTATGATTTTTACCTAAAGACGTCTCTTTTTGGTAAGGACAAACGTGTTTTTTTAAAAGAGCCTGTTTTTTCTCAATACACCTTTAAAGGTTTTTAAATTGTTTCATATCTGGTCAAGTTGAGATTTTTAAGAACTTCATTTTTAATTTGTAATAAAATTTACAACTTGATTTTTTCCAAAAAGCCAACAAGCTGCAAGCGACCTGTTAATAAAGGTCTTAAATAATAATAAAAAAAAAAATACAAAGGGATGGGGAATGGAGCTCAGTGAAAAGCCCTCTTGGGTTCAATCTCTGGTACCATACAATAAATAAATAAAATTTAAAAACTAAAGGAAAAAGGTGCTTACAAATTTAAAATGCTAGCAGAAAGATGAACTAAATAAAAGTTTAAAAGATAGATTAGAGAAATTAGAAAATTATAAAAATGAAGGAAAAAGGAGAGAGAGAAAAAAAAAAAAAGAAGAAAGGAAGGACAGAAAGAAGAAGAAAAAATTAGAGGACAAGTTTGAGAGGGCCAATATCTGAATACTGAGGGTTCCCGAAACAGAAACAGAGAAGAAATTATCAAAACACCCCTAAACAGAAGCACATGAATTTCCAAATCAAAGGGGCTGACCCAATGAACAAAAATAAAGGAGATTCATACCAAGACACATCACTGAGAAATTTCAGTATGCTGAAAACCAAGAAAAGAAACTGAAAACTTTTTCACTCTTCTTCAGAGTGAAAAACCAGTTTCCACCCAAAAGGCAGCAATCAGAATGTGATAACCATGCTGCGGGTGTGCACTGTGGTTCAGTATCATCATTCTCCTCTGGCTCCAGAGAGAATTAAAAGGGTTCTGGCCAGGGCTGGGGTGTAGCTTGGTGGTAGAGCACCTGCCTGGCATGTGCGAGGCCTGAGGTTCATGTCCTGGCACTGCAAAAATAAAATGATAAATAAAAGGGTACTGGACTAAAGTGGACCCTCAGCTTAGGAGACACACCAATTTACCTCACTAAGGGTGGGACAAAATAAGTATGGACTATAAGCCCAGGTCCAATCCAACCTCACAGCGAGCAGTCCCAGCAGGAGGTTTCACCTGGAGGAGAAGCTGGGAGGGAGTCCCCTGAGCACCAGCGCATGCCCTGTGTGCCCCAGCGCCAGGCCAGCTCCCACACCCAGCCAGAGGCTTATGTGGCTTCAAGGGTCCCACAGCCACCTGGTGGAGGGGTGAAGACCAGAACTGGGCTCTCTACTTGCCTTTTGCTCTGCCAGCCCTCAACTTATTCCCCTTCCTAACCACGCACTGGTAAGTGTTGACAGATGGCTCTGACACCGCCCACGGCTTGTCCCTTGCGCCTGGGGTTCTGCAGTTCACAGTCTGAACCGCGCTCCCTGCTTCTCCTGCAGGACGCGAGGCACTTGGCACCTCAGCCCGCCTCAGTGAGTGGGTCTCCAGCCCTAGGCCACCAGGATCCTGGTACCCTCCCCCTGAGGTCTCTGTGGAGAGGGGCGGGAGCCTTCTTTGTGGCCTTAAGTCCTGATCTGAGGCAAGGCCAAAAATGCTGTGAGATCAGTCTGTGGCCTAACCCCCCAGACACGAGACCACCCTTCCAGTGAACCCGGACTCCGTGTGCACCTGGGAGAGGGAAAAGGCAGAAACAAGAGAAAAACCCCAGGCCAAGGGTAAGGGAGCGGGGTGCTTCAGAGCCACAGGAAGGGCATACTGTGTGGCCCAAGTCCAGAAGAGTTCCTGTTGCTCCTCCTGCTACATGGAGGTGCTGGACACTGCCTCAGACAGGGACGCTGAAGAGGAAGTCATGCATGGTTCTGGGGAAGAGGATGACCGTCACGAGACAAATCCCTGAGCTAGACAGCAGGTCAGTGGTGGCCAGGGGTCAGGGGGTAGGGGGAACTGTAGCCGGGCGTGGTGGTGCACGCCTGTAATCCCAGCATGTGGGAGGCTGAGGCAGGAAGATCCGAGTTCAAAGCCAGCCTCAGCAATGGCACTTAGCACCTTAGTGAGACCCTGTCTCTAATAAAATACAAAAAAGGGCTGGGGATGTGGCCCAGTGGTCGAGTGCCCCTGAGTTCAATCCCCAGTACCAAAACAAAACAAAACAAACAAACAAACAAAAAAAAACCTGTGCATACCATGTGATGTTTCCATACATGTAACCTACCATGTAATGCACGAGTCAGGTCGAACATACCTGTTTCTTCAAATGTTTCTTTCTTCATGGGGAAAGCTTTCGAAACCCTTTCTTCTAGCTTTTTGAAATGAACAGTATAGCCACGCTACTGTGCGTCAGCACCCAGAACCTGCTCCTCTCTGAATGTAACTAAGCACCCACTCTTCACCCTTTTCCCACCCCTCTCCCATCCCTCCACTGTCCCTAGCCGCTGACACCTCCTTTCTATTCTCAGCCTCTATGAAATCAGAGTCTACATATGAGCAAGATGATGTGGCCTTTGTCTTTCTGTGTCTGGCTTATTTCTCTTAATTATTATTATTTTTGTGGTACCGGGGATTGACCTCAGGGGCACTCGACCACTGGGCCACACCCCCAGCCCTTTTTCTGCATTTTATGAGAGACAGGGTCTCACTGAGTTGCTAAGTGCCTCATCATTGCTGAGGCTGGCTTTGAACGCGCGATCCTCCTGCCTCAGCCTCCCAAGTGCTGGGATCACAGGCGCGCGCCACCGCTTCTCTTAATCATCTCCAGCAGTTCCACCCGTGTTGTCACAGAGACGACAGAGCCCGTTCTTCTTTGTGGCTGAATGGCATTCCATCGTGTGCCTGTGCTGTGTTTCCTTCATCCATTCATTGGTCGACGGACACTCAGGTTGCCTCTACCTCTCAGCTGCGGTGACTAGCGCTGCGGTAAACACGGGCTGCGGATGTCTCCCTGACACGCTGGTTTCCTTTCCTTTGGATATATATGAGGGGGATCGCTGGGTCACATGCTAGGTCTATTTTTAACTTTCTGAGGAAACTCCACGCACTTTTCCATCATGGCTGCACTAATTTACGCTCCCATCAACGGTGTGCGAGGGTCCCTTTTCCTCCACATCCTCGCCAGCTCTTGTCATCTCAGTCCTTTTGGTAAAAGCCATTCTCACTTGGGCATGGTGATACTTCGCTGTGGTTTTGGTGTGCAGGATGGTTAGCGATGCTGGGCATTTTTTCATATATCTCTTGGCCACGGTTCGTCTTCTTTTGAGAAATGACTATTTAGGTGCTATTACCCACTTTTCAGTCAGGTTATTTGATTTTTTTTTTTTTTTTTGCTTTTGAGTTTCTGGAGTTCCGTATGTACTCTAGATTTCAACCCCTGGTCAGAGATATGATTTGCAAATATTTTCTCCCATATTTTGGAAGATGATATTTTCACTCTGTTGATTGACCGTCTGCCGTGCAGAAGATTTTTAGTGTGATGTAATCCCCTTTGTCCGGTTTTGCTTTTGCTTCCTTTGTTTTGGAGGATCTTGTCCCAAAAAACCCTTGTCTATTCTAGTGTCCTAAAGCATTTCCCGCTGCTTTCGTTCAGTTAGTTTTATAGTTTCAGGTGTTACATTTACATCTCCAATTTTTATAACTGGTAAGAAATAAGGGTCCAGTTTCATTCCTCTGCATGTAGAAATTCAATTTTTGGAGCACCATTTATTGAAAAGTCTGTCCTTTCTTCAATATGTGTTTTTAGCACCTTTGTTGGAAATCAGTTGATTGTACGTGTGTGTTCACCTCTAGGCTTTCTATTCTGTCCCACGTCCATGTGTCTTTTTTTTTTTTAATTCCAATACCATGCTGTTTTGATTACTGCAGCTTTGTAGTTTATTTTTAAGTCAGGTAGTGTAGTACCTCCTGCTTTGTTCTTTTTCCTATTTTCAAGATAGCTTTGGCTATTCAGGTTTTTTAATGATTCCATATGAACTTGGAGATTACTTTTTCTAGTTCTGTGAAGAATGTCATTGGTACTTTGATAGGGACTGCAGTGAATCTGTAGATTTTTTTTTCTTGCGCCAATAATCTTGGTTCTAAAATCTTTTTTTTTCTTTTATTCCTAGTTGTTATATATGACAGCAGACTGCATTACAATTCATAATACACATATAGAGCACATTTTTACATATCTCTGGTTGTATACAAAGTATATTCACACCTTTTGTGTCTTTATACATGCACTTAGGGTAATGATATCCATCTTATTCTACCACCTTTTTTTTTTTTTTTTTTTTTAATATTTTATGTGGTGCTGAGGATCGAACCTGGGCCACGCATGTGCTAAGCGAGCGCTCTACCGCTGAGCCACAACCCTAGCCCCCCACCTTTTTTTTTCACCCTTTTGCCCTCTTCCTACCCCTCCCTCCCCATTGGCCTTTCTAGTGTTCCTCTAATCCTCCTATGCTCCCCGTCCCAACCCCACTGTGAATCAGCCTCCTAGTATCAGAGAAAACAGTTGGCATTTGGATTTTGGGGATTGGCTAAGAATCTGTGGATTTCTTTGGATAGTATGGACACTGGGATGGACGGGAATGTTCTAAAATTGACTGTGGTGATGGCTGCACAATTCTGGAAACATGCTAAAAAACGTTGAAGGTATACTTTAAGTGGGAACTTTATGGCATATGAATTATGCTCAAATAAGAAAAACAAAACAAGGAGTGGACCAGTGGCCCCACATGGAGGACAGAAAGCTGGAATGGTGGCCATCCCTGCTGGGCTGACGGTGCTTTTGGAAGTAGTATCTGCTAAGTTAGTTCCCAAAAAAACTAAGCAGATAGGGAATGAGGAAAACAAAAATGGCAGTGTTCTTGAGTGAGTTGGAAAAAAAAACATGAGTTTGTCACTATTAATTTGGAAGGTAGTGGCTGACAGCAGAAATTTTTAAAATCTTCTATGAATGGTATTTGTAACATACCAATGTGGGCTGTGAAGTAAAAGGAAGCCCTTTAAGGCTGAAAAATCTCCAGATGTTAAAAGAACTATTGAGAAAACTACACCTCACCTATTCTTTCCCACCATGTTGACTTGAGGTGATAGCCACAACTCTGCAAGGGAAACACTGCTTCAAGAATGTGGGGAACATATTGTTCCTTAATATGTACATTGTGGTTTTGGAGAAATAATTTATCTCTCTCTCTTTTTTTTTTTTTTTTGGTACTAGAGATTGAACTCAGGGACGCTCAACCACTAATCCACATCCCTAGCCCTATTTTGTATTTTATTTAGAGACAGGGTCTCACTAAGTTGCTTAGTGACTCACTTTTGCTGAGGCTGGCTTTGAACTCATGATCCTCCTGCCTCAGCCTCCTGAGCTGCTGGGATTATAGGCGTGCACCATCACCCGGCTTGAAGAAATAATTTCGAACATGTTCAAACCAGAAAATTAAAAATGCTAACTATATTAAGGTAATTACACACACTGAACAAGCTTTCCCAAGAGAACAAAGTCTTGTCTGGCCTCGATTCACTCCTGCACAAGGGTCACAGAAAACCAGGTCTATCTGGCCCAATTCAAGCTATGAAAAGAACACATGATCAAAAGGTAGATGACAAACTTTTTTTTTTTTTTTTTTTTTTTTGTGGTACCAGGGATTGAACTCAGGGGCACTCACCCACTGGGCCATATCCCCAGCCCTTTTTTGTATTTTATTTGGAGACAGGGTCTCACTGAGTTGCTAAGTGCCTCACCATTGCTGAGGCTGGCTTTGAACTCGCGATCCTCCTGCCTCAGCTTCCCAAGTGCTGGGATTACAGGCGTGCGCCACCGCGCCCGGCAGATGACAAACTTTTAAAATGACTGCTGGCAATACTTACAAGTCAACAGTCCCAGGCATGTCTGTGGTAGGACAGATCTGGGACAGGAGGGTTTTTTTGGGTGGAACAGAGGATAGCAGGGGCAGGGGGGCGGGGGGGGGGGGGGGGGCGCGCGGAAAGTCTCTGGTTGAGCAAGACCTGAGGAGGTTTAAAATACACACACTAAAGTAATCCCTGCCTACAAATCTATTGACTGTTGCCCCCACAATTAAGTCCTCAAGCTTTTTCTTTTGTTTTTCTTCCAAATGAAGACATTTAGTTTAACTGCAGACTGAGACAACTGTGGCAGCTCCTTTGAGGGATGAAGAAAGGAACCAACAAGCTGGGCACAGTGGCACAAGCCCATAACCGCAGTGACTCCGGAGGCCGAGGCAGGAGGTTCACAATTAAGAGGCCAGGCTTGGCAGCTTAGTGAGCCCCTGTCTCAAAAGGAAAAAAAAAAGTAACAGCAGAACTTGCCAGTATTTTATTCTAGACAAAAAGTAAAAAATAATTGTAAAAATAATGACTTGAAAAAGATCTTGAGATAAGCCAAGCTCCAAGACTCCTAGGTGGACAGCCAAGGGTACCTGTTTTGACGGAGTTCATTTTGAGGTTCACGTGTTCTTCTTTATTTGGTACTGGGGATTGAACTTAGGGGCACTCAACCACTGAGCCACATCTCCAGCCCTATTTTGTATTTTCTTTAGAGACAGGGTCTCACTGAGTTGCAAAGTGCCTCGCTTTTGCTGAGGCTGGCTTTGAACTTGTGATCCTCCTGCCTCAGCTTCCTGAGCTGCTGGGATTACCCGTGTGTGCCATCACACCCAGCTTCACACGTTCGTTCTTCTTATAGACCCAAACATTCTCTGACATTTGAGCAATGCTGTACTGAGTTAGTAATGTAGTTGACAAGAGAACCCCCCAAACTGAAATGGAATAAAGACGAGGAGAAGGAAACACAACCAAGCCTCTTAGGAGCTTTAAATGCTTCTGCTTACTTTGGCAACTTCAAAAGACAGACCATAAGTGCACAGGGCCTTCCTCGGAGTTTCAGAACGAGGGCTTAATTATGGTCATTTCTAACTAGACAATATTGTAATTTTTCACGATGGTTAACTTGAACCTATACTTCTGATAGGAAAGAGACATAAACAAACCAGCAAGGAATGAGATGTGTGCGGCTTTGATTACAAAATTGAAGCAGAATGGGTTCAAAGGACTACATTTGAACTCCCTTAAGTGTCTTTAAACTGGCAGCACAAACACAGACCTCCAATCCTCATCTGCGCTTTTTCTCTGGTACCGGGGATTAAACCCAGGGGCACTTAACCACTGGGCCACATCTGCAGCCCTTTTTAGTATTTATTTAGAGACAGGGTCTCACTGAGTTGATTAGGGTCTCGCTTTTGCTGAGGCTGCGTTTCAACTCATGATCCTCCCGCCTTAGCCTCTCAAGTGCTGGGATTACAGGCGTGCGCCACCGTGCCCGGCTTCTCATCTGCTTCTTGATCTGTGTCTCTTATGAAGGAATCTTGATTAAGATGGAAACACCTCATGTGTGTGGTATTACAGGTGGTCTAAGATGCTACATAAGCTGTGTCATTCTATCCTAGCCCAACACATCTGTCTTGCCCCTATATTAAGAAATATTAGCCAGGCGTGGTAGCGCATACCTGTAATCCCAGCACTAGGGAGACTGAGGCAGGAGGATCACAAGTTCAAAGCCAGCTTCAGCAATGGCGAGGCACTTAGCAACTCAGTGAGACCCTGTCTCTAATTTAAAAAAAAACAAGGACTGGGGATGTGGCCCAGTGGTCGAGTGCCCCTGAGGTCAATCCCTGGTACCAAAAAAAAAAAAGAAAAGAAATACTGAAAAGGTTAAAACCCAGTGTTATTCAGATCTTTTTGTTGTTGTTTATTGTTTTCTGCTTTGTTGGCAGTGGGGATGAAGTCCGGAGATGCTCTACCACTGAGCTACATCCCCAGCCCTTTTTTTTAAAAAAAAAATTTTATTTATTTGTTTTAGCTGTACACACAATGCCTTTTACGTGGTGCTGAGGATCGAGCCCGGGCTGCACACTTGCTAGGCGAGCACTCTACTGATGAGCCACAACCCCAGCCCCCCCCAGCCCATTAAAAAAAAAAAAAATTATTTATTTGCTTTTAGTTGTACACAATGCATTTATCTTTACGTGGTACTGAGGATTGAACCCGGGCCGCGCACGCGCTAGGCAAGTGCTCTACTGCTGAGCCACATCCCCAGCCCATTTTTAATGTTGAAACAGGGTCTTGCTAAGATTCCCAGGCTGGCCTTAAACTTGCAATCCTCCTGCCTCAGCCTCCCAAGCAGCTGGGATTATAGGCTTGTGCCTCTAAGCCCTGCTAAGTGAATTGTTTTTATCCTATGAGCTACATCTCTTCTTTCAGTCATTTGATCTCAAAGGCAGCCTGAATTGCTACTGCCTTCACATTTCTTTCTGGGGCTGAGCTGCTCAACGCCATGGGGCTGGAGTTGTGGCTCAGTGGCAGAGCGCTCGCCTCTCACGTGCACGGCCTGGGTTCAATCCTCAGCACCACGTATACATAAATGCATTGCATTGTGTACAACTAAAGTAAATAAATAAATATAAAAAAAATAAACGGCCATTTCACAAAGAACTATTCCAAAACATCAAACACATTAACCCAAAGGATTTTCTCAGATATTCTAAAGGGGAAAAGGGTTGGGGCAGAATTAACCAACCAAAGCATATAAAAACACTGAAGAAAAGCACCACTCACCAAAGTGAAACTTCTGGACCGCGAACTGCTGCTTCGACTCTCCAAACTCCCACCTCTGCTCAAGTCGCTGAGCCTGCAGCGGGGTGACGTGTCAGGGTCCATCTCTGAGGAGTCTGGTTTCTGGTGGTGTACAGGCATTCCACTGAAGCCTCTGTTACTGGCTTGATCACAGGAAGTGGGGAAGGAGCCCGTGTCCCATTCCGAGGCAGAGGGTTAATTCTAGAGAAATCAAAGTGACACTGTCAGTGAGCCTTGACAGCAAAATGCCTTCCCCCTCAAAATGAAAGGTCGGCACGTGTCAGATCCATCTGCATTCGTACACCCAGCCATGAGGGTGACGGAAATCAGGAAGCCCTAAGCCAACTTGTGTGGGGGTGCTGGTTTCTGTTTCTCCTTTTTATCATGATAGGCCCATGTTGAAGATGGAGGGATGATTTTTAAGACACCAGGCATGGTGGCATATGTCTGTAATCCCAGTAACTTGGGAGGCTGAGGTAGGAGGATTCCAAGTTCAAAGCTATTCTCAGCAACTTTGCAAGACCTTGTCTCAAAATTAAAAAAAAACAAAAAAGGCTGGGAATGTAGTTCAGTGGCAAAGAGTCCCTGGGTTCAATCCCTAAAACCCTATTTAAAAAACCTTAAAGACAGATGTATTAAAAATGACCACGGTGCTCACACTCAGAACTTCCCTACCTTTTTGCCTTAGGCACCACAAAATGGGTTCCTTCTCCAACTCATTGGAGTTCAGGGTTAAGCTGAGCTAACAACTCATCGGGCTCGGTGGTACATGCCTGTAATCCCAGCAGCTTGGGAGACTGAGGCAGGAGGGTCACAAGTTCAAAGCCAGCCTCAGCAAAAGCAAGGTGCTGAGCAATTCATTGAGACCCTGTCTCCAAAGAAAATACAAAATAGGGCTGGAGATGTGGCTCAGTGGTTGAGTGCCCCTGAGTTCAATCCCTGGTATCCAACCCCACCCCCCAAAAAAAAAGAAGTTACCAACTGGGGCTGGGGCTCAGTGGTAGAGTGCTTGCCTGGCACATGTGAGGCACTGGGTTTGATCCTCAGTACCACATAAAAATAAACAAAAGAAAAGTATTTTGTCCATCAGCTTCAGAAAAAAAAAAAAAAAAAAAGTTACCACTGATGCCTGCCTCACATCTGCAAGATCCAAGACTCTGGGGAAGCCTGGGGCTATTGCAACCTCACATAAAAAGTTAAGTGTCCTAAGTTATTACTACCAGGAAGTCCACGTCTGCATTACTTCCAGGAACAGAGACATCCAAGTGTCCCCTGAAGCCCCTTGGTTTCATAGTGTTACCCTTTAAACAGGAAATTCAGCTCAGTCCCTGAACATTTGAGTTCAATAAAACATTCGAGAAGACCAAAGAAGACTAACAGGAATAAGCCTCCTGTTGACTATTTAATAGACACGTGATCATTTGTGGAGAAAATCCAATCAGTATTGAACATCTTTATGGAGACCTTATCATTTGAGATGTCAAAAATTACTGTGAAAACCTTCTTAGAGAAATCCTGCAGACATCTCTATAAAAACAGATTTTTTTTTTTTTTTTTTTTTTTTTTTGGTACCGGGGATTGAACTCAGCGGCACTAGACCACTGGGCCACATCCCCAGCCCTTTTTTGTATTTTATTAGAGACAGGGTCTCACTGAGTTGCTAAGTGCCTCGCCATTGCTGAGGCTGGCTTTGAACTTGCGATCCTTCTTCCTCAGCCTCCCAAGTGCTGGGATTACAGGCGTGCGCCACAGCGCCCAGCTTAAAAACAGATAAAAAAAAAAAAAAAAAAAAAAATCCCGGGGCTGGGGTTGTGGCTCAGCGGTAGAGCGCTCGCCTAGCACGTGTGCGGCCCAGGTTCGAGCCTCAGCACCACATAAACATAAATGCATTGCATTGTGTACAACTAAAGCAAATAAATAAATATTTTTAAAAAAATCCCTCACCCCATTTCTCTTTATTTTTCAGGTGAATCAGTATAGGTCAAAGGGCAATTTTAAGAGGAAGGTTAGGGTACCATAAGATTCTGAGCATGTATATTTTTTTGTAAGTTATCATTGTTTTAAATAGTCAACGACAAAAACAGAAAGACTTAAAAGGTTAAAACTTTAAAAGTTTGTTTCATAATATAAAAAATCTGAACAACACAGAAAGGTTATATAAACATCTAAACAGCCAGTAATATGCAACCCAGAAATTCAGATGGCCACGTGAAGGTCTCTGGTGTCTTACAAACGCCTGACATGAGTCTGGTACACACACACACACTGGACACACCAGTGAGTGGCCTTGGCTGCTGTGGCCCAGGCAGATGTAGCCACATCCCTGGGCCCGGGAGGAGCAGGCGAAGAATGGGACAGGGTATGCAGAGAAGTCGGGCCAATTCTTAGACCCTTCCTGATGTGCAGATTCCCACCCACGGACTCGGCTCGAACCCAGTCCTGAGTAGAGTGAATCACTCTTCCAAGGAAAGGACAGGGCTGCGGGGCATGAGCCTTCCCGCCTCCTCTGGGACGTGTGGGAAGGGAAATGCTGATTCACAGCACGGGGTGTGTGTGCGTGTGGGGGGAGGCAGGTGCCCCAGGCTGTGAGGAGGCTCTGGACCTGTGCCCGGCTCAGGTCGGGGCGGTGAGAGCAGCACCTGGAAGCCGCCCCAGCAGGGCCAGAGGGTGCTGCCCTCTCACACCCTGCAGGGCACGCCTCTTGGGAACACACCTCTTTCACGTGCTGCTGCGACTTTTTTTTTTTAGTTGTATATGGACACAATGCCTTTACTTATTTTTATGTGTGCTGAGGATCAGACCCAGTGCCCCACACATGCGAGGCAAGCGCTCTACCACTGAGCCCCGGCCCCAGCCCCTGTGGCTGTGATTCTGAAAGCTGTAAAACTCTCACATTTAGGCTGCGCAAAAGAACACGAGGACACCAACCAGAATCTTCCAGAAGGCAGGGGCTGGGAAACCTTGCTCCAGCCTGGAGAGGCCAGTTGTCTGTTGAAGGAGCCCTAATTAGGAAGGGCTGTTGCAGCTAGCTGGAAGCCATAAGTTCCACCTGATATGTATGTGACGCACCTGTAGGCACCCGCAAAGCTGAAGGTATATAACCGGGTGAAAGCGGTCCGAGTTAGGAGAACGGAGAATTCAGTCAGTCGGGCAGTCACTCGGTCGGTCAGAAGAATCAGAGCGGCCAGAACGTAGGCAGAGCGGTTACAGAAGAGAAACCAGATAGAAGAAGTAATGACTGGCCAGAGTTAGGCCGAGGCTCCCGAGGAAGACAGAAGACAGAAGACAGAAGACAGAAGAAAGAAGCTCTAATCTTTTTCTAAGCTAAGCTCTATCTTTCTTTCTCTCTAAAAGAAGACAAGAAGACAAGAAGCTAAGCTCTATCTTTCTTTCTCTCTAAGACTCTAAGCTAAGAAGACAAGAAGAAAAGCTCTTTAATCTTTCTCTCTAAAAATCTTTCTTTCCCTCTCTAAGCTCTCTAAGAAAGTAGAAGTAAAAGTAGTAAAAGCTTTACTCTGCCTCCGAGAGTTTTCCTCCCGGTTTTCGGTACCAGGCAGCTTACAGTCTGTGCCCTCTCGAGGAAATCAAGGACTAGTGGATCCCTGATTCTGGTTCTGAAAATCCAGAACTGCACGAGAGACCCCACCGTGGAGAGTGCGGGGTCTGAGAGTAAGGAAGCACCTGCCCCGCATCGCCCTGGACACGAGCACACTGAGACTGGGACGCGTAAGGAGGAGCAGGCGTAAGGGGTGGCAGTACTGGCCGAGAGTCCACGTGGGTCGTGCCCACTTCACAATGCCCACTCTCCTTCCAATCATAGGTTCAGTCTTTGGGTGTGCAAAACAGTGCACACTATGAGAAGTGAGACTGGGGTCGGACTGACAGCCCCATGGATGAAGAAACCGCTTCTACCAAAAGGGCCGCGGGCCTCACTAGGGAATCATGACAAGCCTAATACGGCAAGAGAGAAATACACGCCACGCATGCTCATTTTCTTTTATTTGCTTATGTTTCCTGTGTTTATTTCTCATTATTTACTAGATGCAGGGCCGGGTCTCACTAAATTGCCCAGGCTGGCTCTGAACTCATAATCCCCCTGCCTCAGGCTGCCAAGGCGCGGACGTCACGGGAGCCTGTCACTGAGCCTGGCTTCCAGAAGCATCAGAAGCATCCTTTTTTACAGTCTAGTTTATCATCTGGGCAAACAGAACAAGGACGAGGTCACAGCAGGTCACAGTCCCGGCCAATCTGCATCTGCTTGGCACGGTGAGTCAGGAGCACCGCGGTCAGATAAGGGAGATCCCGGGAAATCTGGTGGCCGAGTGAAGCCCTGAGCAGGATGTGGGCGCGAGGACAGAAAGGCAGCTCCTTCTCTTCATCTTCCCTGGACGTTCCAGAAAGACCCAGCTGGTACGCGTGAAGGCCTCCTTTCTCCATCACCCCACTCTGTCTCAATTCCAGAGCCACAGCCGGGACACAGAGCAGCCCACGAAACTACGTCTTTCCCTCACTCACCGGAAAGCTCTGGTTCTGCAGAGTCCCAAAGCTGATCTGTGCCAGTCAAGGCCCTCTCCACAGGCACAGGGGCTGACCCTCCCTCTTCCTGCCACTCACATTCAACCAGCTGCCAGCACCCTAGAGTCTCCCTTTAGGAGGACAGTGTGATCATTTCCTTTCTGGTCCCACTCCCTAGACCAGGGCTGCTGTACACGCCTACACTGCTGCCACAGCCATCCGACTGCTCTCCTTGCTTTCTTATTCTTTATGCTTTGGCTGCATTTTTCTGCTGGTTTAATCTGGGAACCTCACCGTGGCTGGGCGCAGGAGTGCACGCCTCTAATCCCAGGGACTCTGTAGGTTGAGGCAGCAGGATAGCAAGTTCTAGGCCAGTCTCGGCAACTTAGCAAGACTTTGTCTCAAAATAAAAAAATAAAATAAAATAAAATAAAATAAAAAGGGCTGGGGATGTAGTTCCGTGGTAAACCATCCCTGGGTTAAACACCCAGTACCAAACCAAACCAAACCATAACCACAACAAAACCACCACTGTGACACCATCTTGTATCACCACTCTCCTAAGTAACCAACTTTAACCCACTTCCAAATGGTTTCAGAATGAAAGTTTCATCCTTTGATTGATCAATACTTGCTTCAATCTGAGCCTTATCTTCCCTTCTAACCTAGACCATTTTTTTTTTTTTCACACTGAGCAGATTCTAAGTACTAGAGAGAGATGAGTAAAAGGACTCCATCTATACATGGCTTCTAAATCAGGCAACGAGTCAGAAACACCGGGGGACTTGGACCCAGACCTACGGAAAGCATTTCTGGTGGCAAGGCCTGGACATGTGTTTTTTTAAAAAAAGTTTCACAGGGGCTGGGATTGTGGCTCAGCGGTAGAGCGCTCGCCTAGCACGTGCGCGGCCCGGGTTCGATCCTCAACACCACGTACAAATAAACGCATTGTGTACAACTAAAGCAAAAAAAAAAAAAAAAAAAAAACTTAAAAAAGTTTCACAAGTGACTCTGTCATATCACGTCAACTCTAATCGAAGATGGATGTGTAGCCAAGTTCAGTGCCACAATGGGGGACCCGGGGTGAGTCGAAGGAGCACCAACGCTTCCTGGAAGGGCTTCCAGACTTCACAGCAAAAGGGACACTAAGCCAAACCCTGAAAGCTGGGTGTGATCTCAGGAGACTGATAGTTAAATGCGGATGGATATCCAAACAGAGGAAGAGAACCCGCAAGCAAGCGTACAAAGACGCATGCCTTTTGAACAATGGCGAGTGGCTGGATGACAGCCTAGGTAAAACAGGAGGTGCAAAACAAGCTGGAAAGGGGACAGAGATATGTAAATGGAGGGATGCAGAAAACTGGACCAGAGCAAAGAGGCTCTGAATTGTGAACTTCACCCACAGATGACAGCCAGCCACGGAAGGCCTACACCCACTGGAGAGACACGATCACATTCTGGTTTAGAAAGATAACTTTGGCAATAGTTTGAAAAGTAGCCAGAATCAGGGGAAGAATTTAAAAGCAATTAGGATAACTGAGTGCCATGTACTGTTAAAAATAAAAAAAAAAGAACGAGGCAGCTCAACAATCACCATGACGTTATTTTTGAGAAAAGTGCAAGGGAAAGGGGAAAGATTAATGTACTTCCACTTTTATTAAAAAAAAAAAAAAAAAAAAAAAAAAAAAAAAAAAAACATTTATTTATTTGCTTTAGTTGTACACAATGCCTTTATTTTTACGTGGTGCTGAGGATCGAACCTGGGCTGTGTATGTGCTAGGCTAGCGCTCTACCACTGAGCCACAAGCCCAGCCCCAATGTACTTCCATTTTTACGTGGAAAAAAGCAAGAAAAAAATGGACATGCTTTTATGTGCAGAGAATCTCTCTGGTAGGATACAACGGGGAAAACGGTAACAGTGGCTGTCCCTAAGGAGGGCAGAACAGTGACAGGAGACCAGGATGGAAATCTAGGACCACATATAAAATACTATGCTTTGCAGAAAAATGAGTGATCATACAATAAGAATGTATATTTTTACTTGTTATGTACATCAAGAAACTCTGAGAGGACATGCAAGTCAAAAGCAACTGTTAGATGTGAAAGGAAGAGGTAAATGAAATTGTTAAAACAGTTTTCAGAAAAATAAATATCTTTTCTTTTTTAACCACAGGATTGCATTACCTAATAGGATGTTATGAAGATACTCAAAGAAAATGTCATTTCCAAACAAGTAATAATTAAGACTTATTTCCTATAACATCAGTAACAAAAGCCAAACAGTTGAATATTCTAAATGTGCTGCGAAAAGAACCGTTAACCTAGACCTGTCTGTACCATAACCATATTTTTTCAGGAACAAAGGCAAAACAATGCGGAAAATTTCTAGAAGGTCTACTTTATCCAAAACCAAGACAAGATGAAGTATGCGCGCACACACACACACACACACACACACACACACACACACAATGTAAAGGGTTCCAACTGCTGAAAACTGGTGTCTTGAATTTGCAGGGGAAATCAAAGAATAAGGAAAAAAATCATACATTTTCATTTCTATATAAAGAAATGCTGAAAGAGTCGAGTCTACCACCAACAGACTCCACTTAAAAGTTACATCTCAGGAAGGAATGATTCTCCATGGAAGGAGCAAGAATGCGCCAGCCACAGAAGCAGTGCGTGAGTGAGTCCCTGGCAAACCTGGACCTCGTGGAACGGAGTTCTGTGTTCTGAAGTGAAGGGTGGACCTGGGCTGCGTGGCCGTGGCTGCAGGTACCCTGGGAAGCAGGGGTCAAAGTTTGGGAGGAAGATGAAAATAACAACTTTTTCAATGTCACCAGCACTCTTATACATAATTATAATGTACCAATAAAACATACAGGAAACAAAACCAACAAACAAAAATGAAAGGGGAAAAAATGGAGTTAAAAAAAAAAAAAAAAAATTCCAGAGCTGGGGTCGTGGCTCAGTGGTAGAGTGCTCGCCTAGCACGTGTGAGGCACTGGGTTTGATCCTCAGCACCACATAAAAATAAATAAATAAAACAAAGAGTATTGTGTCCGTCTACAGCTAAAGAAAAAAAGAAAAAGAAAAAAAAAATCATTCCAAGACAAAGCAAGGGGAAAAGAACAAACAGAATAAATAAAAATCACAAATTATGATTAAAAACAAACCTAAATATTTGCATAATATAATAATTTAGGGCAAAATGATCCATTAAAAATGTCACAATGGATTGTTCTTAAAATGGAAAATGCTGCTGGATGCTGTTTACATGAGGCAGGAAGAATACAGAAGGAGAGAAGTCAAGAGGATACGATAGGATTAGGACACGATAGGATTTTTCGGCAAATGCTAATCAAAGGGAAAGATGGGATCATTACGGCAACATCAAACAAAAGAGATAAGTAAAAGGTGAATTACTAGAAATAAAGAGGGTTAACCTAAAAATGGTAAAAAAAAAAAAAAAAAAAGTTTCAATTTAACTTACATATACCTCATGACCAGCCAGACAATATCAATGAATGAATCTACCACTGTAGGGAGATTTTAGCACATCTGATAGATCAAGCATAGAATACAGAAGACTCGAATAACATAGTTAAGTTTGACCAAATCAACATTTACAATATACCACATGCAACAGCTTCACAATAATATACATTCCTTCAAGTTCACAAAGAATACTTATGAAAACTGATGATATTATTGGGCCACAAAGCAAGTCTCAGAAAATTTCAGAAGACTGATATTGAAAATATTCTCTTAGTACAATGCAGTCAAATTACCAATTACCAAAGACAAGCAGAAGAACCCAAGGGCGCAGCCACTAGGAACTTATGCTTCTAAATAACTCTCAGAGATGACACCAGAAATTAGTAACTATTTAGAACTATATAATCATCAAAATGCTACATATCAAAACTTAGGAAAGAAGGCTGAAACAATCAATCAAGCATCTAACATAAGTTGTGGGGTGGGGAGAGACAATAGAAAAGACAAGCCCACAAAGAACCTGGAATTAAACACGGAGAAGAACATCTACAGACCTGGGCAGGGTCGACCTGAACATCTCCAGGCCGGGGCAGAGACTGAACACCCAGGTGCTCGTTAACCCTTTGATCATCTCATTCTCTACCACCTCCATTCACAGAAATTTTGAGATTTGTTCCAAAATCTAAAAAAACAATCATAGCAAAGAAATGATCTTTAAAGCCACACTGAAAAATCTCAAGATGATGATTTCATAGCCAAACTACTTTTTAAAAGACATGTTTTTCTTGACCTTCAAGAGCATTAAAAATGAAATAGCCTCACAGTGGGAACCGTTGTAAATCACAGAGCTCATTATCATGAGTGGGCTCCCGCCATGGCCCAGCGGTGGGTGAAAAGACAGACAGCAAACACACACGGCCATTGTGGGCCTTGCTGCCTGCGTTCCTGACCACATCTGCTCACGTGAGCATGTGGCTGAGTCCTCTATGTCATACATAATAGGCACTTCCACTGATTGTACTCAAAGATGGAAGTCCTACTTTTATAGTTTCCACAAGGTTTTGTGCAAATTTCTATTTGTATGTAAATAATGTGTTTACAAAAAAGAACTTTATACTAAGAAGCTCACTAGAAAAAAAAGCTATGAATCATGCCAAAGACTCTCAGAGTTTTAATCAATTCATTAAGTTAAAAGGAAACTGGGAACTAGCAGTTTTTTTCTACTATTCAACTTAGTTGCAGCTTAAAAAAATTCTTGGACTAAAAATTTACTATTTCTTTTTTCCCTAAAAATAACTTATGCTTCTGAAAGAGCAGAATTCTACTTTAGTTGTCCCAATGCATCTGACAGCTCTGCATGTAATTTTCAGCTCCACCTCCATTTTACACACAAAGTCCCCTGTCTGTTATCACCTGTCCCTCGTCACACCAAAGCTGCACAGACAGGAATGTGCAGTGCTGCCCTAACAAAGAGCAGGTGCTGGTACTGTATGTAGTTCACTTTATTCTAAGTATTTCTACTCTCAAAAACTGGGCTCAGTTGGTAGAGTGCTTGCCTCACATGCACAAGGCCCCGGGTTCAATACCCAGCACAACAACAACAACAAAGTGTTAAAAATAAAACAAATAGCTAAATGTGGAACCAATCTAGATGCCCTTCAGTAGGTGAATGGATAAAGAAAATGTAGTATATATACACAATGGAATATTCTTCATTAAAAGAGAATAAAATCATGGTATTTGCAGGTAAATGGATGGAGCTGGAGAATATAATGCTAAGTTAAATTAGCCAATCCCAAAAAACCAAATGCCAAATGATTTCTCTGATTTAAGGATGCTGATTCATAATATGCTGGGGGGGGATGCGGGGGGGGGGACAGGAGCATTAGATTAACACTAGATAGGACAAAGGGGAAAAGGGGAGGGAGAGGAAGGGAGTGGGCATAGGGGTAGGAAAGACGGTGGAATGCGATGATAACCATTACCCTAAGTACATGTACGAAGACATGAATGATGTGACTCTACTTTGTGTACAACCAGAGATAGGAAAAATTGTGCTCTATGTGTGTAAATATGAATTATAATGCATTCTGTTGTAAAAATAAAATAAAACAGAAAGCCAGGCATGGTGGCACACGCCCGTAATCCCAGTAGCTCAGGAGGCTGAGGCAGGAGGATCACGAGTTCAAAGCCAGCCTCAGCAAAAAGCAAGGTACTAAGCAACTCAGTGAGACCCTGTCTCTAATACAAAATAGGGCTGGGGATGTGGCTCAGTGGGCGAGTGCCCCTGAGTTCTATCCCCAACACCCACCCCCAAATAAAATAGATAATACAACATTCACCAACAAATTGCCAAGTACTTATGCAGCCTTTATGAAATTCTTTTTTAAAAAAAAAATATTTATTTATTTGTTTTAGTTGTACACAATGCCTTTATTTTTACGTGGTGCTGAGGATCGAACCGGGCTATGCATAGCTGGTGCTAGGCGAGCGCTCTACCGCTGAGCCACAACCCCAGCCCTCTGAAATGCTTGACAATACTCAAGTTGGTAGTTGTTATTTTCCTCATCCATCTGTCAAAGGAGGCTGTCTGAGAACATAAGCCTCTTTGGTGTGTGTCTCCACAATCTGGCCTAACCTTGCCCCCTCCACCCTGCCTTCCCCCATATGAAGGCTTCCATCCAGCCAGTGCCCTAGAAGAGATCCTCCACCCGCAGCCCCCACCACGGCCTCCCCTGCTGCTCTCTGCCAGCCTCCCAAGCCTTGCTAAGAAAGAAAACAGAAAAACAAAACCCCACACCAAACCTGTCCAACCTCCCGTCCTGATGCTCCTCATCTCTCTGCCTAACTCCTCTGGCACTTGCTGTTCACATCCCACCCCGTGCTGACTGTGTGACGCCCTCTCGTCACTCTGATACCACTGGTCACATCAGGTTTCTGCATGTAATTCTTATTTTTTTCAATTAGATTATAAACTTCTTATAGGTAGAGTTCATATATATGCATGACATATCTATCTATCTATAGATATCTATTAGATAGATGTCCAAAACATGATGGATAACATTTATCATAAAAAATAGACTTAATATCCATTACCTATCCCAAATCCATATTTTAAAACTCAAAGATGATCTTATTTTTTAAAAATGAGAGGCCAGCCTGGGCAATTTAGTGAGGCTATGTCTCAAATATAAAGGGCTAGGGATGTACCTTGGTGGCAAATTGCCCCAGGGTTCAATCAATCCCCAGTACTGCAAAATAAATAAGTAAATAAATAGAAAAATAAAAAGGGCTGTGGGCATAGCTCAGTGGTAGAGCACGTGCCTAGATGTTTCAAGGCCCTGAGTTCAATCCCCAGTACCAGGGGAGTAAACAAAAACTTAGAGCGTGCTAAAACCACATTTTTGACCTAAAATCAAAACTCCTGTACTTAGGAATAGTTTTTTTTTTTTTTTTTTAAATATTTATTTATTTACTTTAGTTGTACACAATGCAATGCATTTATGTTTACGAGGTGCTGAGGATCGAACCCGGGCCGCGCACGTGCGAGGTGAGCGCTCTGCCGCTGAGCCACAACCCCAGCCCCAGGAATAGTTTTAAACATGTTAACGTTGCTGTGGTAACAAACCTTTCTGTCCCTCTATCTTATTTACAGACCAAATCCCTCAAATTTAGGAGAAATTAATCTCATAGATTTCAGTCAAGGGCAGACAGGAAGCACAAGGAACCTGACTTTGAAAATACAGCAAGAAAGGAGACTCTTAGATTCATAATAATATATTAAAACAGCGGCATCAGTAAGCGTGCCAAACACACTCAGCCTGCAGCCCCTCACAATATTAACATGCAATAAACATCAAAATGAATGTGTATCTGTAGGTGTAATTTGTGACGAAAATGAACCTCAAAAATGGGCCTCCAGCCAGGGTGCAGTGGCATATGCCTGTAATACCAGCAGCTTGGGAGGCTGAGGCAGGAGGATCACAAGTTCAAAGCCAGCCTTAGCAACTCAGCGAGGCCCTAAGCAACTCAGCAAGATTCTGTCTCTAAATAAAATATTAAAAAAGGGCTGGAGATGTGGCTCTGTGGTTAAGCACCCCTGGCTTCAATCCCTGGTACCATAAAAAAAAAGGGGGGGGGGGTGGCCCTCCATGTGAATAAACAAAATAAAATAAATAAATATGTAGTAATTCCTCTTTAGTTTGGGTTCTCAATTATTAAAAAAAAAAAAAAAAACTCGGGAAGAAAAAAGCATTTCTCAAAATCCTCACCAAGCAAAGGAGGATTACATCCAGCACTGAAAACCAAAGGACATCTGCTCAAGGAGAAACTGGTTTGGGGGTGCTTCTAGGGAGGAGCTAGTTTTGTTCCTTATTTAATTTTGTTGGTACTGGGGATCGAACCCAGGGCACTCTACCACTGAGCTACACCCCCAGCCCTCTCTAGTTTGCATTTTGAGAGAGGGTCTTGCGAAACTCCCCAGGCTGGCCTGGAGTTTACAATCCACCTGCCTCAGCTCCCTGGGTGCCGGGCTTACAGGTAGGTGACCCTGCACCAGCTTGCTCTTGGAGTTGTACATATTGATGTGGTCAATGACTTAGCATCCTTTTCATTGGATTTTGCTTTTTCTTAGTTCTCTGTCACAAGGACTGAACTCAGGTCCTCACATGCGCTCACTCTACCACTGAACTATAATCCCAGCCCATGAAATATCTTATAAAAGAACTTAGTAGAGACTGGGGTTGTGGCTCAGTGGTAGAGCACTCGCCTAGCAGGTGCGAGGTCCTGGGTTTGATCCTCACACCACATAAAAAAATAAATAAACAAAACAAAGGTATTGTGTCCAACTACACCTAAAAAATAAATATTAAAGAAAAAAAAAAAGAACTTAGTACCTTAAACTCTTAACTGGCACTCAAGGGTATTAGGTATGATCAAAATTGTTAGAAGGTTAGTAATTTTACCTCTCTGAAGCACAACCACGCTTTAATTTTTTTTTTAAAGCTTTTTCTGAGCAATGCAGAAAGACAAGGATGACTTCAAACTATCTCTATTGTGAATAGTTTCAAGTACTAATAGGAAATAATTTACTTAAGCCCATATGCCACATGAAAGAAATTGATTTGCTTACATTTAAGCAAACAAGTTCCCCAGGTAGCCTCACTTAGGTAGGTGGGATTAACAGTCCCTGCGGGAAGGAGTCTCCCATTGCCAGTTTACCATCACTGAATAAGAGCAGAACATCCATCAGATTTTCCTAAAGTAAAACCTCACCTGACGGCAACCTTGACTGGAAGTCTGATTGCTTTCTAGTAACAAAAAGTAACGGATAGAAGGAAACTAAAGTATCAGCAAAAGCAAAATCCAGATGGGAAAACTTCTATCTAATGAAAATTCTGCAAAGACAAGACACTGCAAATTTTTACTTTGGGCTCATTTTAGAAAACTGATGTGTAATGTGCCTAATATATTTGTAGATTCTCCAGCAAATTAAAAAAAAAAAAATAGAAGAAAACTCCATTTTAAGTTATTTTTCTTTTGAGAATGACTTTGTATGCTTTTACTCCCCCTCCCACCAGTGAGCCACATCTCCAGCCCTTTTTGAGACTGGGTCTCACTAAATTGCTTAGGGCCTTGCCAAGTTGCTGAGGGTGGCCTCAAACGTGTGATCCTCCTGCCTCGGCCTCCTGGGATTACAGGTGGGGACCACCCCACCTGGCTTTCTCTTTATTCATTTAGCAAATATCACTAAGCACCCACTGGTGAGATAAAAGGTATTACTTCTTACGTGGAAGAAATAATTATACCTTATTGTTTTACAATGTCTTTCTCTCCTGAAGAGCTTAAAATTCTTTTCTGAATTTTTCACTCATCCTCACAGCGAAAATAAAGCCGACTTCAGTTCATGTTCATTTCTGGTATTTTATAACACCTGGTTAGGCTGCTGGTGGTGATCTCATTTACATATCTTATCTCAAACCGAACAGACTTAAATCCAAACCCAGGAAAGCAAAGCTCACCAGGACCTCCTGCTGGGTCAGTTCACTGGCAGCAGATTTTCAAAACCTCTTTGGTCACCCAAAGGTGAGCAAAGGGAAGAGAATGAGGTTTTACCTGCCGATGTGCAAAAGGGGCTCCTCCTCCCCAACGCTTCTCCCTCTGGGAATCCAGCAACAAATTCCCCAAATCACTTCAGATCCAGGCCTTGGGGCTCAGGAACAGATTCCGTTTTTAATAGAAGGGGACGTAACAAGGGGTTCTCAGCATTTTTGATGGGGCTAAGCAAATGTTTGTTTGAAAAAAAAAACACACAAACAAACAAGATGATTGCAATTACCAGTCAAGATGTTCGTGTTTTCAGAGTTGAAGAACTGCCTATCAAGCTCCTTGGGGGGAAACAGAGTACCTTTCTGTAATTCAAGAGCAGAGCTGGAGAGATCCTGACCTGTTTAAAGGTGATGCTGTAAGATATGGGAGCATTTTGCCACTTCTTCCACAAAAAGAAAGTTAAAAGCCTTTGTTTGATTCTTGTTTCAGATGTAATGTTGTACAGTGGTATTTGTCAAGAGCCCCACCTCCCCTGAGATAAGGCTCTGCCTCTCACCATGTTAGAATGGCTCCAAAATAGGCTAGACTCCAGCTCATCTAAAGTTGTGTTCAAAAGATCAATTTTTTGTTGTAAAGATTACTGTGATTCCAAATAAACGGGGGTGGGGGGTGGGGGGTATTGTGGCTCAGTGGTAGAGCGCTTGCCTAGCAAGCATGAGGCACTGGATTTGTTCCTCGGCACCACAAAAAATAAACAAATAAAATAAAGGTATTGTGTCCGAAACAGGGGATATAATATATAACTAAGTAAAGGCTTAAGATTATAAAAATAATTTTTCTTGGTTCATAGCTATTACACAGATTGAATTTTTTTCTCTGTTAATTTCATTTTGTATTTTCCTTGTAAACTTTACAAGTGTTGCCTGTTAAGTGTTTTGCAGAGGTACAGCTTCTAATAAAACAACTTGAGCTAATTTGGAGAGAGAGGGAGAGGGAGAGAGAGAGAGAGAGAGAGAGAGAGAGAGAGAGAGAGAGAGAGAAAGTTAGTTTGATAATTACTTGGGTAATGAAAGCCAGTGGGGCTGAGGAGTCAGGCTTGTAACCTGACCACCCTGGAAAATAAAAACAAAATCCCAATGAGATGAGCCTTAGTTAAGAAACACGGGGTTTAAACATATCCTGTTTTTTAGTGATTTTCACATTTGCTGATTAAATTCTTACAATGGTTGAGAAAGAGTTGTCTTTTGAATAGGTTAAATGTAGCTGAATATATGCAGTTTACTATGGTTAACATTTTTGGAATTGAATTGATAATAACATCGTAAAAAAGTCAAGTGTTCCTTGAAAGAAATTTTGGTGTGCTTTACTAGATGTCGATACTAACAAGTTTTTGCACAGAAAGCATCTCTAAAATCAAGTTAGGAAGCTGGGCGCACTGCCGCATGTCTGTAATCCCAGCACTTTGGGAGGCTGAGGCAGGAGGATCTCGAGTTCAAAGCCAGCCTCAGCAATGGCGAGGCACTTAGCAACTCAGTGAGACCCTGTCTCTAATAAAATACAAAAAAGGGCTGGGGATGTGGCCCAGTGGTTGAGTGCCCCTGAGTTCAATCCCTGGTATTAGAAAAAAAAAAAAAAAAAAATCAAGTTGGGAGCCGGGGGCACAGTGGTGCACACCTGTAATCCCAGTGGCTCGGGAGGCTGAGACAGGAGGATCACAAGTTTTAAGGCCAGCCTCAGCCACTTAGTGAGACTTTTGGTGACTGAGTGAGACCCTGTCTCAAAATAAAAAAAATAACAAGGTCTGGGGATGTGGCTCAGTGATGAAACACCCCTGGTTAGATCTTTAGTACCAAGGGGGTGGAGGGAATCAAAATAAGAGTCAACAGGAAAAAAAAATTAACACAACAAACATATTCAGTTTACATATATTTTAAAGACATCTGACTCACACAGAGGGGTTGCCTGCACTAGCAGGAGCTCACCAACAGCTTCCCTGTCATCTAGAAGAGATGGAGGCAGTTTATCTTCATCACAGGAGGGAAAAGAGATGAAGCCTGTAGGCCGTTTCAGCAAGTCCCACAAAGCTTTTTCTGCTCCAAGAATTCTATTTGTGGGCTGGGGTTGTGGCTCAGTGGTAGAGCGCTCGCCTAGCACGTGCATGGCCTGGGTTCGATCCGCAGCACCACGTACAAACAAAGGCATTGTGTAAACAACTAAAACAAATACATAATTTTTTTTTTTTTTTTAAAAACAATTCTATTTGTCATTTGAGGTAGGTTCTCAGGTGTCTTCCTTTGTTGGTAGCATCTCATCTTTACGTCCTCATATTTCCATCCTCTCTTCCTCACTCCTGAACATTCTACTCAACTGAGTTATTTTCTCAGTGTGCAAAAAGTTTGCTCCACAGGGAGGCAAGAAGACAACGTGGCTATCTCAGCCCTGCTCCTGAGCCGTCCATGGCTCGTGTCCCCAAATGAGGGGCTAAACTCTCAGCAGGAGAATCAAAGTCACAGCCATCCGGCTCTCCTCTCTGTAGGTCCAGCCCTAATGTTACCTTCTGCAGGAGTTGTTCCTACATCTCTCCTCTCTTTATCAATTCACATCTTAACTCCTTTATCAGATCACAAGTTTCCTGAGGGTAGTAGAGCCCGTGTCTCATTCCCCTCTATATTTCCAGTTGTTCCTAGCATGACAGGAACTTAAACCGTCACTATACTCTTCAAGCCCTCTGAATCTTTATAGAAAATACCAAATGTCTCATTTGGGGAGGCCATTGTGAATCAAACTTACCTGTTTGTAGTCCAATAAAAAAAAAAAAAAAAGTACGGACTTTTTATTTTGAGACACAGTCTCCCTAAGTTGTCCAGGCTGGCCTTAAACTATTGATCCTCCTGCCTCAGCCTCCTGAGCTGCTGAGATTACAGGTGTGAGCCACTGCCCCTGACTGGATCAGTAATTTAGAATCTCCAGTTTTGCCAGGTGCAATAGCACATGCCTATAATTCCAGTGGCTCCGGAGGCTGAGGTAGGAGGATCCCAAGTTCAAAGCCAGACTCAGCAAAAGCAAGGCACTAAGCAACTTGGTAAGACCCTGTCTCTAACTAAAATACAAAATAGGGCTGTGGATGTGACTCAGTGGTCGAGCGCCCCTGAGTTCAATCCCCCGATTCCAGAAATAAATAAACAAATAAATAAATAAATAGAGGAATCTCCAGTTTCAAGGTCTGATAAAAGCCGGAGAGTCCTTTAGTCCTACTCCACATTTCACAGGCCAGGAAAACAAGTTCCAGCAGGGCAAAGCGGTGAATCCTAAGGTCATACAGTTACCTGATGATGAAACCTGAAGTGGACCCCCTCACTTCCAGTGGAACATAGTTCTTTTTTTCTATGTTCCATTAGTCTGTCAGCTAAAAAAAAAAATTGTCGACAAGCTGTCAATTTTTAAAAATAAAATGTAATCTGTGCCTATCTGTTTGTATGCCCAACTACCACCTCAGGGCTCAACACGGCGTAGGTTGTCGCATAGTTTATGAATATTGCTGAATAAAGTGACGAACACCCAGGCCTCTAGATAACTAAAACAGGCAGAATATTGAAATATTTCAAAGCACTAGCCAGAAGCAGCAGCCTGAAGTAGAAAGCAGAAAACCCCACAAAATCACAAAAGAGCTGAGAAGTAACATAACCTACAGACCAGACCCTACATTTACTCACATGCAAGATTTTGGTGATGTGAAATCAAACACAAAAGAGGATCAAGTCCTTAAGACATTTTCCTAAAGAACAGGCATACAGTAGTCTCTCTCCTTATTTGCAAGGATACCTCCCAAGACCCAGCAGATGTATTAAACCATTGATAGCACCAAACCCCACCTGCAGTACTTTTCCCTATATATTTTTAATAGTAATTATGGTATATATGATTTATAAATCATAGTAAGAGATTAGCAATAACTAATAAAACAGAACAATAACAAAAGCTATGTGAATGTGCTTCTCACTTTCAAAATATCTGTTCCTTGTGGCATCACAGCAACATTTTCAGACCGTGGCTGACCGCAGGTACATCACACTGAAGAAAGCAACCTGCAGGTGAGGATGGGGGACAACTGTGAAAGGCCAGCGAGCTTGTGAAATGATGCTGAGGGCTATTAGTTATCAGGGAAAGGCAAATCACAAGCACAACAAGATTCCTCTGCACGCCCACTAGGATGGCCAGAATTTAAACAGCAACAAACAGAAAGTAACTAGTGTCCCTGAGGATGTGGAGAAACTGGAACCTCCTTCACTGCTGGTGGGAAGATCAAATGGTGCGCTTCGACGCAGGTATAGACCCAAAAGACCAAAAACAGGTGTTAAAATGAAAGTGCACAGGACTGTTGGCAGCAAAGGGTGGAAACAACCCAATGTCATCAGGATGATGAAGAAACAAAATGCGACAGATACATAGAGTGTACAAAGATGCAACCACAAAAAGGAACAAAGAACTGATACATGCTTACAACGAACAGTACATCAAATGGAAGAAACCAGAGAAAAAAGCCCACATATTTTAAGATTCCATCTATATACGTGTCCAGAACTGGCAAATTCACAGGAACAGAAAGCAAATTAGTGGCTGCCAGGGGCTGGGGCAGTGAGGGAATGGGGAGTGACTGCATATGCATATGCATTTCCTTCCCAGGTGATGAAAAAGTTCTGGAACTAGACAGGTGTGACAGTTGCATAACACTGCGAATGTACCAACTGATGCTGCTCCATGCACTTTAAAATGGTAAATCCGATGTTATGTCTTTTATTAGAATAAAAATGAGAATCAAGTCTTCACAGTGGCAGAGGCTTTGGTACTATCTAGTATGAAGATCTGCATTCCTTGGGGCTGGGGTTGTGGCTCAGCAGTAGAGCACTCGCCTAACTGCGCACAGCCCTGGGTTCGATCCTCAGCACCACATAAAAAACAAATAAAGGTATTGTGTCCAACTACAACTAAAAAATAAATATCAAAAAAAAAAAAAAAAAAAAAAGATCTGCATTCGTGCAGAGCTGGCAGATCCCTTTTAAACAAGGCAGGATGTTATGTCCGACACATTACATTCCTCTGCCACCTATCCTGACTGTGCAGACTTTCTTAAAATATTCTTAAGTTTCAAGATTAATGCTGTAAGTCTAGAAGGGGGACGCAGGCATTATTGAGAGATACAGCTTCACAGTCTATTATCAGTGATGCCACTATATTGACACCACAGGCACAGGGGCAGTCTCAGTGTGACAGCAACCCCCCCCCAGTCCCCCCCTCCCTGCAGTGGCTGGCAGGATCTGAGTCCAGAGGGGAAGGCGGCTGTCTGTCAGGGACAGAGCCCAGCCCGTCCTCCTTAGGGCACACAGGCAGTGAGGAAGCCACCAGAAAGGGCAGTGGAAACTGCAACAAAACCCTGCCCTTTGCCATCAAAGCAAAGAGCTCAAGTTCTGGATGCTCCTAGGATTCCCCTGGCACCTAGAGAGCGGGCCTCTGTCCCTGGCGGCTGTCCCACAACACAGATAAGAGGCACTTGAACTTTTTTTTTTCCGGAGGATTCCCTGCGCTCTACTCCACCCAAGCCTTTCACTTCTCTCCCTTCAGGCTTCCAGGCCCCACTCCACCTCTTGTAGTTATCTGAGCTGATCTTCAGAATGAATGCAGGGTGCCAATTATAGGCTCCTTAGGTGTCTGAGAACTTTGGAACCAGGGCCAAGTGTATCTTGATTTGTTATCTAGAAATATTTTTATGTCCAATGACAGGGCTAAGCAGGATGGGAATAAATTAATGAACATGCCAAACCTGCACTTAAACAGGCAAATAAATACCTTCTGTGACAAAGGAGCTGCAAAGTCACACAGCCAAGTCACACTCAGAATTTCTTAAAAGCATTACTCCTCTTTCTAGCTTTCTCTCATTTGTCACTCTTTAAATTTCTGATGTCTAATAATGAAGAAAAGGTGTTACTTTTAAGTTCTCAGCATCCAAAATTTTCAAAGAGAAGCTTATTTGAAGTTACCAAGAAATATATCCAGTCGCTTAAAAATGGCTATTACGTCTGGGCAAGAAAATATACAAGATTCCATACACACACTGTCAAGTTTGGCAAGAAAGATTTTAGACAACTTCCATCCTTCCCACCCAATCCCAAGTAAATAGGGCATTTGTTTATATTTCCACATTGGCTGCATGAACGAAAATACCTCCTCCACCTAGAAAAACAATCTGTAAAATTCAGACATGGAACTTTGAGGACAAAGTCTTAGTGCAGATGAGAGCACTAGGTATACAATCCTTAAAAAAATAAAGTAAAAAAGAAGTATTTTTAATAAAGGTTTCTCCTGTGAACATTTTCCTCAAGAGTACACATACTTGGCTTGGTGTTTCTATACCTTTCAGAAATAAAGTCTGAAAAAATGTGTTCTCCATGAAAATTGGAGCCCGGAAGGAATCTTCTCCCTAAGGTTTCCAGCAAAATACTTCGGCGTTTTATTCTTGGGGGTTGGGGGAGACACATAAGATCATTTTCCTTTACTCACTTCAGGTTTCGTGCATTGCACCAACTAGGTGTGGGCAAAGAGTTAAAAGTTTTCTGAGGTTAGTTCCTGCGGTTAAGGGGAGGGGGGAGCTAGATGCTTAAATTTAGATTCGGTAAAACAATACTGGGAAACTTTCAAAGCCTTGGAGAAACACTGGAGTTTATTTTATTGCCTTTTGTTAAACGGCATCCCATTAGCCACATTTTCTTCTCTTTTTTTAATCCCTCCCGCCCCGGTTCACTGGGCAGATCCTACACACTGCCGCGTGATTCGGTTACCTGCTGGGGGCCGGTGACGGAAACCTACTGATCCTTTCGCGCAGGAACTCGGTTTAACAGGTGGCTCCGGCCGCCTCCCGCGGGGCCAGACCCGCGCCGCCTCCCGCAGCGCAGGGACCCAGGTCCCGGGTGGGCGCCGGCGCCCGCTCCTTCGCTGGCTCGGGGAGGGCGGCGGGGACCGGCGGGGGCGCTCGCCGCGCAGAGTCCACGCGGTGCCCCCGGCCCCGCGCCCCGCCCCGCGCCCCGCAGGCGGACGGGGTCGCGAGCCCCTCGACTCGCCCAGGCGCCCCGACGCCGGGACCCGAAGGCGCGCCGCGCTCCCGGAGGGCAAGGCCCCCGCTGGCGCCGCCGCCGGCGCAGGGGGCGTCCCCGCCCCGAGACCCGCACGGCCCGCGCCGCACGGTGCGCCCGCCGCCCCACCGCACTCGCTGCCGCCGTCCCGGGCGCCCCGGGAGGGGACGCCGCGGCCAGGCGCCTCCCGCCGCGCGGAACCTGCCCGGGTCCAGGCGTGGCACTCACCTGGCGCGACCCCTCGGCGGGGACGGCAGGTGCCCACGCGGACCGCCACCCGCAGCGCCCGCAGCCCGCTCGCGCTCCTCGCGGACCGTCCCGCCGCGCCGCGCGCTCCCGCCCCGCCCGCCCCCGCCCCCGCCGCGCGCTCCCGCCCCGGGACGCGGGTCCCCGACACCAGCTGCGCGCGCCCGCGGCACTTAAAGAGACAGTCCCAGTGCCCAGCCGTCCCTGCGGCCGCCTCTCAGGGAGGGTCTTCCTTCCAGCAGTGAGGCTTAAACTGGGGGACAATCAGAGAACTATCCACGTGGATTTGTGTTTGGAACTCTGAACGGGAAGGAACTTCTTCCTTCCCAGCCCCACCCCATCAGCAGCCTTGAGAGCTTATTTTTATTTAATAATAACAATAACTACAATTTATTGAATACTTATACCCTAGGCAAAGGTACATATAGCATTCATACTTAATTTCACTTAAGTCTTAAAACTTAAAGCGGTGAGTTTTAAAAGATCATTTCTCTCTCTCTTTTTTTAATTGACGCATAAAATTGTAACATATGTCGGGTGTGCTTGTGACGTTTTGACACATGTACATTGGGTAGTGTTCAGATCAGGCTAAGCATATATATCTCTTTAAATACTTGTCATTTCTTTATGTTGCAGACATTCAGAATTCTTAGAGCTCTTTTGAATCCTCTGTTATTGTTGTTTTTTTTAATCCTCATTTTAAAAAGGGTGGGAAATTGAATTTCAGAGGCCTGAAAAAACTCCCCCAAAGTTTTTTTTTTTTTTTTTCTCCTCTCTTTTTAGCTATACATGACAGCAGAGTTCCTCCAAGAGTTTTTTGTTGTTGTTGTTGTTGTTTTTGGTACCAGGGATTGAACACAGGGGCACTCAAACACTGGGCCACATCCCCAGCCCTTTTTTGTATCTTATTTAGAGACAGGGTCTCATTGAGTTGCTAAGTGCCTCGCCATTGCTGAGGCTGGCTTTGAACTCGAGATCCTCCTGCCTCAGCCTCACCAAGTGCTGGGATTACAGGCGTGCACCACCGCGCCTGGCTCCTCCAAGAGTTTTTGACCCCACTGCTTCTTGCAGTTTTCTTCTTCCTCCATCACTGGAAACATCTACTGAGGTTAATAGCTAGTTGTGGAAGGCTTTTGCGAGTGGAAGTTAATGTTACCAATGTTTCCATAGATGGATCAACTTGCTGGGGACAAAGAGAGCAAGAACTACGGGATTGTATCAATTGTAGGATTTGCTATGTACTCGTGGCAAACATTGTAACAACCTTGATTCCAGAAATGTTTGTGTTTATCCCCTTTTCACAGAAAGCAAGAAAGGAAGTGACTGGCTACCCAGAAGACTGAGTCACTGGTAGCACTCAGGGCTGAGCCCCAATTCCTTAGTCCTTAGATCATTTCTTTGCCCTCTCCAGGAAGAGATACCTGATTAAAGGGGAAGAAAACTTATTCTCTAATAACATATTGGCCACACCTAACTCCCTGCATCTTTAATTAATGTTTATAAAGCACTTACCCCACATGCTAGTTAATTAGGTAAGAATTATTATCCCCCTCTTTCTGAACCAAATCCAGGAGAGAATCAATTCCAACAGTCCCTAATCCTTGCTGAATACTAGACCTAAGCTTTCTGTTTATGTTTTCCCCCCCTCTTAAATTTTCGATTTTGTGTTAAATCTGGAATCATTTCTGATGAAGTGACTTATTAAAGTGTAAATAACATAAAACACCTAGGGATGAGAGGTACTATGGGTAACATTTGTCTTTAAGGAATTCAGATGGGGGGGGAGAGCTGGGAGCTCGCCTAGCGCGTGCGCAGCCCAGTTGATCCTCAGCACCATGTAAAAATAAAAGGCATTGTGTACAACTAAAACAAATAAATAAATATTTTAAAAAAAAATTCAGATCAAGAAAAAAAGAGGTATTTTGATAAGTACATCCCAGAAGTCTTATTTCCTGTTTACTATTGTTCTTTTTGTTTGGTTAAGCTTTTAGGGTGTATCTTTTCTTGTAGCTGCAGAAGAATTAAGAAGGAAGAAACTGAAGGATGATGGGATTAGGATGGAAGAAGGAGAAAAGAAAAAGGCAAAACAAAACAAAACAAAACAAAAACCTCACAAAAAACAAAACTGGCAGGAAATGGACAGAGAAGAAAATGAGAAGAAATTTTCAACCAAAAGGCATTAGGGGAAACGAGGCCACCCCTGCTAGCCCACACCCGATCTTTGTGGGAATTACAGTCAGGTGGCCTTTCCTGGGGGCTGGTACCAGCAGAGCCAGGCCCCAGCTTAACTGCTGTACACAGGCTGGCTGCTGGTCCCTGTGCCCACCTTGTGAAGCCATCTGTGTGCCAACTGAACACACATCCAGGGACTGCAAGGTGAGAAAGGACACTGAGAGATAAAAAGAAAACAGAGGTTTAGAGGGGAATTTAAAGACACAAAAGTACTGACTGTCCAGGAAGGAAAAACAGGAAAAGAGAAACCTCCGAAGGGCCTCGCGTATGGTATTATTACCGCTTTAAAACTCATGATAAAATCACCATAATACAAATAATCACTTTAAATTCATTTGACATTTTTTTCTGGTGCTGGGGATAGAACCCAAGGCCTCAAGCATGCTAGCTAGGTATGTGCTCTACCCCTGAGCTACACACCCAGTCTCTTAACTTGTAAATAAATGTCTTCTGAAGTTGTTCTTTGCCAAGAAAATACTGATGATACAGAATAGTTTGGATCTGGAGTGTGTTCCAAATGCCCACGTGTTAAAGATTTGGTCCCCAGGCTGTGATGCTATTGGGAGGTGATGGAACCTTTAAGAGGTGAGGTCTTGCAGAAGTTAGGTCATAGGGGGTGTGTCCTTGAAGGGGAGGTTAGGATCCCACCTCTTCTTCTCTGCTTTCCTGGCTTCCCAGCTGTTACATGCTCCCACCAGGATGCACTGCCTTACCACAAGCCTAAAAGCAATAGGGCCATCCAACCCTGGACTGCGACCTCCATAACTGTGAGCCAAAATCAATCTTTTCCCTTGTTAAGTGGATTATCTCAGGTATTTTGGTACTATAATGGAAACTGATTAACACAATATTGTGAGCCCCAAATATCAGACAATTATTCTTTTGAACTTTGTGTAAGTCAAAAACTCTAAAGTAAACTAAAAACTTCAGTTAAACACCTTTTTACTTTATAAGGTAGCAGAGTCATGTGCCACATATTGACGTATCAGTCAATAATGGAACATATAATAGACAGCAGGGGTCTCATAAGATTGTATGGACCAGTGAAGTCATAGACACCCTAATTTGTGTAAGTATGCTCAGTGATGTTCCCACAGGGACAAAATTGCTTAATAACTCATCTCTAAGGATGCACCCTGTCGTTAAGTGGTGCTTCTCGTTAAGCAGTGAGCGACTGTATTAATTACTGCATAAAATTGACTTCAGAAACTGTAGTTTCTGTGATGGCCATTAGAAGGTTGCAAACAGGAAAGGGAAAGTAAATAAATTTCATGAAAAAAAATTTATAACATTTAGAGCTAATGGATGGGGGGCGGTGGTATAAAAGACATGATTTTGATTCCTGCTTTTTCCATTTAGGAGAGATGTTACCTGAAGATATTTACCCTTTTTGAGTTTCAGTTCCTTACCTATATAATAAGGCTATCAACACTCTGTGAGGTTAAAGCAAAATTCCTTTAAAATTTGCCTGAACAATTAATAGCTGAGGAGAGTTAAGAAAATAAGGAAAATATGGGAAATTGCCCCTTTTATTATTAAAACATAGTATTAGGCTATACTAGTGAAAATTAAGTTAATAGAACAATATTTAATCCAGAAAAGGGGTTGTATACTTTATAATAAAGGAGTTACTAAAAATAAATGAGGGGTTGGGGCTGTAGCTCAGTGGCAGAGTGCTTGCCTAGCATACGTGAAGCACTGGGTTCAATCCTCAGCACCACATAAAAATAAACAAATAAAATAAAAACATGTTGTCCACCTACATCTACAAAAAAAAAAAACCTTTTTTTAAATAAATGGAAAGGAGATGGATTGTCAATAAGTGAGGTTTAAAAAACCAGCAATTTGAAAGAATAATAAGGTTAACACCTTACCTTTCCTCATGTGCTGAAAGAAATTCCAGCTATATTTGGAGATTTTAAAACTAGGAGAGCTGGGTTCAAGGTGCATGCCTGTGATGCCAGCTACTCTGGAGGCTGAAGCAGGAGGACTATAAGTTTTAGGCCAGCCTGGGCAACTTAGCAGGACCCTGTTTCAAAATAAAATAATGAACCAAAAAGAGGGCTGGGGATATAGCCCAGAGGTAGACTGCTTCTGTGTTCAATTCCCAATACCCGCCCCCCCCCATACACACACACACACACACACACACACAGAACACTAGGAAATAATTTAGGTAAATATTTATGTGATCTCAAATGGCAGAAGAAATGGAAAAATTAGGTCACACAAGCATTTTAAGATTATGACAACTAAATTATGATTTTTTTTTTTTTTTTTTTTGGTTGTTTCCAATTTGCAGGATCAGGAGGAAGGAGGATGGGGAACCCTTATTGACAATTCTTTGAGAAGCTTAAAATACTTTATTTCTTTTTCTTTTCTTTTCTTTATTTTTTATTTACTTATTTTTTTGCCTAACCTTGCCTAAAAGAGTCTGCAATAAGTTTAACCTCTGTCAGGATTCCCACTTTCTATTTTGATGTCTTCTGTCTTATCCCTATCACTCTCAGCCCAGTACATCTTGAAAAAATTCACTTCATTAATCAATAAAAATTTTCCACCCTTCTTTTTTTTTTTTTTTTTTTTTTTTTTTTTTTTTTGTGGTACCGGAGATTGAACTCAGGGGCACTCAACCACTGGGCCACATGCCCAGCCCTTTTTTGTATTTTATTTAGAGACAGGGTCTCACTGAGTTGCTAAGTGCCTCGCCATTGCTGAGGCTGGCTTTGAACTCGCGATTCTCCTGTCTCAGCCTCCCAAAGTGCTGGGATTACAGGCGTGCGCCACCGCGCCCGGCTTTTCCACCCTTCTTGTATTCATTAACACCCATGATTTTATTAAGATGGAAGTATATAAAGGCAACGTTAAACAGATTACATGTAGTCTTTGTCCATTTGTGCTGCTGTAACAAAATACCTGAGAACAGGTAATTTATAACAAACATAAATGTCTTTCCTCACAGATCTGGAGGCTGAAATGTCCAAGCTCAACATACTGGCATCTGGTGAGGCCTTCTTCGTTTTAATACTTTATTTCAATTTCTAAATTGGTCAATAGGATTAAAACAAACAAACCCTTCCTACAAAGAATCACAACAGGAAAAGAAAGGGGAAATCACACGAAATGTTCCCATTCACTGTGAGGAATAAAATGTTAAGTGGGATTTTCCTGTTGTCCTAAAATTGCACCAGAGGACCAAACTGAAGGGCCAGTACTCAGTAGTTCCCATCTCTTTCGTTCCAAGTTCAAGAAGTCACCAGAAGGGCTGGGATTATAGCTCAGTGTAGAGAATTTGCACAAGCCTTGGGTTTGATCCCCAGCATTGCTCCCCCTCCAAAAAAAAGTCCCAGGGGCTAACCACATGGCCTCAAGACTTACCAATGTCAACACATCTGAACCATGCAGACCATATTTTGTTTATCCATTCATCTGCTGATGGACATTTGGGTTGTTTCCACATTTTGGTTATTGTGAATAATACTATTATAAACATGGGTGTACAAATATCTGCTTAAGTGTTTGCTTTCAATGGCTTTGGGTCTTTTCCCAGAAGGGGAATTGCTGAATCATATGGTAATTTTCTTTTTTCTTGTTTTTGGTACCGGGGATTGAACTCAGGGGTACTTGAACACTGGGCCACATCCCCAGCCCTTTTTTTGTATTTTTATTAGAGACAGGGTCTCACTGAGTTGCTAAGTGCCTCGCCATTGCTGAGGCTGGCTTTGAACTCACGATTTTCCTGTCTCAGCCTCCAAGTGCTGGGATTACAGGCATGTGCCACCATGCCCAGCTCATATGGTAATTTTGCTTCACTTTTGAGGAAGCACCTACTGGTTCCTACATTAGTTGCTCTATTCCACATTCCCACCAGCAAGGTATGAAGATTCCAACTTCTTCACATCCTTGCCGGCATTTGTTATTTTCTTTCTTTCTTTTTTTTTTTTCTTTTGCAAAGGACTGAATCTTCGATACAAAGAGAGAGAGAGAGAGAGTGTGTGTGTGAGAGAGAGAGAGAGAGAGAGAGAGAGAGAGAGAGAGAGACCAGTCTAATAATCAAAAACATTAGGAAATTTGTTCAATCTGGCAGTCTTCTCACGGATGTCTTGCTACTGGTGAGAAATGGGAATTGCCCAGAAAATAGTCGCAGACAGACATTGACAGCAGTAAAACCATTTGATATTTATAGCCCCAATAAGCTGAGAGTCCTGAATAAACCGTTTGCAAGAATAAAGTAATAAGTAAAAGGGAATTTTTTTTCCCCTGGACTTTTTTTCTTAAAATGCTTTACTAACTTTGAAATGGTTCATAAGAGAACCAATATATTATAAGAGGCCAATATATTTATTGCCTTTACCAGTTCAACTCTTATTTATTTCCTATACTTGCTGTCTGGGTTCTATTCCCACGGCTATTCTAAGGTTATATTTTCTTAGTTCTCATCCTACTTTTCATTCATCTGGCCGTTTGGATCATCTGTTAAATGTGAGTGTTTTCCCCAAAGTTGAATCTCCTGCACAGAGGCCAGACAGCTCCCCTTGGGCAAAAGAATTCATCACCCTGACCTCAAATATTGCCTCTACGAGGACCTACAAATCTCCACGGTTGGGCATTATTTGTTTCATGTAGCAAGCCTGCTCTGGTTCCGTTGGGGAAGCTTGTTTTAAACTGTGCTCAGGGTATTGCATTCGTTAAATTCATTAATCCATCCATCACCCCTATTTGGTTGCTGAAGTTTCTTTATTTGGAATGCTCAGGATGGTAGAGACCAAAAACAGAAATGAAAAGGCAAGATCCATCATCATTCTGCGTGATGGAACAGAAAAATCCACCAGCATCTCAAGAGGGGCTTGGGACCCCGAAGAAGAGTCCAGAAAGGAACAAGAAAGGAAGGGCTAGCTAGATATGTGAACGAAGCCCAGGGCCGAGGAAGAGCCGTGGATGTCAAGTCGTGTGTGTGTGTGTGTGTGTGTGTGTGTGTGTGTGTGTGTGTGTGTGTGTGTGTGAAATGCCTCAGACCTCGAGAGCAGTGCTGTCTGACATTGGATTTGAAGGGTTTTGTAGATCAAGTGGTCATTCCTTCTGCGTCAGAAACACGGGCTTGGTGTTAGCAGTTCTCTGGTGAATGGGGAGTCATAACCCACCATTTCAGGAAGGAAAGCAGCGGCTGACGTAGAGATAGGAGCAATGGTTTGGAAGCTAGCCAAGAAGTCGCTGACAGTTTGGCTAAGAGAGCAAACCTCTCGCTCCTCAACATGGTAGAGAAAGAGGAGACAGCGTTCTAGATCTGCTACCATGACTACTTAAGTTTTTGGTTTTGTCTTTGGTGCTGGAGTTGGAACCTAGGACCTTGTGAATGCTAGGCAAGTGCTCTACCAATGAGCTATATCCCCAGCCTATTTTATTTTGATATTAAATAAAATGGTATCTCAAGAAGTTGGAGGCCATGTAGATGTTTAGGTTACAAATATTCCACTTGAGACATCTATCTACTGGTGGCATTAGGTGGCTCGACTTCACACCTCATGGGGGGGGCAGGTGGTGTTTACCACCCCCGAGTGCTTGATCCCACCTTCCTCTAGGGCTCACGGTCTTCCATCTCAGACCCCCGACCTTTTACCTTAGGCTCTCTAAAAAACCTAGAGACCCTTACTCTCATATCTCTCCTTATATGTTTATGTCATTTTATAGTTTACAAAGCTCATTCGCACGTTTAATTCTCAGGACAATCTTGGAAGGTGTTGTGATTCCCATTTTATAGATGAGGAAACTGAAGCTCAGACTCACTCATGCGGTAGTGGCAGGCTGACATCCTAAGGCTGCCACTCTGGCTTTCTGCCAGAGCTGCTCTTGACAATTCTGCTGTGACGTGGTATAGCAGTACCTTTTTCATGCATTTATTTTTCTCTATTAAGCCAATTAAGGGATTTGTGCTCGCATTGTTGACTATTTTCAAGTTTATTAAATGAGTACTGGGGAAAAGCACAACCTTTATGAGAGTTGAAGGAATAATAATAAACATTAGAAATGTGGAAATCTCATTAGAAATGTGGAAATCTCGCCTTATTAAATATTCATCCGAGTAGAGGCAGCTGGGGTGATACCAAGAGGGAGGGCTGAGGGGATTGCAAAAAACAGAAGCTGCAGCTCCCAGCTGAATGTTGAGAATCATATGAATATCCTTTAAGATTTTGACAGAAAGCATCCAAACAATTTTTCAAAGGTGTTTGATAAAGAATACTAAATGCCAAATACAAAGTAGGGTTACCTGCTATGACAAGATTGTGCTTCCATATAGTAAAGAAATCCAAAACGGATTAATTGCATGAGTGAGGCTAACACAGGGCAAGCCTCATCTCTTCCCAAGACAGACTAAAGCCTTTCATTCAACCAGAACCACAGGCAGGAAAGAACTCATGCTCCAAGATTCCTGCTAGGGACGGGCGGCGGGGCACAGGGCCAAGACTGTGGGCTCTGGAGTCAGAATTCCTACTACACGGAACCCATCACTTTGCTGGTTAGGGGCAGAGCTGGGCCCAGACCCCAGGCTGCTCTGCCCTCTAGCTCTGAGATGCAGCTGAGCCGTCCTTGTAAACTGTGTTTTATGGCAGGAGAATCATTATTCTCAGTGGGGTATTTACATGTGCTCATTTTCAAGGCACCCTCTGAGGATAGCAGGGATAATTGACATGCAAACCTAATTCCATATTGGTCTGAGCTTCGTCTTTCATCGGTCCACTTCCTATGTTTACTAAAAATAGCAAAATGAACTCATTTAATTTCCATTGACTTTCTCTTCTCCTTCCTCTCCTGGGAAGAAATGCTGATAAGCTCCAAAGAGGCCTGGTTAGGTTCATAAGTGGAAGAGGTTAAGCAATTACCATCTGACTCCAGAGCTCAATCTGATAGACCAGCAAGAGGAGTCATCTAATTTAATGAGCAGCATGGCAGAATAACGAATAGGTCATTGCTAGCTTACATTGTGTCAAAAATTGTTTTAAGAAACTCCAAATGTTTGAAACATGTCTACAAGGGCAAAACAAATTTTAAATTTATAAGTGCGTTCACTGAAAGGTAAATTGTGAACTCTTTTGGTGCACCGAAAAAATCGAGGGGCGGCTGGGTATAGCTCAGTGGTAGAGCTCTTGCTTAGGGTGTCAGAGGTCCTGTATTCCATCCCCTGCACTGGGGGGAAAAAAGAAGGGAGGAAAAAAAAGAAAAAAAGAAAAGAAGGAAGAAGAGAGAAGGAAACATTCAGCTTCCACACAGCTTTGAAAGGACACCTCTTTCTGTTAAGATGAGCTATACCTAACTCTGGACCTAGAACAGTTTTTCATGCCTGGATCTAAAATATTTTTCAGACCTACTTCATTATCTAGATGACATTATATATCCCACTTGCAGAAGGAGAAACTGAGGACCCAGGAGAACCAGGAGAAGGGGGTGGTTCCTGACCCCACTCTGTGGCTTTGTTTGGTACAAAGTCTTTCCATTCCGGGGACATTGCCTGGCAGGTGGGGTTGCTGGGAAGACAGCGTATGTTAGGATGAGGCCGTAATAGAATAATATGCAATGGATTATTTTTGGCAAACTAACTTTCAGATAATTGGAAAAAAAAAAAAAAAAAGTCATCCACAATAGATTTGGGGGCAAAAAGGACATGTAAACATACATACATATATATATATATATATATATATATATATATTTTTTTTTTTTTTAGAAATATTTATTTGTTTGCTTTAGTTGTGCACAATGCAGTTATTTGTATGTGGTGCTGAGGATCGAACCCGGGCCGCGCACATGCTAGGCGAACGCTCTACCACTGAGCCACAACCCCAGCCCGTAAACATATATTTTAAATATTATAGGCTTCGAAGAGATGTGTATAGGGTGGCCTTGTGTGGATGTCTTTAAGTAAGTGAAAAAGTATCTGGTAACTGAAACGGGAGGACTGGAATGTGCCAAGGCCGTGTGACATTTCAGCACTCTCCTGAGGCTGACCACGCTTTCTGGGGATCGCTGTCCCCTGAGGGCATTGTTTGCTATCTCAAAGTCCTTCCATTGCACCCGGGCTTGTCTTCCAGATCAGCAAGCACTGAGATCCAGGAAGGAACATTCTTGGCAGCCACTTACAGATTGTTACATGATGACCCCATTCTCTTAAAAGTCACACTGAGAGAACAGGGCATGAGGGCTAGGTTGAGCATCTGGGGAGGTTCTGGAGTGCTGGGGAGGAGCTCCTGATTTCCAGAGGGCAGGGAGGGACATGGGGAAATGACCCAATCCTCACCCCAAAGTCTGTTTCCACTTAAAAAGGAAAGAAGGAAGCCGGGCGCGGTGGCGCACGCCTGTAATCCCAGCACTTTGGGAGGCTGAGGCAGGAGGATCGCGAGTTCAAAGCCAGCCTCAGCAATGGGGAGGCACTTAGCAACTCGGTGAGACCCTGTCTCTAAATAAAATACAAAAAAGGTCTGGGGATGTGACCCAGTGGTTGAGTGCCCCTGAGTTCAATCCCCAGTACCACAAAAAAAAAAAAAAAAAAAAGGAAAGAAGGCTCTGGGGACCCCATACACTCTGTTATGGAGGCTGAGGTAGGAGGATCCCAAGTTCAAGGCCAGCCTGGTCAACTTTGTAAGCTCCTGTGTCAAAAAGTTTAAAAAAGGCTAGGGGGTGTAATTAGGTGGTAGGGTGCTTGCTTAGCATGTGCGAGGTGTCAGTTTCAATCTGAACCATCACTAAATAACTAATTAATTAAAAATAAAATCAGGCTATTTCTTTGTTCATTTGGAGGCTCAGCATGGAAACTTTTGATGCTATTCATATGAAGACACTGAAGTCAATTCCTAGTTATGAGGCCATGGACTATTCCTCCCACCCTTTTTCTTCATTAGTGGAAAAGGACTAAGAAACTTGGCATCAAAGAATTTGGAGGGGCCTGGGGTTGTGGCTCTATGGTAGAACGCTCGCCTAGCACGTGTGCAGCCCGGGTTCCATCCTCAGCACCGCGTAAGAATAAAGGCATTGTGTACAACTAAAACAAATAAATATATATTAAAAAAAAAAAACAGAATTTGGAGGGGTGTTGGGGTTGCAGCTCAGTGGTAGAGCACTTGCCTAGCATGCATGAGGCACTGGGTTCCATTCTCAACACCACATATAAATAAGTAAATAAAATAAAGGTTCATCAATGACTAATAAAAATATTTAAAAAAAAAAGAATTTGGGGGATATGTTGTACTTGTAATAATATCTCAGACCAGGGGTGGTGGTGCACACCTGTAATCCCAGCAGCTCAGGAGGCTGAAGCAGGAGGATCATAAGTTCAAAGCCAGCCTCAACAATTTAGCGAGGCCCTAAGTAACTCAGTGAGACCCTGTCTCTAAATAAAATACAAAAATAAAGGCTGGGGATGTTGCTCAGTGTTTAAGCGTCCCTGTGTTCACTCCCTAGTACCAAAATAATTAATGATGATGATGATGATGATGATGATGATGACAACAACAATAACTCAGTTTCTTTGTTGCTAATAAATGGAAAAGTTGAAAGCAAGCCTACATTTGTAAGATGTTTCCTGGTGTCTGATGAATTCTCATAGTTAAGTCCTACCCAGAAACTCCTGAGGTTTCACCAAATATGGCCCGGCCCCTTAGATCTGCCTTCCTTTGTCTTCTCTCTAAATTTCTGCTTCACTCTGATCCCTTGCTTCTCCTCATGCTTAGACATTTGTGACCACTGCTTCCTGAGCTCTTCCTGTGTTTGCCTGCTCTGAGCCTTTGCTCAGGCCTTTCTCATCCTGCTCTGTTAAAAGTCTTGCTGTTTTTTTTTTTTTAATATTTATTTATTTGTTTTAGTTGTACACAATGCCTCTATTTTTCCGTGGTGCTGAGGATTGAACCCGGGCCACGCACGTGCTAGGCAAGCACTCTACTGCTGAGCCACAACCCCAGCCCTGTCTTGCTGGTCTTTTTTTTTTTTTTTGGTACCGGGGAATGAACTCAGGGGCACTCGACCACTGGGCCACATCCCCAGCCCTTTTTTGTATTTTATTAGAGACAGGGTCTCACTGAGTTGCTAAGTGCCTCACCATTGCTGAGGCTGGCTTTGAACTCGTGATCCTCCTGCCTCAGCCTCCCAAGTGCTGGGATTACAGGCGTGCGCCACTGCGCCCGGCCTTGCTGGTCTTTGAAGGGCAATTTGCACCTCATTGCACACCGGAGAGCACACACGTGCACACCTGCAGTGTGCTGAGGCAGTGTGGGTGTTCCTACGCCCACCTTAGTCTGTACCCCAGGGGCTCAGAAGCTCTGTGATGGAGATGAAGCCGGGGCCAGGGACTCACTCCCCTTAGCGTGGAATCCCCCTAGCTCATGGGATGGGCTCACCAATTAACACGTGAAGCTGAATTGCTATAGATGAAAACTCAATTGAAGGGGGTACAGAAGAGATGAAGGGGTTCAAGACATGCTACCCCCCCTCACCAAAATGGCACTGTGGTATTTCAGAAAAACAACCAAAGCAGGAAGGTTGCTCTCACCTTCCCTTCTTCCATTCCAGTAGGTCATATATTCTCCCTCCTTTCTCCTTCAGAAGACCTTCATGTCACAGGTGTCCTGCCCTGTATTCAGAGGGGTGGTATGTCACACAGGGACACCAAAAATAATCTGAATAAACGGGCCTTGTCAAATGCCCCAGATTATTACCTTAGACTAGGCCCTTTGGTCCTCTGCTGTGCTTTTGCATGACTGTCCCTAAAAATGCAGAAGCCCTGTTTTTTGCCCCCATTTCTGAAGGCTCCTGCATCACACAGAACTTCACACAGAACTTATATTAAGTAAATTTGGCTAGACTTTCCTCTTTTATTGGGTGGGAGGGCGGTACCAAGGACTGAACACAGGGGCACTCGACCACTGAGCCACATCCCCAGCCCTATTTTGCATTTTATTTAGTTGAGTTGCTTAGGGCCTTGCCATCACTGCGGCTGGCTTTGAACGCGCAATCCTCCTGTTTCAGCTTCCTAAGCTGCTGGGATCTCAGGCGTGTGCCACTGCAACGGGCCCTATACTTTCTTCTTGCTAATCTGCCTTTGGTTATAGAGGTCTTGGCCATAAACCTTGCAATGGATGAGGAAAGAAATCTTTTCTCTCCTGCAGAGGTTGAAAAAGGGAGGCAGAAAGTTGGTGGTAAAAAGCAGGAAAAGAGTAGTAAGGTGACTGTTTAAAAAGAGAGTAGCAGGGGTGAGGGAAGGCAGTTTCCAGCAAATGTCATGGTTGGGGAAGGAACCTTTGGGCAAGGACCCAAGGGAAGATTTTGAAGACAGAAATGATCAATTCGGAGTCATTGATGTACAACAGTGCTGTTCCTTAAAGGGGCCCATAGGAACTCAAGGAACACTCCAAATGGCCAAGTTCATTGACATCCGGAGAAAGACAATGACAAATGGCAACTGCAAACAAAGAACACGGTCCACGCCTTGCTCTGCTATAACTGGATACCACAGGCTGGACAACTTATAAAGAAAGGAGGTTTCTTTAGCTCATGATTCTGGAGGCTGAGTCCAAAAGCATGGCACAGGCATCTGTCTGGCCTCCAGTGAGGGCCTTCTTACTGTATCATAACATTGCATGGTGAGACAGAGCAAACCTGCTAGCTTAGGTCTCTCTTCTTCTCCTTATGAAGCCACTAATGCCAATATGGGCCCCCTTCATGACCTCATGGAATCCTAGTTACCTCCCAAAGGCTCAACCTTCAGATACCTTATTATATTAATTTGGGTATTATGTTTCTGATCCTGGGACATTTGGCAGTCCATATTCCGGGAACAGCTCAATCATAATTTTAGCTGGGTCCCGAGGAGACCGAAAAGATCAAGGCATCCAGTGTCACCGCCTGAAGTGATGGCCGCTTGGAGCAGCAAAGCCGTGGGAATAGTTTAGAGGCAGACTGGAAACAAACAGGATCTTTATTCTGTCAGTTTCTCTCTCTGGCTCTAACAACTCTAACACGTACCACACACCAGCGAACAATTAACAACCAAAATGCCCCCGACCAGCTCCGCGCTCAGCCCAAGTCTCTCGAGATCTCGGGCCAAGTCTCGTGAGACTACGGAAGGCGGCAATGTCCAAAACTCCATGGCCCGAAGTCAACCGCAATCATAGCCATCTCCCCGAACAGGGCTCCTGCAATCCAGGGCAATAATGACTACCACACACAGTTCATGGTCCTTTCAGGGATCCCGGGTGAGATGACCAGGTCTGCTTACACCACTTCCTGCAGGAACCATGGTCAGAGGACAGCCCTGGGCCCAAAGAGGCTTTTCTCAGGGGAGTCTGACATCCTCCAGTCCAAACAGATGAGCCTCTTGCCTATTAAGGATTTCCAGAAAAGGAAACCTTTCTCCTCTCCCTCACGGGGAAAGGGAGAGAGCACCAGAGTATTTCCATGTTGGGTTAGTTAAGATCATTTCTAGATTATAGGCATGGTGACACACGCCTGTAATCCCAGAGTTTCGGGAGGCTGAGGCAGGAGGATCGTGAGTTCAAAGCAGCCTCAGGGGGCTGGGGTTGTGGCTCAGCGGTACAGCGCTCGCCTAGAATACATGAGGCTCTGGGTTCGATCCTCAGCACCACATAAAAATAAAGATATTGTGTCCACCTACAACTAAAAAATAAATATTAAGAAACAACAATAAGGCCCTGGGTTTGATCCTCAGCACCACATACAAATAAATAAATAGAATAAAGGTACTGTAGGCGGGCCCAGTGCAATCCCAGCACTTGGGAGGCTGAGCAGGAGAATCGAGAGTTCAAAGCCAGCCTCAGCAATGGTGAGGCACTTAGCAACTCAGTGAGACCCTATCTCTAATAAAATACAAAAAAAAAAAAAAAAAAAAAAAAAAAAAAAAAAAAGGGCTGGGGATGTGGCCCAGTGGTTGAGTGCCCCTGAGTTCAATCCCTGGTATCAATCAATCAATCAATAAATAAAAGTATTGTGTCCAACTACAACTAAAAAATATTAAAAAAAGAAGAAGAAGAAGCAGACTCAGCAACTTAATGAGCCCTTAAGCAACTCAGTGAGACCCTGTCTGAAAATAAATTATGAAAAAGAGCTGGAGAAAAAAGAAAAAGGGCTGGGAATGTGGCCCAGTGATTTAGGACCTCTGGGTTCAATCACCAGTACCAAAAAAAAAAAAAAAAAAAAAAAAAAAAAAAATTTTCTAGAAATATCGTAGCTGACCGGAAACTGGGTGGGGAAGGCCCTGGCTCTGCAGGACTTAAGTAGTAAAGGCGTATTTCAGGCTGCTACAGCCGCTGAGCAGAGGTAATCATGGATAGAATTTGCTTGTGCTTTCTGGACTCTGAGAAGAGCCCGGTGTCGAGGGTGGAGGGTGAGGAATTGGTGGGGTGCAGGGGGATGAGAAGCCTCCCTTTCCAGCATGGATGGATGAACCCTAAGTACCAGGCCCAGGGTGTAGGTCACCTAGGTGGGAAAGGACAGGCTGAAAGACCTTGTGTGGCTGCTCAGAGCGGGGCCGGGAGTGATGCAACTCCATGAATGCCTGCACTGTGAGGGAGGAGGAGTCGTAAATAACTCGGCGCAGAGCCTGACTGAGGGCCATTCTTCTGGACAGGTATGCAACCAGGTGATGACACCTGCAGTGGAGTCTGAGAGATTGCCTCAGACATCTGACCTGGGCTGATCCAGCCAGCAGAAGAAACCAGGACTTTTGATTTCTGTGGTGGCGCCATTTTTCCCCCTTAAATTCTTTTTTTTTTTTTTTTTTTTTTGTACTGGAGATTGAACTCAGAGGCACTTCACCACCGAGCCACATCCCCAGCCCTTTCTAAAATATTTTATTTAGAGACAGGGTCTTGCTGAGTTTCTTAGGGCTTCACTAGATTGCTGTGGCTGGCTTTGAACTCACGATCCTCCTGCCTCAGTCTCCCCAGGCGCTGGGATTATAGGCATGTGCCTCCATGCCCAGCTTTCCCCTTATATTATGAAATGTTTTAATTTATAGTCAGCCACGCTGTTGGGCAGCTGTTGATGGGATGCAGTTCTTCACCTGAATCTAGAGCTTCTCAGAAAGTCACAGTGTGCCCATCACCCAAGAGTCCCCATTCAGACTGAGTCATCCTGTCCAGTGGGCAATTCAAAGTACCCCACAAGGAACCCAGTTCTAATGCTGAGAAAACAGAAAAACCCACTGTAGCTTGAGGGAATAGCCTTCAAGTGAGTTTTGTTCTTGTTTTTTTTTTTTTTTTTTTTTTTTTTTTTTTTTTACAGGGATGGAACCCAGGGGTGCTTAACCACTGGGCCACATCCTCAGCCCTTTTTCTTGTTTATTTAGAGACAGGGTCTCTCACTCAGTTGCTTAGGGCCTCACTAAATTGCTGAGGCTGGCTTTGAACTTGCAATCCTCCTGCCTCAGCCTCTCTAGTCACTGGGATTACAGACGTGCAAGCCTGTAAATAGTAAATTTATTTATGTGCAAATGTTTGTACGTAGTATATTTATTTATTTTGTGTTTGCTTGTTTTATTTTGAGCAATAAAGAATAACCAGTGAATTATGATCAATTCTATAAATGGTAAAGTGTTCTCTGCAGAGAACACTTAAATCCACTGTGTCCAGCCTAACATTTTCTAGGAGGACTTCCACTAGAAAATCCTGCCTCAACAAAACCGGTCTCTGAATGGGATAAATGAGAAATGGATTTAGGAGCAGCATTTCCAGAGAGGGATTAAGGGCCTAACTTAAGGAGGGAGGGGCTCCTTCAAAGTAAGGTATTGTGATGGGCTAGATTTTGTACCCCCAACTCCTATCGGGGTGTCCTAATCTCAAGCACCCCAGTGTGACTGTCTTTGGAGAGAGGTTCTTTAAAGATGAAGTTAAGTTTAAATGAGGTCACTAAGTGGTTTCTAATCCAATAGGACTGATGTCCTTATAAGAAGAGGAGGGCATAGAAATGTCATTCCAAGACAGAGAGAGAAGGCAGCCATCTGCAAGGCAAGGAGAGAGACCTCAGAAGGAGCCAACCTGCTGACACCGTGATCTTGGACCTCCAGCCTGTAGGTCCGTGAGAAAAATGAACGTGTGTTGTTGAGGGCTCCCAGTCTGTGGTCCACTGTTACGCACCCCAGCAGTCTAAAGCAGGTAAGTTGGAGGCACACCTGTTAGAGAAGCCCAGGACAGGGAGCAAAGATCTGAGGAGCAGGAATTCTTGGACAAGGCAGAAGAGTAAGTGGAATATTTTGAGTTAGGAAAAAAGACTTCAAAGGGAGGAGAAATAAAAAGATAATTATAAAGAAAGCTTGATTCATGCAAGAATACTGGTGGTGCACGCCTGTAATCCTAGTGGCTCAGGAGGCTGAGGCAGGAGGATGGTGAGTTCAACGCCAGTCTCAGCAACTTAGTGAGGTCCTAAGCAACTTAACAAGACCCTGTCTCAAAATAAAAAATAAAAAGGGCTGGGGATGTGGCTCAGTGGTTGAGCACCCCTGGGTACAATCCCTGGTACCAACCCCCTGTAAATAAACAAAAGCCAGTCTAACTCTCTTCTCTCCCTGCTGCTTCCTCTACCCTGCACTCTCATGTGTTTGGGGAATACGGATGACTTGGGGGAGCATTGCTAAAGAGGGCGCGATGCCCATTCCTCCTCCAGTCATCTCCACTGATGGCATCTCACGAAGGGGGCAGAGGAAGAATTTAGGTTGGAGGTGTTTCCTCAATGGCCTCCAGATTATATCTCTTAGGGACTGCCTGCTATTTCTACCCTTCAGCTGCCTTGACTGAAGAGGTAAAAGATTGACAGAACTGAAAAAAAAAAAAAAAAAAAGTTACATGATGCTGAGTTCAGAAGTTGAACAAGACCCTCCAAAATGTGCTCATGCCACATGGAGTTCTATGCCTGACTTTGTCTCTGATCTCGATTCTCTCCTTTTTTTGTTTTTGGAATTTTAAAACAATCAACAGCCCAATGCAACTTAATGGCAGGCCCATGTTGGAAGTTCTACTGTTGAGTGGACTGGATGCTCTCATAAGTGAATTATGTCACGAGTTTGTGTCTTGATTTCTCCATGCATGGAATTGGGGTTCACGCCACCCGCTGTTTTCTTGCTCAAAATGCTATCAGGGGGGCTGGGGTTGTGGCTCAGCAGTAGAGCTCTTGCCTAGCACATGTGAGGCAAGAGCTCTGGGTTCAATTATCAGCACCACATTAAAAAAATAAAAAAATAAGTTATTATGTCCAACTACAACTAAAAATATTTAAAAGAAAGAAAGAAAAAATGCTATCAGGAGTAATCAAACTAAAAAAAAAAAATGTTTGAGTTCTCAATATCAGTTTGCTAGCTCTAGCCTGAGTGCAAAGTAAAATGACCTGAAATTTCAGATCTGTTTTTGACTTTTGACGTTGGAAGTTACGATTTGCTTTTTTATGAAAAGGACACTCCTTTTGCCCACTAAATTGCTACAATTTCTCTAATAATAGGTCTATAATAGGTAGAAATTCCCCAAAACCTTGGAAAGAATGACTTCTCATTTCACTATCATTATGATAATTACAGCTAACAGCTGCTCATTTAGTTGGCATCTTTAGAGAGAGCCAAAACTTATCTTTTTGATAGTATTGTTGACAGCTATTGTCATGGTTGAATATTTCATGTTTTGATATAATTTTCTTCAAAGTCTTGCTGGGAACAATGGTCCATGCTTGTAATCCCAGAGAGTCAGGAGACTCTTTTTTTAATTTTTTTTTTTGTGGTACCAGGGATTGAACTCAGGGGCACTGGTCCACTGGGTCACATCCCCAGCCCTTTTTTTTTTTTTTTTTGTATTTTATTTAGAGACAGGGTCTCACTGAGTTGCTAAGTGCCTCGCCATTGCTGAGGCTGGCTTTGAACTCGCTGTCCTCCTGCCTCAGCCTCCCAAAGTGCTGGGAGTACAGGCGTGCGCCACCGCGCCCGGCAGGAGACTCTTAAATTCAAGGCCAGCCTGGGTAATTTAGCAAGCACAGCCCCCACACCCCCACCCACGTCAAACAATAAAAAAGGCTGGGGATGTAGCTCAGTAGTAAAGCAAACCTAGGTTCAATCCCCAGGACCAAAAATAAATAAATAAATAAAATATTTTCCCTTCAAAGTCCATTAAGCATATTTGTATTTCTTCCTAAACATTATCCACAGGAAACAGCTTAAAAGTTTTTGTTCTCAGGATGATCGTAACATTACTTTGTACTGGTATAATCCAGTGATATCATCAAGGAGCTTCTGTGTTGGTCTTTTTGTCCTTGTGGCTTAGTGATCATGTATTTTGGAACCTGTGTCTACTCTGTGCCATTGCCAATTTTTGCCCATCAGTCTGCTTCAAGGGCTCTCCAGCTTGCTGTGGGCTGGGAGACCAGACACCAAACTTGTTAGCATGTGTCTACAACTAGGTAAGATAGGCTCTTAATTATAGGGTTTAGGAGCTCTTTGGTGAAGAAAAAAAAAGCGACAGTGGATATTAGGGACTAAATGTTTGCGTCCCTCTCAAATTTACGTGTTGGAGTTCTAACCTCCACCGTGATGATCTTAGGAGGTGGGGACTTTAAGAAATGTTTAGGTCTTGAGGGTGGAGCCTGCATGAATGGGATTAGTGCCCTTATAAGAAGAGGCCTGAGAACTCGATCTCAGCCATGCGTGGACACAGTAAGAAGACAGGCATCTGCAAGCCAGGAAGAGAGCTCTCGCCACACCCTGGATCTACCAGCACCTCGATGCTGGAATTCCAGTCTCAAGACCTGTGAGACATACATGTCTGTGGTATCCGCCACCCAGATTATGTGATTCTATTATAGCAGCCCGAACTAAGACAGCAGAGATTCGTGAAGGCCTCCCCAGAGGCACTACTCCCTGTCAGTCCCCGATTTCTGCGGTGTTTTTCCCTTGGCTTCAAGGATGGAGCGCTTGAGCTCGGCTCAGCCAATCAGCACATTCATTCCCCTAGGCGTGTGATTGGTGCAGGGGTGAGAAACAGACCCAAGCAGGTCCAATCAGAGCGCTCTCAGCATCTCTAGCTCATAATGCTGCGATAAAGACACATGCTCTTTCTCTGGGCACTGGAGACGACATAGATAGATTGGCAGTCATCTTGCCATTGTTAGAGAGCCGTCTATAGGATGAGTCTGACATTTAGGAAGGAAAAATGGAAAGAAGGAACAAAAATAATCCTTTGGTGACATCACCTCCACAGCCTTTTGTGCCTGTCACATTTGGCTTCCACCCACTGTCCCCGGCTTTTTTTTTTTTTTTTTTTTTTAATCGTTTTCACATAATGAGATATTTTCACATAATGGGGAGTGGAAATGTTTATAAATAGTATATTTATTTTGTGTTTGCTTGTTTTATTTTGAGCAGTGGAGAATAACCAGTGAATTATGATCAGTTCTGTAGATGGTAAAGTATTCTCTGCAGGATGCTTAGAAGGAGTTGGTTGTGAGAAAATCTTCAAGTAATATAACATTGCAGACATCAAATAAGCCATCTGAATGTATGTACCAAATATTCTCATAGAAAATGTTAATATCTTGTGGGTGATATGATTGTCTACATGGAAAATACAAAAAATAAATAAATAACTCAGAACAAGAAAACAAGTTTTCTGGATATAGGATCAACATACAAGCTCAATTGCATTCCTTTTAAAAAGGTGAGATTCAAAAAACAATAAGGTACCTAAGAATGTATATGTAAAGGACCTTTATGGAGAAAATTACAAAATCCCTTTAAGGACATTAAAGAACTCTTGAATAAATAGAAGTACTTATGGTTATATAAAGCAAGACTCAATATCATAAAAAAGGTCTGTTATCATCAAACTGACCTATAGATTTAACGTCCTTTGAAGTTTTAACAGGATGTTTTTCTGAGATTGGACAAGATGAATTTAAATTTTAAAATAGAAAGGAGAAATGTGAAGAATAATCTAGATCTCTCTTGCCTTAAAGGAGAAGAATCAGGGGCTGGGGTTGTGGCTCAGCAGTAGAGTGCTTGCCTAGCACATGTGTGGTCTGGGTTCGATCCTCAGCACCTCATAAAGATAAAGGCATTGTATACAACTAAAACAAATAAATAAATTTTTTTTTTTTTTTAAAAGGAGAAGAATCAGGCAGGGGGATATGTTCCAGAAAACAAGACTGGCAATGTGCAACTTGTACAAAGGTAAATAAATATACCAACACAACAGAATCAAAGGTCCTGGGGCAGATCTATACCTATAAAGAAACCCTACTGTCCTGGAGCACCTGCCTTATTCATCCATATGAAGAAACGGGTCCCAACATCACATGACTTAAACAAAGAATTCCAGATAGGCCAATAACTATTTTTTAAAAAGGCAAAACATTAGCCGGGCGCGGTGGCGCACGCCTGTAATCCCAGCACTTTGGGAGGCTGAGGCAGGAGGATCGCGAGTTCAAAGCCAGCCTCAGCAATGGCGAGGCACTTAGTAACTCAGTGAGACCCTGTCTCTAATAAAATACAAAAAAAAAGGGCTGAGGATGTGATCCAGTGGTCGAGTGCCCCTGAGTTCAATCCCCAGTACCAAAAAAAAAAAAGGCAAAACATTACAACTCTTAAAAAAATGGGAAAATATTTTTATAACTTTAGGGTAAGAAGTGATTTCTCCATGTGCAAGTGTCTGGGTTTGACCTCCCCAGTCCTGCAAAATAAAGAGGGATTTCTCAAGACAGAAAAGCACAATTTCACTTTGTGCGTGTGTGCACGTGTGTGTTGCTGGGGATTGAATCAGGGCCTGGTGCATGCAAGGCAAGCACTCTACCAACTGAGCTATATCCCCAGCACAGCACAATTTGACTTTGAGTTAAGAACTTCTGTTCATCAAAATATGATGAAAAGACTAGCCATGAACTTGAAAGATATTTGCAATACATATAACCATCAGGGGGTTGGTGTGTACATGAAGAACTCCTAAAAAATAACATAGATGTTCCAAAGGATCCATCAGAAAAAAACATAAAGCAGTCATTTCACAGAAGAAACATGAGTCTCTTAGGAAAAATGGGATCAATTTCGTCAATAACCAAGGAAATGCAATGTGAAACACAACGAGATACCTTTTCACATCCTCCAATTAGGGAAAACTAAGTCACTTGATTGGGATGTAGGGAGACTCCAACTCTCATCTACTACTGGAGGGAGGCGGATTAGTCTACTTGGGCCACTGCAATGAAGCACCATCGGCTAGGTAGCTTAAATAGCAGAAATTTATTGCTGCACAATTATGGAAGCTAGGTATCTAAGATCAAGATGTCAGCTGGTGTTGCTGCCTGAAGCGATGGCCGCTTGGAGCAACGAAGCCGTGGGAAGAAGTTCAGAGGCAAACTGGAGACAAACAGCTTTTTTATTCTGATAACTTTTCTCTCTGGCTCTAACAACGACTAACATGCGCCACACACACCACCAAAATGGCGCTGACCCGATCAGCAATCTCGGCTGAAGTCACTCGAGATCCTGGGCCAAGTCCCACGAGATCCCGGGCCAAGTCCCGTGAGACTACGGAAGGCGACAATGCCCAAATCTCCATGGCCCATAGTCAACCGCAATTCAAGCCATCTCCCCAAACAGGGCTCCTGCAAGCTGGCTTGCTTTTTCCTGAGGCTTTTCTCCCTGGCTCATTCATGGCCACTTTCTCCGTTTCTTCACGTGTTTTCCTCCTGTGTTTGTGCTTTGTAAGGACATCAGGCCAATTGGATTAGGGTCCATCTAATGATCTCATTTTAACTTTTTTCTTTCTTTCTTCAGTACTGAGGATTGAATCCAGGGGAGCTCTACCACCAGGCTACATCCCCAGCCCTTTTTACTTTGGGACAGGGTCTCACCAAGTCACTCAGCCTGGCCTCAACTTGTGATCCTCCTGCTTCAGCCTCCTGAGTTGCTGGGATTACATTATGCTTGGCTCTTAATTACCTCTTTAAAGACCCCCTTTATATGGTCACTCTGAGACTGGCTTAGTGTTACAAAGAAAAATAAGGAGAATTAAGGGGAAATGTGTGTCGTGTTAGGCGGCATGGCAAGGCCTATCTGATGAGGTGACATTTAAGCTGAGGATTGAAGGACACGTGGGAACAAGTATTGAAGATATGGGGGTGTCTGGAAGATCCTCCAGGTAGGCAGCATAGAGGCTGGAGGGCAGGGAGTCAGGGAGGGTGTGTAGAGAGGCAACCAGCAACAAAGTCTCCCACGAGATGGCAAGGACTGTGGATGAAATTCACAGAGACAGAACGTGCTAGGATTTTGAACTGGGAATGTTAGGATCACGGCATGTGGAAAGTAAGAGTGGTCTGGGGGAACCAGGTAGGAAGCTTTTGAGTGATTCCAGGAAGAGGATGGACTGGGGTGTGGCGGGTGACGTTGTGAGAAACGGGCAGGTCCTGAAGGTCAAATCCAGAACTCGTCTGGGTTTAAGGATCAGGTGTGTAAGGCGCCAAGGGGAATCAAAGGTGCTTCCAGGCTCTTTGCTTGGGCACGCTGGGGGAGGGTGAGGGGGTGGTCGTGCTAAGTGTGTGAAGCCTGTGGAGCGGCAGAGGCAGCTGGATGTTGGGGACACGGCAATGTTTGGATAGCTGTCGTCAGCCTTGCCAGTGAGGGTCCTATCAGTGACTGGCGGAAAAGAAAAAAACAGAGAAGAAAATGGACGAAAACTTCATGAACGAACACCTGTGGTCTTCCCCACAGCGTCCACTCCGAGTGCAGGGATTCTAGGACTTCACACGGAGCCGTCTACACTGGCTGAATCCCCGAATGTAATCAGGAAGGCGTGCCTTCGTGGCACAGGAGATGGATGCCGTGGCGCTCAGAAAAGCGCTCCCCACCAGCTGTCCAAGCTGCGCGTCCCTCCTGCGGGCTTCTCTGCGACCTCCCGCGACCTTGCCAACGGGCACGAGGACACGCAGGGCTGCTGCTTTTTGTCTGCAACAAGTAGATTCTGCTGTCGGCGTCGGATCCATTCTCAGGATCCTAAGTGGCTTGGGCACGCACAAGCCCAGCTGTCGTGACAGTGTCCCCTCACCGCGGAAGGAGAGCCGCGCGGGCGCGGGCGGGGTCAGCCTGCCTCCACGCGGGGCTGCCCGCGGCGGGCGCAGCCGCAAGCACTCCACCGGCGGCCACGCTGGCCCCTGCACTCTGCCTCGTGTTCTCTGCCCGGGCGTGGCTGGCACATCTACCCCTCAGCCCTCGGGCTGCTTCTCGGTCAACTGCAGAATTAATCGAATTGCAAGAGTTACACCAATGTTCCCAGAGGGCGAATGAAAGCACTCACCCGTCAGAGCTGAATTCCCTCCCCGCTTTCCCACAGGGCGAGGGCAAAAGGAAGGGGTACAGAGAGAGCGCCTCTCCTCCACGGAGGGTCCCCCAGGACTCGTCCTAATGAGGGATCAGGTTCTCTGGAGGCACACAGAGAAATGTCCTCCTGTGCTTTTGCATTCAAATTATTAACTAATGTGATAACCTCCTGGTTCCGGTTCCTGTCCGGTTGTAATTGCTATTTCAGCCTTGCTAATCATCTCCTGCAGTTTTCCTTCTTGGGTTGTGATAAATATTAATGCCTTTAATTTGCTGCTTCTCCTTTGGGCCTGGGCTGCTGTTAAGAGCAAGGTTTTCTTGTTGCCTAGTTTGCCTTTCTCAGCGATGAACAGAGTTCTTTTTTTTTTTTTTTTTTTTTTATAGGTCTGGTGTTTAATGTCAACCTTCGTCTTTATTTCTTTGGCTGCCTTAAAAGAAGAGAAGCCTACAATCAGAGCTGCAGCCTAGAATTTGAAGTTCCTTGTGGTTTCTTCATTGTTTTCTCAACCAGGTTCCCCAGGGTGCATCCATTCTCTGAGGTTCTATGTAACATTTTATTTGCATGGGAATATGTACTTTTCTCTTTCACCAGATAGATGTCCTATCATTCTTCAGGTTTTCAAAACATTATACTAAAATAAAATTTAAAACATTAAGAAACCCTGCTTAACCATTTTGAGGGTTAGTTGCTTTGGGACCTCTGGGTGGTCTCCTACCACACCTGGTCACATTCAAGACCATGCTATCTTCTGGAGACTTGCATATACACAAAGGGTTACCTCCTCCTCCCTGAGAACCAGAGCATTGAAACTAAAAATGATGCCCCGTCTCTGCCTCTTCCCATTCTACCGGTGGAGAAACTGATTTCTCCCCGTGGCAGCTGGCTTGCCAGAGTCACACAGTTAGGCAGTTACAGAGCAAGGCCTGCAACCCAGGCCTTGGTTCTGGGTTCCATCTTTCTACTCTCAACCTTTGACCAACAGCAAGGTGACACAGGGCATTCCATTACACTAAACATCCCAAATTCTCTTTTTCAGGCGTACCAACTTATTCTAACTGAAGCAAATTCAACTAAGCAAGAGTTTCTAACTGATAGTCAGCAGTTGAAAAGAAACTTTCCAACCATTTGAAGTGTTTATACGCCATCCACTTTAGAACGTCCCAGCCCACAGAGAGCATTTTGACGCCTAAGCCACACCCCAGATGGTGCATTGTGAGTTCACCCGGGTGTCCCTGCTCATCTCCTGGGTTGGGGAGTCCTTGAAGACAAGGACTGTGTCCTTGAGGCTGTTCCACCTGCGAGGATCTGGCACACAGGCTTTGAATAAGGCAGATGTTTGTTAGCTCTACTTACAGACTCCATTATGCTTGTAGGACAATGTCTAAGTGCCACCCTGTGGACCATGCTCAGGAGTTCCAAAGCCCTCCACGGCCAGGCAGGCAATATAAATTAGTGAAGCAAGATGCGAGGAGGACCACAGGCATTGTGGGAACAGTGGAAGATGGGAAAATTTTGGCTCCATCATATTTAAAAATTCACAAAGCCCGTCAGAGCCCAAGTTTCTAGCTATGGTGGCATGAAAACCTCAGCACGTCCTCTCCCTCCATGTCTATTATGAAAACTGGCGGGAAGTGGCCAGAAACAACCATTTCAGGGCTCTGAAATTGGCCAAAGGCAGACAACAAATCAAAAAAACATTTATCTGAGAAAAACAGCTAGAATATCAGGCGAGAGCGAAGGCTCTGTGGCCTTCTTGTTTGGTCTACTTCTATCTCTGCCCTCTCCCCCATTCAAGCAGCAGGTGTTTTTGTTTTTATGTTTGTTTTTCAAAGCACTGGCCAGAAAAATATATCAGCTTTGCAGCCAAAAGGCACAGATCAATTTTGGGGAGAGGGTGAAACCCCACAGTGTTGACAATAAACTAGAGAGAACTCAAGGAAATAAACTCAGTAGGAAACAAATGGGGGACACCCACAATGCTCTAGCCTGAGGCGTGTCCTGGTTGGGGTCAGCAAGGGGCAGACCATAAATCTCATGGAAACCCTTGGAATGGCAGAACCATAGCAGAGCTGCCACGGGCTCTCAAAATATCCCCACACCACTGAGGTAGTGTCCTCCAGGTCCTCTTTAATGAAATCTCACTTAAATCTCACCATCACCCTACGTGGAAATTATTCTTATCATCTTTTTCTTCTTTTTTTCTTTTTGCAGTGCTAAGAATCAAACCCAGGGCCTTGCACAAGCTAGGCAAGGACTCTTACCTTTTTCTGTAGGGTTGTCTTCCTTTCCCCTTTGTTTTGTTTTCAAAATGGTGTTCTGGTGGCTGTGGTTAAATCTGTTTTAAAGAACTCAAGATTTCAAACTACTTTTGAAGTTCACCTCTTCTCTTGAGATCACTGAATGATGGTAGAAACGCACACGAGCCCATCAGCTGAGTACCACATTATTTCCCTACAGTGCCACCAAAGGCCCATTAGCACCTGTCAATCATAGCTTGGCCCCACCTGCCCGTCATCACCAAGCTGCAGTCTGGCACGATCAGCCTGGGCACTACGTGTGTGGATGTGGATGTGGGGGTGAGGTGGTGGGAGGGAATCCTCTGCCAGGTTTTATCTGACAAATGAACACAGCAGATAGGCACCTTGTAAGTTGAGAGAACGGGCATTTCATTATCTTCTTAACCCTTAGTCCTACACAAACACTTGTATGATATACCTGTAGGACCGGCTATATAATTTGCAGGGCCCAGTGAAATATGGAAATGCAGGGCCTCTTGTTAATAAATGATTAAGAAGTCCAAGATGGTGACAGAAGAGCATTAAACCAAGTGTGAGGCCCTCTGATTGGGCAGGTCATCTCCGTGAAGCTGGCCCTCTGAACCTGCCAGTGTCCCTCTGGGGACAAGACTGAACAGCACCTCCCTGGGTTAATTATCACCCCTTTCGTAGGCGACTCCTTTGTCTTTGCTGGCAGGATCTCCCATCATTCCTCTCTCCTTATCATGGAGACCTCTCTCTGCTGGCCTCCTCAGAAGGGTTCCTTGAGCTATCAGGAAAATCGACCTTTGGTTCCACAGTCACTCTTGTTGGTTTGCCCAGAGCTGGGGAGGCGCAGGTGAAGTTTGGTGCAGCCATTGTAGGAAATACCCCTCTGTCGTGGCACGTCCCACCGGGCTCCTCTTCTCTGAGGCTGACCAACTTCCTGGATCCAGCTGGCTAGCAATTCCTGGCAAGTGTGTCGTTGGTCAGAGTCCCCTTGTATTTCTCCCCTCACCAGTCCTTCCTGCTTTAGTGGGCTCTGAAGGTGGGTGGGACGGTTCAGCTGCTGGCAGTGCCAGGTGCACCTGCCCTTTCCTCTTGGTGAGGGCCGCCTCCCTGGTCCTGGCTCAGACACGCCCACGGACACCATCAGCTCAGCCTCTTCCATCTGCTCATCCTGGCTCCACTGTCTGCTGGTTCTGATAAACCTGAGTGATAGGAGTTTGTACCAGCCCAGGACCTCTTGAATATCAGGATGCTTCATCTCACCACACCCAGGTTCCCAAAAGGTCAGGATAACAAATCTACTCCCTAAGCCAGTTCAGTGAATCACAAGATGCATCCTGACCATAAGGGGCAACCTCCTTCCTTCTGAGAATCTGGCATTATAGCAGGAGGGGCTATGAAGTAGCTGGGGTATCCGTATCCTGGGGTAAATGAGCTTTTTTTTTTTGGTACTGGGGATTGAACTCAGGGGCACTTGACCACTGGGCCATATCCCCAGCCCTTTTTCGTATTTTATTTAGAGACAGGGTCTGGGTTGCTAAGTGCCTCGCCATTGCTGAGGCTGGCTTTGAACTCAACTATCCTCCTGCCTCAGCCTCCCAAGTGCTGGGATTACAGGCGTGCGCCACCGCCTGGCTAAATGAGCATTTCAAGAGGAAATCCTCCTTTGCTATCTCTGCGCCTCAGAGATGACTTTGAACTCTGAGGTGTCCAAGAGGATGGGTGAGGCAGTGAGGACCTGAGAGCTGTAGAAAAATTGGGGTTCTGGTCCTATGTGGTAGGGATGATGACTCCCTGCAATGTCCGTGCTAATTCACCAAACCAGCACGTGTGTGTTAATCAACTTTGCACACCTGATTAAGTGAAAGGTGGTGAGCAGGGAGGCAGCCCTGGATTATCCAGGTGGGCTCGATGCGATCACAGGATCTTCATCAAAGGGAGGCAGGAAGTCAGAATCAGAATTAGAAGTGAGGAAGGAAGAAGAAGCTGGAGCAAAGCAATGTTTCCAAAGAATGCAGCCACCAAAGAGTGCAGACACTTCTAGAAGCAGGAAGAGGCAAGGAAAGAGGCTCCCCGAGAGCTTCTGGAGGGATGCAGCCCTGCCTACCCCTTGATTCTAGCCCACTGAAACCCATTTTGGATTTCTGGACTCCAGAACTATAAGATAATGAACTTCAGTTAAGCCACTAAGTTTGTGGTAATTTCTTTTCTTTTCTTTTTTTTTTTTTTTAAATATTTATTTATTTGCTTCAGTTGTACACAATGCGTTTATTTGTATGTGGTGCTGAGGATTGAACCCGGGCCGCACACGTGCTAGGCGAGCACTCTACAGCTGAGCCACAATCCCAGCCCATGGTAATTTCTTATCACAGCGGCAGGAAGATAACATGTCCTACATCTGCAGTCCATGAATTACTTGACTCTGGGGCAGGACATTCTTCTTTCTTCAAGTTAATTTGATTTAGGGAGCACTGTATATAATGGATTTCAAATATTTAAAAGAAGATTTAAACTAGCTGGGTACTGTTGTACATTGAGACCACGTGTGGAAGCCCAGGTAAAGCGGATGGAAGTGGAGCTGGTTTGGTGAAGCTTGGGATCCTCAGAGCAGAGCAGACAGAGGTGGCACCACCTGCAGGGCTGGAGATGGAGCCCGGGGGTGGGGGTGGTTGGTGCTTTCCCTCTGGGGGAGGGCGGGCTCTGTGTGTGTTTGGTTAACAAGTCATGACAGCTTGTGACTCACTGAAATTCAGTAGAATTTAAGCTACTATTTTTTTTATAAATTAATTGCATAAATTTAGAATTCATAAATTTTATAAATTTAGAATCTAAGCTACCATTTTTATGGATGAGGCAGTATACATGTATTTTATTTTGGTGCTCTATGCAACTTGTAAGAATAGATCTCCTCATCCACCATAGCCATAAAACCAGACAGTTGTAACAACACCTAGAAAGAACAACTGGTTGTGTGCTGTTATTGAAATTGACTTTTGCAGCCTCCTAGCGTCCTTTCTTCATGCAGTCTTCCTTTTGATGTCTTCTTGTTGTTGTCCTTGAAGTCTAGCTCTTCAGACTCTGCATCTCTATGCAGCTCTGAGTTGTAGATGTCTACACTTGAGGACACTCTGGGACATCAGCAAGATCAAAGAGCCCAAGGGTAAAGTAAGGAGAGCAGCAAAAGCCCAACTTTTCTGATTGGCATTAACATCCTCTGGGAGGATGCCAAGGACAATATAAACCCAGCCTGGCTGTGAAATCAAAATGACATCTGAAAAACAAACAAATAAGCGTAATGGACTGGGATTATGACTCCCTTATTACAAGCAACTTTAGGAGTAGACAAAACAAACTCAAAACCAGAGGAGGATTATTCAGCGAATTTGTGCTGCACAGGATTTTTTTTTTATTTTTAAACTTGGTCACTTCATGAAAGGACACAGAGCAAAATGAAAGCATACATAATATATATTCCCTTAGTGCTCATATAGTAAGAATTAACCCAGTGACATGTTAAGAGTATAAATTCCCACCTTCCTCCAAATCCAGAGATTTTGCTGTAGTAGGTCTGGCGTGAGACATTTGAAGTGATCTAATATGAATTGTTCTGAAGGGAAATTTTGGCAAGCACTGAGGACAAACAGTACCTGAGCTACCAAATAAGGACAGAAGACAGTCCAGGGATTTAAATCCACCCTTGGAAACTTTAGGAGACAGGGTACATATACTTGCTTTTATTTTCTGCAATTTCTCTCTAAAAAATTTTATCAAGCGAATACACAATAGTTCTCCAATCAAAACAAAATAGGGATTGAACTTGGGAGCATTATGTCCCCAGCTATTTTTATTTTATTTTGAGTCAGGATCTCAGTAAGTTGCCAAGGTTGACCTTGAACTTGTTTGAGATCCTCCTGCCTCAGCCTGCTGAGCAGCTGGGACTACAGGTGTACACTACCATGTCTGGCTTAGATTTTTCTTTCTGGAATTCATGGTTTCTTACTTGAGGAGTCTCAGGTCCACACATCCCTGTGATGCTCAAATATGAGTGAAATCATTTGCTCATTTTTGACTATTCTAGGGGCATCTCCTGTCAGCATTCTTCAGCATGCTCCCGTCAGGTCCCCATCCTGTTCAGACTTCAGCCCCACCAGGGCAGCGCTGCCATCCCTCAGAGCAGGCCAGCCAAGGCTGGGCAGATCGCTGGGACCACACTGTGTAGGCCATACTCAGAGTTGCAGGAAGCCACTGACTTCCTGGTCCCCACGGGGAAAGGAGGCTGGTTCCCACACCTGCCTTGCAGTTCCTGTTCTCTCCAGTCTGGATCTCTCTTTGCTTTGCACCCTCCCCCCCCCCCCCCCCCCCCCCCCCCCCGGCTTCCTCTCATCTTAGGCCCTCCGTCTCCAGGACTTTTGCTGGCCCATATGCATGGGGGCACTTGGGTGTCACAGATCTGTCCGCCTCCAAGCAGAGTCCCAGGGCACACGGTGTTCTTTTCTCTGGGTGCAAGGTCAGGGTGTGAGGCTTGATTAGGGCAGTAGCCTGGATTGATGGGTGGATCTTTTGTTTGTTTGTTTGGTACTGGGGATTGAACTCAGGGGTACTTAACCACTGAGCAACATCCCCAGCCCTATTTTGTATTTTATTTAGAGACAGGGTCTCACTGAGTTGCTTAGCACCTCACTTTTGCTGGGGGTGGCTTTGAACTCATGATCCTCCCACCTCAGCCTCCTGAGCTTCTGGGATTACAGGCGTGCCTTACCATGTCCGGTGCGCGTGCATACACAGAACAGTTCTGTGCTCTCACCTTGGTGAGAAAGAAACTTGATCTTTCCTAAGTGTAGTGCTTCCTGAACAACACGTGGTCTCTTCCCTACCTTCAGGTCAGACATATGACATGGATATGAGATGTGATATCATACAGGGTCACATATATGTATGATCATAGGTAGGATGTATATGATGTGCCACAAATTTGGTTGAAAAATATATATGATCCATCTTGCCACATCCATATAAAGCTGCTACTGGAGAAATTTTTGCCAAGGAAAGATCTTGAATTCCCATGTTTCCTCCTTACTTATTTGTTCCTTCATTCTCTTTCTAATGTCACTAACAATTCTTTCTCATTGGTCTTGATTCAAGAGCTCTCCATGCAAAGACTGAAAGCTAAACCAAGATTTAAAAGCCTCCTACTTACAGAGAGTCCTCCCTCCCTCCCTCCCTCCCTCCCTTCCTTCCTCCCTCCCTTCCTTCTTTCCTTCTTTCCTTCCTTTCTTCCTTCCTTCCTTCCACAGGCCACATTCTTACATACAGAGATGAATGAGACAGACAAGGTCCCAGCTCTCATGCAGCTTCTATTCCACTGTGAGAAAGGCAGAGAGGGAGGGAGAAAGGGAAAGGGAAAGGAAAAAGAGAAAGAAAAGGAGAAAGGAAAGAAAACTAGAGTTGTAGGTGCTACGAAGAGAATTCAGATAAGATGAGGGGTTAGAGTGACCACATGACTTTAGATTGGGTGACTGGGGAAGGGCTGTCTCTGGTGAAATATCTGAGCTCTGAAATTAAAAAAAAAATCATTAATGCCAACATCAGAAGCAGGGAGCATTTAAGCAAGGGCGAGTATGTTCAGGGAATACAAATTTAAGATCAGACCAAACAAATCATAATTAGCATGATAATTTTGTGCCTCTATCAAATGTTTTCAGAACTACTTATTTCTATTATGCATATCTCTATAAGATGGATGTTCAAGGTCAGAGTCAATGGTGGAGAAATACAGCTCAGCAGCAAACAGACAACTGAGACTTGGTAAGCAGCTTAATTGAATAAGTCCTGATTGAGAATTAGTCCTGATTGAGCTTCTTCCCTGTGCAATTAGTTTGCCACCCTTCCTAGGCACGAATCCTACATCTTCCAATTCTCAGGGTAGGAAAGGAAGAAGAAGGAGGAGGAGAAAGAAGAGGAGGAGAAGGAGGGGAAAGGAGAAACCAAACTCGAACCAGGAAACTGAACCAAACTCAAGATCTCCACCTCACCTCAAACAGAAGTAACCTCTGTTACTCACCAGTGCCAGCAGTCAGAGGAGATTGCCATCAGGACATGAGGTCATTATATTCTGCATTAATTGGAGCAAACGATTAGAGAAGAGGTGAGGTTTTGGAAAGAATACTCAAAGAACTCCACCCTTCCCCCTTGATTGTTTAGACAGATTTAGTTTAATACTAAAAATATAACAGCTATGAATTGTTTGACCAACTCACCTGCTATGGACTGAATTGTGCCCCTCAGATCCTATGCACCCTAAATCCCCATGTGACTCTATAGAAAATGGGGCCTTTAGCTGGTAATTAAGGTTAAGTGGGGTCCTAAGAGTGGAGCCCTGATCCTACAGAACTAGTGTACTTATGAAAAGAGGAAGAGACCCCACAGATCTCTCCCCCATATGCAGACACAAGATGGCGCACGTGAGCTCTCAGCTGAACTCAGCCACCCAGGCACCTTAGACACCCATACTTGAAGCCACACCATCTACAGTATTTTGTTATGGCAGTCCCACTAAGACACCACCTTACCTGTAGGTGGCACAAATTGCGAGGGGTGAAACGAAGGGCGCTTGATTTCCCCACTGCCCCCATGAACGTTGGGAAAGTAGCTAATGGATCAAGGTGGCTCAAGGGGTAGGGTTAAAAAAACAAACTCCATTTTCCATGATTTTGAATTAAAGTGTTGTTAAACCAAAAGTTTAGCCGATATATCATAAATTTTTGTTGCTTTAATTTATACCAGGCCATTTAAAATGTTTATTGAATATGTGATAATTATATAGTTACTGAGGTTGGCTCTTTATTTATCCAAGACTGGGACTATATCAAGTGGGTGTGTATCAGTTATACCCTCACCAAAAAAGACATCGTAGCACAACTGTCAGGGACAATGGGTGACTTTAGTGCATGAACCCTAGGGACCATTGCTTTCAGGGACTCCTTCCTCCATTAAAAATTTATTTTTTTCTACTATTCCACTGAAAAACAGAATGGAATCCTGTCATTTTTGACAACATGATGTAACAGGAAATCATTATGTCAAGTGAAATAAGCCAGGTACAGAAAGATAAGTACTGTGTGATCTTACTCAAATGTGAAGTCTAAAAAAGTGATCTCATAGAAGTGGACAGTAGAGGGGAAGGGAAGGGGGAAAGTTTGACTAATGGGACCAAGTTGCAGTTAGATAGGAGCAAGAAGTAGGTGTGCTGTTGCACAGAAGGATGACCACAGGGAACAAAAATACTCATTTCAGCTGGGCACGGTGGCACACACCTGTAGTCCCAGCAGCTCAGGAGGCTGAGGCAGGAGGATCATGAGTTCAAAGCCAGTCTCAGTAACTTAGTGAGGCACTTAGCAACTCAGCAAGACCCTATCTCTAATAAAATATAAAAAAAAAGGGCCAGGGAAGTGGCTCAGTGGTTAAGCACAGTGGGTTCAATCCCCAGTACCAATAATAATAATGATAATGATAATAATAATAATAATAAATGATACATGTTTCAAAGAGCTAGAAGATTTTGAATGTTTTCTCCATAAAGAAAGAATACATAGGACTGGGGTTGTGGCTCAGTGGTAGAGTGTTTGCCTTGCACCTGTGAGGCAGTGGGTTCCATCCTCAGCACCATACAAAAATAAATAAAGTAAAGGTATTGTGTCAGTCTACAGCTAAAAAAATGTTTAGAAAAGAGAGGGAATATACATTTGAGAAGACAGATATACTTGTTTAAACATACAATGTATACACGTATTGAAACGTCACATGGCACTCCATTAACATGTAGCATATTTATGTTTTTATGTGTCAGCCAAAAATTTAAATTAAAAATCATACATATGTGTATAATGTTTTTTTTTTTTTTTTTTTTTTGGTACTGGGGATTGAACTCAGGGGCACTTGACCACTGGGCCACATCCCCAGCCCTTTTTTGCATTTTATTAGAGACAGGGTCTGACTGCGTTGCTAAGTGCCTCGCCATTGCTGAGGCTGGCTTTGAACTCGTGATCGTCCTGCCTCAGCCTCCCAAGTGCTGGGATTACAGGTGTGTGCCACCGCACCTGGCCATATGTGTATAATTTTAATTTACGTTATTATACACATATGTTTATGCATATGTGTATGATAAAATCATACATATATAATAATAAAAATTATACATATACACATATATATCTATCCCCTACTCTGGGGATTGAACCCAGGGGTGCTTAACCACTCTGCTACATCCCCAGCCTTTTTAATTTTGAGACAGGGTTCTCACTAAATTGCTTAGGGCCTTGCTAAACTGCTGAGGCTGGTTTTGAACGTGTGATCCTCCTGCCTCCGCCGCCTGAGTAGCTGGGATTACAGGTGTGTGCCATCACACCCGGCTCTCAAAAATCATACTTTTTTTATGACAGCTTTCTTATGATTTTAAAAGAAATAGACATTGAAATATTTTGTGAGCCCATTAAAATATCATGAGCCCTCAGCACTGTTTCAGCCCTCAGCATAATGAACAGGTCCTCTTGACAGAGAGCAGCTCCCCGTCTCTGGAGCCTGGGTCCTACTTCCACTCCTTATTGGCTATGAGATTTGAGAACTGTCATTTAGTGTTCTTGTCTATAAAAATGAGGCGGGTCGGGTTCAGTAGTGCAAACCTGCCATCCAAGCTACTTGGGAAGGTGGAGGCAAGAGAATCACAAGTTCCAGGCCAGCCTGGGCAACTTGGTGAGACCCTGTCTCAAAAGAAAAAAGGGCTGGGGCTGTAGCCCAGTGCTTGCTGAACATGTGTGAGGCCCTGGGTTCAATCCCTAGTACCACAAAGCCAAACCAAACAAAACCCAGAGAAGAATGTAGCCAAATAAAATGGAGACACATCTTCCTCATCAGCAAGAAAGGTGTTGGAAGGAGGGGGTGGACTTTCGCCCATCAGCTCCTTAGGCTGGGAGATGCCAGAGCAATAAGCTGTCTCACGAGTGGTGCAGGGTGAGCTGGAGCTGAAACCAAAAGAGATCGTCTCGTCCTCCGGAGGCTGGAGGCCCGGTAAAGGAATGTGGAGGGCAGGAACGGAGATATCCAGATGTGTAACTCAGCCGTCACAAGTACCTGAGGTCATCCGCTCACGAAAAGGAAAGGCTTATTTTGGCTCAGGTTTTGGAGGCTTCAGTCCACGGTCTGCTGGCCCATTGCTTCTGGGTCTGTGATGAGGCCCCGTCGTGGCGGAGGAAGACGCTCAACCTCATGGTGTCCAGAAAGCACAAAGAGACAGAGGAAGAGGAAGGGTCCCAGTCTACCCTTCAAGGGACCCAACTTCCTTCTATGGGCCTCACCTCCTGAAGGTTCCAGCACCTCCCTGCAGTGAAACTGGGATCCAAGCCTTTTAACACGAGGGCCTTTAGGGGACCCTTATGCACGGAATAGCCCTGGGACAGAAACCGTATTAAGAGGTTTCCCTTCTGCTCTCTCGTAGTCTTCAGTAACGTACCCATTCCCTTCGGAAGCTCTCGTGAGCTCTGTGCAAAGCTTCCAGGGGCTGAGTTCTGCCCTGGGGTGGGCGTGGTCTGCAGTGGTGTGGGAGCTCTGCGCCCCGCGCCTGCCCCTAAGCCCCAGTGAGCCTGGCTCGGTGAGTATTGCTTTAACCCTGCCTTGCATCTCTACAAGATTCCATTAATTCACCGCCCTGATGGTTTTGGAGGGCAGTCATTCTCAACAGTGGGTGATTTTGCCTCCCTCTCCCAGGGGACATCTTCCAATGTCTGGGGACATTTTTTAGTTGTCACAGCTGGGGGTGCAGAGTGTGGCTGACATCAGCGGGTAGAGCCAGGATTGCCGTTTCACACTCTAAGGAGGTCCGTAGCGTCGAGGGTGAGAAGCCCGCTCTGAAGCCTTCCTTCTACTCTCCCCAAGGAGTGAAAATCAGAGATAAATTTATAGTACATTATAAGGTCAGCCCGTTCTATTATTTAAAATAAAGTAAAGATAAGCAAACAATTATATTTATGAGCTTATCCCTCTCCATTGCCTCAGCCGAATTGACATCTAACCGACTTTTCTGTATAACCTTCTGAATTAGTTACTTTTAGTCTCAGGATTAAAAAGCAAACGTGATTTCCCCAGAGAAACCAGAAGCAAGTTAGTTGCACCACTAGGATTTCTATCTAGCGCTGAACAACCACCGCCCTCTGCCGGAGAACTTTATAACTGCAGCTTTAGTGTAGCGGGGAAAACCATTGAGGCTTCTGATTATAAGGAAGTGTGTGGGGCCGCTGACCCTTCCCTTTGAACTTGATTTCCTACCAGGATGGGGAGTATACAGGTTTATATGACCAATTGCTTTCTTAGGTACTACCCTAAAAGTTTTGATGTTATTTGGTAGTAATTAAATATTCGTACCTTCTCTTATCGGTACAGGATTAATTCATGAAAGGATATCAAAGCTTAACAATAGAAACAAAAGCAGATCAATGATTTTTAAAAAGATTTATCAAGTACTTAAAAATAATAGGAAATTTGGAAAAATAGAAAACTAAAAGGAAGAAGAAAAATCATATTCAGTCCCACTTTCAGAAAAAAAAAGACTACGAACGTTTTGGAACACTTTCTACGAAAGTATGAAAATAAGAATGTTGGGCTGGGGTTGTGGCTCAGTGACAGAGCGCTTGCCTCGCATATGTGAGGCACTGAGTTGGATCCTCAGCACCACAGAAAAATAAATAAACAGGGCTGGGGTTGTGGCTCAGAGGTAGAGCACTCGCCTGGCACGTGCGCGGCCCGGGTTCGATCCTCAGCACCACGTACAAATAAACCCATTGTGTACAGCTAAAGCAAATAAATAAATATTTATAAATAAATAAATAAACAAAATTAAGATATTGTGCTCATGTATAACTAAAAAAACATTTAAAAAACAGAAAATAAGAATGTTTTTAAAAATGTGTTTGGGCTGAGGGCGTAGCTTCATGGTACAGTGTATGCTTAGAATGTGTGAAGCCCCAGGTTCAATCCCAAGCACCAAAAAAATAAAGTTTTTATTGTTTCATTCATTCTGGTTTGTTTTGCCCAGATATTGTCATGTAACACATAAAAATGTGCCCTGCTTTAAGGTATTTTTCCTCTCTGGATAGATCCTAATCATGACTCCACTTTATTGCCATTATTTTTGGTTGCTATAAGGGGCACGCAGAGGCCTTTTCCAGGGAAGGACCAGCTATGACCTTTAGCTGCCACCTCTCAGCCACGGGAAGCCACTGGGATCAGGTGTGTCCCACATCCGTGGTTGCTGGAGGCAGAGGGTGACGGCCTGGACATTTTGGCCCAGTATGGAAGAGCTCTGGTGGGCTGCAGCTGTACGGGCTGCTGCTGGACTCCTGCCGCTGCCCAGTCCTGCTTCCTCTCTTGTCTACCATAGCTTGTCACCTCAGGGTACCTCCTGTCTGCATCCTGCTACCTCCAGCAGCCTGCCTCCCGGAGGACAGATCCTGTGTGACCTTGGCCACTACTTTTAGTTCTCTGAATACAGTACTATGTGCACATGTTTTAAAACGTTTGAAGAGTATAAAAGGGTATTTGATGAAAAGTAAGTCTTGCTCTCACTCTGCCTCCATTCCACAGAGATGGGTGCCATTTTCCATTCTGTGTATCTTCCCAGGGTTAGGCTGGGCATAGACAAACACAGACACTGTTTGTGATAGTTAACTTTATGTGTCAACTTGACTTGGCCACAGGATGCCCAGATAGCTGGTTAAACATTATTTCTGGGTGTGACTATGAGGGTGTTTCTGGAAGAGATTAGCATTTAATCAGTACCCTGAGTAAATTGGATTGCTCTCCTTAATGTGGGGAGAACTTCCACTCCACTGAGGGACTGAATAGAATAAAAGTGTGGGAGCGAGGATTTCTCCCCCTTTTCCTTCTCTCTCCTCCTTCTCCTCCTTTCCTCCTCCTCCTCCTCCTCCTCCTCCTCCTCCTCCTCCTCCTCCTCCTCCTCCTCCTCTCTCTCACTGTTTGAGCTAGGACATCTCCTCCTGCCCTCAGTGCTTCTGGTTCTCAGGTCTTCTGACCTGGACTGGAATCTATTCCATCAGCTCTCTGGATTTCAGATTTTAAAAAAATATATATTTTTTAGTTGTGGTTGGACACAATATCTTTGTTTTATTTATTTTTATGTGGTGCTGAGGATCGAACCCAGGGCCTCGCATGTGCTAGGTGAGTGCTCTACCGCTGAGCCACAACCCCAGCCCCTGGATCTCAGATCTCTGTCACACTGACTTTCCTGGGTCCTCAGCTTGCAGATTGTTGGGCTTCTCAGCCTCTATAATCCCATGAGCCGATACTTTATCATAAACCTCCTTATAACTACAGTCCTCCCTCAGTATCCGCCAGAGACTGGTTCCAGGGCCTCTGCAGACACCAAAATCTGTAGATGCTCAGGCTCCTTATATATATATATAATGGTCTAGTATTTGCATATAACCTATGCACATCCTCCTGTGTACTTTAAATGGTCTCTAGATTACATGTGATACCTGATACATTGTAAATGTTATATAAATAGTTGTTATGCTGTGTTGTTTGGGAAATAAAAGAAAAGTTCTGTGCATGTGCAGTATAGACACATTTTTTTCCTGAATAGTTTTGATCCATGGCTGATTGAACCCAATGGTGTGCAGCCCATGGGTAGAGACCCCATTGTATACACGTCCTGTGTGTTCCCTTCCTTTGGGGAACCCTGATTGATGCAGATATGTATCAGTTTTTTAAAAAGGTTTTAAATAATTTAGGATTAATGGGAGAACTACACAGGTAGTACATGAGTCCCCTTATCTCCATCCAGCTCCCCCTAATGTCAACATCTATACCCCCACATTTACCAAAACCAGGAAATCGCAGTGGTCCAGCTCTGTGAACCAAACTGTGACAGGTTTAATTCAGATCTCGCGGGTTTTTCTCTGATGTCCTCTTGCTGGACCGTGCAGGCTCCCACTTTGCATCAAGCACATACCTCCTTTCAATGGCTCCAGGGCACGCCTTCCAGGTGTCCTGAAGTTACTGTGCTTGTGTTGGAGTTGAAGCAATTCTGCTTCTCCTCCTCCTCTCTCTCTCTCTCTAATATAAATTCCCCCCGATTCACAGTTTTTTTTGTAAAGTTCTCTCCTGATTTCTGATTCTTTCCACGCAGGGTGTGGCCATCTTTAAGAGTGGTGATTCATGTCTCTGTCCTCAGAGTTGTACCTTCTCACCAGGAGTGCATTGCTGTGCCCTCTCACCCGCAGGGATGACCTTTGATTGACCTAAATAGGTAAGTGCTGTCCAATTCCCTTCTTCTAGCCTCTTGGACAGCTCTCCAGGAGGTCAGAGATGGCAGATGTCCAATCTATGAGCTTTGGTGTCTTTCTGGGAGATATCCCCTGAGTCTCTCTCTGTTTTCTTTAAAAAAAAGTTTTATTTGCTTTAGCTGTACACAATGCATTCATTTATACGTGGTGCTGAGGATCGAACCCGGGCTTTGCACGAGCCCAGCGAGCGCTCCACCGCTGAGCCACAACCCCAGCCCCTCCTTAATTCTTTTGTTGTTGTTAAAGCCAAAGTTATGATTCTCAAGCTTTTCCTCAAGTGAATGGGTTTGTTTCCTCCTACTCATATTCATTCCCTCTCTCTGTCTCTCCCTCCCTCTCTCTCTCTCTCTCCCCGCCCCCTTCTCCTTCCCTTTTTTTCTCTCCAGAAGCTTGGAGTCTCTTTTCTTTGTCTCAGTGTTCTGAAACTTCATGGTGATGTGGCCTTGATGTGGGTCACTTTTTATCCATGATCTGGTCTGGCATGCTTGAATGCTTTTTCTTAAAAATAACATTTATGTTTTAGTTGTAGTTGGACACAATACCTTTATATTATTTATTTATTTATTTATTTATTTATTTATTTATCTATTTATTTTAATGTCACTCTACCACTGAGCCACAACCCCAGCCCTTGAATACTTTTTTTTTTTTTTTTTTTTTTTTTTTTTTTTTTTTTGTGGTGCTGGGGATTGAACCCAGGGCCTAGTGCATGCAAGCCAAGCACTCTACCAACTGAGCTATATCCCCAGCACCACATGAGGCCTTTTAAACTGGAAACTGTCTCCCAGGTCTGAGAAAGTTGCTTGGATTATTTCATTAAAGTCTTCTTCTCCCCTCTTTTCTTTTGGAAATTTCTATTACTCAATTGTTGGTTCTCTGGATCTGGTACTTTAAAATATTTCTCTTCTTTTTTAAAAAGAATTTCTGTTGTTGGTGTTTCTGTTCCATTTTCTAGGGAATTTCCCTCAATTTCAATCTAATCCCCTTATTGAGTTTATGCCCTATGTGCTCTTTTTTTGGTTCTCTTATGTTGCTTTCATATACATATGAAATTATAAGTAATAGATAATAATACGTGAAATACACATGCTCCTCAACATATAACAGGGTTGTATTAATAAACCCACCAGACGTTAAAAATATCACAAGTCAAAAATGCACGTGATACATCTAACCCACCGCAGATCATCCCAGCTCAGCAACATGGTGCCCTGGAGAGCACTGACTGCCCCCCACCCCCTCGCCCACCTGGTGGACTGAGAGCTGCAACGTAGCATCTCAAGAGGATATCTTTTTTTTTTTTTATTTATTTATTTATCTATTTATTTTAATGTCACTCTACCACTGAGCCACAACCCCAGCCCTTGAATACTTTTTTTTTTTTTTTTTTTTTTTTTTTTTTTTTTTTTTTGTGGTGCTGGGGATTGAACCCAGGGCCTAGTGCATGCAAGCCAAGCACTCTACCAACTGAGCTATATCCCCAGCACCACATGAGGCCTTTTAAACTGGAAACTGTCTCCCAGGTCTGAGAAAGTTGCTTGGATTATTTCATTAAAGTCTTCTTCTCCCCTCTTTTCTTTTGGAAATTTCTATTACTCAATTGTTGGTTCTCTGGATCTGGTACTTTAAAATATTTCTCTTCTTTTTTAAAAAGAATTTCTGTTGTTGGTGTTTCTGTTCCATTTTCTAGGGAATTTCCCTCAATTTCAATCTAATCCCCTTATTGAGTTTATGCCCTATGTGCTCTTTTTTTGGTTCTCTTATGTTGCTTTCATATACATATGAAATTATAAGTAATAGATAATAATACGTGAAATACACATGCTCCTCAACATATAACAGGGTTGTATTAATAAACCCACCAGACGTTAAAAATATCACAAGTCAAAAATGCACGTGATACATCTAACCCACCGCAGATCATCCCAGCTCAGCAACATGGTGCCCTGGAGAGCACTGACTGCCCCCCACCCCCTCGCCCACCTGGTGGACTGAGAGCTGCAACGTAGCATCTCAAGAGGATATCTTTTTTTTTTTTAATTTATTTATTTGCTTTAGTTGTACACAATGGGTTTAAATGGGTTTATTTGTACGTGGTGCTGAGGATCGAACCCGGGCCGCCCACATGCTAGGCGAGTGCTCTACCGCTGAGCCACAATCCCAGCCCCAGGATATCTTTTTTTTTTTTTTTTTTTTAATATTTATTTATTTACTTTAGTTGTACACAATGCAATGCATTTATGTTTACATGGTGCTGGGGATCGAACCCGGGCCGCGCACATGCGAGGCGAGCGCTCTGCCGCTGATCCACAACCCCTCTTTTTTTTTTTTTTTTTAATATTTATTTATTTGTTTTAGTTGTACACAATGCGTTTATTTGTATGTGGTGCTGAGGATCGAACCCGGGCCGTGCACGTGCTAGGCAAGTGCTCTACCGCTGAGCCACAACCCCAGCCCTCAAGAGGATATCTTACTATGTACCACTAGCCTGGGGAAAAGTTGTAAATTCCAACTATGATTTCTACTGAATGCCATTGTAAAGTCAAAAATTTATTTTGAACCCTCATAAGTCAGAGGCTACCTGTATCTATGATATATGATACATACATAGATGCAAACAGGCACGTGTGTACACATGTATTTATCAACCTGTTTTTGTTTCATGAATGCCTTTTCTTGTTCTAGATCTCTGAGGCTATTACAGTGATAGTTAACTGTTAAAAAGTTTTCTTCTTTCTGTGTGGTTTCTGTTTCTTCCAAACTGCTTTGTTTGATATCGACAAGTGTCTAGCCACATGTGGCTGACTGCTTATTCTTGAGACCATGCTCAGAGTTCTTGGTTTGTATTTAATGACTTTATGTGTCCTCAGGGACATTTGTAGGGACATTTGTAGGATGATGGTACCTTTATGTCTTTCCTCCTGGACCATTTATAATCCTCAAACTGCACATCGTAGGTTAAATATTAGTTGTATTTTTAGTAGGGTTTTGTGAGAGAGCAAAATTAGGTGTGTATTTCCAATTTGCCCCTTTATCTGGACCCTTCTTTCTTCCTCAAGGCTAACTCCATCTGCCTCTTGAAATTTCTCTCCTCTCTGGTGTTCTTCCCCTAATCCAACATGTTCATGTTTCTGAGGTTTAGAAAAGTGGTTTTTAAGGGCTTGGGTTAAAATGGTAAGTGATATGGAAAATAAAAAGCATGGGCAAATAACCAAGTTAAATAATTCTTGGTGTTTATTCCTGTAAAATAATTATGCAAAAGAACATAGAACAGTCTTGGTCTGTAAATATTCTTAAATTATGTCAAGAAAAATTTGCAAACTTGCTATTTTATTGTAGAGGAATCTCCAGTGCTGTGAGATCAAATGATCCATTTTAAATTACAAATATTTTATATCATCCCTTTGTAACATTGAAATAAAATTCAAAGATAATTATAACTTACCTTCACATGTATTTTTGAAAAATGCATACAATAATGTGGGCACTGGGTGCCATCCTGTCCACCTGGATCTTTATTCAGGCCGAAGGGACTCCTTTCCTCAGCTTCCTGAGGTGTTGACACCCGATGGCTCCTAGGTAGGCCTTTCTCTGAGTGTTGTCCCCACCAGGAGGGAACTTCTTTGACCAAGGTTCCCTGGAGACAGTCCATATCCAGGTGGGGTGTCACAAATAGCTCACAAGCACAGTCGCAGGTCCAGAGATGTTGCAGAATTGGCTGAAGCTTTTGTCACAACGGCAACATGACTCAGTGTGTCCCTCTGCCCATTCTGGATTCCTTCACCTGCTATGGGTGCTGATACAGGGGCACTTTTCATTAAAGCTTTGGCACACACATCTCCAAGTTAAGGGACTACTTCCCTGGGAACCTGGCCTAAGAAAATGCCCTATATAGGAGAACTAAAGGAAAATACTACATAATACTGTGTAATGCATAATACAATGTAGAATAAAATAATGCATATTTTATTAGGTGTGGTGGTACACTCTTATAATCTCAGCTACTCAGGAGGCTGAGGCAGGAGAATCACAAGTTCAAGGCCCGTCTGAGCAACTTAGCAAGACCCTATCTCAAAATAAAAAACAAAAATGACTGGGGCTATAGCTTAGTGGTAAAGCACCCTGGGGTTCAATCCCCAGTGAGGCAAATAGTAATACCTGTGTCTACATGTAATCGATTGCATGTGACTGTAGTAGAAGACAAGGAAGTCATCAGATACTTGCACCTTTGTATAGAATCACTGGTATAACAGTAAATGCAGACTGTTTAGATGGTTTAGGTGACTCACATGATGTAAGTGGCATTACCTTTGGGGACAGGATTTTCCAAATGGCAAACAACTCTTAGTAAGTTCTACACAACAAGGACCAAAAGAATAATCCTCCAACATACACATGCAATTACTGGAACAGTCTGTGTACAGTACAGCTGTGCAAACATACAATGTGTTTATTTACAAAATGGAATTACTCTCTGGGCTTCTATAACTGTAAGCAGGTTTCCACCTGCCAAATGGGCAGTCTTGTGGCATGGGGACACGTTGGGGTTTGCAGAACTGCCTCATGCTTTATAGGCAGCTTACATTCCTGACCCTTCATCACTAAATGCCTGTAGTGCCTCCTGTTCTTTTGTCCACGGAAAATGCTTCCACAAATTTCCAAAATGACCCCTCACATTGACAGACCCCTAGAGAATTCCTGTTATCCTGTCTGGTAGGTAATAAAAACAGTGTCCTGGCTGTCATCGGCAGAGTTCTCACTGGATGTTTTTAATGTGAATCTTCTTAGATAGGAAATAAAAAAAGAATGTCCCTTAAGGGAGAGAAGCTGTAATTAGATTGGGTTTGTGGATAGACCTCAACACCATAGGGCTGAAAAATCAGTGTGGGTAATATATGATTATTACCTAATGTTTCTTGGGGAGAAAATAAAATGTCTTTGCCAAAAACTTATGTCTTAAGGGTCCTAAATCTTTCATCTCTGACTTATAAAACAAAACTAATTTGGGTCTCTGTGGAGAGATTCCCCAGAGCCTTGGCCAAAATTGCTTCCCAAATAATGGCATTACTTGAATGTCTAAGTGGTCTAAACAGGTAGCCCTTTGGGGGACTTTGATCTCTGGGAGACCTACTTATTGATGAGCTATGCTCGAGGAGTGGACAAGCATTACTATCCTCTTACAAAAATAAAATAAAAAGGGGCCTGGGGTTGTAGCTCAGTGGTGGAGCTTGCCTAGCATGTGTGAGGCACTGGGTTCAATCCTCAGTACCACATATAAACAAACCAATAAAAAATAAAGGTCCATCAGCAACTAAAAAATGTTTTAAATAAAATAAAATAGAACAGTATCTGGGATTCACTTCAGAACAGTCCAGGGGGCTGGGGTGGTAGTTCAGTGGTAGAGCACAGCCTAGCACATGTGAGGCACCACGTAAAAATAAATAAATAAAGTAAAGGAATTCTGTCCATTTACAACTAAAAAAATCAAAATAAAATAAAAAAAAAAATCAAACAAATAAAAAAAAAAAAAAAAAACAGTCCAGGGCATGAGGAGGAGTGGTTGTATAAGGATGGATGGATCAAGACTGGCCATGAACTGAGCATTAAAGTGGGTCATGAGTACATGGGAGTTTGTTATACTTTCTTTACACTTTTTCATATGCTTGAAATTGTTCATAATAAACATCTTTTCAAAGGAGCCATTCTGGATTTAATGCATGTGCCTGCTCTCAGGGAAGGTGGGGGAGAGTATATTAAGGTTGATGTTGATGCTCAGGAATGAAAGACACTTTAGGAATCACTTCCAAATGCTTTCCCAAGCCTTAAATGTTTTAAGACAGTGCATTTGGGGCTGAAATAAAGGAAACCGTCCATTAAGGAAAATGGACACCTTCTTCCCATACCAGCGAGCTCTAGACTTTTCCAAGGCAGACTTCTCATTTGCTGTTAGAATCTATGTCTCTAAAAATGTCCTAATGATTATTTCACCAACAAGTTTCCCATAATTTATTTTCAAAAGAAAGAAAACCAAATCTGAAATAGGTCTTTAAGGGAATGGAGAGGCCCGATGCCAGGAGGTGTGGAATTCATTAAGGCCTGGCTGTTTGTCTAAATTCTCGGAGGTGCCCTGGGGCGACTGTCAGCGGCAGGATTATCCGGGACTTTGCTGCTGCAAAGATGGATGGCTTCTAAGTAGACCTTCCTCCGCCCAGTGACCAGGCTTGATATTGAGCAAAATAATGGTCAGAAGGAGCATCGCCAGGCCCCTAATGAGAAGCTGTTGACAGAAAAATGGCTCTAACATTCATCAAAAAGCCAATAAATGCCAAGAAGGGACTGGAAATGTAGCAGCTCATAAATTCCTTCTCAAGGGGCCTCTGGTGGGGGTGGGCGGGAGCTTGGGGACAGCACACCTGCTCAGCCTTTTTCCTGAGCATTGCCAAATAAGCTTCCAGAGAGCCTACAATGTTATGGGTGTCTTACCCTGATGGTTTTAGGGGGATGTTCATAGGGGACCACTCCTGTTCCTGATCAGAGGATCCAGTTTGGGGTACCAGTACTGACTGGGTCTCTATCTGAGCTGAGCTCTCATGGCTAAGTTTGTAAGTTAACTGAGAGCTGAGATCTCTTCTGGCTTGAAAAGTCAGAACTTTCCATGGATGACACCATTTGCTCACTAAAGAGACCAATGGGTTCTTCTTGATTCCTGTGGTACTTAATGCCCACGCTGCTCATTTAGCAGCCAGTCCTGTTGCTTTGTGGGATTGTTAAGGCCTGCTTCTACTTTTTTTTTTTTAATTTTTTTAAAAAAATATTTGTTTACTTTCAGTTGTACACAATGCAATGAATTTATGTTTACGTGGTGCTGAGGATCGAACCCGGGCTGCGCACGTGCGAGGCGCGCGCTCTGCCACTGAGCCACAACCCCAGCTCCCTGCTTCTACTTTTTTTTTTTTTTGCTGAGGGGAGGGGATGTTTACTGAGTGCTGAATACAATCAGCTTCTTGACTGGCTTCCCCCAATGGCCACCCTGAACCAAGGACTCATGTGAAGGTGATTTCTTTGGAAAGTGACATGAGAGAGTGTGGGGTGAAGGAGACAGGGAAGGGAACAACCAGCCAGAATCACATTAGTAAACAGGTGTCGCGAAGGGCAAAGGTGCGACTTATGCAGTCGAGGGGAGAAATAAAGAATGTCCACGCACTTCTGCCCTTTTCAATGCTTTTATTCACTCAAATCACTCAATACAACTTCACTCCATAGGTTACTAATCAAGAAAATGACAATCCTTAATGCTAGGCACTGCAATAGACATAATCAATTCACAGCAAACAATTCAAAGTTAATTCTAAGCACTGCAAACACACTTAATCATGACAGGCTCATAACAGACATTCCCTCCACATGCTAGCTTAAGTGCTAGATTAAAAGTCTTAAGTCTTAGGTCTCAAGGCCAGCAGATGCCCACTCACTCAGACCGTGGTAATCAGATTAGGAACCAAGGCAGGCTTCTCCTGGTGTGGAGCTGGTTGAGGAGATGGTTATAAGGAGAAGTCCTTTTCTCACCAGGGTCAGGATGTGGCTGTAGAGTTTGAGAGCGGTGAGGATGACGCAGAGGTTCAGGCAGACGAGAAGAGTTGGGAGGTCAGTCCAGGTCCTTATCAGGCTCTCCGGCAGGTGGGCATCGGTGTTGGCTGGCTGAAAGTCTGTTCATTGGCTCCATCATTTATACTTAATTTTGGGGCTTCTGACCACCCTTTCAATCCCTATCAGTTGCACTTGGGAGGCTGAGGCAGGAGGATTGCAAGTTCAAAGCCAGCCTCAGCAATGGCGAGGCACTTACTCACTCAGTGAGACCCTGTCTCTAATAAAATACAAAAAAGGGCTGGGGATATGGCCCAGTGGTCGAGTGCCCCTGAGTTCAATCCTGGTGCACAAAAAAAAAAAAAAAAAAAAAAAAAAAAAAATCAATCCCTATCAATTGCTACTGGGTTCCTCAATGACATCATTTGTCCTGAGGTTAAGGTATCTGGTCTGGTGGTCCCCACCCTGATTTTCTTGCCTCTTGCCTTTTGGTAGGGACTTATCAGGGTGAGGGTAACATGACAGAGACTTCCCTCTGGGCTTAAGCCAGGGTTGAAAGGAGTGACTTATTTTATCAGGCCATGCCTGATGACCATATTGGTGTTGCTCCGTAAGCAGGCCTGGTGGGGACTGCAGGGTCAAAGTGAAGTTTTAAAATGGAGCTGCTTAGGCTAAGGCCTAAGGCCATCCTGACAACAGGCCTGGTACCTGGGCTCAGGTCTGGTGACTTGAGAGGAAATGGGGAGTGACTGCTAGTGGGTACCAGGTTTCTTTCAGAGGTGATGAAAATGTCCTGAAGTTGATTGTGGTATGCGATACGACTGTGAATAAACTAAGAATCATGGAATTGCATACTTGTAGCGGGTACATTCTGTGGTATGTCAAATACCTTTCACTAAAGCTATTATTTTAAAAAGTGCCACTAATTCCTTCACCCAGAGTCATCCCATCACCTAAGGTATATATAATAAAAAGTGAACACCCTTCCTCCCACCCATCCCCTACTCCCTTCTCCAAAAATAATGACAGCAAAATTCAGAGAATCATATGGCCTGATTTTATAAATATGCACCCTCTTTTCATGTATAAGACGAAGCCTGCATCCACCTTCACACGCAATTCTAGTTGCTCTAGCATGACTGACTGTTCCTTTGAGGAGTCCATAGAACTTAATTTTAAGCTGAGCTAGGCCGGACATGCTTTCTTCTACAACACTGGTTTATTTGTATTTTCTAATTCTTCTTGTATCAAACAGATTGATACTTTGCTTTCCCAAGAAAGCATCTATTGCATCTAGATTGCCAGATATGTATTTTTAACTTTTCTGTTCATTTCTTTATTATGAAGCTGTGAGTCTCCTGTCTGTGAGGTTGAGGGATGACCTCCTCTTGAACATTGGGATTCCCCCTTTGTGATTCCAACTCTCAATCAAAAATCTTACACAACTCCTCACTGCTTAGCAGATAGTTTAGATTTTCTAGCTTTGGCCTTGAAAATCTGACCCTTGGACCTTCCCCTTCCTGTCGCACACAGGACATTCCAGCGACCCTTTCTTGCCTTTATGCCTTCTATTGCCTTCTCCCCTTGGAGTGTTCCTTTGCCAGCTCCCCTGGTCCAGCCTTATCTAGTCTTCAGGATGGCCTTCTTCACGGAGCTCCTTCTGATTCTCCAGCTGCAAGGACATTCCTGCTCCTCTGGACATGGGCAGCACCGTGTACCTCTTTGCATCTGACAGCATCCTATACCTTGGGTTCATTAGTTATTTAAGATTTTTTATTATCTCCACTATACGCATGCAATAGAGGATGCTTTAGGATGAAAATACAGAAGACTTGGTTCAGAATGGATTGAGAGTAAGGATGTATTGTCTTTTTTTGGGGGGGGGGGTACCAGGGATTGAACTCAGGGGCACTCAACCACTGGGCCACATCCTCAGCCCTTTTTTGTATTTTATTAGAGATAGGGTCTCGCTGAGTTGCTAAGTGCCTCACCATTGCTGAGGCTGGCTTTGAACTCGCGATCCTCCTGCCTCAGCCTCTCAAGTGCTGGGATTATAGGCGTGCACCACCGCGCCCGGCAGGATGTATTGTCTTATGTAATTAAGTCCATCGACGGGATGGCAGTCTCATCCTTGAAGACCCAGCTTCTACTCCTTTCCACTCTGCTGTAGTCCTGGGGTGGCATTTGCCCTCTGAGGGGTGCAAGAGGTCTGCAGCCAGAAGTGGAGAGAGAACACATTACTTCTATGGAGGACAGACTCCAAGTGGCCTTGTGGTCCCTAGCTCCTTGTATGATGCCCTCTCCTTGAGGGTGGACATGACCTGTGACTTGCTTCTAGCTGATAGAAGGTGGCAGGGTGCTGAAGTTCTATGCGTGCATCCGTCTTGCTAGGAGGTCTTGCGGCTTCTCGCTTGCTGGCTTCTATGAGCCATGCTTTCATGTCATGGGATGCCATTTGGTGAGAGCCACAGGTCAAGAAGCTGAAACTGGCTTCTGGCCAATAGCCAGTGAGAAACTGAGACCCTGGTTTGGCAGCCTGCGAGGAACAGAGTGCTGCCTGTAGTTACGTGAGATTGGACATGAACCCCTCTCCAGTCAAGCCTCAGAAGGGACCTAGCCCTGGTTGACACCTTGATTCTATCTTGTAGGACCCTGAGGCAGAGAACCCAGCTAGGTTCCCAGGACTCCTTACCCCAGAAACTGCAAGAAAGAAGTATTTTAAGCTGCTAGGGCTGTGCTGATATCATTATGCAATAGTTACAGATAACTAACAGATCTTCCTCGAGTTCTTGCTGACACCCTAGCTGGGGCTGTAGCTCAGAGGCAGAGTACTTGCCTAGCATGAGTGAGGCACTGGGTTTGATCCTTAGCATCACATAAAAAAATGAAACAAATGAAATAAAGGCATGCTGTCCATCTACAACTACAAAACAATTAAAAAAAAGAAAACACCCAGTTGTCTTCCGGGAATTCTTTCACAAGCTCATTCTGAGTCTGGTTCCTGGAAAAGGGACTAGAATTACCAAATTTGGCATAAGCCAGTCAGGATTTGCTTTTAAACATCATGTGTGGGAAAAAAACAGTTAAGTGATACTATGAGTGAACAATCAGACCAATCCTAAAAGTAGTTCTTTGTACAAGATAACAGGCCTGCTTGCTTCAAAAAGTCAAATGGCGTCGTAAAAAGTGAATTGGACCATTCTGGAATTTTTTTTTTTTAATGCCTAACAACCAAATACAGTGTGTTTGTGGAACCTTGATGAATCTTGGTTCAAAAAACCCAAAGAATTTTGCTCATGGACTACACAATTAATATTGAGGAAATTATTTTAAATTTTCTTTTTTGTTATAGGATCATTTTAGCAATGTAAGAACATACATGTGTATGGCGTGGTAATTCTAAGTCCATGCTTAGAGAACTGCCTGCCTGGATTTCAAAGGCCAGCCCTGTCCCTTCTTCAGTGCTTACCGATGGGAACCTCATTTAATATCTTTGTGCTTTAATTTGTCATCTGTAAATTGGTGCTAATTAAGCCTACGTCATAAGGCTTTTGTGAGGATTAATGTCAGAATATCGATAGAATGCTTAAAATACCACCAGGCACAGAGCAATCACTATATAAACTTAAAAGTTCATAGGATCTAAATCACATTCCATCTTGACGAATCCATTTGTTGTCTTTTTCTAAATTCCCAGAAAGTTCTAAAGCTAGGAATTACCATTTAAACATAGATTTTGATAAAGAAAATGTTTAAGACAGACAACATAAAAAAGAAAAGTTTCCTGAGCTGGGGTTGTGGCTCAGCGGTACAGCGCTCGCTCACCTAGCACGTGCGTGGCCCTAGGTTGGATCCTCAGCACCACGTAAAAATAAATAAATAAAATAAAGGTATTGTGTCCAACTACAACTACATATGTATATGTTTAAATAAAGGTTTCTTGAGGGTGTAAAAAGTACTTGCAGTGTTTTTTAAGGGTCTCTGTGTAAACATTTTGGTAAAGAAATAGTAACATCACTGTAAAATTGATGAGGATATCAGACGACTGACATGATGGGAATATAAACCTTATAACATTGGGTTCACCCAGCTCACAGTTTCTCTGTCTCCCTATTTCCCAGGGAATGGCCACCTTTCTTATACGGGGCAACTAGAGAAGCCTGATGTTACATCCAAAGGGCACCATAGGTTCAGTAGAGATGGTCTGCTAGCTTTTCACAGGCCTCCAGGACATGAAAAAATAGATTGAGTCCAAAAATATAAAAGAAAAATACTTGAAAGATTAAAATGTAAGGGCTGGGGTTGTGGCTCAGTGGTAGAGCGCTCACCTAGCACGTGCGCGACCTGGGTTCCATCCTCTGCACCACGTAAAAATAAAAATGCATTGTGTACAACTAAAAGCAAATAAATAAATATATTTTTAAAAAGATTAAAATATAATCTTTAATTTGCTTATTTATTTATTTACTTGCAGTAATGGGGATTGAACTCAGGGCCTTACACATGCTTGGCAAGTGCTTTAACATTGTATTACATCCCCAGCCTTTTTTATTTTTTCTTTTGAGACAAGTCCTCACTAAGTTGCTAAGGCTATTCTTGAACTTGAAATCCTCCTAGCTTGGCCTTCTGAGTAGCTATGATTACAGATATGAGCCACTATGCCCAGCTTAATATTTTCTTAAATGTCTACAAAATACAACATGTCAACTTCAATAATGTTGAATTTAAAAATTTAGCTCTTCTCTTGCATACTTGATTGCCAAGGAATAACAATCTTTAATCAGATACTTTTAAAAATAATTTAAAAATCAAATTATTTAGCCAGGCATGGTGACATACACCTGTAATCCTAGAAACTTGGGAGGGTGAGGCAGGATGATCACAAGTTCAAGTCCAGGCTGGGCAACTTAGTGAGAACTTGTTTTAAAATTTTAAAATTAAATAAAAAGGGCTGGGTATATAGCTCAGTGGTAAAGTGTCCCTGAATTAAATCCCTAGTACCCTGTCCCCAATCAATCAAATTGTTCAATTCTTTCCTCTAAACATAAGAATTGAATGTGGGATCTGGGTGTATTCTGATGTTTAATGTGATACGGTAGAACCTCCAAACGCATGAGCACCCAGGACCTATGAAGATGGTAAAACCTTTCTAAATGGTAAGATTTAAAGACTCCTGGGTGCCTTTAAGTCTTTACATTCTTCACCAAGTCAGTTGCAACTGTCCAAGGTTTCATCATGAAAGTTCTATTGCTTCTACTTTTAACTTGCAAATACTGCTGGGAGGATTTAATCTGTTACTTCCAGCCTAATGCAAACTTTCAGAGTTGAACATGAAGCAGAATTATTTGGAAATATATTTTTATTTAATGCATATTTTTTGGACTCCATAAATCAGAATTTCTGAGTCAGCTGGTTTGGTGTGAAGCCCAGGAATCTGCATTTTAACAGTCTAAGCAGTTAGAGATCAGTGATCCATGAGCCCCATTTTGCAACACTACTCTGTAAAATGGGTTTTCAGAGAAAGGAAAGAGGAAAGAAGCTGATTGGATAATGGAAGGACTTCTGGAAGCACCAAGACAAATCAAGAATAATGGCAAAGTTTGATGGAGGTCAGCCTCATGTAGGTTCTACCTATCTGAAGACATCTTCAAAAGGTTCTGGTGTGGCAAAAGAATGCTAGAGCTAGTAAACAAATTCAGCAAAGTATCAGGTTACAAAATCAAAATACAAAATTGAATGGCTTTCTTACACAACAATAATGAATCTGCTGAGAAAGAAATCAGGAAAACAATCTCATTTGTGATAGCCTAAAAAACAAACAAACAAATAAACAAACTACTTAGGAATAAACCTAAGCAAGGAGATGAAAGGCATCAACAATGAAAACTATAGACCACTGAAGAAAGAAATTGAAGAAGACATAAGATGGAAAGAACTCCCATGTTCATGGATAGGCAGAATTAAAATTATTAAAATGGCCATACTACCAAAAGCAATATACAGATTCAATGCAATCCCCATCAAAATACCAATGACATTTTTCACAGAAATAGAAAAAAGAGTCATTTGGAATAATAAAAGACCCAGAATGGCCAAAGCAATCATAAGTCAAAAAGCCATGCTGGAGGCATCATAATACCTAACTTCAAACTATACCACAGAGCTCTAGTAACAAAAAACTGAATAGTACTGGTATAAAAACAGACACATAGACCAATGGAACAGAATAGAAGATACAGACAAACCCACATGGACACTGTCATCTGATCCTTGATTAAGGTGGCAAACATATACATTGGAGAAAAGACAGCATTTTAAACAAATGGTGCTGGGAAAACTGGTTATCCAGATCTAGAAGAATGAGACTAGAACTTTATCTCCTGCCTGCACAAAAGTCAACTCAAAATGGAATAAAGACCTAGGAATTAGGCCGGAAACTCTACAACTTAATGAAGAAAACATGGGATCAACACTTCAACATATAGGAGCAGGCAAGAGTTAATAAATGGGATGGCATCAAATTTAAAAAGCTTCTGTACAGCAAAGGAAACAATTAAGAATGTGAAGAGAACCATAAAGCTCTAATAAAAAAGAAATTAAAAAAAAAAAAAAAGAATGGAAGAGAGAATCCACAGAATAGGAGAGAATTTTTGCTACTCTTCTGATGGAGGATTAATATCCAGAATATATAAAGAACTCAAAAAACTTAACACCAAAAACCAAACAACTCCCCCCTCAAATAACCCAATAAATAAATGGACAAATGAAATAAACAGATACTTTTCAAGAGAAGAAACATAAATGGACAGCGAATATATGGAAAAATATGTTCAACATCTTTAGCATTTAGGGAAATGCTAATCAAAACTACACTGAGATTTCATCTCATTTCAATTAGAATGGCAGCCATCAAGAATACAAATGAGGCGGGGGGTGTGGCTCAGCGGCAGAGCGCTCGCCTCGCACGTGCGCGGGCCTGGGTTCAATCCTCAGCACCATGTAAACATAAATGCATTGCATTGTGTACAACTAAAGTAAATAAATAAAAAAATTTTTAAGAAAGAATACAAATGATAATAAATACTGGAAAGGATGTGGAGAAAAAGGAACACTTTTATGCTGCTGATGGGATAGTAAATTACCACAAACACTATGGAAATCAGTATGGAGGTTCCTCAAAAGATGAAGAATGGAACCACCATATAACCCAGTTATACCACTCCTTAATATTTACCCTAAAGAATTAAAGTCAGCATACTACAGTGATGCATGCATACCCATGTTTATAGCAGCACAATTCACAATAGCTAAATTATGGAACTAGTCTAGGTGTCCATCAATGGATGAATGAATAAAGAAAGAGTGGCATGCATAAATAATGGAGTTTTATTTGGTCATAAAGAAGAATGAAATTATGTCATTTGTGGGAAAATGGATGAAACTTGTGACCATAAGTTAAGTGAAATAAGCCAAACTCTGAAATTCAAAGTTCATATGTTTTCTCTCATAGGTGGAAGCTAGAGAAGAAAAAAGAAAAGAAAGGTGGGGACTAAATTATGAAAATAAAAGGAGATGCAGTCCTGCCGACCTCTGCCCCAGAGCAGGAGACAGCAAGGACAGACCTGCCAACACTGCCTGAGCCCAGGCTGGCCCAAGGTAGTCCCATGGACCTTCACCCAAGCACGGCCAGCCCCAGGTCAGTCCCGCCAATGCCCGCTGGTGTGCAACCAGCCTCCAGCCAGCCCCACTGACCTCCACCCCAGAGTAGGAGATAGCAAGGACAGACCCGCCAACTCTGCTTAGAGTGCAGGCGGGCCGGGGCAGTCCTGGGGTTCTACATCAGAGAGCCGCTAGGCCCAGGCTCCATCCAGTCCCGACGGCCTCCACCCCAGAGCAGGAGACAGCAAAGACAGACCTGCCAACTCGGCCTGAGCCCAGGCGGGCCCAGGGCAGTCCCACTGACCTTCACCCCATTGCGGCTATCCCCAGACCTCCACAGGAGCTCAGACTCAACCAGTTCAGCCCGTGCCAACCAGTGTGAACCCAGCTTCAGGTAGCATACTTTGAGGGTCAGTGGCAGATTCTGATAGTCCAGCGCTAAGGGGAGGCACAGACAACCTGCAAGGGTATTAAAAATATAGGGAAGAATCTGTAATAACTCAGATCTACACTGCAAAAAGTAAAGCAAATAGACATCATGAAAGAACAGGGGAGGAAAATACCCCAAAGAAACCAGGATTCTACAATAACAGAACTCATGGTCAGCAAAGTTGATGAAATGTCAGAGAAGGAGTTCAGAAGGTTCATAATTAAAGTGATCTGTGAATCAAAGAATGACCTAAATGAGCAAATACAGGCAAATATTGACCACTACAACAAAGATATAAGAGAGCAAATACAGGTAGCAAAAGATTACTTCAAAAAAGAGATCGAAACTCTGAGAAAAAAAAACAGTCAGAAATCCTTGAAATGAAGGAAACAATTAACCAAATAAAAAACGCAATTGAAGGCATCACCAACAGACTAGATCAACTGGAAGAAAGAACCTCAAGCAATGAAGACAAAGTATATAATCTTGAAAATAAAGTTGACGACACAATGAAGATACTAAGAAACCGTGAACAGAACATCCAAGAAGTATGGGACAGCATCAAAAGACCAAAATCTAAGAATAATTGGGATAGAGGAAAGCACAGAGTTTTAAACCAAAGGAATGCACAACCTCTTTAATGAGATAATATCAGAAAATTTCCCAAGCATGAAGAATGATTTGGAAAACCAAATACAAAGGCTTATAGGACACCAAATGTACAAAATTACAACAGATCTACACCAAGACACATTATAATGAAAATGTCTAGCATACAGAACAAGGATAGAATTTTAAAGGCCACAAAAGAGAGGAATCAGATCACATATAGGGGGAGACCAATTTGTATCACAGCAGATTTTTCAATTCAGACACTCAAAGCTAGGAGATCATGGAACAACATATTCCAAGCTCTGAAGGAAAAGGGATGCCAACCAAGAATCTTATACCCAGCAAAATTAAGCTTTAGATTTGAGGATGAAATAAAAACCTTCCATGATAAACAAAAGTTAAGAGAATTTACAAGTAGAAAGCCAGCACTACAGAACATCCTCGGCAAAATATTCCATGAAGAGGAAAAGAAAAACAATGATGAAAATCAACAGAGGGAGGTATTACACTAAAGGAAAAAAAAAAAAAAAAAAAAAACAATCAGAAGAGAAATCATGTCAAGGTAAATACCAGAAATAAAAATGGTTGGGAATACAAAACACATCGCAATAATAACTCTGAATGTTAATGGCCTAAACTCACCAATCAAAAGACATAGATTAGCAGATTGGATCAAAAAAACAGACCCAACTATATGCTGCCTCCAAGAGACTCATCTCATAGGAAAAGACATCCATAGGCTGAGAATAAAGGGTTGGGAAAAATCCTACCACTCATATGGACAGAGGAAACAAGCAGGGGTTTCCATCCTCATATCAAATAAAGTAGACTTCAAGCTAAAGTCAATCAAAAGGGATAAAGAAGGACACTATATACTGCTCAAGGGAACCATACACCAACAAGACTTAACAATTACAAATATATATGCTCCAAACAATGGAGCATCCATGTTCATCAAACAAACTCTCCTGAAGTTTAAGAGTCAAATTGACCACAACACAATAATTCTGGGTGACTTTAACACACCCCTTTCACCACTGGATAGATCGTCCAAACAAAAGCTGAACAAAGAAACTATAGAACTAAAAAATACAATAAACAACTTAGACTTAACTGACTTATATAGAATATTTCATCCTTCAACAAGTGAATATACTTTCTTCTCAGCAGCACATGGAACCTTCTCTAAAATAGACCATATACTAGGCCACAAAACAACTCTGAGCAAATACAAAAAAGTTGAGATTCTACCCTGCATTCTATCTGACCATAATGGAATGAAATTAGAAATCAATGATAAAATAAGAAATAAAAGCTACTCCAACTCCTGGAGACTAAATAATATGCTACTGAATGAACAATGGGTTGCAGATGACATTAAAGAGGAGATTAAAAAATTCTTAGAGGTGAATGAGAACACAGACACAACATATCAAAATCTCTGGGACACTATGAAGGCAGTTCTAAGAAGAAAGTTCATTGCATTGAGTTCATTCCTCAAAAGAAGAAAAAGTCAACAAATAAATGGCTTAAAATTACATCTCAAAGCTCTAGAAAAAGAAGAACAATCCAACACCAAAAGTGGTAGAAGACAGGAAATAATTAAAATCAGAGCTGAAATTAATGAAATTGAAACCAAAGAAACAATTGAAAAAATTGACAAAACAAAAAGTTGGTTCTTTGAAAAAATAAATAAAATTGACAGACCCTTGTCCAGGCTAACAAAGAGAAGGAGAGAGATAACTCGAATTACTAATATATGCGATGAAAAAGGAAATATCACAACAAACACTACGGAAATACAGGAAATAATTCGAAATTATTTTGAAAACCTGTACTCCAACAAAATACAAAACACCGAAAGCATCGACAAATTTCTAGAGTTGTATGATGTGCCCAAACTTAAGCAGGAGGATATACATAATTTGAACAGACCAATTTCAAGTGACGAAATAGAAGATGCCATCAGAAGCCTACCAACCAAGAAAAGCCCAGGACCAGATGGATACACAGCTGAGTTCTACAAGACCTTCAAGGAAAAACTGATACCAATTCTCTTCAATTTATTTCAGGAAATAGAAAAAGAGGGAGTACTTCCAAACTCATTCTATGAGGCCAACACCACCCTGAACCCCAAACCAGGCAAAGACACATCCAAAAAAGAAAACTTCAGACCCATATCTTTAATGAACATAGATGCAAAAATTCTCAATAAAATTCTAGCAAAACGGATACAGAAACATATCAAAAATATAATACACCACGATCAAGTGGGGTTCATTCCAGGGATGCAAGGATGGTTCAACATACGGAAAACAATAAATGTAACTCACCATGTCAATAGACTCAAAGATAAGAACCACATGATTATCTCAATAGATGCAGAAAAAGCATTTGACAAAATACAGTACCCCTTCATGCTCAAAACACTAGAAAAACTAGGGATAACTGGAACATATCTCAACATCATAAAAGCTATATATGCGAATCCCCAGGCCAACATTATTCTAAATGGAGAAAAATTGAAAGCATTCCCTTTCAAAACTGGAACAAGACAGGGATGCCCTCTTTCACCACTTCTATTCAACACAGTAATTGAAATGCTGGCCAGAGCAATAAGACAGACGAAAGAAATTAAAGGGATATAGATAGGAAAAGTAGAACTCAAATTATCATTATGTGCTGATGATATGATTTTTTATACCTAGAAGACCCAAAAATTCCACCAGAAAACTTCTAGAACTCATAAATGAATTCAGCAAAGTAGCAGGATACAAAATCAACACCCATAAATCTAAGGCATTTCTATATATCAGTGACAAATCCTCTGAAAGGGAAATGAGGAAAACTACCCCGTTTACAATAGCATAAAAAAAAATACTTGGGAATCAACTTAACCAAAGATGTGAAAGACCTCTACAATGAAAACTACAGAACACTAAAGAAAGAAATTATGGAAGACCTTAGAAGATGGAAAGATCTACCCTGTTCTTGGATAGGCAGAACTAATATTGTCAAAATGACCATACTACCAAAAGCACTATACAGATTTAATGCAATGCCAATCAAAATCCCAATGACATTCCTCATAGAAATAGAAAAAGCAGTCATGAAATTCATCTGGAAAAATAAGAGACCCAGAATAGCTAAAGCAATCCTTAGTAAGAGGAGTGAAGCAGGTGGCATCACTATACCAGACCTTAAATTATACTACAGAGCAATAGTAACAAAAACAGCATGGTATTGGCACCAAAATAGGCCAGTAGACCAATGGTACAGAATAGAGGACACAGAGACTAACACATATAATTTCAGTTATCTTATATTAGACAAAGGCACCAAAAATGTACATTGGAGAAAAGATAGCCTTTTCAACAAATGGTGCTGGGAAAACTGGAAATCCATATGCAATAAAATGAAATTAAACCTATATCTCTCACCATGCACAAAATTCAACTCAAAGTGGATCAAGGATCTAGGAATTAGACCAGAGACACTACACCTAATAGAAGAAAAAGTAAGCTCTAATCTCCAACATGTTGGATTAGGGTCCAAGTTCCTTAATAAGAATCCTGTAGCACAAGAATTAATACCAAGAATCAATAAGTGGGATAGACTCAAATTACAAAGCTTCTTCTCAGCAAAAGAAACAATCAGCAAGGTGAACAGAGAGCCTACTAATTGGGAACAAATTTTTACCACATGCACGTCAGATAGAGCACTAATCTCTAGAATATATAAAGAACTCAAAAATCATAACACCAAAAAAACAAATAACCCAATCAATAAATGGGCCAAGGAACTGAACAGACACTTCTCAGAAGAAGATATACAATCAATCAATAAATACATGAAAAAATGCTCAACCTCTCTGGCAATTAGAGAAATGCAAATCAAAACCACTTTAAGATTTCATCTCACACCAGTCAGAATGGCAGCTATTAAGAACAAAAACAACAATAAATGTTGGAGAGGATGTGGAGAAAAAGGCACACTCATACATTGTTGGTGGGACTGCAAAATGGTGCAGCCAATATGGAAAGCAGTATGGAGATACCTTGGAAAACTTGGAATGGAACCACCTTATGACCCAGCTATCCTACTCCTTGGTCTTTACCCAAAAGACCTTAAAACAGCATACTACAGGGACACAGCCACATCAATGTTTATAGCAGCACAATTCACAATAGCTAAACTGTGGAACCAACCTAGATGCCCTTCAGTAGATGAATGGATAAAGAAAATGTGGTATATACACACAATGGAATATTACTCAGCAATAAGAGAGAATAAAATCATGGCATTTGCAGGAAAATGGATGGAGTTAGAGAATATAATGCTAAGTGAAGTTAGCCAATTCCAAAAAGCCAAATGCCAAATGTTTTCTCTGATATAAGGAGGCCAATTCACAGTCGGGTTGGGATGGGGAGCATAGGAGGATTAGAGGAATACTAGAATGGCCAATGGGGAGGGAGGGGAAGAGGGGGCAAAAGGGTGAAGAAAAAAAAAAAGATGGTAGAATGAGATGAATATCATTACCCTAAGTGCATGTATGAAGTCACGAATGGTGTGAATATACTTTGCATACAACCAGAGATTTGTAAAAAAGTGCTCTATATGTGTAATATGAAATGCAATGCATTCTGCTGTCATTTATATCATCTTAGAATGAAAATAATTAAAAAAAAAGAAAAAAAAAAAGGAGATCAGTAGAATAGAGAAAGGGAACCAAGAGGTAGGAGAAGGGGAGGGAAGGGGAAATACTGGGGTATGATATTGATCAAATTGTATTGTTATATTGTGTGCATGTATGAATATATAACCACAAATCCCGCCATTATGCATAATTAAAATGCACCAATAAAAATATGGGAAGAAACAGTGAAATACCATGACCAACTTTATATCCATAAATTGGATAATGTAAAAAAAAAGAAAAAAGAAAAAACTTCTTCAGAGGCAAAACTACTAAATAATATCCAACAAATATTTAACCTGAATGGCTCTATTTGTGTTAGAGGAATTGTGTTTCTTGTTAAAAAGCTTTCGACAAAGTTGACTTGAAACCTAGATGGCTTTACTGGATATTAAAAAGGGGGTAGTTTGAAGGAGGAGAGGCTCCATCTTCATTGCTTTGACTGTAGTGATGCTTTCATGGATGTACATGTCATTATTTATCAAATTGTACATTTTAACTATGCACAGATATTGTATGTGAATTACACCTCAATAAAGCTGTTAAAAGGAAAAAAAAAAGTGGCCCCAAATCTCGGAGCCATTGGAAATGGATTTCTTGCCCTCACGTGTAATCAGGTGCTTCCAATGTTGACCAATCCATCTTCTCCTTTTGTAAACAAGCATTTCTTTTGAGCAAAAACTACCGGTTTCGCATTTTGTTTGTAAATTCTAGTGTTGTAGCACCCAAATGTTGGTGCTAGAAGGACGCGTGAGCGCAAGGGTGACACTTTTACAGGAAGGGAAGCAGCATGTGAGAGGCCACCTCACCCACATGTGTTGGCGAGGCTGGGACCAGCACCTGGTATGTCCTGTGGTTAACTGAGTGCTTTACCCTGGGCCTCCATTGGGAGGTGAGTCTATGTTCCCTTTGCTCTGCCATTTATGGTTGCTTCCTTTGAGCTCATTGCCAGTTTGTCTCTTGCGGCTGGGGAGTAACCTTTCCGTATGTTGCGTGTCAAGTTCATGATCATGTAGCTCCAAATCCATACCTGGGTTCAACCAAGGGCAAATGCCTTAGCTTCTCTGAGCCTCATATAACATGGGGGGAAAGAAGCCTATTTCACAGGACTGCCTGGTATGGTTTCATATTCTGTCATTCACCCCATGTGTTCATATATTCTCCAGGGGCCAAGCCAGCCTCTGAATGGTCTCTCACCTAGGGTGGGCAGAATTGATACCCATTCCACTTATTTTATAGCCCCCGAACCTGCTGGGGGTGTAGCCGGTTGGGCTGAGCTCAGCTCAGCTCCTCAAAAATAAATGGTACACAGGGAAAGATGAATATGCTCGACTGTCCAAAAGCAATCACCATGTGTGGTTATCAGAAGAATTTCATTCAGCATCCTGGTGGAAGGAAGCAGAGATACAAATAAACCCAGAATTTATATTTGCCTTGGGATGAATTATATGACATCAACGGGTGGTTAGCAGCTTTTCTTCCTGGATTATTTTCTGCACAGGTGACTGCTAAAATGTATAGCTAGTCCCCCAGGACCCATCAGCTCACAGGCTGGGAAGCCAGCCCGGAGGCTGGAGGATTTCATGGTTTGAGGCAGTGGTGTGTGCTCACACAGAAACAGGAAGTTAACTTTGATTTTCATTTGTCAACGGTGTGAGAAGGCTCTGTTACTGTCTCCAAAGACCAGAGCATTGCTGTCACTCTGTCTCTACATTGTGTGATCCAGCAATGTCAGGCAGTAATTCCACGGTGGGGCCACCCGAAGAGGTATGGAAAGTAGGTGGACTTGCTGAGCTGGGTTCCTTCTGAGCTGAACTTGGCAACCAGTCCTTCACGGCCTAGCCTAGAAACTTCAGCCAGCTGTTTGTTAGCCTGGTAGTAAAAACAGCAGCAGGGCTCTGCTGATTCTCAGATCTGGCATCTACTGTGTGGGCCAGGCCTCGAAGCGTGGGGTACTTGGTCCAGTCCCTTCTTCTGTTACACTGGCTTGGAGCAGGACAGCCATTTGTCCATGCCTGCTGATCCCAGGGCAGCCTCACACCAGCCCAGGGAGCGGGGAGAGAGGGAGGCAGAACACGTATTCATTACTCATTAAGAGTCACTTCCTCGGGGCTGGCATTGTGGCTCAGTAGTAGAGCTCTTGCCTTGCACATGTGAGGCACTGGGTTCGATCTTCAGCACCACATAAAATGAAATAAGATAAAGGTATTATGTTCATCTACAACTAAAAAAAGAATCCAGGCTAGCATCAGATATTTGAGTTTCCCGGTTGAGTGTTTGGAAACATACCACTTTCCTGCTTCTGGTTTAATGATTTGTAACATTTCCCATGTGTGGCCAGGGGAGCAAATACCTACAGCTTTATCAGGAAGCTGATGAAGTCCCAGCTGTCTGACTTTGGGCAAAGTGTGTTGTAACTGGGTCTCAACTACTCATCTGTGAGTCCCCAATGCACTCCGTTTTTTTTTTTTTTTTTTTTTTTTTAATTTTTTATTAAGTATCTTTATTTATTTATTTATTTGTTTGTTTGTTTGTTTGTTTGTTTTTATGTGGTGCTGAGGATTGAACCCCGGGCCTCGAACGTGCTAGGCAAGCGCTCTACCGCTGAGCCACAACTCCAGCCCCTGCACACCATTCTTGTGGGGACTAATTGAGAGTGTATAGAGGCATCTCGCACATTCTGTGTGCCCAGCTAATGCAGCTCTGAAGCTGTTTCTGCTCATGAGTAGTCTCTTAAACTTCTCATTTTCAAGAACACCCTCTTTCCTAAGTTTCTAAAATCTGGGGGAAGAAAACAACTGCCAATCTCAACAGAAACCTGTGATTGGGGCCATCCATGCTGTGAGGCTCTTACCCCAGAAATAGAAGTAGAGACCACAGGTTAGATCCACATGGTCCTTTATCTCCAGTAGTGGCACTAATCAAAGTTATGGCCAAACACTCTATTCTTAGGTGAAATAATTGGCTTAAAAAGCAAACAGAGCTGGGGATGTACCTCATTGGTAGAACACTTGCTTAGCATGTATGAGACCCTGGGTTTGATCCCTAGCACTGAAAAAAAAAAAAAAAAAAAAAAAAAAAGTCAGCTTTTTAGACAAGCATGAAGACAAGAGGTTTGGAACATTTCTTGAGTCACATTAGACAAGAAACCAAAAAGTAACATGTTTAGGAGTACATTCCCCCAAACACTTGCTCAACTGGGGGATTCAAATGCCTGGTGCTAGTCTGGATTCTTTTTAATTTCATTTAATTCAGTTTTATAGTTTTAGTTGTAGATGGACACTATACCTTTATTTTATTTATTTTATTCTTACGTGGTACCAGGGGATTGAACTCACGCGTGCTAGGCAAATGCTCTACCACTGAGCCACAACCGCAGCTCCTAGTCTGGATTCTTTACCAGAAGCTGAGCAGAGCTCAGAAATGTGCCAGAGGAGTGACGAGTCTGCTCCCTCCACTGTTTTGATCCTCACACTGGAGCCCAGAGTATGGGTTTCATAGTAACTTGGAGGGCAAGGACATTCATACAGAATATGAGGGCCAACTCTAAGTCCTTCAGCGGGAACATACAGAGAGGTTTTTTTTCCCCCCCTTAGGTTTTTTTTTTTTTTTTTTTTTTTTCTTCCTTTTCCTTGCAGGCTGGTTGGAAAGATAAAACAACCACTCTCCAAAAATTTATTTAAATCACATAAGAGTATTCCAAAGCCATAGGCATGATTATTTCCCAATAGAATCAAGAAGATTTTCAGTGTAGACAACATCTCATGGAGATTTGAAAGGTTTCAACCAGAATCGACTCTGCCTTAGAGGACATTGCAGCTAAGCGTGGGTTGGGCATGCCCCCTTCCTGCCTCAGCTGACCATCCCTCTGTGGAGGGCAGCCCCGGGCGTGGGGTGCTGGGAAGGAGCATGTCCGCCGTGTCTGGCCCACCCGGGTGCTCACTAACCTGCCACTAAATTAGCACTTTGTTTATTGCCCTTCCATCCTTTCCCTGTGGAATTGTGACTTTTAGTACAGGCCACGTGCTGTGACACCACTATCAGTGTCATAAAAGCAGGCTGTCTTCTGCTACAACCAAGAGGCAGCAGTGGTGGTCAGGGGCGAGGGGGTGAGGGCTAGGGGGCTTCTGAGTGCTGCCCACTGGGATTACTCTTCCGCCGTTCCTCTGTTAGGCCTGCTCAGTGTGTCCAGGTGGGTTTTCTCTTCTGGATAAAGGCCTTGATTCCCTCCTGTGCATCCCATAGGGCCAGGTTGTCCACCATGGCCTGGGAGGTGAGGTGGTAGGCTGTTCTCAGGTCCTGGGTCAGCTGCTTGTAGAACACGGCCTTGCCCAGAGACACCACGGGCCGGCTCATGGAGGCGATCTTCCTGGCGATTCGCATGGTCTCTTCCTCCAGCTGCTCCTCTGGCACGACTCTGCTCAGCAGCCCGTGGAGCAAGGCCCTCTGAGCTGAGATGGGCTCCCCGGTGCAGAGCATCTCCAAGGCGACCTGAGGGAGGAAGCAGGCGAGGTCACGAAGGCACCCTGGATACCCCACTGCCACCTGGGGCTCCCTTTCCATTTCACTCTGCTGAGACTGTCACTCTCCTTGCTGAAACGACACCTCAGCCAGTTAGTTATCTGCTTCTCGAATGACATGTCATCCACCACCCCTGATGGTGTCAATACCCTGACTCCTGCCAGGGACGAGATCAGATCTTTCCAAGAGCAAAGAATATACAAGTAGCCAGGCAGGGGAAATGACTCCGGTCCTGCACAGATCCGACCACTAACTCTCTCCAAGGCAGGAGATTCCATCTGCCTCTTTTAAGGGCCATGCACGAGACAGCGGCCCATCTGATGGGAGGCCACTGCAAACACTCTGCAGAGAGGCCCAGGACCTCCACAGACCAGCGCCGGGGGCTGTCTCCGCTAGGAGACGATCCATAGGTGCTGTCACCTCTGTATGACCCAAAAGAACACCCTGCCGTCGGGGAGAAGGGAGTGGGGTAAAGGAAACGTCTTCCAGGGATCAGATGTAGAACCTAGCATGCCTTTAACTTGCAAGCAGGTAAGGGGTGACAGACACAGGACGGCTCTGCCCTCCCACAGTCCTTCCCGCAGATGTCAAGGCTGTGGAGAGAGGGAGTCCCGACACGCTCTGCCTGGTCGTCTATTCAACAGCCTGACACCAACTGGACCTGGACCTGTAAGCCTCAAAGCCAGAAAGAGGGGTCCCCAGGTGCACGGGGACACAGTGGAGGGGAACCTTCCTCTCCCCATGCTTTTCACTCCCTCTCTGGCAAACCTGGTGGCGTCTTTGTTGTTCCTTAGACTAGCCAAGTGTGCTGTCACCTCAGGGTCCTGTACGTGCTGTTCCCCCTGCCTAGAACGTCCTGTCCCCAGGAGTCCTCACGGCCTGCGTCTTCATCTCAGCCTCTGCTCGTGTCTCACCTCACCCATGATCCTCTGGGATGGCCCCATCAGATCTGTCAGATAAACCCCACACTGTCCCCTTTCTGGCTCGACTCTCATCTTTCCCGCTTCTCATCCTTTAGTGCACTGTATATTTTACATGCTCATTTGTTGATTGTTTATTTGTTGATTTGCTAGAATGTGCACTTTGACAGGACAGGAAATGTACTTATTTATTTTGCAGTGCTCTAAATACTTGTAAGGGCAGGTAGCCAGGGACTAGAGTATGGCCTGAGGGATGCTATTGGTGGCACTGGGGACAGGCTAAGAAGGTGCTACCACTTCCACTTGCCTCTTTGTCTCAGGCTGCTCAGTCTTGGAACCTGGCCACAAAAGAGGGGCTGGGCTAAATGAGCCCCTGGCAACCCCCACTGAGGCCCAGTTGAGGGGCAGCCTTAACAGCCAGATACGTGTTGAGCACCTACAATGAATCCCCCGGTGGAGGCCACAGCCACTGTGGAGCAGAGATAAGCCTTGCTGGCTGAGCCTGTCCAAACTGCAAATTCATGAGCTAACCAAGTTATTGTTGTTTTGAGCAGCTAAGTTGTGAGTGGCTTGTTATGCAGTAATAGATAACTAGCATGGTCACTATATGAATTTAGGAATCAGTGGCCTTTAGAGCAACCTTGGTGATCATGATAATGACATTGTGGATCAGATAAGTTTTTGTTGGGTGGAACTGTTCTGGGTATTGGAGGCTGTTCAGCAACATCCCTGACATTTGCCTACTAGTTGTGACAATTAAAAACTGTCTCCAGGTATTGCCATATGTCCCTAGGACTAGTACTGCTCCTGGTTTAGAACCACTGATCTAGATGGTTTCTTTGTGATGAGACTATATTGGATCACCCAGGGATCAAGATTTGATGGAGAGGAGAGGCCAGAAACCTGGCCAGAGGCCCTTCTCCACTCGGTGTCAATGGACTCCACACCCACTGGACTGGCGGTCAGGGACGGGTAACGTTGGTGTAAGGTTAAGGCCATGGACTGAATCCCAACTTCTACCCTCTCGGAGAGGTAATGATTCTGTTGGAGGGAGCGGGAATGCGACACTGTGGGATGTGCCAGGCAGACCAGTTTTCAGATGACCAGAAACAGCACCATCAGGAATGCCTGTCTGAAGCCCTGGCTGAACATGGAGCTGAAAACTGGGTCCTGCTGTTAACAGCTAGTAAATAGGACACTGAAGACAGCTAGTAAATAGGATACTGAAGACACCCAGGGGGTCCCAGCAGCAGGAGCAGGACAGCATTCCACTCCATTTCCGCCCCAGATCCTGGAGTCAGCTGGGGTCCAGAGTAGAAGTTAAAGTGGAAAAGTGTCACTGCAAATCCAAGTGGCCTTTTTCCTTCATCAACACATGTGGCTCTTGGGGAATTCATGTGCACCACCTAATGGGAAGTGGCCACCTGCAAAACACATGCCACATGAAAAAAAAAAAAAAAAAAAAGAATAATAGCCAGTCAGGCCCTGAGTCCTTTCTCACTTGGCATGACCAAGATCTCAAATGAGCTTCGAAGAGTAGTTGAGAGTGGGATCAGAGCTGGGAGGAGGAAATACTCAATGGTAGAGAAGCAGTGCTCCTTCCTGGCTGGCTCAGCAGAGGGCATTTACTCCTTCCCATGCAGTGGGACTGGTGGTTGGGGCTGATGATTTGTCCGTGGGCACTGTCCCCTCATCAGACACCTTCTGGAAGATGCCCTTCTCAGTGTCTCTTTTTCCTTTCATGTCACTCTGCCTCCCCGGAGTCTCTCATTCTCTCTGTTCTCCTTTCCGGGGCCCCACTGTGCAATTTTAAATCAGCTGGCAGACTCAGATACTGAAGCTCGACAGGATTCCAGGTGTCCCAAGACATTTTCTGTGCAAACCCTTTGGAGTTCAAGCATGGGGTAGGGCTGCAGGCGGGGGCCCAGGCCTGCTGGGTGCTGAGCCTCCTGAAAGACCCCTGGGCAAGTTGCTTGTCACCTCCCACTTCTTCAACGGGAACGCGTGAGTACAAATGGCTGTCTCCTAGGACTGCTGTGAAGAAGAGCTAACCGATGGCGACAGGGCACATCGTCACATCAAGTGCAGTGGAGATGCTAGAAGAAATGGTCCCTTTGGGCAAAACATGAATTAGGAGAAATCGTGGTGATTTGCTTGCAGGAGACAAGGGCAAGGGACTCGGCACAAACCATGTGTATGAAGGAAGGTGACACGTCCTCTGGTTCCTTTCTTCAACGATATCTGTGTAGAGAGCCTACTATGGTCAAGCGCTGTGCTACGGACTGAGAGGTGTTCCCCTGCCAAGTTCATAAGTTGAAGCCCTATGTCCCACCATGATGGTATTTGGGAATGTGGCCTAGAAGGAGGTGATGCAGGTTAAACAAGGTCATAAGGAAGGCGTCCCTACACGATGGGACCGGTGTCCTTATGAGAAGAGACACCAAAGCTCGCTCACTCCCCACCATATGGGGGCACAGTGCAAAGGTGGTGTCTGTGAGCCAGGAAAGGGTCCTCACCAGGAAGCACATCAGCTGGCACCTTGATCTTGGACTTCCAGCTCTAAAACTGTGGGAAATAAATGTCTGTTTCAATCACTCAATGTGTGGTATTTGTTATGGCAGCCTGAGCTAATCCACAGCAATGCTATCTACCTACCTACCTACCTACCTATATATGCATATCTTAATTCTGGAGCAACTCCAAAAACTTGCTTAAAAAAGTGAAAATGGGGCTGGGGTCATGGCTCAGTGGTATAGCGCTTGCCTAGCATGTGTGAGGCACAGGGTTCGATTCTCAGCACTGCATATAAATAAATAAAGATCCATTGACAACTAAAAAAAATATATATATTTTTTTTAAAAGTGAAAATAGCTAGTAAATCCCTAAATTGAATCACTTCCAGAGAAAGTGGAATTCTAACGCCTGGAGATACAGGAATTGGGCAGAACCCTCGTTTGTCAGGCAGGGAAAGTTCTTCTAACAGTAAGAGCAAGAATTCAACAATCTCTTACATTCTTTTCTGCATCAAAGATGCTGATGTTATTGTAGGACCTCTAAAAGTAAATAACAAGGAAATGGCCTTGAGCTAGAACATGAGGGATTTCAACTAAATAGACCTATTTCCCCTCAGCCCTTCAATTAGCCAATTAGAGAAAGACAAACAGACATGCAGACAGAGACTGAGAGCAAGTACTTCCGCCTGCCTGCAGTACTGTGATGATTAAAGGTAACAGATGTAAAACTCATGATACAGTGCTGGGTACTCAGTCAGTGCCCAATAAATGCAGCAGCTAATATAAATGTACCTATTCTAACTGTAAATTCCTGTGACCCTCTGACGTTGGCTTCTAGGCAGTATTGGAAAGGGGATGATTGTTTGAAGCGGGGTGTCATGGGGCTCCCTTAAGTCACACAGCTGACAGGAATGGGGTACTATAGCGCCCTGGGGACTCTCTCCTCACACTGTGCCCTCTGGGTGACCCTGGTGTCTTAGTCCATCCAGGCTGCTATAAGATAGCACGCCATCAACTGGGAGGTCCACCAGGCACAGAACTTTATTTTTTGCAATTCTGGGAGTTAGAAAGTCCAAGATCAAGTTAAAAGCAGTTTTGGGGTCCTGTGAGAACCTTCCAGGTTCATAGACTGACATTTTCTCCCTATGCCCTTACAGGGTGAAAAAATGGGCAGGACAGGGCACTAATCCCATTCATGAAGGCCCCACCCTCATGACCTCATCACCTCCCAAAGGCCTCACCTTCTAAGGCCATCATCACTTTGGTGATTAGGTTTCAACGTAAGACTATGGGGGAACAGGAGGATTCAGGCCACAGCACATGGCGTTCGTCTCCCAGGATGTAAGGGTGGCAGGGAGGAAGTGAGCACTGGGGGGAGGGGAGACACAGAGCAGAACCCACGAGGGGTGCACACGTGTTCCCACTCACCCACAGCGCTGGCAGTGCCAGGGCATAGGAGCCACCAGGAGGCAAGATCTGGAGAGGAAGCGTGCCCAGTGGAGGGTCATGGGCCTAATCCAACTGGGAACGCAAGAAAAGTTCCTGAAACTCTTCTAGGAGCTCTTGAACTGCATGCTCTCTAAGGCTGTACCTCCCAAGCCCTGATGGCCACACCAGTCACTGCTAATCTGCTGCCTGTCTGAGCAGGCCTGAGATGCTGCCTCCCTCAGGCTCTCTGCTGACCAGTCCCAGACAGCAGCCGGGATCCAACACTCTTTCCCGCTTGGAAATCCTTCTCTGTTCCCGTTAGACTCTTAGGAAATCAGATTCTACAGACATATTAAATTAAAATGGGTAAACAGCTGGAATCAAGGGCTCCTACCATGGTGAATGGACTGGTTTGGGAAGGGATTCTGGTTTTTCTCTTGCTCTCCAGGGATAACTGGCTGTGCATTTCTGAATGAGGCCTGCCCTGGCTGGGGAGGGCAACAGCTGTACCAGGTAGGGTACCCATATGGCTCAACGAAGATGCATTATTTAATTCATGCCAAAGGAGAGAAGCACTTCACAAATGGGCAAGATCATTCATGCCCAGACTCAGTCTGGTTTGACCACAAGGGCAGTTCAGTCTAGGACACAGCCAAGCAGGTTCCCAGAGTGACCAGCAGAGGGCACTAGTGAACTACACATGTCCTCAGCCTGTGTGAAAAGGGTTGCGACTTCCAGTCCAGTCCAATTTGCAAAAGCACTTGCTTCCTCTCTGTAAAGGAACATGGGGACTCACACCTGACGAGTGTACTTGCTGCACAGACCTGTGTGTAACGTGTTTGCATGAGTTCAATGAGTGCAATGAGTGCAAAAAACAAGAAAATGTGATAGAAAGTGCTCTTCACTGGGTTTAGATTTCTATGACTCCCAGGCAGGTGTTTTGGTCAGGCTTAGATTTTTGTGAATCCCAAATGTTTCCTCCTAAAGCAGGCCACACAGGCCACCTCTGCAGATCCTGAAACCTGGCAAAGGTCTTAAGTTCTGACTGTTCCTCCTAAAAATTCCCTCTATCAATACTGCGATAATCACTAATGAGCCATTTCTGCTCATTAGTGTTGACCCCAAATCATATTCCAGATTCATGCCCCCAAGTAGTCCAGTATTAATGAGTCCAATGCGACAGGACTCTGAACTGTTTTCAGCTGCTGATTAGAAAAAAAAAATCTGAGGTTTTTGAGCCAAGTGACTCAATGGCCTTCTGGGGGTCAGAGCGCGAGACCAGGAATCTGAGTTAGACAATCCAGGAGATTCTTTGCCCCATCCTTTGACCAAACTGTCTCTGGGAGGGAAAACTACGTTGGTTCTAACAACCTCCCTGCACATACATCTGTCATACTGCACAACTGTACAATGTGGTTCTGAGAATTGGGCTTCCTGGGATCCTAAGTCCTTCTTTTTTTGGGTCACATTACCCATCTCTCTTCTCAAAAAAACTAATTTTAAAATTTCATCAATATGATACAGTGTTAAGTTTCTAATAAGCCTTGATTTCAAAAGTTTATCTTAAGAAAAAATGGATTCTTATCCTGACACTATGACTGATGTAAAGGTTTCAAATGCTTTATCATGGAACTTTCCAGCAAGTCAGGTATTGAAGAGGATGTGCAGCTACCAGGCAGTACACCTTCTTTTTGCTATGCAAAGTCTTCATGATTTGATTTGCAGCTAGAATATAGTTAATCGGTGAGCTCTGTCAATAGATTTGCAATACATTTTAATTTAACACACTGGCAAGAAGTAGCAATCTCAAAAATACTTAGTGAATGAATATCTATACATTTAAGGTAAACATTTGTCTTGATAGAACAAAAAAGTCCCTTTGTTGGAGGACATTTTAGCAAGCTATCACCTTTTGCAGCGTGGATCCCACTTTCCTGGTACATGCTTGTGGGTGTCTGTTTTCAGATTCTGCTCACAAACACACATCTCTATAAAAACTAATAAGGAGGCAATATAGAAGAAAGGAGTGTTCCCTAAACTTCTTGGTCTTATTTGATTGATTCCCCTTGGATCTCATTTCTTTTGAGCCCGAAATATGTCAGCAGTTGCTAATTTTGTAGTTGTTGCTAGAATAAGTAATATATTCTAGAAAGCAATCTAGTTCCTTACTTGCCATATATATGATGTTGCCCCCTTTTACAGATTTTCAACTAAGAATGAGGATGCACTTCTCCTAGAACAAAGACATTGTGGGTTTACACTTAAGGGGTGTTCAGTAAATATTATTTTATGATATTTACAGGAAGGAAGAAAGCTTTGAGATGAAAATGGACTTCGCTGTAGTCAGCAAAGACAACTTTGTTAACATGGTCCCTTCTTGGGCAGATTCAACACACCATGCCCAGGATACTCATGTTCCTGAAATGTAACCACTGTTAACCCGACACACTCAGTGAACCATCTACTGGCTCCTTCCTGGAACAAGAGGGATTGTCTGCATGTGGTTGACCAGCAACACCATCCTAGCCTCCTGATTCTGGAATTACGTGGGCACGCTCAGTGGTGGAGCGCTTGCCTAGCATGTGAATGGTCAACCATTCAGTGCAATGAAACTCAGCCTCCACTGTGTTTCAAATAAAATTACAAAAATAATGTCTTTATAAGGAAAACAAATTGAAAAACCTAACTAGTCATACTGAGGGGCACATAAGATTGAAATGTGGTGGATTTACAAATGGACATCCAGTGTGAGGAGCTACGGAGGAGCAAGCAGTCCCCCTCTCCCTCTCTGACGTTATAAGGAACGCTGTGGCACATCCAGCCAAACAGCCTTTGGGCAGAATATCCTGATGTGAATAGTACTTTTTTTATAAGCTAATTCTCACAAGTGCTGGAGGAAAAATCTAGAAAAAGGTCAGAAGATGAATTACCTTTCTGGGCACTGCTCTTCCCAAGGCGACACCAGGGGTGGAGCAGAAGAGCCCCACGTTCACGCCCGGAGTGGCGAAAGAGGACTTGTCGCTGGCCACGGCAATGTCACAGCTGGCCACCAGCTGACAACCGGCAGCTGTGGCCAAGCCGTTGACCATGGCAATGATGGGGACCGGGTGGTTCCGGATCAGCATCATGACCTGCGGGAGCAGACACACCCACTTCACTTGCGGCAGAGAGTGGAGCCACGTTAATACCTACTTTTAAAAAAATATTTATCTTTTAGTTATAGGTGGACACATATCTTTATTTTATTTTTTATGTAGTGCTGAGGATTGAACCCAGTGCCTCAGGCATGTTTAGCGAGCACTCTACCTCAGCCCCTAATACCCATTATTTTATATGACTTCTCTGTTTACAGAACACTTTTCATATGATTCTATGCAAAAAAGAATGAAAGCACTAACTTGCACTAGATATCCACTCTGAGGCATCATTTGGTCTTTCTGGGAGCTCCACGAGGAAGAAAGCCTATTTGGTGGCAAGGACATGAAGCTCAGAGGGTGGAAATCACTAGGCTCAGGCCAGCCAGGGAGGTGGAGGCTGCAGGCGGAGCCCAGCTCTGTTTGGGGTCCCCTCCGCCTCCTTCCCCAGCACTCCCACTAAAAGCAGCGTGAGTTTTTGTCTCTGGAGAACAAACAAAAGCTTTCACAAATAGTTCTGTTCTCCCTGTGCCTGTGTGAAGCCCCTGTGTTAAAAGTCTGAAATTGGTATTTGGTGCTTCCTTGAAAAATTAAGGTGGAAAAGGACTTGAAGGCAATTTCCTTAGTAATTACTTCTCAAATTACCACCATGAATGCTCTCTCAATTCTATTAAAATGGGGAGAAGGGGACACCCTGCTGTCATCAAAATAAACAAAATTCTTGAAACAGCCATTGGCACTGAGAGGGTAGACCAAAGTGTGCTCATGTGACCCTCACTGCATAAATTGCCAGAACTTTAACTTATTTTTTGCAGCTTATTTTTTCTTGATGCGCTAAACAGATTGTGTTGCTATGGCAACTTCAATTTCTAAATCATTGCTCTTTGAACCTTGGCAGAGAGGAAGAGAAGCAAGGAACCAAATCTGGGGTTTTCCCCCAAGGCAGCAATTCAAAGAAAAATGACCTTTGTGATTTGAAGATTTTTGCTTAGGAAACTTATTTTTTATATTCATAAACATTTGAAATCAGATAGCTTTTTTCCTAAAATATAAGGTATATATAAGGTATATATAAGGTATATATAAGGTATATATAAGGTATATATAAGGTATATATAAGGTATATATAAGGTATATATAAGGTATATATAAGGTATATATAAGGTATATATAAGGTATATATAAGGTATATATAAGGTATATATAAGGTATATATAAGGTATATATAAGGTATATATAAGGTATATATAAGGTATATATAAGGTATATATAAGGTATATATAAGGTATATATAAGGTATATATAAGGTATATATAAGGTATATATAAGGTATATATAAGGTATATATAAGGTATATATAAGGTATATATAAGGTATATATAAGGTATATATAAGGTATATATAAGGTATATATAAGGTATATATAAGGTATATATAAGGTATATATAAGGTATATATAAGGTATATATAAGGTATATATAAGGTATATATAAGGTATATATAAGGTATATATAAGGTATATATAAGGTATATATAAGGTATATATAAGGTATATATAAGGTATATATAAGGTATATATAAGGTATATATAAGGTATATATAAGGTATATATAAGGTATATATAAGGTATATATAAGGTATATATAAGGTATATATAAGGTATATATAAGGTATATATAAGGTATATATAAGGTATATATAAGGTATATATAAGGTATATATAAGGTATATATAAGGTATATATAAGGTATATATAAGGTATATATAAGGTATATATAAGGTATATATAAGGTATATATAAGGTATATATAAGGTATATATAAGGTATATATAAGGTATATATAAGGTATATATAAGGTATATATAAGGTATATATAAGGTATATATAAGGTATATATAAGGTATATATAAGGTATATATAAGGTATATATAAGGTATATATAAGGTATATATAAGGTATATATAAGGTATATATAAGGTATATATAAGGTATATATAAGGTATATATAAGGTATATATAAGGTATATATAAGGTATATATAAGGTATATATAAGGTATATATAAGGTATATATAAGGTATATATAAGGTATATATAAGGTATATATAAGGTATATATAAGGTATATATAAGGTATATATAAGGTATATATAAGGTATATATAAGGTATATATAAGGTATATATAAGGTATATATAAGGTATATATAAGGTATATATAAGGTATATATAAGGTATATATAAGGTATATATAAGGTATATATAAGGTATATATAAGGTATATATAAGGTATATATAAGGTATATATAAGGTATATATAAGGTATATATAAGGTATATATAAGGTATATATAAGGTATATATAAGGTATATATAAGGTATATATAAGGTATATATAAGGTATATATAAGGTATATATAAGGTATATATAAGGTATATATAAGGTATATATAAGGTATATATAAGGTATATATAAGGTATATATAAGGTATATATAAGGTATATATAAGGTATATATAAGGTATATATAAGGTATATATAAGGTATATATAAGGTATATATAAGGTATATATAAGGTATATATAAGGTATATATAAGGTATATATAAGGTATATATAAGGTATATATAAGGTATATATAAGGTATATATAAGGTATATATAAGGTATATATAAGGTATATATAAGGTATATATAAGGTATATATAAGGTATATATAAGGTATATATAAGGTATATATAAGGTATATATAAGGTATATATAAGGTATATATAAGGTATATATAAGGTATATATAAGGTATATATAAGGTATATATAAGGTATATATAAGGTATATATAAGGTATATATAAGGTATATATAAGGTATATATAAGGTATATATAAGGTATATATAAGGTATATATAAGGTATATATAAGGTATATATAAGGTATATATAAGGTATATATAAGGTATATATAAGGTATATATAAGGTATATATAAGGTATATATAAGGTATATATAAGGTATATATAAGGTATATATAAGGTATATATAAGGTATATATAAGGTATATATAAGGTATATATAAGGTATATATAAGGTATATATAAGGTATATATAAGGTATATATAAGGTATATATAAGGTATATATAAGGTATATATAAGGTATATATAAGGTATATATAAGGTATATATAAGGTATATATAAGGTATATATAAGGTATATATAAGGTATATATAAGGTATATATAAGGTATATATAAGGTATATATAAGGTATATATAAGGTATATATAAGGTATATATAAGGTATATATAAGGTATATATAAGGTATATATAAGGTATATATAAGGTATATATAAGGTATATATAAGGTATATATAAGGTATATATAAGGTATATATAAGGTATATATAAGGTATATATAAGGTATATATAAGGTATATATAAGGTATATATAAGGTATATATAAGGTATATATAAGGTATATATAAGGTATATATAAGGTATATATAAGGTATATATAAGGTATATATAAGGTATATATAAGGTATATATAAGGTATATATAAGGTATATATAAGGTATATATAAGGTATATATAAGGTATATATAAGGTATATATAAGGTATATATAAGGTATATATAAGGTATATATAAGGTATATATAAGGTATATATAAGGTATAATATATATAAGGTATATATAAGGTATATATAAGGTATATATAAGGTATATATAAGGTATATATAAGGTATATATAAGGTATATATAAGGTATATATAAGGTATATATAAGGTATATATAAGGTATATATAAGGTATATATAAGGTATATATAAGGTATATATAAGGTATATATAAGGTATATATAAGGTATATATAAGGTATATATAAGGTATATATAAGGTATATATAAGGTATATATAAGGTATATATAAGGTATATATAAGGTATATATAAGGTATATATAAGGTATATATAAGGTATATATAAGGTATATATAAGGTATATATAAGGTATATATAAGGTATATATAAGGTATATATAAGGTATATATAAGGTATATATAAGGTATATATAAGGTATATATAAGGTATATATAAGGTATATATAAGGTATATATAAGGTATATATAAGGTATATATAAGGTATATATAAGGTATATATAAGGTATATATAAGGTATATATAAGGTATATATAAGGTATATATAAGGTATATATAAGGTATATATAAGGTATATATAAGGTATATATAAGGTATAATCTAGAGTACAGTTTTTTTCGTTCTACTTTAGAATGTGACTTGAGGCGCAGGGGGCCCACCTGCATTTAATAGCATTATTAAGGGTTCCAAGTTATTTGGAAAAATGAGAGACCTTGTCCCACTGTCATTCACTGGTGGTGTGCAAGAAGAAAGAGAAGCATCTTCCTGGGGGTGAGGTTTCCATCACATTTCAACAGGCATAAGAAGAGAGACTGTGATAAGTCTCTGTATGAGCCATCAGTGCCTTGGAAGGTCATTTTAGCTCTTCTGTAACCAAGTTTTTCTTATTCTCCTTCTCCTTCTTAGCACGCCTGTAATCCCAGCACTTTGGGAGGCTGAGGCAGGAGGATCGCGAGTTCAAAGCCAGCCTCAGCAATGGGGAGGCACTTAGCAACTCAGTGAGACCCTGTCTCTAAACAAAATACAAAAAAGGTCTGGGGATGTGACCCAGTGGTCGAGTGCCCCTGAGTTTCAATCCCCGGTACCCAAAAAAAAAAAAAAAAAAAAAAAAAATTAGTTACAGTTTTCTCTAAGTAGTATGATTATTGGGACAGAATGAATTCAACATTTCATTGTTTAGTTCATGCATGAGAAAAATTGATTTTGGAAATGGCATTAGTGATTTGCTTTTCTTCTTTTCGTTTTTCTAAATTGTCAAAATTTTCTGCAATAAATACTATTTTTGTAATTCAAAATGTTTTTAAATAAAGTTAGATGGCAAAGGGAACCTAGGTAATAAGTGAAGATAATCAAACCCTTGATCGTCAATTATATCTCCTCTCTCTCCTTCCAGAGAGAGGAGGTATAATTGTATACGTATATATATATATATATGTATATATATATAAGGTATATATAAAGGTATAATAATATATAAGGTATAATCTAAGTACTGGTTTTCGTTCTACTTTAGAATGTGACTTGAGGCGCAGGGGGGCCCACCTGCATTTAATAGCATTATTAAGGGTTCCAAGTTATTTGGAAAAATGAGAGACCTTGTCCCACTGTCATTCACTGGTGGTGTGCAAGAAGAAAGAGAAGCATCTTCCTGGGGGTGAGGTTTCCATCACATTTCAACAGGCTAAGAAGAGAGACTGGTGATAAGTCTCTGTATGAGCCATCAGTGCCTTGGAAGGTCATTTTAGCTCTTCTGTAACCAAGTTTTTCTTATTCTCCTTCTCCTTCTTAATTTGCCTTCCTCCTAATTTGTAAATAATTAACCATCATAGAGCTCTTGGGGTCTGTAACAAATTTCCTAGAATTTTTAGATGGCAAGCTGATTTAGATGCTTCTATCTTCTTTCCTTTCTAAAATCAAATTTTCTCATGCATGAATTGAACAATGAAATATCGAGCTCATTCTGTTCCAATCTGCTTGTTGATTACACTTGGAAATTGAAAACTCGCACAAGTTCATCGTGCTCATATTTATCGAAGACGATCTGAATTTCTTAGAGATAGTGTTAAAGAAATCAATTCTATAGAACTCTTATTTCACTTTTAGGGCTAGGTACCGTTTATGTGCTGTCTTTCCCAATGAGCCAGAGGCATCCATGGATTGGAAGCTTCCAAGAAACTGTCTTGGACTTGATCCTCTGAAGAAGCCCTGGCTTCTTCCCACGAGGCCCTTAGCCAATTTGTTCAGATCTCAGTTCATTGAGATACTGCAGCAGAGTGATAATAGCAGTCCCTTTAGGGAGGACGGGAGGGTGCTTCTGGTTCTCTTAATGCATTTTAATTTTAACCACACACGCCAGGTACTAGTAGAAGACTACATTTTAGGCATGGTGATGCACGCCTGTAATCCCAGTGGCTCAGGAGGCTGAGGCAGGAGGATCACAAGTTCAAAGCCAGTCTCAGCAACAGCAAGGCGCTAAGCAACTCAGTGAGACCCTGTCTCTAAATAAAATGCAAAATAGGGCTGGGAATGTGGCTCAGTGGTCCAGTGCCCCTGAGTTCAATACCCAGTACCAAAAAAAAAAAAAAAAAAAGAAAAGAAAGAAAGAAAGGGAAAACACCAAGCCTTGGCAAACCAGAGAGCAGGCTGTTACATAAACATCAATAACATAGCAAACAAAAGTCCTCAGTCCTAGCCCTAGCTTGCTCCCGCCGTCCCACGAAGCTTCAGGTAAACCACTTTCCCTGTTTGTCCTTCCATGAAATGAGAAAAAATATAATCTAATCTGCTTGTGGGTTTCTGGAAGGGCAAGGAAAACCGGTGGTGGTCAAGAAACGTGTCTTCATCTCCTTCCCCTGTGCCCCCGTTGCTTGCCTCTGACTTGTCTGTGTGGTAGCTAGCATTACATATTTGTTGAATCATTAACCTCCAAATAAACCAACATGTGAATGAAAGATTGGGTTAAGTTATCTCAGGGCTGGGTGATGAAATGCTTTACACGTCCTGCTTCCCAAGTAGGTTTGCCAGTGTCAGTCTGCCAGGACACTTTCCCTCCCTATATTTTCCTCAGTATTATGCTCTAAGCAGCATAAGTAAATGCTCATTAAACAAACAATGTGCTATTTATTGTTCATTTTTAAAAGATATTTATTTATTTGCTTTTAGTTGTACACAATGTGTTTTTAACGTGTGCTGAGGATCGAACCCGGGCTGCGCATGTGCTAGGCGAGCGCTCTACTGCTGAGCCTCAACCCCAGCTCCTGTTATTGTTCATTTAATGAGCATTCACTTATGCTGCTTAGAGCATAATATTGTTGGATTCTATATTCAATTTTTTATTATCCAGGGATTGAATCAATGCATTTATACATCATCCAAAGCTTTTTTTTTTTTTTTTTTTTTTTTTAAGAAAAAACCTCTTCTTCCTCTAGCCATTGGCAATTTTTCTCCTCAATATGGTGAAAGGAGTAGAAAACAAGTAAAATTGAAGAGGTTAATTTTCCTCCGTGGCAGTGGTGATTTTAAAGATTGGTTAATTTATTTAAACCATTATTATTATTTCTAGTTATAAATATTCTCTTTCCCATTAACAGGGTTGTTTTAATTTAAACATTTAAAAATTATCATTGCTTTAGGTCCTTCCCCTCTAAAGATGCACACTCTTGACTCTTACCTCTTGCTCAAAACCTGCCCACAGTGCTGGACCTGGCAGCTGAGCACCACTGTGTAATTTACTTTCTTTGGCACTTAAAATCAGTAGCAAATTATGGTCACTTCTTCTTCTCTCTCTCTCTCTTTTTTTTTTTTTTTTTTTTTTTGGTACCAGGGATTGAACTCAGGGGCACTCGACCACTGGGCCACATCCCCAGCCCTTTTTTTTGTATTTTATCAGAGACAGGGTCTCACTGAGTTGCTAAGTGCCTCACCATTGCTGAGGCTGGCTTTGAAACTCGTGATCCTCCTGCCTCAGCCTCCCAAGTGCTGGGATTACAGGCATGCGCCACCGTGCCCGGCTATGGTCACTTCTTAAAAGTATAAACGAAATAGTTGTTGGGATGAAGGACCATGGTGGTTAGGTTTCCTAGATGAAATCTGATCTGCAAACCAGGAGGCTGCCCCACGGTCTCAGGTTGCAATATCCACGCTCATCCTGGCTTACCTCAGAACACATCTGAAACACTTCTGTATGATGTTCATGGCCTTGCTCTTCTGTCAATTCCTTTAAATCATGCCCAGAGGAAAACACAGGCCCCTCAGCTGTAAATGTTTCCAATGAGAAAAGAAAAGATGTCAACAGCCAGGGGCAGATAGTTTCACTTATTTATGTACTGAGCAACTTTAATAACCAATCATATCGGGCTGGGGTTGTGGCTCAGTGGTAGAGCACTTGCCTAGCATGTGCGAGGCCCTGGGTTCGATTCTCAGCACCACATATAAATAAATGAATAAAATAAAGGTCCATCAACATCTAAAAAAATTAAAAAAAAAAAAAAACCAATCATATCTATGCTGTGGACACTCAGAGAAAGTTAATGGCACAAGTTTAATAAGAATACTTCCAGGGCAATTGGAAAGTTACAGCCAGAATACTGTGATGAAAACACAAAGTGAAAGGTTTTGGTGACCAAGGGGAAGGCACGTATTTATTTATTTTCAGTACTGGGGGCTGAACCCAGGGGGGCTCTTTCCCTGAGCAACATCCTCAGTCCATTTCTCATTTTTTATTTTGAGGTAGGGTCTTGCTAAGTTGCTGAGGCTGGCCTCAAAATTGCGATCCTCCTGCCCTAGCCTTGGAATGGCTGGGATTACAGGAGTGCACCACAGTGCCTGGCAGGTAGGAACTTATAACAGAGGTAACTGTCCCTCTAGTCTTAGGCTTCTGTTTTCAGACTCTGTCTGGCCTGAGTGAACCAACTCATACAGGTCCTTGAAAGCCACCATACCTTAGAAAATGACCCTGTCATTTAGCATACAGGTGAGGGACACTCACAGGGGTTGAATCAGCAAGGTCTGAGTGTGAAGAAAGCTTGGGAACCATCTGGCTCAGGCTCTTTGTTTTATGGAGGGATTGGAGGGTGTGGCTGTCCTCACTGTCATGCGCAAGTGGTCAGCCAAGGACACTTTCTCATACTGATTGCCCTTCGGTTGTGGTTACTTGGACAGGCAATATTATCATCTTTCCATGGGTGAGGAAGTGCTGTAGTTAAGAAGTTAGTGGCCATTTCTACATCCAGGTTACGCCTCACATGGGTGCTGGATTCTACTAGTTCTAATTTTCTTTTTCCTTCACCATATAAAAACACCTGAAAATTTCTATTTGGCCGTTGCTAAGAAGGTAACATTTGGAGTACTTGCCTCCAGAAATATGGATTCTTCATTTGCAAAACAAAGTATCATAAATATTACTATTATATTTTTCGGGGGTTCTTCCTTTGATTTTTTTTTTTTTTTTGTACCAGAGATTGAACTAAGGGGGCTTTAACCACTGAACCACATCCCCAACTCTTCTTACAAATTTTAAATTTTGAGACAGGGTCTCACTAAGTTGCCGAGGCTGGCGTCAAACTTGTGATCCTCCTGCTTTAGCCTCCCAAACTGCTGAGATTACAAACATCTACCACTGCTCCTGGCTTGGGGTTCTTCAAAATGCTGACATTACTGTTATTTGTACCACCACTAGCATCACATGAAAGACAACTCTGTAAAAACTCTTACTGGAAAAAGAACAAGGAAAGAGATGGGCAAATTGCAGCATGCTTTCTGGGATCATTAAAGACGACCCTGTGGATATTGGGTACAAGCTTGATAAGAACAGAAAAGACAAATAAATCAAAAGTCTGAACAACCAGGTCCTAGCTGACTATGATTCACTGGAAGGATTAATGATTAAACTCATTTTGTAAAGTCCATGAAGAAATTGATTCTCTGATTTTTAAAAAAATTGTTAGTGAAGGAACCCAGGACCCCATGCATGCTAGGTAAACAGTCCACTATTGAGCTACAGCCCTAGCCCCCATTTGATGGGAAGACCAGCATAGCAAAGTCCCACAATGCTTAGTATCTACTAAAGAGGAAAAAAACACATGTTTTTCACTGAACAGAATTCTTTGCTACAATTTTCACATTTAATAGTGTTAGGACCAAGTCCCCAAGTACACAAGTGTTTTCCACATCAAATATTCTTCAAAGGAACTTCAAAACAATTCTTCATTTAAGTAGGGAATGTCCCAGTTAACCAAAGAATCTTAAGGCACCTCCTCTGGGCACCGTGGGCCACTAAGGACAGACAAATACCTGAAATGATAATGACTTTCAGATCTTTGCTTTCCGCTTCGTGAAGAATGTCATTTTGGAGAGACTTCAGCATTTCAAGTGACAGTGCATTCCTCTTCTTTGGATTACTCAAGACAATGTTCCTGTGAAACACATTTTATAATCCCGGGTCATGCACCAGTCAGAACAAGTGAGGACCCCTGCGATTCCTTTCTAATTTGGGAGCTTTTAAAATCCCAGGGAAAATAGAAGTGCTGATGCTTAGTGCCAATTTTGTGTCCATCAGCTCTCTGGAGTCACAGCTCAGTCAAAACAAAACAAAGCCTTCGGAATCGCAGGCTGGTTTGTTTCTCCTTTCCCCCACATTTGCTGTCAGAAGCAGGGCTGCCACCTCCACAGGAGGGGCAAGTCACAACAGTTCCAAACTCATCTCCGCCCCTGGAGGATGTGAGTTTGGTATGACAGTGACAGGAGCCAGAGGAATGTGACAAACAGTGCCTACCTTCAACTTATTTCGGGATGCTGTTCTTCACAATGAGGTTAGGAAAGAAGCCAAGAATGAAAATGCTCCCAAAACTCCTCCCACTCACCCCAAAGAAAAGGCAGCCCAGGTGCAGTTGCCAATATGCACATACAAATGACAGCAATTAAAAAAAAATCTGTCTGACAGTGGCATCCCATAATTCTGCAAAATAATTTGCATTGTCTGAGAATGGGATGATGTATGTAAAAAAAAAAAAAAGAAAGAAAAAAGAAAGAAAGAAAGAAAGGAAGGAAGGAAGGAAGAATAAAAAAAAAAACCTACAAGAAGAGGGTGGACATTTCACTTCACAAAAAGCTGGCATCTAAAGGGGCTGTTTGCTATTTGAAAATATCGCACATGCAGAATAAAACAACCTGCATCATTTCCTTCCATGGAAATGTCTTATTTTTGCTGTTATAAGAAACGGGCAATGAACCAAACACCAGATTATTGTTACATATTTTAAATTTCCTATGAGCCTCCACCTACGCATGCTTTCTGCCTTCCTTATTCTGTTTTGAATCTGATATTCCCATTGCTATGCAGTCAACTTGGCTTCTCCGTAAATAGCATTTGGTGCCGTAGCATTTTTGGAAAGCAACTTTGATCACTGAATTTATTTCAAGGCAGTGACCATTTTCTTTGGAATACCATTTCAGTTTTGCTGCAGTTCTCAGGTGGCCGTGACATTGTTTTCTTTCTCAAAAAGATGTTCTCCCATACGTACAAAGATTACAACTGGCCTGCTGATAGACTTCGAGACCTACATTTGGGGTAGTGGTGGTGGAGAGCTGCTTATTACCTTCCGATGGAATAACAGGCATGCTCACTGTAATACGTACAAAAAGCTGCCATCCACTGGTGACACATGCTTAAATTAAATTCTAAGGCCTTAGGCAAAATTGTGCAGAAAGATTCCAGCCTGAATGCCCTTGCTGCATGCATGGTAGTATCTGTTCCCGAGTGTCCCATTAATCCTTTGGTGCACACATTACACACACTGTCAGAGTGTTCTAAATTGTGAAGTTCACTTTTCCACTAAGTTGAAAAGTTTTCCCACCACTCCACTGAAAATCTTCTCACTGGTCATCTCCAAATTGCCAGAAGTAAAGTCACTGGCCATCTGGGTCACTTTCCTGTTCTGGAAACATTCTTTCTCTTCTGTGGATTTTTAATTTTTTTTTTTCATTAGGTCCTTCTCTGGCTACCCCCTGTTGACTTCTTTCATGAGCTCTTAGCCTTCAGTTATCCCCTAAATGCTGGCAGTCCTGAGTTCTATCCTCTCTACAGAGTCTTGCCAGGCAACTTCATCAATGACCTTGACCTCAGCAGCTCCATCTATGCTGACAGCTCCCAGTCATTAGCCCTGATTCAAGCCTCTTTCCAGAAGCCAAGATATGCTTGTTCAATCAGATGTCTACTAGACTCTTCCACCTAGGTATTCCTGGGGTATCTTCCTCTCACTCCCGACTTGTGCCTCTTCTCTTTCTCTTATCTCAGTGCTGCTGCTCAGTTGCCCAAGCCAGAACCTGAAACCTTATTCTAGACTTCTATCCTTTCCTTACTCTACTAGCCATCAAACCCTGTTCATAAAACCTCCTAAAAATTTTACCAGTCTGAACTCTCCCCATGGCTGTCTTAGTTCAAAGCCCTGATGCCTCACATGGAAAGCTTCACCTACACCACCAAATCTACAAGGAAATTTCTTTTAGAATGAGGTCACCACCAGGGCATGCTACATAATTGTAGAGGCAAGAGTTACAAATGTCCTGATGATCTGAAGATCATCACTGTAAACCACAGGAAGATCTGTGAAGTGAGGAACAATCATGTCCACACACAGGAGACACTCAATAAATGTCAAATGAATTAATGACAAAACAGCATATATGGCTTTCACAGCCAATTCCACCAATCACAGTGGACTGACAGCACATTGGCTCAGTGACCATTTCTCCATTAGATATGTAAAAGTGGTGAGAACACAGAAACGGCAGAGCAGAGACAGACAAACTCTGGAGGCAGAGGGAACTCTGACTCCTGGTGATCCTACCTCTTGGCTATGTGGCCTTGAACAAGCAGTCACCTCTCTGAACTTGACTCTTTACTGTAAAGCAGTTGTAATGTTATCTACCTTGAAGGCCCTTGTGAAAACTAGGGATAAGGAATGCAGACTGCCTGCACAGCACTCCATTCATAGGTGGCTCTGGCTACCTGATGGCAGTATTGCTGAGAGGCACAGTTTTGAAAAGGGGCCATTGAAGTGATTGACTTGCTTGGACCCACCTAACATTACTGCTTTCACACTTGATTTGGGGTTTCCTTCCTAATATGTGATTCCTAGAAATTATGATAGATTGCTCCAATCACCTGCCTTTCTGATTCATGTTTAATTCTGGAGAACTCAATCAGTCCTTTCTTATTAACTGATTGCCATTACAGAAGTCAGGCTTCTGACCAGATATAACCAGATGTATAGAAGCAGGACTGCCATTAAAAACAGGCAAAAAGTCCTGGGTGGGCCTTGTGCTTTGGAACACTGCTCTGGTCTTCTTCCTGCAATGTCCCCATTTGTCCCTACTAAGGGACAAGGAGTCCACAGAGCATGGGGTCGTTCCCCTTCCAAGCCCCCCAGCAGTTATAGAGACTCTAGAATTCCCTGCCCCTGTGGGAATTCTAAGCCCAAGGATGGTCAAGAACAATCACGAGCAGGAAGTGAGGGGATGGAGGGAATATGGGCATGCTGGCCCAGGGTCTGCGAAGCCCCTGACAGGGCAGCAGGAAGCAGGGATGGAGGAGATGTAGGGATGAGAGGAGGCTGGGAAGAACTAGAGAAAGCCACAGGCCAACGGCTGACTCTCCACTCCTTTGGGGGAACACCTAGGAGTCTGACGTCTGAAGGAATACTTGTCAGAGTGGGAGAATGACAACACTTTAACAGCTTGATTTAAAACTTTTAAATTTTGAAACTTGCCCCCCCTTTTATTTAGGGTTTGGACTGCTCAATCTTTACTACTCCATTGTCTAGTTGGCAGTTTGTGCACAGAAGCGTTGGTAAGGGTTTTCAGGCTTGTTGCTCAAAAGGGCAGCGCTCAGAATGGTGTGTCCTTTATCCTCTTTGACCTGCTGTCGCCTCAGCTCTTCTGCGCCAGGGCTCAGGAGCCACCCAGCTAAGTCTGCCCTCACCCTGGACCCAGGCCAAGCTTGTGAGGGACCCGGAGCCCTCTTGTGAAGGGCTTCCTCCAAGGCCCTGGCAGCGGTGGGCGCCCTCGGAGCTGGCACACCAGCCCGAACGTGGCGGCGCCGTCCCAGCCTGCCCACTTACACCACTCCCGCGTGTGTCTTGCCAGCGTGCCCAGGCAAGGGACAGCAGTAGGCTCAGTAAGTAAGCAGGGATTCCTCCCACAAAGAGATTTATCGGCCAGATTCGGCAGTGACGGATAATCGCAATCGCCGGGTCAGTGGCGGCGAGGACAGACCTGGCTGCCAGCCCAGCGCTCGGCGGACTCAGCGGGCGCCTGCTCTGCTCGGCTCTCCCGAGTCCCGGCCCCTGGCACCCCGGGAGAGCCCCGCGCACTGCCCGCGGGCTGACCTGATGCCGTCCCGCTGCCGCACGCTGGTGAGCCGCGGCTCGGACTCCGGCTGCCCGGTTGCCGCTAGTCCCCGGCTGCAGAAGGTGGCAGCGCGCAGGCCCACGCGCCACGCGGGAGCCAGCGGGGACCCTGTACCCCGAAGGCCCGTAGGCTAGCGATAAGTGCCATGGCAGCCAGAAAGCGGCCTGAGAATCCACAGAAGATACGAGTTCAGAGGCGCAGACCGCCAGGCTAGGCCCAGGCCTCACCGTAAATAACCCTCGGGCTGGACACCGTTCGGCCCGGCCCCAGGCTGCCCCGCCCCCAGGCTGCCCCGCCCCAGCACCCGCGGCTGCTCGCCCCCCCCCAGGCTGCCCCGCCTCCAGCACCCGCGGCCCAGCCGCCCCGCCCCCAGGCTGCCCCGCCCCATGATGCCCCGCCCAGCCGCCCCGCCCCAGACCGCCCCGGCCCCTGGATGCCCCGCCCCCGTGATGCCCCGCCCCCATGATGCCCCGCCCCAGGCCGCCCTGTCCCCACGATGCCCCGCCCCCATGATGCCCTGCTCCAGGCCCACCCGCCCCGGCACGCCGTTCGGTCCCCTGAATCCCCGCCCTCAGAACGCCCTGTCCACCGGTAGTCCTGATCCCAGGTCTCGCAGCTCTGCGCTGGCTGCAGCGCTGGGGGTGAAGCACCGGTCTCAAGACTCATAGACCAGCTCCACTGTTTGGTTTAGCAAAGTTGTGAAAGAGTTTAAGGGAGGGGAAGATTGGGTCCGCTTGTTTCTTTTTGCACAAACACTGATGATGCCTAGATTAGAAAAATTCGTGTCATCAGGTGGTGAGTGGCGTGAGCCGGTTTCAGATTGCTTCGCCCCGCCGCTCACAGGAAACACTGCCTGGCCTTGTGGGCAATCTCAGATCACAAATGAGGCGCAGCCTACTGGGATGCTGACATTTTGGGGATCCACATTTATAGCCCCCCCCCAAAAAAAAAAAAGCACCCAGCACAGAAAGGGAACCCTTTTCAAGGATCTCAGTCGCTGGTGCCGGACAGCACACATCCTGCAGTGGAAAGCTTAGTTGGGGTGCGAGTATCTTCCTTGCTGTTTGGTAGTTGCTTCCTGCAAGTGTCAGATTCCCAGAGTATGGAGATTCGTGGGAGTCATGGAAAACATGGCCTTGGCCCTCGATATGGTACAGTGTCTCAAAGGGAAATGCACCCTTTCCCACGGAGTTTTACAAGGATAAGTTATACAAAGGACGTACCGAGGTTACATAATGGCTTAAAATGGTCACACTTGATTTCTTTGAGTGAGACTCCTTTTGATTCTTGGCTTTATGATTGGACAAATACCGTGTAAGAGACAATATTTTGAAATGTCAGTTGAGATTTCTGTCATGCTGCTGCTCTCTGTTCCATTTCCTTGGTTCTTGCTCCAATCAGGAAACTGGCTCATCCCTCATTCATTGCCTGAGAAGAAGAGGATCCAGCAGAACTCAGGGGCCCGAAGGGGGGCAATTCTTGGCTTCTGAGTTCCCTAAGCTCAGCGCTCGGTGAGGTGGAAAGAACATAAAGCAGGGGTAATGGTTTTGGGGGAAGCATCTAATAATTCAGAGCACAACATCCAGTCTGAAGCAAGATTAAGATTTCCCATGTTAGCAGGAGGGGATCAGGTAGAACTTGTAGGAAAAGCAGGAAGAGGGTAACTGTTGTGGGGATTGGGGAAAGGTGCTGGGCCAAAGCCCCTCAATTGAAGTGGTGGGGAGTCCCAGCTAGGAAGGAGGCAGTCTTTCCTTTGGTAGACCCTCAGGGCAATCAGGAGATTCCAAGTGGAATGGACTGATGGGTGGGCCTGAATGCCACATAGTTTCTCATGGCCCAATGTGATGAATGTGATGATAGAATGGTTCCTGTCCTCTGAGAGGACTCAGAGTGTGTGGAATGACATGTTGAAGGCAAGGTAGAAATAAGGACATCTCAGATGGATGACAGCACCTGTGCTGTAGTTTGGACTTGAAATGTTCCCCAAAGACCCATATGTTAAAGGCTTGGTTCCGGGTCTGTGGTGCTATTAGGAGGTGGTGTAACATTTAAGAAATAGGGCCTCATTGGAGGAAGTTAGGTCATTTGGGATGCCCTTGAAGAGGATAGTGAGAAATGGCCTCTTCTTCTATCTTTGCTTCCTGGTGGCCATAAGGTGAACAGGCCTCCTCTGCCACACTTTCCTGCCATGATGTACTATGCCACCATAGGCCCAAAGCAACTGACCATGGACTCAAAATTCTGAAACCATGAGCAAAAACAAACCTTTTTCATTATTAAGTTGATTATCTCAGGTATTTTGTTATAGTAACACAAAGCTCACACAACCTGTGTCCTTCAGTTGTGCTAGAGTATGCTGAGGTAACAAAAACAACAAAAGCAAATCTTAATGGTTCAAAGAACAAAGACTCTTATTCAAGCTACATGTCTACTGCCTTGCTACATGTCTACTGCAGATTAGTTAAAGCTCTGTGTGTCATGTCAGCACTGTCCTCACCTGGGAACCTGGGAGAAAGTTGCCACTATCAGTGGCAGAGGAGGGAAAAAATAGAATGAGGAAAAGCATGAACTGGCACTTAAAATCTCCCTTCTGGAAATGCCACTTGCTTTCAAGTTTCATTTGCCAAAGCAAGTCCCATGATCACACTGAACTTCTGGTTTGTGGGGAAACACACTCTTCCTGTGTGTTTGGAAGAAGGGAACCAGAGTCTTCACAAACATCCCTAATGACCACTGTAACCATCAAGCACAGAACCTGGATGTTATAAAATAACTTATTTTTCAGGGATCAGGGATACAGTTCCCAATTGGCTTAGATGAAGCATCTCTCAATTTCTGCTACTAGGCAGAATGGGAATTTGAAATAGAAACTAAGTTCATACATAAAATGATTGTGTGTGTGTGTGTGTGTGTGTGTGTGTGTGGTGCTGGGGATCAAACCCAGGACCTTGAGCATGCTAGGTAAGCACTCTGCCTCTGAACGACATCCTTAGCTCAAGTTAAGTTTTACAACACCTGAATTTATGCTGGATTTTATATGTGTCCTCTTAGTTATGCCCAGTGCCAGCAAGGAAGCAGGTCGTGCAAGATCAAAAAGCACGATCAAAATGATCATGTCCAGGAGCCAAAGTCTACCCCTGGAGGATATTTCTCACCTTCTTACTGAGATTCGTTTTGCTGGAAGGACTGCACACTTGGTTGAGACAATAATAGGAGCTGGAGTAAACAGAGAAATGGTGTACTTGGTGTCTTCAGGAGATTGGTTCCAGGACTTGTGCAGATACCAAATGCACAGATGGCTCAAGTCTCTGGTACAAAATGGTATATCTCTGCCTCTAACCTATTCACATGCTTTCAAATGCTTTTAGTCATCTCTACCTAGATTATAACTAATACCCATACGTCGCTTCATTCACCTGGATTCAGCAGAACACTGCATGGGACAAGTCCTTTTGCTTTTTGGAAATTCCTGCCATTACCCCCTTCCCCCCTCCCTGCCAGATACTTTCAGTTCATAGTTGGTAGAATCCTTGGTGTGGAACTTATGGACAGGGAGAGCAGAATGTCTAGGGTTTTGAGAAAAGGGAGAAACTGGGAGGGCACTCAGAGCCTGCACATCGTAGATGAAATTTAAAGTTTCAGAAACAACTTTCAATTCTAAATTTTATTCAATAACATAACAGTGCCTCGGTATGGACTCCCCTGCTCTGGGCCAGAGTCTGTACTTGGTGCTTTAAAAACTCCTGCCGTCTCTTTCAACATTCAGAATAACTCATGGGTAGCATAAATCAGCCCAGTTGAGAGAGGTCCAGCAGCCATGTTTGCACCAAGTGCAACAGATGAAGGGTTGGTGCTGGGCTAGAGGTCGGATGAAGGATGCGCTGCAGATGGAGACTCCTGTCCTCATGTAAATTTCTTTGTCTGCTCCTCACTTCTTTTAATTTCTTTCAGGTCTGTAGTCCTGGTGTGGGAGTGGCAAAAACATCAAGAAGGGAGTGGCGAATGCATTATCCAGGCACAAGTCGATATAACTTGCTAAAACACTAGAACATTCTTTTTATTTTTGGTACCGGGGATTGAATTCAGGGGCACTCAACCACTTGTCCACATCCCCAGCCCTTTTTGTATTTTATTAGAGACAGGGTTTCACTTGAGTTGCTAAGTGCCTCGCCATGGCTGAGGCTGGCTTTGAACTAGCAATCCTCCTGCCTCAGCCTCCCAAGCCGCTGGGACTACAGGTGTGTGCCACTGTGCCCGCTGAAATACAAATTCTTTAGCTTGCTATGCAAGGCCCTGATATCTTTCAAATCTTAATTCATATTGTTGCAGAGATCTGTGTTTCAGAAACAAAACTCCTTGCTCTTCCTTCTATAGTTCCTGTGCTTTTTTACCTTGATGATTTGACTTTATTGCTGCTTAAAATATCAAATGAATGAATGGTCCTACGGCATGGCCTGTCTTCAAGCACCATATCAAACGTCACGTCCTTGAAGTCTTTCAGGTGACCCCAGCCCGTATTAACTTTGCCTTCTTCTATCCTTGAGACACATTTGCTATAGCAGTTAAAGCATTTGTTGCTTTAATTCTCTTTTTGTAGAGTTTCTTTCTACACGTCTTCTCTTCCCTGTGAAATTGCAAGTTTCTCAAGGGCCTAACCACTTTTGTATCTGCTGCCCTGATGCTTTAGCTTAACAGGTGCTCAATGTCAGCAGACAAAAATATTACTGTGGGCCCCTGATTCAAAGTGATTATGAGGTTCCAAAGAACTTAAATGGTCATTCCCTCTAGAGACACATGGGTGGCCTAACCAAGCAGAGCTGCATGGATTAAACTCTGATGGGTTCATTTCTAAGCGATTTTGAAGATGATGAGGACCTCTTATGATGTCTGTCTCACTGGTCGTATTGACCAGCTGTGGATGACAGGAAACAATGTAAAGGACAATTTAATGGGCAAAAGGAAAGAGAAGATCAAATCCAAAGACAGCATCTGTGCAGAGAGACAGGCAACACCTGCATCTCTGGAGAAGGGGTCCTACAATCCCAGTCCTAGATGTGACATTGCATCCGGGGCCTCCAGGTGAAGCAGGGAGGTGTTGGGTGGGGGGCTGCCGGTCAAGCAGACCCCTCTTCTGCAAACCTCTTACAATCCTGTTTACATAATGGGATAGTAAAAAAAGCAATCTTGTAAGTCAATAACTATAATATTATAATCTTTAGGGACTGCAACAGAAGGAAGACCGGGTTGTAAACTTCCCATAGTTTTCATAGTTTTGTTAATAGCTCTTAAATCTTGTAAAAGTCTCCATTTTCCTGATTTCTTTTTAATCACAAAGATTGGAGAATTCCAGGGGCTATTAGATGGCTCAATATGTCCTAATTGTAATTCAGTTTGTACCAGATGAGAGGCAACATCCAGTTTCTCTTTAGTCAGGGGCCACTGATCTACCCATACAGGGTTATCAGATTTCCATGTGATAGGATCTGCCTCTAATGAGACAGTAGCCCCTAGGAAAAAGACTGTTCTGGAGAAGTGACATGATCAGTTAAAACTAAGTTAATTTGCTGTAAAATATCTCTTCCCCATAATGTAAAAGGGAGAGAAGGAATAACATATGGCTGAAAAGTGCCTCCAGTGTTCTCAAATTTCCAATGTAAAATCTGAGAACTTTTAGCAACATTAGATGCAAGCCCCAATCCAATAAGTGTTGAGGGGGATTTAGTAGTCATCCAGGAAGATGGCCAATCTTTTCCAGCAATACAAGAGACATCAGCCCCAGTATCAATGATCCCCTTAATTTTTAAAACTTCCCACTAAAATAGTTTTCATAGGCCTGGATTGTTCAATTTTTTGAACCCATGCCACAACATCACTGGAGCCAAATCCTCGATTACCTCTTTTTTCCATAAGAATTGGATTTGGATTTATGAGATAAGGAATCAATAAAATTTGAGCAATACGTTGTTGTGTCTAATTTGCACTGTATGCTCAGGAGGCTGTATCATTATCTTTATTTCTCTTTATTTTATTCTGTAAAATCAGAATCAATTACTCCTGGTAACACAACTATTCCTTGTACAGTTGAAGAACTTCTCCCTATAATTAAACCAAAAAATCCTTTTGGTAAAGGACCATAAATTCCTGTTGGAATTAGAGTAACCTCAGAGTCTGGGTCAGAATCGCATAGACAGTAGGAGCTAAGTCCAATCCGACACTACCCTCAGTTGCCCTGGCCAAGTTGTTAATTGAAGGTTTATTAATAGGGGTGTCTATTGGAAGAATCCCCTGTTCTTTGGTTAGGCCCCGGGGAAGGCCCATTTGCCCGTTTTTTTTGGCTCCTGAGAAGAAGAAGTAGAAATCAATTGTCCTTCTTATCATATTTTGACTTGCATTCACAAGCCCAATGAAAACCTTTTTTACATTTTGGGCATATGGTTTTTGGTTTATTAACCTTTTTAGCAGAAGGGCAGTCACGGCTAAAATGTCCAACCTGTCCACAAGAGAAGCAATGTCCTTTAGACATTGTAGTAGAAACTTATCAAAAACAGGAGTTGAACCATATAATTTTTTTTTTTTAATTGAGAATAAGGTTGGCCTTTCAAAGTAGCAGCAATTGCTATACCTTGGATATGGGCTGGAGTAGAATCCACACATATTTTAATATAATCTGTTAGAGTCCCTGTTCTTCTAATGGGACGAATCAGCGCCTGACAGGTTGGGGTTGCATTTTCAAAGGCTAACTGTTTAATTAATAGATCAGCCGCCTCTGCATGAGGAATCGCTTTAGATGTTTATTTTCCAATCTAGCAACAAAATCTTCATAAGGTTCAGAAGCCTGTTGTCTAACATTAGAAAAGTCTGTTTAGAATCAGATACGGGGAGGCTTCTCCACGCCGTATGGCACATTCGGAGACCTCTCGTAAGGCGTGTTGTGGCAGAGCCATTTGTTGTTCAGGCATATAATATTCTCCTGTTCCCAGCAGCATAGAGACTGTATATTTATGTGGCCCTCTCTTAAATGCTGTTTCCCCAACAACTTGTTTTTACATTATCCTCATATTCAGCCCTCCATAACAAAAATTGGCCAGGAGGCAGACAGGATTTAGCAGTCTGTTGCCAGTCATGTGGAGTCATCCACTCTGCTGCTAAGATTCAAGGAGTTGTAAGGTGTAAGGGGAAGCAGGACCACAATCTTTAACTGCCATCTTTAATTCCTTTAATAATTTAAATGGAAGGGGTTCCCATACGGGACTATCATCAGAATTAGGATCTGATCCCCTCAAAGTTGTTATTGGACAAACTAATGATATATCTCCTAGTTGTCTTGCTAAGGCAGCCGCCCCCATAAAGCCAGAACGATGGGATGGCTGAGGTCCCAAAGATGGCATTTTCCTTTTAGATTCTTTAGGCTTTTTTCGAAAAAGAGGGGCAGACGGGACTAGATCTCAAAGGCTTAGGGTGCCTATCAGAACTATGATCTTTTTTTTACCCTTATTGTCAGAATCATCATCATCATCCGATTCACTTTCAGTTTCATTGCTAGGAGTAACGGGCACAGAATCATAAATTGGCTCAGCAGCAGCAGCCGCCACCGTTGATGGAGTCGGCTCTGGTGTAGCCACTCTCTCAGCAAGACGTACTGCTTCATGAGCGGGATCAATAGCATCCCTACATAAATTCCATAATAAAAAGGCATCTGTTGGCATCCCTTTCAGGCCCATGAACACCATAATATGTTTTTTTTTTTTTTTTTTTTTTTTGTGTACCCGGGATTGAACTCAGGGCACTTGACCACTGGGTCACATCCCCAGCCCTTTTTTGTATTTTATTTAGAGACAGGGTCTCACTGAGTTGCTAAGTGCCTCGCCATTGCTGAGGCTGGCTTTGAACTCGCGATCCTCCTGCCTCAGCCTCCCAAAGTGCTGGGATTACAGGCGTGCGCCACCGCGCCCGCTCATAATATGTTTTTATTTCTTTTCCTATCTTTTCCCAGGTTTCTAAATTTTAAAGTTCCCTCCTCAGGAACCAAGGTGCACCTTCTTGGATAAAAAGAAAAAAATTTTCTTAGTTGTTTAGAAGTAACATTTGCACCTCTCTTGTTTAGCATTTGTTTAATAATATCTATAAATATATATAATAGCTATAAATATATATAAATATAAGTCCTCTTTCTTTAGACTCAGAGTTGCCCATGACTTCTTAATAGTCCCGTGATTTTCTTAATAGTTCTATGGTTTTCATAATAGTTCTGTGATTTTCTTACCCTTCCTCACTCAGCTATCTTTACTGAGAAGTCCGCGGCACTTCAGGTAAGAAGCTTGTTCTCTGCCTACATCTCTTTAAAAATACTTTAAAAGGTAAGTGAACTTACCGGTTATGCCCCACGTTTTTTTTTTTTTTTTTTTTTTTTTTTTGTGGTACCGGGGATTGAACTCAGGGGCACTTGACCACTGGGTCACATCCCCAGCCCTTTTTTGTGTTTTTATTTAGAGACAGGGTCTCACTGAGTTGCTAAGTGCCTCGCCATTGCTGAGGCTGGCTTTGAACTCGCGATCCTCCTGCCTCAGCCTCCCAAAGTGCTGGGATTACAGGCGTGCGCCACCGCGCCCGGCTCATAATATGTTTTTATTTCTTTTCCTATCTTTTCCCAGGTTTCTAAATTTAAAGTTCCCTCCTCAGGGAACCAAGGTGCACCTTCTTGGATAAAAAGAAAAAAATTTTCTTAGTTGTTTAGAAGTAACATTTGCACCTCTCTTGTTTAGCATTTGTTTAATAATATCTATAAATATATATAATATCTATAAATATATATATAAATATAAGTCCTCTTTCTTTAGACTCAGAGTTGCCCATGACTTCTTAATAGTCCCGTGATTTTCTTAATAGTTCTATGGTTTTCATAATAGTTCTGTGATTTTCTTACCCTTCCTCACTCAGCTTATCTTTACTGAGAAGTCCGCGGCACTTCAGGTAAGAAGCTTGTTCTCTGCCTACATCTCTTTAAAAATACTTTAAAGGTAAGTGAACTTACCGGTTATGCCCCACGTTTTGGGCGCCAACTGCTGGAGGCCAGCCCCAGCCAGGGGTACTACCGAGCGCTCAATGAAGTACGAAGGCAGAGAAGCATCGATGGAGAAGATTCCACAGCCTGACTCGTGTGTCGGTGTGTTATTTTCCCCATCGCTGCTTCTCTGCCTTCGTACTTCGTTGAGCGCTCGGTTGTACCCCCTGGCTGGGGCTGGCCCCCAGCACTCTGCCATGGAGAAGATACTATTTAGAGGACAGAAATGCTACAACCTAAGTCAGGAACAGACAATAGAGTTTCAACTTCCCCATCAGATTCTCTGGTTTTTGTTTTTTAAACAGTATACGTGGTGCTTTGAAGACCTATCTTTCCTGTAATAAAAACAGCAGTATTTTCTTCTTTAAGCAACACACGTTCATGGCAATTCTCTTTCATTAGTTTGTTTGGAAAAGGGTTTCATTTCTCTTTTTGAATTCCTTCTACTCTTTTTTTTTTTTTTTTTTTTTTTTTGTGGTACCGGGGATTGAACTCAGGGGCACTTGACCACTAGGCCACATCCCCAGCCCTTTTTTGTGTTTTTATTAGAGACAGGGTCTCACTGAGTTGCTAAGTGCCTCGCCATTGCTGAGTCTGGCTTTGAACTCGCGATCCTCCTGCCTCAGCCTCCCAAAGTGCTGGGATTACAGGCGTGCGCCACCGCGCCCAGCTCTTCCTTCTACTCTTAATGGTGGGATATTATAAGGCAAATGGACTGTGACAGCTGTCACCTGGGCTAAAGTGATTATTTTTTTCTAGTATTGGTCCACATGTGCCAAGTGTTGAATGGAATTGATGGGGGTCTGTACGATAGCACCCACATATACTGCCACGTGGGGCGTTTGGGTCTCTCTGGATCTGCCACATCCCTGTTTTTCTGATACTGCTTTGCTTTCCCATGCTTCTGTAAGAACTTGACCCTTTAAATTCATGTTTATTTGAATAAGCTGAACTTTAATAAATTGAAAAGAATTGTCAGAGTTCAAAGGCATGTATTGAACTAGAGTCTAAGATGGAAATGGTTTATGCTGGGTGCCAAGGTGCATGCTGGGAATCCCAGCTACTCAGGAGGCTGAGGCAGGAGGATCACAAGTTTGAGGACAGCTAGGGCAACTTGGGTAATTTAAATGTCTATCAAGAGGGACTGGTTAAATAAGTTATGATAAAGCAAAATGATAAGATAGCATGATGCGATTAAGGTCATTTGTAGAAAAATATTTAGTGAGACCCTGAGAAAATATTGTGAGACTGCCTCACAATAAAATTTTTAAAAAAATGGTCTGGTGCTGGGCGTGGTGGCGCACGCCTGTAATCCCAGTGGCTCAGGAGCCTGAGGCAGGAGGAGCGAGGGTTCAAAGCCAGCCTCAGCAATGGTGAGGCACTTAGCAGCTCAGTGAGACCCTGTCTCTAATAAAATACAAAAAAGGGCTGGGGATGTGGCCCAGTGGCCGAGTGCCCCTGAGTTCGATCCCCAGTACCAAAAAAAAAAAAGGTAGAATGAGATGGATATCATTACCCTAAGTGCATATATGAAGGCATGAATGGTGTGAATATACTTTGTATGCAGCCAGAGATGTGTAAAAATGTGCTCTATGAGCCGGGCGTGGTGGCGCACGCCTGTAATCCCAGCACTTTGGGAGGCTGAGACAGGAAGATCGCGAGTTCAAAGCCAGCCATCAGCAATGGCGAGGCACTTAGCAACTCAGTGAGACCCTGTCTCTAAATAAAATACAAAAAAGGGCTGGGGATGTGGCCCAGTGGTCGAGTGCCCCTGAGTTCAATCCCCGGTACCACCAAAAAAAAAAAAAAAAAAAAAAAAAAAAAGTGCTCTATGTGTTATATGAATTGTAATGCATTCTGCTGCCATATATACAACTTAGAATAAAAAAATAAATTAAAAAAAATGGTCTAGGGATGTGGCTCAGCATTTGCCTAGCATGCACAAGACCCTGGGTTCAATCCCCAGCACAGCAAAACAAAACAACAACAAAAATAGTGGTCCACTGGGTTGACATATAAACTCCTTTTTCCCTTTCTCTTCCCCTCTGTAAGAGCCCTAATTGAGGATAGCTAAGATGGCAGTTAGCTGAGAGCCATAAAGGTGTTCAAGTATTTTCACCTGATATTCATGCATTTATCTAAGAATCTTTTTATGCCCGTGAACACTGCGTGATGCACCTGTAAGCTCGAGCTGTTAGCACTTGTCCTTGTTAAGGCAAAATGTATTTAACCAGGGTAAGGTTAGTTAGAGGGGTGGTTGGAGTTGGAGAGGTTGTTGGAGCCGGAGAGAGAAGTTAGAAGAAAGAAGAATAAAAGAACTTTTTCATTTCCAGTCTGCCTCCGAGTTTTCTCCCGTGGTATGGTTGCTGCAAGCGGCAATTGCTGCAGGTGGCGACACCCCTCCAATCCCCCACCCCCACCTACCCAAATGCTTTGTGCTAATGTGTGTCTGACTTTCTGTCTCTCTCTGCAGGTACATAATTGTATATTTGCATAAATTTAAAATGGGGCTGATTTTCACATCCAGGTCAATCTGGCACAGCCATAATAACATAAGCCTATTCTCCCTTCTCCCTGTACATAAGAACCACAGGAGTCCCGGGAGAGGTTTGAACTTCCGCAGTCCATGAAATTGGTGATGGAATCAATTATTAGTGATCAAATCAAATTGGTTACCAAATCAATTATAACTAGATCTTGAGAAATAGGTTCTAGTTTATATTTAAGTTACCCATATTTTCTTTTCTTTTTTTTCTCTTTTTGGTACCGGGTATTGAACTCAGGGGCACTCAACAACTGCGCCACATCCCCAGCCTTTTTTTTTTTTTTTTGTATTTTATTAGAGACAGGGTCTTACTGAGTTGCTAAGTGCCTTGCCATTGCTGAGGCTGCCTTTGAACTCTCAATCCTGACTCAGCTTCCCAAGTCCTGGCATTACAGGCATGTGCCACCACGCCCAGCACCCATATTTTCTAAATACATATTTTATAACAGATAATATACACTTAGGATAGTATAGTGTGATGTTTCATAATATATCCTTTCTCTTAATAAATTCTAGATACTTTCATGACACCAAATATTTTCCTACAAATGACCTTAATAGCATCATGCTATCTTATCATTTAGCTTTACCGTATTTATTTAACCAGTCTCTCTTGATAGACATTTAAATTACTCCTAATTTTTAATATCATAAACAATACTACAGTGAACAAACGTTTGCATAAATTCTTACTGCACAGCTCTGACATTTCTCTGGGATAATTTCCTAGAAGTAAAGGTGCTAGTTTCAAAGCCGGGAACATCTTTAATGGCCTCTGATACTTGTCACCCAATTATCTCCAGAAACATGGCTTCTCCACCTCTTGGAGTTTTTAAGAGAAAGGATGTGATTCTGGATCAGGCTTCGAACTCATCTCTCGGTGTGGTTGACTTTGCTCCACAGATTAAAATGCCATTGGATACCTGACTCTGTACGTGCACAGAGAACCTTGCAGCGTGAACAGTTTTGCAGGTATTTTGAAGACTTCCTCTGTACTCACAATGACGGTTAGTGGAAATGTGGCTTTATTAGGGTTCTCAAGAGAAACCGAACCAATAGGAGATGTATGTGTAAAATATCTCAAAATACACATGGAGAGTCATGATAAGAATTGGCTCTTGTGGTCACAGAGGCTAAGAAGCCCCACTGTCTGCCATATGCAATCTGGAGACCCAGTGGAGTGATTTGGACCCAGTCGGAGGCCAGAGAACCAAAGAAGCCAATGGTGAAAACCTCAGTCCGAGAAGAGGAAAGGATGAAATGGGATGTCCCCGATCAAGCAATGGGACAGGAAGAAAAAGGGACCACTTCCTCCTTTCTCCACCTTGTGTTCTGTTCTGGTCCTCAAGAATTGGAAGACGCCCACCCATATTGAAAAGAGCAGACTACTTTACTGATTTACTACTCTTCTGATTTAAATGCTAGTTTCTTCCAGAAATACTCTCACAGACACACCCTGAAATAATATTCAGTCCCGGCATCCTGTAGCCCAGTCAAGTTGACATGTAAAATTAACTATCACAGTGGTGGAGATGGGACAGGTGGAGGAAGAACAGGGAAATCTCAGATCACCACAGCTTTACTGTAGGCATTTACCAAATGCCTATTTCAATATTAGGCAATCTCGGTAATTTACTCCCCTCTGAAACATAAGAAGTGTTATCTTCTTGCCCAAGAGACCAAAATAGAACAGAGCATCATCTTCCTTCTTCTCAACTGATGGGACAAAATTTCTCCTCCTCTTCCTCCTTCTCCTCCTTCTTCTTCTTCCAGTGTCTTTTACGAAAAAAATTGCCTCTAACATCCTTTAGTCAGAAATGCTTGATTCGTTTGTTCAAAAAAACGTTGCTTATATCGACTTTTGCGTCCTGTCTGTCCACTCCCTGCCTCTTGGCACCACCGTTGTCAATGGCTTCCACTCTTCTTGATGTCGTATAAAGGGACATAAACTGAGCCTAGAATCTGGACACCCCGGTTGGTAAGCTAGACATGTCTACTCACCCTTCAAATGGGAGAGTCAAGCTAATTCGGTTGTTTCCACCGGGAAGTCCCAGGGCTTTGGAGGAGAAGGCTTAGGACTGCCCATTGCAAGGGGTCATGTGCTGAGGCCCAGGTAAGACAGCCTCAAGCTCAGCTCAACCTAAACAGTTCCACCCTATCTGTCTTATAAATTAGGTTCTGGCCAAAATTTGAGGATTGGGTTCTACTGATTTAATACAAGCCAACTCTAAAGATGATTACTCCAGAAGATGTATGAGGGCTCTTTAGGATAGAACATTTTAGGATTTCCAGTCAGCCCAGGAAAAGCAAAGGGCTGCATTGTCTTCCTCAAGGACATCCCAGGAGACTTCCAATGAGGAAGAGGGAAGGTTTTTTGGGGTTTTTTTTTTTTTGGTACTGGGGATTGAACTCAGGGGCACTCGACCACTGGGCCACATCCCCAGCCCTTTTTTGTATTTTATTAGAGACAGGGTCTCGCTGAGTTGCTACGTGCCTCGCCATTGCTGAGGCTGGCTTTGAACTCGTGATCCTCCCGCCTCAGCCTCCCAAGTGCTGGGATTACAGGCGGCAGGAGGGAGGCTTTTTATGAATGACAGAGACTTACTGAGCTCAGTCCGCCTCTTCCTTTCTCAGAAACGCATCCTTCCAGGATGAACTTGGGCACACATCCATCGCGGCGCTGCCCCACTTCCCAGGGATGCGTTCTCACTCCTGCCTCTGCACTCCCGGGCAGCCTTCCTCTGTGGGAGGCCTGATTATTCATCCATTCCCTCCACACATGCTGCTGTGAGATTAGTGTCTGCTCTGCAGAAGAGGAAACTGGGACACAGAAAGCATGAGCCACTGGCCTCAGATGGCACACGCTGTCTGTCAGAGGGGCTGAATCAGGAGGAGAGCTTCCCCAAACAGTTCCCTTCCTGCTAAATGCCACCCTGCCACCCAGAAGCCTTGTTCTCTTTTCTGATTTCTTGATGACACCCAGGCTGCCTCTTTCTTTCTCTTCTTATTTTCTTCTTCTGGGAAACTAGCCCTTCACCATTTGGCTTCTGGCCCAAGGAGGTAGCCTTCCGGGCCAGCAGTCAGACGCACCTGCTGTGTGCAGGAGGGCCAGGACGTCCTTCCTGTGTGGCAAGGGCACTGCCCTTGCTCCCCGACTTCTGTCACATTGAGCCTGCCGCTCTTCTTGCCTTAGGGACATTCATTTGCCACAGCACAGCAAAAGGGAGATGGCAGAGTAATGAAGAGGGAACGAAACAGTTGGCTGAGTTTCCAAATAACATTTAAACCCATAGCAAAGTCCATGATTTGAGAGGCCAGCCCCACGTCGTTGGCAAGAGTTTTGAAACTGTTTTGAAAAAGAAAGGATTTTGGAGTTCCAAAGGTTAACTTTGACTGCGAAGAGGCAAAGGCCCAAGGACTCCACAGGGTTTATGCCATAAGGCTGAGCTTCCCCACATTTTCCATCTGTGGAACACATAGAAAAGGATGGCGCTCTATTTGCAGGGCATGCGGAGTAACACCACTGGCCCCCAACTGGGGGGACTGTCCATTTCTAGGCCTACCTGACCACCTGAGGGTGGAAGGCATGGATATCTTATCCCACTCATTCTTATTGCTGCCTAACATGGAAGCCCTGCCAAATAAACCACAGAATTGGAAGGATCAATGATGTGAGTGCCGTGTTTCCCGTGAGGAAGAAATAAAAACAATATCTACACATCACAGAACAGACTGTGATGGGGTCACCTTGAAAAGGGGTTATTCCTCTAGCAAGGTCTGGGGACAAGAAGTCTGTTTTTAAAAATTCAAGATAGAACTACAATGAGAAACCACCTCACAGCCATCAGGATGACTTGCCATCAAAAACAAGCATTTCGAAAACAGAAAACGTGTTGGGAAGGATGTGGAGAACTTGGAACCCGGATGCACCATACATGGGGATGTAAAACGGCACAGCACTGTGAAAACCAGCATGGCTCTTCCTCAAAAAATTAAGCAGAAAGAATATGACGGCATGATCCAGTAATTCCACTTCTGGTTCTATACCTAGAAGAGTCAAAGCAAGAAAGGTATTTGTGCCTCAATGTTCACAACAGCATTATTTGCAAAAGCCCACAGAGGACTGCATCCAGGTGGGCATCCATGGGTAAATGGAGACACAAAACGTGGCATCAACGTACAATGGAATCTTTCTCAGCCTTAAAGAAGAAAGAAATTCTGCCAGGTCCTGCAACATAGACGAAACTTGAGGACATTGCACTAAGTGAAATAAACCAGACACAAAAGGACCAGGGCTGGCCCTAGTGTTGTCAGAGAATAGAGACAGAAAGTAGAATCATGGTTGCCAGGGGCTGGGGGAGGGGGAAACAGGAGTTGTTTAGTTGGTACAGAATTTCATTTTGCAAGATGAAAATGTTCTGGAGATTGGATGGTGGTGATGGTTGCATCACAGAGTGTCTGTACTTAAGGCCACTGAACTGTCACATCAACAGGGTTGGGATACTAAATTTTATGTTGTGTATGTTTTACCCCAATTTAAAAAATATTCAATACACAAGATTAAAAAGAAAATCAAGATAGGTTTGGGAGGATCTGAAACAGAAAGGACTTGTGCCTTGGTTTCTGGGAAAAACCCAAGGAGGAGCAAGTCTGGGAGAAGTCACCTCGGCCGGAGCAAGTGGCACTTTGGCAGAGGCCGGGAGCACAAAAGATGGCCCATCTCCACGATGGCCTTCTGATCCCTAGAGAAGCAGGGAAAGGAAATCCCTGGTCTGACTCACTCAAAATGAGTGGGATGTCACCAACATGGCTTGGGTGGCTTGGAAATGACAAGAGTAATTTCTGCCATCAAGGCAGAAATGAAGTTATAATAGAAAAATATAGAAAGCCTCCATCTGCACACTTGAAGTTTGTGACCGTGAGACTTTGACTCCAGAAGAAAACAGAACACATACCAGAAGGAAAGGGACGCCGCTGGGCTTCCACGGCATCCAGGTGTCCTTGCCTGGTGGCAGCTGCTCAGCCATCTGGCTACCACTGGAAGAACGCCTGTCCCCCACTTCCTTTCCTTCTCCTGGTCTCACCCAGCCCTAGTTCCTCCTGAGAGCAGGCAGGTAAAAAGGAGCCCAGTGAAAATCACCTTCTGGGCCTGTAGACCCTTTGCCATTTTGCAGGGTTCAAGAGTTGTAGATGTATTTGCAACTATTAAAAAAAAAAAAAAAAAAAAAAAAAAAAAAAACTCAACTTTTATCAGAGCAGGACAAAGTAGAAAAAAAAATCATGTTTGAAAAAAAAATTTAAATCAGTTTCCCCTTTCTTAAGTTACACCCATTATTATTAACATGATTTCCCCTCGCCTGTTCCTTCTGAGATGGATTGTCACTTTTGTTATTGCAGCTGGTAGGTTTCCCAGACATCACCAACAGGCGAGGTCACCCATACATTCATGTTCATACCTACCCTGCCATATGGGCACATTTTACGTCTTGCTTGACTGAAAGACTTGCTTTCCTTGGGTCTCCGCCTGAGCATTTCTGGGCCTCTCCAAGGATGCCAACAAGTCCCACAAGCCCATCCTGGCTGAGGCTCACCCCTGGGCTTCCCTCCAGCATGCACTGGTGGTGTACCTGGGTCACTGCGGGCCACAGCTCCCTCCGCTTCCTGGGACTGCCTCCCGCGGTTTCTGGAACTCAGGATTCCAGGCCTTTCACCCCAGCGCTGGCACAGTCTCTTGCCTTGCTCTGCTCCCCTCAAGCACAGTTCAGGTGACAGAGCCTGACACAGGATAGCACCGGGTCAGGAGCGGCAGACAGGGGGGTTGCATAAGCCTTCACCGAATAAATGAGACCCAGTGATTCCTTGCCCTTCAGGGTTCTTCGAGGCAGGAAGCAGCCTGCCCTTGGACTGTCCTGACCTGCTCTCCTTCCAGGCCCAACTTGCTCCCCTTTTAGGAACCAGAGGGAGGAAGCCAGCCCTGCCACTTTCCCAGCGTAGTGGGAACTTTTCCTTCCATCTTTGGGAGGTGGGTGGGTCCAGGCACCCTGCAGAGAGAAGCCACACCCCCATACTGGACCCAAGGGGTGGGTCCTGTTGTGTTTTTATTCTTGACTGGCTGCTTCCTGCCCAGCTCCTGCTGGGGCCCCAGGTGGCTCTGCCCCTCCCTCCCTCCACCCTCTCTAAGTAGCTCTCCTGGGTCTTCTCAGCCCTAGAAGGGACTGTTCTGTGCTTGACACTCCCCTCCTGTCTCTGGGGCCCTTTTCCGGCTCAGGATCAGCAATTTCCCCTTTCTTCAGCTACACCCATTCACCCATTATTATTATTAACTTCTCTCCAGCTACCGTTTTTAATTTTTTAATTTTTATTTTTTGGTTCCAGCCACCGCCCCTCCTTCCCTTCTTAACCAGTTTCAGAGAGAGAGAGAAAAAAAAAAAAATGAAGGTATTCTTAGTACACATTCCCTTTTCTGTCTATCCACACCCCTCCCCAATAGGACCTGCAGCCCTCAGGCAGGCTGGATGGTTTTTTGAGTTGAGATGGAGGCAGTGCATTTCCGCTGGGGCTTTGGATGGGTCAAGAAGCTCAACAGTCTTCTCCTTCTGGCTCCTACTGGTCTCTGGCTCCTGGTCAGTTTGTTCTGACAAGGGGAGGGGCGTGGGGCCCAGCGGGGAGGCCTCACACAAAGACAGCCTCTCTGTTCCCCAGTCGCCCCACGATTGCTTGCTGGGCGGTGCTGGAGTGCAGACTGCGCTCCTCTTCCCGGTGCCTGGGGACCTTCACCCCCCTGTCCCCCAGAGCCAGCTCCATGCATGAAAGGACGGTTCTATATTCAGGGCCAAACGTAGCCTCCACCCCACCCACCGTCAGCGGTGCTTCTCAGTCTAGGCAGTGCCTGTGGCGCAAAGTAATCATCCCTGTGGTTTGGGGTGAATTTTAAAGCAAATTCACATGGCAGACCAGGAACGGAGCCTGGGATTCTGCTTGGCTTTTGTCCTTTGACTGACATTTCTTACTTAGGGATTGAGGTTCGCTGTTGGGCTGAGGCCAGCCTTCCCAGCCCCTCTGCTTAGAATTCCGGAGAAGGCTCCCCAGTCTTCCCAGGCCATCATTGTCTGCACCACCGGTTCAGATACTGGGACATGGGGCCCTGTTACATCAGCCTTTTTCAAAAGTTCCTCTCGACTGAATGGCCCCCTAAGACCCAGCAGAGAGTTTTTTTTCCAATCAAGATCTTCAGATCTTTCAAAATTTCCCCACCACATCCAATAGTAGATGTGCGACATATCCTGTGACCTTTACAGGGAGGCCCAGAGGTTGTTCCAGGCTCACACGCCTGGCTCTCTGGCCTTCCTTTCCCTCTGGCGAGGCTGGAGCCAGGCAGAGTCTTGACAGCACAGGTGTGGATGCTGGTGCGGGGCCTCCTCCTGTCTGGATGGCAGTCAAGGGTGTCCGTGCGCTCAAAAGGGCGAGGTCTGGCTTAGGCTTCCTGCGGATTCTACCTCTGCTCCTGCGGTTTCACCTGCACACGGTGCTGAGTGGGTTCCTGGTCCCTGGAGCTCTGGAAACGTGGACACCTTCTCTGTGTAGACTTCCCAGGGGGGCCACAGCAAAAGGAAAACGCGGTGTGTCTGGGGATGCCCAAAGTCAACATATATAATCAGGATTTGGTGAATTTAAGGACCCTTCCCTCCACCCCACCCCCGCTTTTTTTTTTTTTTTTTTTTTTTTTTTTTTTTTTTTGGTACTCGGGATTGAACCTAGAGGTGCTTAACCACTGAGTCACATCCCCGGCCCTATTTTGTACTTTATTTAGAGACAGGGTCTCTCTGAGTTGCTTAATGCTTTGCCTTTGCTGAGGCTGGCTTTGAACTCTCACTCCTCCTGCCTCAGGCTCCCAAGCTGCTGGGATTACAGCCGCGTGCCACCGCACCCGACGCTAGCCCTTTTTATTTTTTTTATTTTGAGACTGAGTCTCCCTAAGTTGCTTAGGTCCTAAATTGCTGAGGCTGGCCTCGAACGTGTGATCCTCCTGCCTCAGCCTCCTGAGTGGATGGGATTGCAGGCATGCCCCACCATGCCTAGCTTAATTTAAGGGCCTCTTTTTGTAAACAGCAAAAATGCAAGCTGATGTTGGTAGTGATTCAATGTCATGGAGGCCTCTATGCAAAGTGAAAGGAATACCCAGGCACCTTCTGTGCCCTGGGTGTCCCCCATGCCTGGGGAGGGGCGAGGGGGGGGTGTGTGGAGCTGGGTGAAAGTGGATGAGAAAGTGGGGCTGCCTTGGGAGAGCTGGGAGGTCCTGGGAGCAAATGCTTTCCTCATGTAGGACCGACTCCAGTTTGTCTGTGTGCTGCTGGGTGGTTCTGGGTGCTGGGTGGGGGGTACAGTGGTCTTTGAATCCTAGTTAGAGATCTCCTCAGATGTTCCTGAGGGTCTCTCCAGACATAAACCAGAGCATACCCTGCTGGTCGACCAGCAGTCCCCTCTGCCCAGCACCTGCCTTTCTTTCTTGGAATCTCAGAAACTGCTCCTCCACTTCACCCTCACCCCGACAGGAAATGTGGAGGAGAGGATGGTGACCACAGGACTTCAAGGCCTTCTGCTTGGGCATTGCAGGGCTTGGCCATGCTTGTTATCACACCAAAATCACTTTTCTTCCATTTGGCTCAAGTTTGGGCAATGAGTCCTACCAGGGGACCACAGCAGGCTTTATCTGTGTATTCCGTTCCCCAGGGCAAGGTCTGCTGCTGATTTCCCCCTTCTCACATTCCCTTTTCTCTTTCTCTGACAAATAAACATGATAACAACAACCATTCATGGAATCTGTATTTATTGAGCATCTACTATGTATCAGGCACTGTTCTGAATGGTGGTATGCCAGGCAGAAAATCTGGCACGTGCCGAGTGCTCTGCAGTTTACACAGTGCCTTCCATTCAATCACCTAATTTTTTTCTTTTCACATTTTTTTTTGATGGTGGTACAAAACACATAACAAAATTTGCCAGCTTTAACTTTTTAAAAGGTTTTCTTCAATAGTATAAAATATGTTCACCGGGTTGCATAAGCAATCTCTAGCATTTTTTTTCATCTTGCAAAACTGAAACTCAGTGCTCCTTACACAATAACTCTCCATCCCATTCCTCTCCCACCCCAGCCCCTTGGTAACCATCAGTCTACTTCCTGTGTCTAGGAATTTGAGTACTTAGCTATCTCCCCAGGGTGGAACCCTGCGGTACCTGTCTTGTCGTTGTGACGGGCTTCTTCGTCTGAGCACATCCTTAGCATTCATCTGCCTTGTCCCATGAGAGCCTAATCTTTTTAAAAACCTCCACAGTAGCCTTTCGAGTTAGAGTTCACATTCTACAGGGGAGGAAATTGAGGCTCACCCGTTTGTGCACTTGCCTGGGGCTAGTGTAGTGGCTAAAATGTCCCCCAAAATGTCCAAGTCCTGACTCCCAGGACCCACAAATGTGACCTCTTTTGGAAATAGGGTCTTTACACAGGTAATTGTCAGTGGAGCTCCCAGGTAGGCTCTAGTCCTTTCTGCAGCATCAATTGCTAACATTAAGTTTCCTCTTCATGGAGAGAACACTCTCAGGCAACTTCACTTTTACGATATTACCCAAATGTTGTTCTTACTGTTATTATTGATAAACCACAAGGTCATTGTTTGAGACGCCCCCGTTAGTGGATGTTGAGTCGTGAGTTGAATTGGGTCCCACAAAAGATCATCCACATCCTAAGTCCTGGTACCTGTGACTCTGACTTTATTTGGAAATAGGGTCTTTGCAGATGTAGTTAAGCTACAGGTCTGATAACATCAGCCTGTGTTGGGGGTAGGCTCTAAATCCAATGACTGATGTTTTTAACCCCTGCATTTGGGTAGAAGAGCAGGACCTACAAGAAACCTGGCAGGTTCACTGTCACTCAGTTGGAAAACATTGAGGTTTTCCATAATATCTGAACTTGATCTTGAACCTGATGCCCCTTTGACCTCCACACTTTTCTTTTCCCTGCCGGACTCATCAGTGGTCTACATCAGCCACGTTGGTCTCAAAGCATAGATTGCTTTCCTCGTGTCTCCCAGCCTCCCTCCTGTCTCCACACTCTGCAGCAGGGAGCTTCTCTTTACCAAGGTTAAGGGCAGCGTCTTCCTCCATCCCCTTCTCTCTTGGGTGTTGGCCTGGATCTACTTTTCCCACCTCCTGGGACAGCCCAGCTTTCACGAGCTCCTTCCTGTCTGTGGTGAGGTTCTTTTGGTGTCCTACCATGTCCTCTCTTTCTCCAGCCACCACTGGACAGAGACAGGCCACCTGCATGCCAGGTCGCCACTGGCACTTCCCTGGCACACCGGTGGCCCTTCAGCTGACTCTGATCTCCGAGACGCCTGGAGATGTCTATTGCTTCTGGTCCTTCTCCCCTGGCCCCTGCCTGGCTCCTGCCTTGTCCTTCCTGGTGTCATGGCACAGCAGGCTGGGACACTGAGCCCTGCTTGCTGGGTGCTGTTCGAATTCTGTGCACCACTGAATCTTCCTGGGTGGTGACCCATTGTGAGCACTTGGTTCCCTCAGGGAGGCATTATCGTTTGAAATATCTGCCTTTCTCCTCCTTGTTGATTGCGAGTCAGGTTCTGCCCTGGTTTTGAAGAACTCACAGTCAATGCTAATCTCATGTGAAGTGGAAAAAAAATTTACCCTTTTGGAAAGAGTGGCAGATCAAGAGGCACTTCAGACCCTCTCACTGCTGTGGGAACCCGACCGTGGCACTTCTGATTTTAGAGAGTCCTAGATTCCGCGGATCTGTATGATTTGACAGTGGAGATGAGGGGTGATGGCCATGCGCTTTATTTCTTGGATGGCCTTGGGGACTGTGGTTTGAACTTGATTCCATCTCTAAAACAGAAAGCCACAGCAGCTCTCTGGGAGAGTGGGAGGTGGGGGGGGGGGGTGCAGAAAACATCAGCATTTTTTTTTTTTTTTTGCCTTTGGTTTTGTTTTTCTTTTTATTATAGTCTGGATAGTCCGGCATTGGATTTCCCAAAGGGTGTCATTATAGGAAGAAGTCTAGTTCTCAGATGAAGCCTTGTTTCTCAAGAAAAGTGTCCTATGGTCCAATAAGTCTGGGAAATGCTACATTAAAACTGCAGAAGTTTCCAGAGTTCTTCACGTGCTAATGATACCATGAAATCAGCCCATGCCAGCCACTGACCAACGCGTGTATGGGAGGTGCCAGGGACAGAAACCGAGAGAAAGGCAAGGCTCCCGTCCATGCAGCTTCTGAGCGAGCAGCAGATGGGCATTAAACAAGGACCCACCCACTAAGTATGCAATTATATGAGCTACAAAGGAGAAAAGAGGGTGTTGACAGGGCATTTGTCCTCAGGTGTTAGTTTAGTCTGGGGATTTGGGAATGGCTTTTCTGGGGAATCAATGTTCAAGTTAAGATCTGAAGAAGGAAAAGCTGTTTCCTAGGTGGAAGAGAGTGGTGCAGGGAGTTTGGGGCAGGGGGACTGTCTACACAGAGCCTCGAATACAAAAGTGCTTGGAGTCCACCTTTTTTTTTTTTTTTTTTTTTTTTTTTTATGGTACCTGGGATTGAACTCAGGGGCATTCAACCACTGAGCCACATCCCCAGTCCTTTTTTGTATTTTATTTAGAGACAGGGTCTCACTGAGTTGCTCAGTCCCTTGCTAAGTTGCTGAGGCTGGCTTTGAACTCAGGATCCTCCTGCCTCAGCCTCCTGAGCTGTTGGGATTACAGGTGTCCACCATGTTTTGAAAACAAATCTGACCAGGGACCTATTTCCCCACCCCTTCCCAGCCTCCAGCATGGCATGGGATTGGACTTGGGCTTTGGTGACAGAGAAAGATCCCTGGCAGGGAGTCTAGAGGCTGGGCTGGGGTTGACACACTGCTGTGAATTGCTTGGGAGACAATGGACCTAACTTTGCTGAGCTTTGTTTTTGTTACCCATAAAATTAGGGGTGGACCATGCGATTGCTAAGATTCCTTCCGGTTTGGCATTCGTGACTTCCTGGGAATGCTCTTCCATTTTCTAGGGTACACAGAAAAGGAAATAGAACTAATTATAAATGGGGGAAGTTCTAGGCTAGAAAGGAAACAATAAATTAAAAAACTATAACAAATATAATATTATTAATTACAAATAAATAACAGAGTAATCATTCAGCTTCTGAGAGAGTAGGATAGATACATGCGATGTGGTTGCCACCCTAAAGTCTTAGGGGAGCTGCTATGGTTTGGATGTGGTTTGAGTGTGTCCCCCTGAGGCCACACATGTTGAAGTTTAATCTCCTCTGTGAGGTAGTAAGAAGATGAGATCTTCATCCAACTCTGGTGTTGTAGGGACAGACGAGGCAAGGCACTAAAGATAACAGGAAATAGTTTTATTTGGCTGCAGCCAGGTTCAGAGGGTACAGCCACACACAGTGCCCAAGTAAGAAGTCATGTGTTCACATCTACTCAAATTTATTGATCAGCTGCTAATTGCTAAGTGCTGTTGGGGGGAGACGGGCCCTGCCCTGAGTCAGGAGGGAAACTTGAAGACAGCACCCCACACCTCCATCACTCACTTCTTCCAAAGGCTGGATTTCCAGGGCACGAAGCCTCAAGGACTCTGTAGTGAGGACAAAGAGCTCTCACAGTCATTGGGGAGGCCCGAGGGATACTCCTGTGACAGTTGTCATCACTTCCTGCCACCGTCCTGGTGAGACCCTGGAACAGGCACAACAGTTAGGCTAAGCAGTCTTGAATCTTGGGGAACCCAGAGGATGTTTGCTTGAATACGGGAGACTTTTAGAGGAGTATTTATTTTATAAAGTAACATGCTTGCTTAGAATACCAGCGAAGAGCCCTATTTTTCAAACTCCTGCAGGTAGAGAAAAGAAGACCCCCTGCTGCATCAGAGGGCAAGTCAGAAACAAATAATGAATGAGAACTATGATCTCCCAGGATCCTGGTTTCTGTCTTTTTTTTTTTTTCTTTTTTGATATTTAATCCCTCTCTTTCTCTCCCAGTATTTTCAGCTCCTTGGGCCAGAGCCTTTTGTTCCATTTCTCCTTCTCTGCCCCAGAAGACAGACAATATCACCCTGGCTGGTTTTCTGCTGCTCTTAGATTACTTCACTGGAAGAACTTGGTGTGAGTCGCTTCCTCCCTTGCTTGTGAAAAGTGGAACATTATTTCTATCTTTGAGTCATGGATACTTTGAGTGTACCCACACCAGCTCCAGGGCAGATCCATCACCCTGTGCGGCCTGTGTATCAGTCAGCTCCTGCTGCTGTAACAAACAGAGCCCCTTGGACAACAGGAATGGATTGTCTCAGAGTCCTGGAGGTCAGAGTCCAAGGTCAGGGTGTTGGTAGGGTCCAAGGTCAGGGTGTTGGCAGGGCTGTGGGGAAGGGTCTGTTCCTTGGCTTGTCAAGGTCATTCTCCCTACATCTCTTCACATCGTCTTCCCTCTGTGCATGTTACTGTGTCCAGACTGCACCCTTTTGTAAGGACACTGGTTGGATTGCTTTAGAGCCCACTCTGATGACCTTATTTTAACTTGATTACCTCTCAAAGACCCTCTCTCCAAATAAGTGCACGTCTGGAGGCATTGGAGGGTAGAATTTCATCATATGAATTTTGGGAGTACAAAACTCAGGTCAGTAAGTCTTAAACCTCAGTGTTCCTACAGCTTACCTGGGGGCTTATTAAAAATACTCTCAGTCACCACCTCAACCCCAGGCAGGTGGAGGATGCGATAGGTCAGGTTTTGGTGTTCAAGGCCCAGCTCTGCTACTTGACATCTGCTTAGCCTTGACCAGACCTCACTCGGCCTCTAGGAAGCTGGGCTTTCTAGCTTCTGTCCAGGTCGGAGGGCAACTGTAAGGACTGAGTGCAGCCATGTTTGTAAAGGCACGTGGCCCAGTGCATGGGACACAGGAAGGGGACAATACATATTAGTTACTATTGTTAGCCTCTGCATCCATCTAATGCCAAAACCAGATTAGTTCATTTCTGCCACTAAAAGTGCTAAATGAAAACAAGAAGAAACTTTATCATAAAGGTCTCAGAGGCTGTTGACTCTCCTGAAAATTAAGAGAGCAAGCCTCGCCTTTGAACTTAGCATTCACAGCGGTGACGGATGAGATCTGCGAGGCACCTTGTGAAATCCTGGGTTAGATTTCCACTAATGACTTCTTACTTCAAAGAAACCTGCCCACTCCATCTGCAGACTTGGAAAATGGGTGTGTTGCTGCGTCAACATTTCCCTCCCAGGAGGGTGTAATGGTTATGAGTCCAGGAAGTTTGGAGCCAGACTTCCTGGCTTGGAGAACTGGTACTCTCACCACCTGCTGTGCCACCTTTTGCAAGTCCCTTACCTTCTCTGTGCCTTAGTTTCCTTCTTTGGAAAATAGGGATCTAATAGTATCCACCTCACTGTGAAAACGAAATGAATTTTTCTATGAAAATATCCCAGAGCAGTGTCCAGCACAGCAGTGTAACTCTCTCTGATTATTAGCTTTTATTATTAGCTATCATTGTGTTCTATTTAATTCTATTCACCTTTATTTCTCATCTCCACTTCCATTTCTCCCCCTCTCCATATGATCTATTCTTGTGCTTGTAATCCATGTTCATGCTTTTTTTTTTTTTTTTTTTTTGTACCGGGGATCGAACTCAGAGTTCACTTGACCACTGGGCCACATCCCCAGCCCTTTTTATTTTTATTTAGAGACAGGGTCTCACTGAGTTGCTTGGCACCTCGCCATTGCTGAGGCTAGCTTTGAACTCATGATCCTACTGCCTCAGTCTCCCAAGTGCTGGGATTATAGGCGTGCGCCACCGTGCCTGGCTTCCGAGTTCATGCTTTTTAAAAAAAATATGTAAATATGGATGCTCCTGACTTGCGCTGTTCAACTTATGATTTTTTGACTTTATGATGATGAGAAAGTGTACTCATACAAACATTCTGTTTTTTATTTTCAGGACAGCAATCAATAAATTATAGGAGGTTGAAGGAGCCCTAATTAGGAAGGGCTGTTGTAGCTAGCTGGAAGCCATAAGTTCCACCTGATATGTATGTGACGCACCTGTAGGCACCCGCAAACCTGAAGGTATATATCCGGGTGAAAGCGGTCCGAGTTAGGAGAACGGAGAATTCAGTCAGTCGGGCAGTCACTCGGTCGGTCAGTCAAAGAATCAGAGCGGCCAGAATGTAGGCAGAGCGGTTACAGAAGAGAAACCAGATAGAAGAAGTAAAGAAGTGACTGGTCAGAGTTAGGCCGAGACTCCTGAGGAAGACAGAAGACAGAAGAAAGAAGAAGGAAGAAAGAAGAGAGAAGAAAGAAGCTCTAATCTTTCTCTAAGCTAAGCTCTTTCTTTCTCTCTAAGAAGCTCTATCTTTCTTTCTAAGACTTTAAGCTAAGAAGACAAGAAGAAAAGCTCGCTTTAATCTTTCTCTCTAAAAATCTTTCTTTCCCTCTCTAAGCTCTAAGAAAGTAGAAGTAAAAGTAGTAAAAGCTTAACTCTGCCTCCGAGAGTTTTTCCTCCCGGTTTTCGGTACCAGGTAGCTTACAGGAGGTACTCAGTGCTTTATTATATATATATATGTATGTGTATACATATATGTATTTATCTTTTTGTTGTCTTTGTGTTCAGTTATTAGCCATTGCCTTTCTTTATATCCTTCTAAAACATTTAGTGACCCAAGTCAATATTGTCCTAGAAAATTGATGTGGGAGTAAGACCTGAAGTCAGCACTCACTGTGGTTTTCATAAGATATTATTTCATCTTGTGGCCTGTGACTTCAATTATTGGAAGCTATTGAAATGAGAGTTGCTCTGTAAAATATGGGGCCCAGCCCCTCCTTCATGGGATCTTGTCAGAGTGGAGGATTCTGGAGTATGTGCATTAGAAGGAACCGTCTGGATTGCGCTGGGGCGGGGGGGGCCGCCCAGCAGCATGAACTGCACTCCAGCGAGCGGTCCTTCCCACTGAAGAGGAGAGTGTGGCAAACTGGAATTGCAAACCATTGCCAGAAACTCAAAAAGAGAATGGCCACCCCTCCTTGTCCCTGAAGATGCTGCCAATCAAAAGTCTCTGTTTAGATCCATGACAGTTTGGGGTCAGGTACCATCTGGCCAGAGAAACCAAAATGTAATTGAGGCCCAGATGGGCCACTGCGCAACACAAACATTAACTATAACAAAACGGCATGGAGTGGATGATCTGGACACACGGGCAGAGAGAGGGGTGATGGCAGACCCCGGTGGGAGTTTAGGCCACTCTGGGGGCCTGTGAGGGGGAGGGGAAGAGGATTAGGTGTGGGGAGCTTCATGGAACTTTCTGTGGCCCGGGAGAATGTGGTTCACTAAGAGGTCAAAGGATATCGCATCCAAGTTGGAAACCTGATCTGGAGGCGCTGAGCAGGGTGTTTTTCCCTGATAACAACCTAGAAAATATGAAGGGAAAGAATCTGTTGCTTAAGAAGAAGATGGTTTTATTTATTTTTTTCCCAATTGTTTTTCTTTTTTGTTTATTAGTAATATAAATTGTCTTTAATGCTCACATAAGAAATGGAAACTTGGAATCTGTTTATGATATGTAGGACTGGAGAAAAAGAAATTATTTATTTTAAGAGGTATATTTTACTTATTCATTGAAATAGTATTTCCTCACAAAAATATGTATCTTTCACTTGTTCACAAATTTTGAGGCCCAGATTACCTGCTTAGTACTAACACAATGATAATATATAGCTTTTACTGAGCTCAAGCACTTACTATATACCAAACACTGCTCTAAGCAATTGGCACATTTTAAATCACTCAATTTTTATTATAATGCTATGAAATATTTACTGTTAAAAAGAAATTGAAGCACTTCAGGGTCCTGCTTCTCAAAATGAGTTAAGGAGGGCCGGGCGTGGTGGCGCACGACTGTAATCCCGGCACTTGGGAGGCTGAGGCAGGAGGATCGCGAGTTCAAAGCCAGCCTCAGCAATGGCGAGGGCACTTAGCAACTCAGTGAGACCCTGTCTCTAATAAAATACAAAAAAGGGCTGGGATGTGGCCCAGTGGTCGAGTGCCCCTGAGTTCAATCCCCAGTACCAAAAAAAAAAAAAAAAAAAAAAGAAAAGAAAAAAAAAAAAAAAAAGATTTAAGGACTGAACTGAGTGTCCAACATGTGGTCTGGTTTCAGAATCCATACTCTTAACCACCCGCCATCTTTCCTTTTCAAGTGTGACAGTAATGGCTCTTGTCATCTGGCATAAGGGAACCCTTCTAGAATTCTTCTTGCATGTTATTCTGCTATCTTTACTCAAATCCATAGCTATACCACTCCTCAGATTTATAGGTGTATTCCTATTCCTGTGGTTATACTGCCTAAGAAAATGGTTTCGAAGGTGAAACTGTGAGAAGAGAGAGCCGGTGCTCAGACCAAATACAGCTTTGTTCTTCCAAGGACCAAAAAAAAAAACAAGAATGCAAGGCAACAGGATTTGTATCTCATGTTGGATGATAGAATCTATGGACTAAGAAGATGGGGCAGTTACCCCTGGGCCAAATCTAGGAGAGGAACCAACAAATAGAAGGGGAATAAAAATGGTAGTGGGAGAGCCTACGAAAGGGCTGGTTTCTGGGCTGCAACACTGTACAGCTCTCAGGGGCCAAGATGGCAGCCCATTCTCCACTTAGAGCTCAGTGCATGGTCCTGGGACTTATCTAACGCAGTAAACCTGATCCTAGTAGGCAAAGAACTCAGGGCTGTGAGCCTGTAAGGCCCCTGAGCTGGGGGCATTAATGTGGTGGAGTGTGCACTTAGAAGCACCAGGTTTTGCCCGCCGTTAATGGGAAAGGGGACAGAAACCCCAGAACCAGAGCCACCATCTTGGGATGGGGACACCTGTCTTTTGAGTCCTGTTGTAATGATGTTGGCATAAAGTAGCTTCCAGAAAGCCAATCAGGAACTTCCTGCGTGCTCCAAACTGACCCATGCCACATGGGCCTTTGGAGTTGGTGGGCCTGCCTAGCCAGCCCTCAGGAAGCAGGGTCTGGAGAAGTCGGCTCGGGTTCCACCAACCTGTTCTCAGGCACGATCTTGACCTCTCCATCAGTAGGTTTGGCTGCCATAACAAAATATCACAAGTGCATGGCTTAAGCATCAGGAATCTCCCGGCCCTGGAAGCTGGCAGCCCAAGGTGATGGCAGGGTTGGTTTCTGAGGCCTCCTTCCTTGGCCTGCAGAAGGCTGCCTTCTCCCTGCGTCCCCAAGGGGTCTTTCCTCTGCATATGCATCCCCTCCTTACAAAAACACCCACCATATTGGATTAGGGCACACCATAATGGGCCTCATTTTAACTCCATCACTTCTTTAAAGGCCCTATCTCCAAATAGTGCCAAAATCTGAGGCCTTTGACATATTAATTTTTGGAATCCTCTCCCTTCACTCTCTGTTTGTGTCCCCGTGGCTTCTGGCCATTTTGGAATTCCTCTCATTCTTGCAACTTAGACTTGAAGATGAAATTCTGCATCCGCCACTGTCACCCTGTGTCCTCTGGGTACAGCTTGTTCTTGTCGGTATGCAAAGACTTCTAAGAGGTGAGGGATGAAACCCTGTGGTCCATCCTGCTTCTGGCCACTAGGTGCACTTATCCCACTCAGCTTTGGCTCCTGGGCACCCAAATCCTGTGTCATCTGCTGCCCAGCGTCCCAAAGGCCAAGGGTGTGTAGTTAAAATAGAACAAGCCCTGGGGGTCAACAGTCTGAGTGAGGGTGTCCGGTCCCAGTGCTGGAGAGTTTCTCTCTGGGCCTTTTTCCTCATCAGCACGTTGAGCTGGTACACCTATTTTGTATAGTTGTGTTAAGAATTCAGTTCAATAACCAGAGGAAGAAAACTCCTTCTTGATCAGCTCCCCTTCTGGAGAAAGCCCCCGATGGAAGATGAACACTGATGCTCCTATTAGTCTGACACACACAAAGAAGTATTTTTAAGGTTTTAGCAGACTATCCCAGTTTTGCTATATTTAATGCAGTAGCTATCAGGCGGTCCTTTATTTTCAGCAGGATACAAGAAGCCTGATTGAAATGGGAGTGGGAGGAGAGGGAATTTTTGGCTCAAAGAGACAGTAGAAATCCTACTCTGCAGTGGAAGGCAACACTGCAAAGTATGGGGGCAATTAGGAAAATGTCACTTTCTCTTCTCATGGGTTTAGGATATATATTTTAAGAATTAATGTTTGCCCTTGAGTGATGTGTGTGAGTGTCTCTGTGTGTGTGTGTGTGTCTGTGTGTGTATAAAACATGGTTTCAACCCTAACTACATGTTAGAATAATCTAAGACACTTCAGAAAAAAAAAAAAAATGATGTCGCAGTTGATTTTCTTGTTGCTATTCCAGAGGGAAACCTGGACAATGGTATTTTTTAAAATTCCCCATAGATGGGAGACAGACATTTTCAATGCATGATGTATGTATGGAAATGTCACATTGATTTGTACAATTAATATGTGTTAATAAAAAATTCCCCAGGTGGTTGCAGTATGTAGCTAGGGTTTAGCCTGCAAGGGGCACCAATTGCTTCTCAATACTTTATACCAAAAACAATGAGGGATGAACCCATGTGGTCCATCCTGCTTCTAGGCAAAGTTCTGGGTTCTGAGGTTAGAACACTGAATATATCACACAAAGTCCCCTGCTTTTTAGGAGCTGCCACTAAAATCCAGAGGAAGACACTCAATAAAGGAAATAATGAGCACATAGTATGTTACATGTTTTCTAAATGGTGAGTGCCTGGGAAAAATAGGAGAAGAAGTGAGGGAGTAGAGTGGGAGGGGATGTTATGACATCACATAGGGTGACCAGGGGAGGCTTCACTGAGGTGACACTTGGGCGGACTTCAGGAAATTTGAGTCATGTTGTTGTCCAGAGGAATAATGCTCCAGGCAGAAGGAAAAGCCAGTGCAAAGGCCCTGGGGTGATCATGTGTCATGTGTTTGAGCGAGGCAGGCAAGCAGGCCATTGTGGATGCAGCAGAGTGACCCGGGGAAGAAGAGCAGATGAGACCAGAGATGTAAGAGGGTGCTGACTGCATAGCTTATAGGCAAAGACTGGCTTGTCCTCTGCATAAATTGAGGAGGATATGAGGAGAGAAGAGAGAAGATCTGACCTACATTTTTTACTGTGGTGGTTTTGTCGAATGTAGGAGGGCAAGGGTGCCGTTAGGCAATTTGCACATTGTGGCCAGCTGCAAGAGAAGGAGCATGTGCTCACCAGGAACAAAAGGTGCCAGCCAGCCCTTTGACCTTGGACTCAGCCTCCAGAGCCGTGGCAGAACAAATGTCTGCTGTTTAAGCCACTCTGCCAGGAACATTTTGTTATGCATCCTGGGTTGAACGGTGGCCCCTCCAAAAGATATATCCACCAGAACTTGTGAATATTATCTCATTTAGAAAAAAAATTATCTTTGCAGATACAATTAAAGGAAAGATGTTGGGAAGAGAACATTCTAGATTAATCAGATGGGCCCTAAACTCAACGACCGTTCTCTTTATAAACACAGAAGAGACAAGGAGAAGGACAGGGAAGGCCGTGGGGAGAAGAAGGCACAACTTTGCATTTTATGGCTACAAGTCATAGGACACCAAGGTTTCTAGCAGCTCCCAAAATCTAGGAGAGAAGTGGGGAACAGATTCTCCCTTGGAGCCTCCAAGGGAACCAACCCTGTCCACACCTCGATGTCACACTCCAGACTTCCAAAGTTGTGAAGGAATAAATTTCTGCTGTATGAAGCTGCCAGTTAGTGATGATTTATTTTGGTAGCCCCAGGAAACTAAGAGACCTAAGAACTCACAAGTTTGGTGTGCTCTGGGCTAGGTTTAGTCTCTGGGAGTGACCTTTACTCTAGCTGCAAGAACTCAAGCAACCTGGTGGGGGCGCTGTCTGGATGGTGGGAATAGGGAGCTGGTGGCCATAAGTAGGACCTCTTTCCAGAGCAAAGACCCTGAGACTCCAGGACCTCTCTGCCTCCACGGTGTGGACCTCTTGGGGTGAGCAGAGGAAGGGAGATCCCCATGAAGAAGGTCAATGGATGGTCCTTTAATCCCCATTAACAGGGTCTGAGTGATTAATGGAGAGAATAAGAGAGGCGACTCACCAGCCACACAGGGTCAGAACTGCTGGGTCCATCTGTGCCTTTGCTACCTTGAAAGTGGAGGTTCTGTGCGCCTCTGTGTCTGTGACCGACTCTCCAACAACGCCTCATTGCAATGCAGAAATTCCCATGCTCAAAATAAAATAGTTATTGTTAATCATTTAAACCTGAGATGGGGTGGCGACATAGTGGCGTGCCTGTCCCTCCCCCTCGCGGGGGCGTGTGGCTGGCCCTCACTGGAACCTCTCTCCCCAAGACACATGCCACACGTGCACGGCCAGATGGCTCCCTGGTGTTGGCAAGCGGAGGAGTCACCGCTTGTTCCTTGAGCATCTGCAGCCGTGAGTCAGGTGAGGAATTCCCCCCATCTCTGGCAGACAAGGCGGCGCGCGGGGCGGGGGCAGCTCCCCTTCTTGACAGCCTCTGGCTCCCGCTCCAGGAGTACAGCAGCGCTTGGCTCTGCTCCCCGCATTCTTCCTTGGCTTTTCCTGCTCCTGTCCCCACTTGGGAAGACGTGAAGAGTGCTCCAAGAAACAGAGGCTGCCGCCCGCGGGAGGCTGGACCTGACCCAGCGGCATCCAGTAAAGCAGAAGCCTTCCCTGGAAAGTGGGAAGCCCAGATCAGAACCGGCGGAGGACGTGCCTTTCCGCAGGATGCTGCATCTTAGAGGGAGGGTGCAGAATTTGGCAAGGATGGTTTTAAAAGATTGTGCAAAGTCGTAAGCTGGGAACTCCTGGAAAAATGGCCCCACCCCTGCTCCTCCTCTCTCTCACCCCTACCTTGACTGGTACTCTCAGGATGGGATCCAAAGGAGAGTCCTGACCCTGGGTCCAGCGACCTTGGCCATCAGAGTGCACGGTGGGGTCCTTACTTACAGAGGGTCCTCTCTCCTCTTACCATGCTAGACGTGCTCTTCCGTGGACTTGAGGGCACTTCATATTTCCAGCCCCAAGTACCCAAATTGGTAGTTACCACCTTGGGAATAGATCCTTTTTGGGGGAAACCGACTCCTCAGCATGTAGAGAAGGGAATGGTGGAAGCCAGGTGTGGAGGCATGTGCCCATAATCCCAGCCACTCTGGAGGCTGAGGCAGGAGGATCACAAGTTCAAGGGCAGGCTGGGCAACTTAGTGAGACCCTGTCTCAAACCAAAAAATAAATAATTAAATAATTAAAAATGCCTGGGATGTAGTTCAGCGGTACAGCACTTGCTTAGCATGTGTGAGACCCCAGGTTCCATTCCCAGCGTGGGGGTGGGGGAGGGATGGCAGAGGACTCAGGGGACCTGGATGCATTACAAGGTCCTGCTTCAGGGATAGCCAGTGAAGTCCGCGCTGTGGAATGAGGGTACCTAGAGATTAGTGTTGAGGGTGGAGACTTCTGTGAGATATGGTTGATTTTTCTCCGATGTCAGTTCAGTCAAAAGCACGAGCATGTTTTTTCTGGCCCTAGCTGATGGCCAGGACCAAGTCCTTCCCCCTCTGGAGGGGGATGCAGGGCTGGCGGAGCATGTGTGTATGACACTGGGTCATTCTTTCAGAACCATGAGGCTACGCCACAGTCTGCCCAGCATGCCTGACCCACACCCGGCCAGGGGAGTGCTGGCTTCTAATTTCACAGCCCTGCATTTTCTCAGGAATAAATAAAGCCAGGCCACAATTCTCTCTCTCTCCCAAAACCTGTTGAAATCAACAAAATATGGTCATGTCGAGCAAAAAATCCTCACCGTTCATGATCAAACATGGAAAGGGCTACAACCCCCCACCATGAGTGGTGAAAAGTGAACACTGGGGAAAGAAACAGGGTCCTGGCAGTCCCCAAAGAGGCTCCTAACTCTGCCTTCACCTCCCTATGCTGAAATCAGGACTAGAGAAAGAAAGGTTCATTGATAAAATCAAGAGAACTCTCACAAACGCTCTAGTTTGGAAAGAAGAAGGAAGCCTAGACAGGATTGACAGGAAATCCCTTGAGGACAAAACTCTCCTCCACCTTGCCCCTGGCTCCCAGAATCCCACTAACCCTTTTCCAGAGCTTCACTAAGTTTGGAAGAGTGTCTAGAAGCAAGCACACTCTTCATGGAGTTGAAAGAAGACTAGAATAAAGGGGCTCACACAATCTGGAAAGAGGAGGTAGGACGCAGCTCTCCTAGCAAAGGCTATGCAAACCCCCAGTAGAAACTCTCTCCATTTCCTCTCTGCCCCACGACCAGTTGCAGAAAAGGGGCTTTGACTGCAAAATCCCTGTCCCCAAACAGGTACGTATTCTCAGAAGGGGAGACATAAACACAATCAGATAAGGAGTGAAGTGGGTCAAGGAGAATTCAGCCAGCCTCTAAGACAGAGAAGCAGGAAAAATTACGAGTTGATTCGGAACAACAAAGCAAACACGGAAAAATATTAAAGGAAAAAGAGGAAAGAAGGAAGAAAGTATGGGGCATCCAGGAAGAGGCAGATAGCAAAGTGGGATTCGATGCGAGAGGATGGGGAGGGGGGGTGGGGGGAGTGAGGAAGGAAGGAGATTGGGGAGGCTCGGGGGGATGTGAGGGGGGGGTAGGGGGGGCGTGGGAGGGAGGTTGGAAGGGAGGTGCGAGGGCTGCGCGGGGGTCGGGGATGGGAAAGGGGGACGGGGGCCGCAGGGGCGTTGTGGAGGAAGGGGAAGGGTGAGGGGCAGGGGGCGGTGGGGTGCGGAAGCGGTGGTAACCATGGGAAGAAATGTTAGGTTGGGGGCTGAAGGGTGAGAGGCCAAGAGGGGGTGTGAGAGAGGCGCCAGTGGGGTGAGGCGGTTGTGGATGGGGTGGGTAGGGGAGGAAAGTAAGGTGCGGGAGGGGGGGGGAAGGAGAGGTGAAAAGAATACGGGTAAGGGAAGGGAGGCAGGGCAGTTTGGCAGTGGATGGGGGAAGCGTGGCGGAGTGGAAGGCAACGCGGGAGGGGTGACGGGGGGTTGGGAGCAGGTACAAGAGCAGGGAGAACAGAGATTGGTCAGAGACAAGGGGGAGGTCGGGGGGGAAGGGGGATGGGGGGGGCGAAGGGGGAGAAGTTGTGAGGGAGGGCTGGGCGCTTGGCGTGTGGGTGGGGAGGGTGGGGAGCGGAGCTGGTGTAGGGTGGGTGGGCGGGGGGGAGGGGAGGAAGGTGAGTGCGGCAAGTGAAGTGTGGGGAGTAGGAGGAGACGGGGGGAGGTGGAGGTAAGCGGAGGATTGGGCAGGTGGCAGGAGGGGGGGGGAGGAAGGGGGGGATCAGAGAGAGGGGAGGAAGGGGGGGGTAGAGAGAGCGGGCGGAATGTGGAGGGTGGAGTCGAGGGGGAGGGGGGAGGGGGAGGACCCCCCCCAACCCCCCCCCACCCCCCGCCCCACCCCGTGGGGATAGGGTGGTGGGGGGGTGGGGGAGGTGTTGGGACGCGTGGGGAGCTAGGTGGGCGGAGAGGTAGGAAAATGGGGGGGGGAGACGAGGTGTTTGGGGGGGCAGAGGAGGAGGGGCGCAGGGGTGTAGAGCAGGAGGGTGTGGTACGGGAGGAAGTGCGCCAGGGGGAGGGGGAGTAACTGGACGCGTGCGGTGGAGGGAAGGGGTAGGGCTCTAGCGGGGGGGCGGCAGCGGCAGGAGAGGGTGCGGGGAAGGAAGACGGAGGGGGGGGGCGGGGAGAGGGCGAGGTGGGTGAGATGGGGGACGGGCGGACAGGGGGAGTTGGAGGGGGATGGGGGGCGGGGAAGGGGGGGTGGGTTGGGGAAGGGGCCGGAGGTTTGGTGCGGGGAGGGTGCGGGGGCGGGCAGCAGGAGGGGGGTAGGGGTGGAAAGGGGGATTGAGGTTGGTGGGTGAGGGGCAGATGAAGGGGGGGGGAGGCGAGAAGAGGAGAGAAGGCTGGGGGGGCGTGGGTTGGGGGGAGGGGGCGGTTGGGGGGGGGGGGAGTGGAGGAGGGGTAAGGGGTGGTGTATGGGAGTCAGCGAGGGGGGGGAGGGGAAGAAGAGAGGCTGGTAGGGTGGGGACGAGGGATCAGTGAGCGAAGTGAGGGGGGGGAGGTCGGTTGGCGAGGTGTTGGGAGCAGAAGGACAGGGGGCTGTTTAGGTTAGTGGACAAAGGGGTTGGGTAGTAGGAAGGTGGGAGAGCAAGGGTAGGGTGTTAGGGGGGGCAAGGGAAGGTTGGCGAAGGTGGGCGTGGGAGTGGTGCGCGATGCAGAGGGGTGGGAGTGGGCGGGAAAACGAGGGGCGTGAGGAGGATGACTAGGGATGGGAGGTGGGACGGCTGGTTGTGTGGCCGAGGTAAGGGGAGATTTGGTGTGAGAGGCGCAGTGGGCTGGGGCGCTGATAGGTCTTCGGCAGTGGTGGGGGAGGAGGGGGGGACTTGAGGGCAGGAGGCATGGGGGGGGGGGGGGGGTGATGGTTAAGGGGGGGGAGGAAGGTGTGGGGATCGAGGGCAGTGGGCGGGCAAGGTGGGGGGAGGAATAGTGGGGAGGTGGAGTAGGGCCGGGAGGGGGTGAGGGAAGGGGACGGAATGAGGTGTGGGTGAGGGCGGTGGAAAGTAATAGGGTGGGTGGGGATGTCGCGCGTTGGGAAGGCAGCGACGTGCATCTAGTTAAGTGCTTAGCGGTGGAACGGGGGTTAACGGGAGGGGGAGGGGGGAAGGTGGGTGAAGGGGGGCGTAAGGGGGGTTGTGGTGTAGTAAGCGTTATTGGGAGAGCGGATGATGAGGAGAAGTAGAGCGCCGTGGGGCGGCACGCGTGAGAGAAGTATGAAAGGAGAGATGGTGCTAAGGAAGGAGCAGCAGTGGGGTTACGGAGGGGCGAGAGCGGAGGGTGGAGGGCAGGAAGCGGTACTGTGGGAGAGGGGGAGGGGTGAGGAGAGGGGGTGGAGAAGGGCGGGGGGCGGAGAGTGTGGGAGCGGGGGTGCGAGGGAGTGGGGGGAAGGGAGGGGCGAAGCGGCGCGGGGCAACGGAGCGGGGGCGAGGGAGGGGGCGCAGGAATAAAAGGATTGCGTGGGGGGGCACCGAAGAAGGTCGGGAAGGAAGAGTTGGTGGGATAGTCGCGAACGACGCAGGAGGGGGAGGGGCCGAAGCGGAAAGGGTGGGGCGGAACAGGAGGGGGGGCAATAGCGGGCGGGAGGGAGGGGGGGGGGTGGCGAGAGGAGACGGAACGGACAGAGGAGGGAGCGGAAGGTGGACCGGGGGAAGGTCTTCGTGGGAGAGCTGCGTGGGCGGGGGCAGGAGAGTCGGGCGAGATTGGTCAGGAAGTTTTAGGAGGCGGGGGGTAGGGGGGGCGAGGGAGAAGGGGGAGTATAGATAGAGTGGAGGTCGGGGAGGGGCGGATGGGGCACGCGAGGGGAGCGCCGGTGGGGAGAGGTTGACGGTGGGTGGGGGAGGTGAGTTAGAGGGGGGAAGTGAAGGAAGGGTGGGGGTGGAATAAGGCGAAAGCTGATCCGTGAAAGCGTCAGAGATGGGGAGGTCGGGAGGCGTGGAGGGGAGTTTAGGGGGTGGGGAGGGGAAGGAGAGCGGAAGGGGGGGGGCAGGAGTGGCCGGCAGTGGAGCGCGCGAGCGAGGCAGGTAGCGGGCGTGCTAAATGGTAAGCGGGGGGGTTGGGGTGAGATGGGTGGGGGCGGTGAGTGGAGGGGCGCGATGTACGCGGGACACCCAATATAAATGCCTTAGGTGAGGGGTGAGGCGGGTGAGGGAGGAGGGCTAGGGAGGCGGGTGGGCAGGAGGAGGGGTATGGGCGCGGGAGAGGGGAGGGGGGGAGGGTGAGGGGCGGGAGGAAGAGTGAAGGGGAGAGAGGGTTGGTGAAATGAGGGCAGGAGGGGGCGGGGAGGGGGGGGTCGGGCGGCACGGAAGGAGTGAGCATGGAGGGAAAGATGTAAAAAGGGGGGGGGGAGAGGGGCTGCGTAGTGGAGACAACAGAGAGGTCGTAAGAGGGCGGTGTCGGGGGGAGCCCTGTGTTACAGGTGCGAATGGGAGGGGTGTTGATGGCAAAATAAGGAAAGCCCAAGCTGGGGGAGACTGTGAGTCTGGGTGAGCAGGGGCGGTGTACAGGCAGGTTGGGAGGGGCGACGGAGTTGTTGTGCGAAGAGGTGGAGAGGGGTGGAGTGGTGCTTGGGAGGGGGCGGGGGGAGGGGAGCGAATGGAGAAGGCGGAAAATGCACGCGAGTAAGACAGAGAAGCAGACGATTGGAACAACAAAGCAAACACGGAAAAATATTAAAGGAAAAAGAGGAAAGAAGGAAGAAACATCCAGGCAGATGATAGACAAAGAAACCTGTCTGGAAGAAAAGCTAACCAAAGGACCAGAAGTAAATTCCAACTCTCTACCTACATGTTGTCATAGATGCCGTGGCGTCCCCAGATCTCCCTGGACGGGTCACACTGCCTTCTGACAGCTCTTAGCTGCCCCTTGGCCAGGAAGCTCTGCAGCTTCTCTACCACCAGGGCTGCCTGCAGCGGTGTATGTCAGATGACCAAAGGATGGCCCTCTCGCCCTAAGGTGGGACCAACTATATGGTGGGGTTCAGGCTCCAGAGAGCTGGCTGGGGAGGCCAAACCTTTAGGAACAACTTTGTGAGCCATACTGGAGAGGGCATCGAAGAGACTGCTGTACAACTGGGAGTCATTGCTCATCTACTCTGGAAGAACACAGGAGATCTTGTTCTTCCTCCTCCATTTCTCCACCCAAAAGGCATTATTTCTAAGGCTTGGTGTGGCTGGCTGTGAAGGAAGGCCTCTCTACCCAGGATCTGGTCTCCTGGGTCTGCCCTCAGAGCCCAGCTCCAGTAGCTGTGGCCAGCAGGCAGGTGGAACTGGTTCTCTGGGCAAGGTTGGGGATGAGGTCATCAGCATGCAGTCCTTCCTCTGTGTTCAAATGACACAAGCCCAAGATACCTGCATTTCTCACAGGGTGACAAGGACTTATGTGGGCCTTGACCCATGCTGATGACATTCCAGCTCGCAGATGCCTCTCTCGAACCTGTGTATGTATGGAGAGGCCTTCTCTTCTGGGAGTCAGAGTCCCCTGTCTCTCAACCTAGAGCTCTGCTGAGGCTACATCAGAAGCCCACAGTACCAAGATCACTCTTGTCCCTGGGTTAAATAGTCGATGAAAAGATGTTAAGAGGAAGGATCCACTAGGTTGAGCAATGGTTTCTCCAGAACAACTGGTCCATCCCACAGAGCCTGGCCTGGTCTTATGTGTGGCTCACATTGGTGACACCTCCTCATTGTGACTTTAGGGCTTCTTGTACAGCATTCCTTCCCGCCCTGTCACCTTCCGATACCTCCTCTTTCTTTTGACATCTGATGTTCCAGTTGGAGCACATTCTTCCCCCAAGGCTTTGTCAATCTACAAGAGCACAGGGCTGCTCAGAGAGGTAGCAGCACAGCGCAGCACATCTGGCCATGATCTGTCATTGGCCCCACCCTCTCCAACTCTCTCCATTATATTAGAGGAAGAAGCCACAGCGTAGCAGCCATTGGCCCACAGAGGCTGCCTTGCACCAGAGACTTCTATGGGTTAGGGTTGTTATCATGTTTGTCTCCTGGACTGTATTGTTTTCTTTCCTTTTTAAGATGCTTGAAGTCCTTTGATGAGCTGGTGTTTATAGTTCATGTTCTTTCATGCAAGTGAGCACTTATTATTATGTTGAATTACAATGGCATTTGGCGTTTCCAAGCTTAGGCAGCTAGTCTCAGGATCCAAGAATAGCCCGCTTTCCACCACACAGGAGTCCGACAAAGTCATCTGTAAATCGGATTTCTGATAATGTAGTCATATTTAAAAATCACTAGGGAAGAGACCAAAAGGAAACTCCCGATGAATTTTTTTTTGGTAAACTGAAATAATTCACATTCTGCAAAGTGTCAAATTCCCACTATTCTAAACGATTCAAGTAGCATAAATTGAGATTTTTCTGTTGGCATCTTTTTGTTTATTTATTTATTTATTTATTTTTTGGTACCAGGGATTGAATTCAGGGGCACTCGACCACTGGACCACATCCCCAGCCCTTTTTTTGTATTTTATTAGAGACAGGGTCTCACTGAGTTGCTAAGTGCCTTGCCATTGCTGAGGCTGGCTTTGAACTCACAATCCTCGTCTCAGCCTCCCAAGTGCTGGGATTACAGATGTGCGCCCGGCTATGTTGGCATCTTTTAGAGAAAGGCATGCCTGGGTCATAAATGCTTACTTTGTATCTACTGCACAGTTTTCCTTCCATTCTGTTCCTTGGTCACTTATTGTAATTGGAATGGAACTCACATGACAAATCAAGTGCATTAGAAGTCAGACCGAGATATTCAGGGACAGTCCCAGGGACCTGGGCCTGGCAGTCATCCCAGCTGTAGGGGAAGCCATCCATTTCCTCAACCAGTCCAACTGGTGAAGGTGATTGTGGTTAATGCCACAGGTGCGGTGAGAACAGGTTGGGCCGCCCCTTTGTTTCCAGCTCAGAACAAATGAAACTTCTGTTTGCAGCCCATCCTATAGGGTGTTCAGAAACCACTTCCCTAGAGAGCTTTAAAAATAGACCTGGTAAACAGGTCCCGCTGCCCTGAGGCTTTGGGGTGGTTCTCTTCTGGAAGCTGAGGCACGCAGCAGGGGCTTCTCCAAGTTTGGCCCAAGTCCTGAAGTTTTTGATTAAGAATCTATCAGGACCCGAGGGGCAGCAGGAGCCTTGAAGTCTTGAGCGATGTGGCAGGAGAGAAGTATGACTCACAGGTTTGGTCAGGATTTGAGGAAAAGCCAGGCAGCCGGCTTGTTTCGATGAAGTTTGACTTTCTTCTGCCCACTTGGAGAGGAAGCAGCCAGAGCCCAGGTGGAACACTGCTTGAGTGTTCAACTGAAGAGGAGCGGCCTGGCCTGTAGATCCTGCCTGGAAGCTGCTCCTGCAAGTGGCTAGGGCAGGGCCACCTGGGGTCTCCAGGCCCAACCCTCCCACCGCCCAACATAGCCAACAAGGGAGTGTTTACCTCTGTGATCAAGCAAGCAGGAATCGTGTTCCAAACATGCTGTGAGAACAGGAAAGCTGCTCTACTCTGTGAGACTCTGGGAGGCACAGAGCAGAGGGTCTTTCAATGGAAGGTTCTAGAAGCTGAGGTAGCTTCTGGATTTCCACACAGGGGATGAATACGAGGAAGGATTGATCAGGAAACCCCTATTCTGGAGCAAGGGAACATTTAGGGACCCTGGGATCCCACATGGCTGACCTCCTCTACCCACCAACCTCAGGCCCCGTCCCCTGCCTTTCAAATGCTTCTCTTGATGTTTGGAGAGACCCCCTGAGAAAGGCAGGGACACTTCAGGCAGCCGCAAATGCATAGTTAAAAGAAAGCTGAAGCTCACATTCCTATCCCAGAGTGAATGTGGTTTCTGCTTTTCTATACACCGCCATCTGCTTATTCATTTACCAAACAAACACCTACTGAATGCCTCCTGTGTATAACACACACTGTGCCTGGGCGGGTGACACCACCCTCCTGCCAGCCAGGATGGGAGTGTGGAGAGAGAGAGAGAGAGAGAGAGAGAGAGAGAGAGAGAGAGAGAGAGAAGAGGAAATGAATGTGCTATTTTAATATTGTCTTAGAGGCAGTTTCTGCCTACAGATGGCCTGGGCTCAGGTGAGTCCTACTGGGCCTCCCTTTCTCCTTCCATCAGACAGTTAGGTCAAGTTGAAGGGCAGTGAAACAGCTAGGCCTCTTTGAAAGGAAGAAACTGTGTAATTAGAAGTTGCATGTGAAACATGAGGTCCTGGTGGTTCTTTAAGTATTTCATGTGTGGATTTACCTACGCGGGGACACGTACGCACCTTTATACCTAGGCCTAACTCTGGAAGAGTCTTTGGTTTTCTCAGTAGTAGCAATGAATGGCACCACCTCCTTGATTAGTTCCCCAGCCCCTAGGGTTCCCTATAATTGGGGGGAGGGGTCAGAGCACAACTATGGTTTGCTCAGTCCTGGGAAAAATGCTTCTTTCATCTGGGTTGTGACTTACATATTAAGAACTCCATTTCCTGCCGACCTCAATCCCGGCAGGTTAGCCTTCCCCTGTGGGCTCCTTGTCCTACATGTAAGTGCATTCTTCTCCTTCAGTGCAGTATTTCAGGCTTAAATATCATCCTTTGCAAAGAATGTAAATGCTAGCGTGAGACAGCACAGAGTTAGACAGATTGTGGATTATAAGTAGTGATTATACCACTTTTTCAGAAATGTCTGCATAGCGATTAGTACCACATATATATTATATTGAGGTTGCTTAAATCTCCTTGGAAGAAAGGCACTTCAAATGCAGCTGCACTGATTTTTAGAACAAGACTAAATTTAATGTCTGAGGGCTCAGCGAGTCAAAGTTGCCGTGACATGGATTGAACCATTTAATCCTGAAGTCACAGGCTGGCTGTGTCTGACAGATACTTTTTCTGTCTTTAGAGTGTTTATAAAAGAAAAGAAGTTACCCAAAGCCTGTGACCTTGTTGTGAGGAGGATAGATCTTCCTTTGGGTACATCCCCTAGCTGAGGTCACAGAGGAATGGAGCACTCCAGACCTGGAGTTCCATGTGTGAGCAGAACTGCTAGGGTCCTCTGTGCTGGCTCTCATGTTGTTTAGAGACCACCGCTGCTGGGTTTCCACGCCCAGAGTGTGCCATCCCTTAACCTGTGGAGTGTGGTGGATCTGGATTGTCCCCCTAAAAGTTTTTGTGTTGAAAGCATGATCCCCAATTTAGCAAGGTTCAGAGGTGGGACTTTTAGGTAATGATTGGATCATAAGGGCTCTGACCTCATCGATGGATTAATCCACTAAGTGGATTAATCAATGGATTAATCAATGGACTAACCCACTAATGGTTGAATGTACTACTAGGAGGTGGCTCCTATTTGGAGGAAGTAGGCCACTGGGGGGTGTGGCCTGGAAGGGCTAATCTTTTCCCCAGCCCCTCCCACTGCCCCCCCCTCTGCTTTCTAGCTGCCAGGAGATGAAGAGCTTCCTCCCAACCCCGCCCCCCCGCCATGTTTTTCTGCCGTGATGCTCTGCCTCACCTTGGACCCAGACCAATGGGACTGGCTGACTATGAACTGGGACTTCTGAAACCAAGAGCCAAAATAAACTTTTCCTCCTTTAAGTTGTTCTTGTTGGGTATTTTGATCATGGCAAGGCAAAGCTGACTAACACATGTGGTAATAAAAACACCTCAGAGTCATACACAGCGCCAGTTCCCACGATTTTTCTCCCCTCCACTCTTTATTCTACCAGGTATCTGCCCTTAGGAAGTTTACAGACTAGTGGGGACAACAGGCCTGCAAATAGATAATTACAGGGCAATGGGGCCAGCGAACAGGAAAGCTGGGGGTGCCAGCAGGACCACAGGAGCCTTCCACCCCCGTGTGGGGAGTTTACCTTGACACTGGGGGGTAAGTCTCTTTGAATCTAGGGTTGGATTAGGAAAACACCGTTTACAGGTGATATATGCCACACTCTCCAATATCTATTTTTTCAAATGATGTTTTAGTCTCGATTGGCCTAGTTTCTTTGTCTTATTTCACAGTGGGCTTAGAATTTGGACAAAGAAGAAGGGTGCCATTTGGAGGCCACCTTGGCCTCTGATATGGATAGCTAGCTCAACCCCAAAGCCTGATATCTAAAACAAAAAGGATGTCATGGCATGTTATGTAGCCAAAGTGCCAGGCTGTGGAGATGGGGAGTGGTGGGTGAGCTTACCAGAACCAAACTTTAAAAGCAGGCTTAGAAGTGGGAAGGAACAAGAGTATTCAAAGACTATAAAACACAAGTGCTGCTGGAGCTGGAGAAACAGCCAGGCCAGTTCATACAGGGCTTGAGATTATGGAAAAGAGCCTGAATCTTAGTCTATTGCTGTGGGAAGTCACTGAAGGGTCTTAAGCAGAGAAATGATGTGCGTAAGCACTGGTCTCACTTAGTCAGCAAGGAGCCATTCATTTTAAGTCTGTAGAGAATGGTCTGGGGAGTGGCCCAGGACAGCAGAACAGAGACCATCTAAGAGACATTTGCACTAGTCTATACCACAGATGATGGTCACCTAGACCAGGATTATAGTAATGCTTATGGAGGAAAATCATTAGATGTGAGATATCCCTGGGAGATTCAATCCCCAGAACTTACTGGTGAATTAGATATAGAAGTTGGGAGAAAGGGAATAATTGGGGATGAGTCCTAAGTTCTGGTTTGATGTTGGTGCCATTTACAGAGATGGTGAAGATTAGAAACAGATTGGGGAGATGGTGAAGTTTCAGATGTGCTGATACTTATCAGTGGCAAGATCAGATAAGCAGTAGGCTAGGGATCTGATAGTCAAAGGGCCTTGAGGAACCCCAACATTGAGTAACATGTGTGGGAGGACCCCCATCAAAGGAGCCAAGGGAACCAACCCAGTTCTTGTTCATCTTTTCCTGCCTGGACAATCATTTGCCTAGCGACCACCATAGAGACACCTTTTCACACACACACACAAAAAAAATTATCATTATTTGGTGGAGTTTGGGACTGAATGATACAGACAACTTCCTTTAGAAAATTTTGCCTGGAAAGCCTAGTATTGTAAAGAATCTTTGCATGATTTTATTCTGAGGAGATTTTCATAACTTCCAGGGTATTTTTTTTTTCTTCTCTATACAATAAACTGGTTGTCAATCATTTTCTCGTTGAGAGCAAAGAAAGCATTTATTCATTACAACTGATCTCTTTGGAAAAGGACCCTTTAATTAGTATTCCTGTGGGGCGTTTAGCTTTTTAGATACACAATCCCTTCCTAGCACACACAGCTGGGCTTCAGAGCCTGGTTCTTCACCCAGCCAAAGGGCCCCCCACGGTTCCACTGTGCATCCTGACCTCTGCCCTCTACCCTCCCACTCTCCCTCATGAGCCACTTCCCTGCAATATGCTGCCTGCTGAGTCTCATTCATCCCCATGAAAGAAGCTGTGATATTTAAAGTTCATTTCAGGAAGGTTTCATAATAAGAACTGGGGAAAAAGAACATAATCTCATTTAAAAATATTTCCTTCCTCTGTTCTGCTGATAGAATCAAACAATTCAGAGTCCCATCTGTCCTGTAACAGGTCCAGATTGCATGATGTGGTTCTGGAGTGATTTGCTTCCTTTGTTTCAGGGCACCTCTGGGGGGATTCCCTCCGCTCTGTGGAGTACACAGCCTGTACCATTTGATCCTAGGATTTGCAATTCCAGGAGCAAAATAATGAGCCGGCACTGTAGGAAAATGTCACCCTGCCCCAGTGATCAGTATCTGGGACTGGAGAGGGAAGGCACAGCTCTAAATAGCAGAGTGGATTTAAAGGAACATTTTCAAAGTTAATTGGAAAACAAACAAACATAAAATAAAACAACAACAATAATAAAAATCTAAATGGGAACCTCTGTGTTCCGTGCCAGCGTGCTCCAATTTGGGAGTTGTTCCCTGCTGCCCTGAACTGCACACTGTGTGTCTGATGCTGTCTGCTTAGCCGGCTGGTTTCCTGCTGTGATCTCAGTCCTGAGAAGGGGGAAGGGGGGGTGGCCTTCTACAGCCTGCCTGGCTGGGCCTTCCTGGTTTCTAACGTGCCCACCCTCTTCCCTCCTGTGTAGTTCAAGAGTTGACAAACTTTTGCTGGAGTGGGCCAGAGAGTAATATTTTAGATTTTCTTTCTTTCTTTTCTTTCTTTCTTTTTTTTTTTTTTTTTTTTTTTTTTGTACCAGAGATTGAACCCAGGGGTGCTTACCACTGAGCCACATCCCCAGCCCTTTTTTTGTATTTTATTTAGAGACAGAGTCTTGCTGAGTTACTTGGGGCCTTGCTATATTGATGAAGCTGGCTTTGAACTCATGATCCTCCTGCCCCAGCCTCCCAAACTGCTGGGATTACAGGCATGCCCACCACACCCAGCCCAACAATTTAGATTTTCAGTCTGAGGATGTAGTTTAGTGGTAGGGCACTTGCCCAGCACGCCTGAGACCTTGGATTCCATCCTACCACCCCCCACACACATACACAAGAAAATAATAATTTAATTATTTTAAAAAAATAATTTAATTATATTTTTTAGGCTTTTGGACCAGTCTATTTTACACATCAACCTTGTCATGCATCATGAAAGCCACCACAGATGATATGTAAATACAGAGGGCGACTGCCTTCCAACCAAACTATTTATGGACGTTGAAATTTGAATTTCACATAATTTTCATATGTCGCAAAATAGTGTTCTTTTTTAATTAAAAAAATCATTTAAAAATATAAAAAGTATTCTTAGCCCATGTGTTGTATGAAGAAGGTGGTAGGCAGGACAGAGGTGGCTCAAGGCTGTCGTTTGCCGACCCCTTTTGTGGTTGGTGGCTTCTGTGTAAATCTTCTTCCTGGTGACAAGGGTCATGTGGCTTCCTCTTCACCACATTAATTGAAATCCCTTCTCTATCACAGCAGAGATGCAAGTTTCTATCAGATGGCACATGCCAGGTAGGATTCCTCCTATTTCGATTTTATTGTGTATGTCTTGGTTCTTATTTATTTATTTATTTATTTACTGAGTGTCAACCTCCTAAGGTTTAATTTTCTTTCCTTTTACCCTCTCCCGAGTGACCTCTGGTGCCCTTCTAAGGCTTCTCATCAAATCTCACAGTTTTGGCCTTCCCTCCCCCCCAGGTCTCAAATCTAAGCTGGCCAAATGCAAACCAGTCTGTGACACCAGTTTCACAGGTTTGTAGCCACAGGGAGAAAAATGGGCACCGTGGAGGGAGTTTTTCATAAGGCTAAATTTATTCAGTTTAAGAGTCGCCAGGCTGGGGTGTAGCTCAGTGGCAGAGCGCTTGTCTAGCATGTGCAAGGCCCTGGCTTCAGTCCCCAGCACCATACATACACACAATCTTAAAAATCTTCTTCTGAGATAATGGCTTTTATTCTCTTTTGGAATTGCATTGTTTTGTCCTCTGTGAAGTGGGGTGAGAGTAGATGACAGGCTCTAACACATAGAAAAGTTAATCATGTTAAATTTGGGGGGAGGTGGGATTTTACTCAATTTTAAAATCCAAAAGACCAGGAATATTATGATTGTAATCGTGACTCCCATGTCTGTATTTCCATCTCCAACTGCTCTCCTAACTTCCAGACCTGTCAATTTTAACTACCTGCTGGAGGTCTTACCTGCCTATGCTAGGAGCATCTCTGATTTAATACGTCCAACTTGGAAGTTTTCATCTTCTCTCTTCCTTTCTCTCTTCTATTCTGCCTTGAAATAAGTCCAGATTTTCCATCTTCTTCCTGATTCTCTTATATAGTCAAGGACTCAGGCTTAGAAACGTTGAGTTCCACTCACTCCTTCCCCTTCCTCATTCTCTTTGTCCGATGGATTGCTGAGTTCCGTTGCTCTGACCTCAGATGAGTCCCCTGAATGTGTCCCTGCTCTGCATCTCTGCCTCTTCTCCTTTCAGTCCCTAACTGCTTCCCCAGTGCAGTGTGCTCCGTCAGCACCCTCTCCAGCTGCCAATCACTGTCATCAACAGTCTTCACCATCAGGTTCTCCTCATGAGCTGTAAAATAGTCCTGGATTCCCTAACCCACGACCCTGGTCTCTCTGTGGTTTGTTCCAGCCACCTTGCTCTGTTTGTTTTATATTCTTTCCCCCTTCACAGTTCCCAACTTCAAGTCACAACCATCTAGTCATCAAATAACCTTAGCTTCTCCCTTTGTTCCTTGGCTAGATAGACGTGCCTTTGACTCCTTTCCAATTAATCAAACCCTATTCAGTCTTCAAGATCTAACTTTAACGTCACTTCTTCCATGAAGCTTTTCTTGAATTTTCTCCTACACATCTCTTTCCCGCACACACAAATCTTTCCCCAACACTCTTCAGGGTATTTCTGTGCTTTTCTTAAAGTTCTTGGATGGCTATCCCATTGCTCTTAGAATGAAGATCAAATCTCTTAGCATTGCTTAAAGGCCTCATTTCTCACCACCCCAGTAATGGTTAGTTTCATGTGTTGTTTTGACTTGGACATGGGGTGACCAGAAATTTTTTTTTTAATATTTATTTATTTCCTTTAGTTGTACACAATGCAATGCATTTATGTTTACGTGGTGCTGAGGATCGAACCCGGGCCGCGCACATGCTAGGCGAGTGCTCTACCACTGAGCCACAACCCCAGCCCCGGGTGACCAGAAATTTGATCAAACATTCTAGGTATTTCCCTGAAGGTGTTTTGGGATGAGATGAATATTTAAATCAGCGGGTTGATTAAAGCAGATTGCCTTCCCTAATGTGTATGGGCCAATCAGTGGAAGACTTAAAGAGAACTAATAGCCTGTTCCGAACAGGAGGGAACTCCTCCTGCCGAGTGCCTCTGAGTAGAGACATCTGCTGCCTTTTAGACTGCAACCATTGACTCTCCTGATTCCCCAACCTTCGGACTCAGGCTGGACCTAAACCATGGGTTCTCCTGGGTCTCCTTTTACTGACTCACTTCTGGAACTTGGTAGCCTCCATACTCGTGAGAACCAAGGAATCTTTCTCTTTATAATGCTTGGTTCCGTGTCTTGTGAGGAACTAACACACTCCCTTCCCACCCTGCCTTCCTCAGCAGTCCTGGCCTTTCCATCCTTGTAATCACTGAGCCCCTTCCCACCTGGGGGCACTCCAGCCTGCCTTCATGTCCACTGTCAAGGTCCACGGGAACATCACTTCCTTCAGGCTTTCTTAAGGAAACCCACACACCCATGCCCAGGTGGCCAAGTCCCTCTGAACTCCTTCCCTAACCCGCCATGACAGTCCTTTCAATTTTTATTTGTGAGATTACTTGCTTAATGACTAGATCTTCAGCTTTCTGGGGGCAGGGACCCCACCTGTCTTGTTCATCACGATAAGGTCAGTGCAGACCACAGGGCCCTGAATGGATGGACAACCGAGTCACTGGCCCCCTGGGCTTGAGGCTGAATTAGCCTGAAGTGATTATGTTCTGCGGGAGATAGTGCAATGGTCAGGTGAAGAAATAAACCACCTGCCCACTTCGTCTCTGTCAAGAAACAAATTCTAAAGAAAAAGTTGGGTTTTCCCCTGCGTGCAGTTGGAAAAATTGCTATTTCTCTCACATGGCTAAGATAAAATTCAGTCTAATTAAGGCAATAGGTGCTTCTGCTTGGATCATTTTGTTTGTCTTGGTTTTTAAAGCATGTGCACCGCTGGATGATAATAAATGACTGAGAATCAGGGCAGATGAAATCCTAATTTTTATTTATTTATTCTTTGTACTGAGATTGAACTCAGGGGCACTTAACCACTTTTTTTTTGTTGTTGTTGTTGTTGTATTTTTATTTAGAGATAGGGTCTCACTGAGTTGCTTGGGGCCTCGCCAAATTGTTGAGGCTGGCTTTGAACACTCGATCCCCCTACCTCAGCCTCCCGGGCAGCCACTGGGATTACAGGTATGCGCCACTGCACCTGGCTAAAATTCTAATTTTCATTTATTCACTTTTTCCCATCTTTTTTTACTAGCCATTGTGACTTCCTCATGGTGATAAATGCGATTTAGAGTTTGTGTTTTTAGGTTAAGATGTATGTACAGGGCTGGGGTTGTGGCTCAGCGGTAGAGCGCTCACCTAGCACATGCGCGGCCGGGTTTGATCCTCAGCATCACGTAAGAATAAACACATTGTGTACAACTAAAGCAAATAAATAAAAATTTTTTTTTTTTAAAAAAAAACGTATGTACAAATTGTAGCTCCCCGTGTGCCTTGGTATTTTCACTTGACAAAGACTTCCCATGAAGCAGATTGTCCTTGGGCCTCGAGGCCTCCCTGAGCACTGGGAGAAACGATGCTGGAGTCACTGGAGTCTCCGGTGGGCCCACCACAGTGCCGTCCCCACAGGCCTTGCGGCTCCCTCCTCCGCCTTCCCTGGTCCTCTCACACACAAGGACCTGGCCAGTGTCCATCAGAGGTTTGCAATGGAGAGTGCTTTCATTCCCCTGTGGTATTCTCAGTCCTGTTTAGAATCCTCCAGAGGACACAGCATGAAATCAACAAAAGAAATGGGCTCCAACGTAGAACTGAAGACTTTGGTCACAGAGGCCCTCAATTGGCTAACAGATGTTTGCCAAGGATCGAACCCAGCACATGCCAAGCCCGTGCTCTGCCACAGAACTACACACCCAGCCCCAGCTAAAGGGTCTCCAGAGTCTCCCTGGAGATCTGTGATGGAGGAGATGCTGGAGAGCTACAAAAGCACAGGATTACGTACGTGTCCCTAATAAAGTAACATTTACTAGACAGTCTTCACGTGCAATGCAGGAGATGGTGTGTAGTGTCATGGCTAGAAAGCCAGGGCCACTGGAAAAGGGGGTGTCAGGAGAAAGGCAGGCAGGCGGGTGGTGAGGACGCTTGGTGGTCTTTGCTGCGAGGATGGAAGGGTCCTCACTGAGATCTGCAAAGGAACATGAGAGACTCGCTGGGCTTGTTCTTAGGTAGGTTCCCTCCACTTGGCTTCTGGAATGCTGTTCCCCCAGATAGCGTCAAGGCCAACTCCCTCACCTTCAAGTCTTTCCAAATGCCACCTTTGCAGTAAAGCCTCCCTGGCCATGCAATTTAAAATTGCAATCACCACTCCCTGGAATATTCTCCGCCTTGCACACTTGACTCCACTTTAACTTTTCTATTTCTTCTTTTTACAGATTTGTCATCCTTGAATATTTTGTATAATATCCTCATTTTGTATATGAGTTTTTTTTTTTTTTCTGACCCCCAAACACTGGAAAATAAACCACTACAAATAGTGGTCTGTTTTTTTTCACTGATGTATCTTAAATGCCTAGAACAGTGCCCGGTGTGTGACAGATACTCAATAATGTGTGTTGAACACATGCCTGACATGTTTGCAAATGGGTGGTGATTTTACCTTTGCACACCCTTAGAAGCATTATTGTATTGAAATTGATAAATAATTTATCAACATCTGTCAGCTGAGTCATTTCTTTTTATATTTTTTTGGTCTTATTTCTTTTGTTTCATATTTCTTAAGTAGCTAAGAGACAATCTTTTTTTTTTTTTTTTTTTTTTTTTTTTTTTTTTTTTTGGGTTATGGAGGTATTTCATTTGCATCCAAGTGACAGAGGTTAGATGATTATCATTCAAACTTCAGGTGCTCAAGACAGAATGAACGGATGTAGGATGAGACTCGTGTAAATCACATTTAGACAAGTGAAAGCCACAGGGAAGAGCATTCCTGGCAATGTACCCCATGGCAGAGATGCCAAGGAGAAAATAAAATGTTGGGAGAAGGCCAGCCCACAGGTCATGGAGAACTGAGGCGAAACAGGAGGGAGGGGCTGGATTCTGAGAACCAGGAGAGCCAGGCAGAGGAGTTTTCACTTTGTGTTGAGCCACAGGGAGACGCAGCTGGGGAGTGGCCCTGTAGAAGCTTGCTGTAGGAGAGTCATGTGGCGTCTCTCTACGGACTGGGTTGCCCAGTGGAGTCAAGGGAGCCACAGACTAGTGAGGTCAGAGCAGGGCGCCAGTGCAGGATAATCTAAAGAGATTTTGGAAGAACTAACAGATTTTTTTTTTTAATTTTATTTTTTATTCTAAGTTGTTATAAATGACAGCAGAATGCATTACATTTCACATAACAGATTTTTTTTCCCCAATTTTTTTATTCTGAAAAATTTCAAACATGCAGAACTATGTAACAGTATATTAGCATACATATACATAAACGTATGTGTGTCTGTCCTCTATTCAACAACTGAGACAGCAGAATTCTAATTGGGTTTTATTTAATCTGAGAACCTACAGATGGTGGGTCACAGTAGGTACATTATATATACAAAGCATATTTTTCCATTGGTTATGCTAAGACCTGGGATTCAATATCTGGTCATATTTTCTCATTATAACTTTGATAGAGTCAAGATTATCATACATTTTTAGTATACTTGGTCCTTACCATGACCCTCTGCATGAAGTCACCTTCCTTATGTAAATGAGGAAGAGTGGGTGGTGCCGGCTCCCTGCATCTGTGATTGTCATTGGTGCCAGCAAAATATTTTTTAAGTGTTTGTAGTAGCTGGATTGAAATGAAAAATATTATTTTGACCCTCTTGAAAGAAAATAAAACCATATGTGGTTAATATTTTATGCCAAACAGTCTTTGGGATGAAGAGCACCTTGGTGCTTCACGTGGTAACTCTTCAGCTGGAAAACCAGAGGTCAAAGTGAAGTGTGGAGGGGAAACCACGTCAGCCTGATTCCAGATAGTTCCCTTTCCCCGGTGCCTGCTTTGCTTTTGTTTCCCTGTTTGTTTCAACCTGACCCAGAGTTACTTTCTGTCTTTCAGGTCATAGGCCCAGGCGATGCTATATTCTTACCATCCTGGTCACTCATAAATTCTCTCACTGGTGACTTGTTAAAAATTCCAATTCAGGCCGGGCATGGTGGGGCACGCCTGTAATCCCAGCACTTGAGAGGCTGAGGCAGGAGGATCGCGAGTTCAAAGCCAGCCTCAGCAATGGCGAGGCACTTAGCAACTCAGTGAGACCGTGTCTCTAATAAAATACAAAAAAGGGCTGGGGATGTGACCCAGTGGTCGAGTGCCCCTGAGTTCAATCCCAGTACTAAAAAAAAAAAAAAAAAAAAAAAAAAAAATTCCAATTCAGTAAGTTCAAACCATCCCAGAGTCTCTGCATTACAACCATAGATGCCATGAATTTGCCAGAGTTGAGCTGTGTAATAACGAGATGCTTTGTATTCTCTGCATAGTGAATGCTGCCCCCCCCCCACACACACACACACCTGCTCCCTGTCCAGGCCCCTGAAGCCAGGCCAAGATAAATGATCTGAAATTTTTTTTTTTTTTTTTTTTTGACTCTAGAGGATTCTGTGCCATTGAGATTCCTGGCTGTTTAGCACTCAGAATAATTGTCCCTAGACTTATTGGGGGCAATTCCTCATTTAGAGGAATGGGCTTAGTGGTAGTGGGATTCTAGCTCCTTTGGGATAGATCTGGAGCCACCCAGCTAACAGAGCTGTATGGAACCCAAGTGCCAAATGGTAGGTTCTGGAAGTAGAGGAAGGGAGGGGGCGTACCATGCCCAGCTTCTGGTGGGGGGAGTCCTATCCCTCCCAATACACGATCCCTCCATCGGTTTGTCATTTGTCTCGCTCATGAAGACAGATATTCTTGTTCCTTTTATCTATTCTTTTTAAATTTTATCTTTTAGTTGCACAAGTAACACATAAATCCATTCTTATTGTAAAAAAAAAAAAATTATACGGATAAAGACAAAATCTCTAATTCTTCCTAGGACTGAATGTGACCCTCCTCCCCACCCCCATTTTTATGTTAAAACTTAGTAGCTAATGGATAGTATGAAGAAGATGGGACCTTGAGGAGGTGACTAACTCATGAAGACAGGTGCTTTGTGGATGGGATTAGGGCCTTTACTTATTTATTTATTTTTGCGGTACTAGGAATTGAATCCGGGGGTGCTCTACCACTGAGCCATATACCTAGCCCTTTTAATTTTTTTTTAAATTTTGGGACAGGTTCTAGCTATATTGCCCAGGCCTGCCTGGAACTTGAGATTGTCCTGCTTTAGCTTGCCAAATAGCTGGGATTATAGGTGTGCCCCATAGCACTCAGAGGGGTCCTTATTTATAAAGGGGCTTGAGGGAGGGGGGTCCTCCCTTTTTCTATCCTTTCTGCCATAGGAGGACACAGTGTTCAAGGTGTCATCTTAGACGCTGCGATGGCCCTTCCCTAGACAATGTTTCTGGCATCTTGATCTTGAAATTCCTGGCTTCCAGAATTGTGAGAAACAAATTTCTGTTGCTCATAAATTACCTAGTCTGTGAGTCTTTTTTTTTTTTTTTTTAATATTTTAGTTGTTGATGTACCTTTATTTTATTTATTTATATGTGGTGCTGAGAATTGAACCCCAATGCCTCACATGTGCTAGGCAAGTGCTCTACCACTTAACCACGACTGCAGCCCTGATACTTTGTTTTAATAGCACAAAAGGATAAAGACAATCCTATAATCACCAACCTACATCCTTTCCCCCAAGGTAATTGATATTATCAGTCTGGTATAAATCTGTCCAAATTTTATGATAAGCATTTGTGTGACCACAATGTATTACTTGCTATACAAAAGTATGTGACACAATACTTCCTGCAGTGTTCTGCAACTTGCTGCTTTAGATTAACAATGTGTCTTTGAGGTCTTTCCATAAGACCACTTAGATGGACTTTTCCATATAAATTGTCACTCTTTATTTTTTGCGCTACGTTGTATTCCAAGGATGTGCCAGAATCTAACCAGTATTCTTAATGAGGGCTCTCTAAATTGTTTCCATTTTGTCCCCCTATTGTAAATGTTCTTTGCTGTTTTGTGCACATACTCACCTGAGTAATGAGGACAGATGGAAACAGGACAGACCAGACGCCTGCAATGAACTGCATGGACTCGAAGGAAATACTGTCAAACTGCCATTCAAAAAACAAACCAGACCAAAACAACAACAAAAAAGTGAAGTCAGTGTATCACCAGTGTATTGGGGAGAACCTCTTTCTTTCTTTTTTGGTACCAAGGATTGAACCCAGGTGAGCTTAACCACTGAGCCACATTCCCAGCCTGTTTTTTATTTTTTGTTTTGAGAGAGGGTCTTATTAAGTTGCTTAGGGCCTCACTAAATTGCTGAGGCTGGCTCTGAATTTATGATCCTCCTGTCTCAGCCTCCTGAGCTGCTGGGATTACAGGTATGTGCCACCATGCCCAGCAAGAACCTACTTCTTCACCTTGGATAAGGACAATCTAGAGTTTTGTTAACATATTCTGTACAAACATAGCATTTTACTATTATAATTTGTAATTTTATGAGTTTTAGTGGAGTTAAGCAACCTCATTAGCCAGTTAGTATTTCCTCTTCTGTGAATTCTGTGAATTGTCAGTTATATTCTTTTTTATTTTATTTTTTTAAATTTTAGTTGTAGTTGGACACAATTTTTATTTATTTATTTTTATGTGGTGCTGTCAAACCCAGTGCCTCACATGTGCTCGGCACATGCTGAGCCGCAACCCCGTTATATATATGTATTATATATATTCATTTATTTTATTTTTTTTTTTTAGATGTTGATGGACCTTTTTTTTTTTCATTTATTTATATGCGGTGCTGAAAATCAAGCCCAGTGCCTCACACATGCCAGGCAAGTGCTCTACCACTAGGCCGCAACCTTTGCCCCATATTCTTAAAATCTGTGTTAACTTTCAAAAACACACGCCCTCCATCTTTTATTTATCATTAAGATTGCTTTAGACCTTTTTTTTTTGGCGGGGGGGGGGGGGGGGAGAGGTACTGGGAATTGAATTCAGGAGCATTTTATTACTGAACTACATTCCCAATCCTTTTTATTTTTTATTTTGAGATGAGGTCTTGTAAGTCTCTGAGGATAGCCTCAAACTTGTGATCCTTCTGCTTCAGCCTCCAGAATCACTAGGATGACAGGTGTTTTTGCCACTCGGCCTGGCCTGGCCTTTTTTTTTTTTTTTTTTTTTTTTAAACAAATATGAACAGAAGTATGTGGTTTTTTTTTAATATTTATTTATTTATTTGCTTTTAGTTGTACACAATGTGTTTATTTATACATGGTGCTGAGGATCGAACCCGGGCTGCGCACGTGCTAGGCGAGCGCTCTACCGCTGAGCCACAATCCCAGCCCCAGAAGTATGTGTTGTGTTGGAGGGGCTTAAGAGAGAAATGCTGAGACTTAGGACCAGCCCCTCTCACCCTGGAAGGGCGCTTCCCCTGGGTGCCTTAACAAACGCAGAATCAGGCAAGGCCGAGGAGGCTTACCCAGTGTCTTATCTCCACAGGCCCGGGGCGTGTTTGGTTTAGATCTGATGTCATGTGCTTGGTGTCTTAACTGCAGTTAGAAGGGGTAAGGTGGGGGGGGGGGTGTGGAAGAGCTTAGAGTTATTAATCAGAAAACAGGCTGATTTTTTTTTTTTTTTTTTTTTAGCTCTTTTCAGTTTTGGAAATTTCTATTGTCGCACCCTGAAGTTCAGGGATTCTCTCCTCAGCTGTGTTCTATCCATAAATGAGACCATGGAAGGCATGTGCCATTTCTTTTATAATGTTTTTGATTTTTAGCTTTTTTTTTTTTTTTTTTTTTTTAATTCTTTCTTGAGTTTCCACCTCTCTGCTCACATGGCCCATCTGTTTTTACGTGTTGTCCACTTTTTCCATCAGAGCCCTTGGCATATCAGTTGGGGTTGTCTCCAGTTCCTGGTGAGATGATCCCCCCATTCCTGCCATCAATGGCTCTGGTTCTGGGGCTTGCTTGGTCGGGGTGTGAGTGGTGTGTGTGTGTTTTATCTTTGGATAGGCCTTAGAATTTTTGGTTGAAAGATGGAGATGATGTAAAAGACACTTCAGCAAACAGCCCTTTAGTAATGTGGAAGTAAGATGGGTGGGGTGGGAGGACTTCAGTCCTATGATTAGGTTTGGGTCTCTTGGTGGACCGATGCCCCTGGGGTATGAACTGCACAAGTATTTTTCATTTGGGGTTATTTTCTGCACCTTTGGGGGAACAGGACAGCTAGAGGAGGCTGTATATGTCCCTGTCCTCTTGAGCCTGGTAGCTTAGGCTCTGATCAGGTTAACTAGCTCCTCAAGACAGCAGATCTTATGAAGAATAGGATGCTCTGGTATACTTAAAAATGGTTCGGCCGGGCGCGGTGGTGACACACGACTGTAATCCCAGCACTTGGGAGGTTGAGGCAGGAGATCTCGAGTTCAAAGCCAGCCTCAGCAATGGCGAGGCACTTACCAACTCAGTGAGACCCTGTCTTTAATAAAATACAAGAAAAGGGCTGGGGATGTGGCCCAGTGGTCAAGTGCCCCGGAGTTCAATTCCCAGTTAAAAAAAAAAAAAAAAAAAGGCCGGGCGCGGTGGCGCACGCCTGTAATCCCAGCACTTTGGGAGGCTGAGGCAGGAGGATCGCGAGTTCAAAGCCAGCCTCAGCAATGGCGAGGCACTTAGCAACTCAGTGAGACCCTGTCTCCAAATAAAATACCAAAAAGGGCTGGGGATATGACCCAGTGGTCGAGTGCCCCTGAGTTCAATCCCCGGCACCACAAAAAAAAAAAAAAAAAAAAAAAAAAAAAAAAAAAAGTTCCTTTTCCCTCCTCTTGCCATAACACAAGCACAAGGCATTTTTTTCCTCTAGTATTCATTGTGAATACCTGGTCAAGGTCCAGGAAGTAAAACTCACGAAAGTGTATAGGCCACTGTATGATTGAATCCTCTGGAGATTTTAACTCTTAGACCTGTCCACATTGAACAATGCAGACTCACAGTTAGGTGTTCTGACTTCTGTTTGTGGGTATCTGCAAGGGCAAGTTGAAATTCTCTGGATGCGTCCCTCTGTCTCTCCAATTCTGGGCAGTGGTTTGCTCTGCAACCTGACTTCTCTTATAGGTTTAGGAGGGTCATTGCTTTTGCAATGGCTTTTCTTTCTTTCTTTCTTTCTTTCTTTCTTTTTTCTTTTTTCCAAGTTGTTATAAATGACAGCAGAATGCATAACATTTCATATTATACTTGCATACAAAGTATATTCATGCCATTCATATCTTCATACATGCACTTAGGGTAATGATATCCATCTCATTCTACCATCTTTTTTTTAAAATCATGTCATTCGCAGGTAAATGGATGAAGTTGGAGAATATAATGCTAAGTGAAGTTAGTCAATCCCAAAAATCCAAATGCCAAATGTTTTCTCTGATACAAGGAGGCTGATTCACAGTGGGGTTGGGACGGGGAGCATTGGAGGATTAGAGGAACACTAGAATGGCCAATGGGGAGGGAGGGGAAGGGAGGGGGAAAAAGGGTGAAAAGAAAAAAAAAAGATGCAATGGCTTTTAAATGACAGAATTCTCAGAGAATCCCTTTTTAGTTTGGAAGCTGGAGGATGCTGAGTCAGGTTTAACTACTTGTAAATCCTGTAGGAGACCTGATTGCAAAAAACAGCAGAGGTCAGCAAGAGACTTGCAGTCCCTGCGGATCTCCTCCTGGGTGGTTTTCTCTCATCTACAGAAATACCCAGGGCTCTTCTGGGGTCTCCAATGGTCCTGTGACCCTGTGACTTTGGTTTTGGTCAGCCCTTGCCCCTCGTGTTCCACTTGGCATGTTTTAACCTCCCCAGGATCTTCTGCCTCCCTGCTTCCAACGCCAGATCTTCCACGTCTTCTAAGTCTCTGGGCATCACAGAAGGCTTGAAAAAGCCACTGGGGCTGGAGGTGTGGGTGGGGCTGCCAGCCACAGCTGTCCTGGGTCCTGTTCTCCTGGTTTGTCTCCTCTCAGAAGAGCCTCCTCTGCTTTACTTTTCTCTGCTGGCCACACCCTGGACACATGCCCTCTGCCTCCTCCCACTCGGGCCCCTCTAACCTGACACTTAATGTCACACAGCCTTTTCTCCCTACCCGGAGATTGGTTTGGGATCTTCTGACCCCAAATTGTGAGGAGAATCTCTGCAACTGAACCCGAGGGTCCCCAGGAAACCCAACAGCTACTCCTGCCAGATGAGATCTCTCCTGTCTCCCCATCCCTACCATGCACCCACGCGGACCTGCTAAATGCTTCAGTGTCTTGTCACTGGGGTGTTTTAAGTTCCTATCTGCTGTTGCTGTGTCCTGAACCTGTCTGTCCAGGTGAGCGCGGGCTACGTTACATGGTAAGGTCTTGAAAGCCAGTGAAGAGGCCCAGACCAGTTCTGTGCAATTCTCTTGGTATGGTGATTAGCCCAGAACCATAAGCAATTAGGTACCTAATAAATGCTCCCTGGCGGTATAACATGCAGAAAATCATGCCCTTCATTATGCTTTTCGGGTACTTTGGTGAACTTATCCCTTGAACTTGGTGGAAAGTGACTGGAATAGGGGTGGGATGGTGGTAATTGATTTTTAAAACTTTTTTTCAGGGATTGAAGTTCCAATTTCCATATACACGAATCACATTTCCACAACTGTACATCAAATCATATCCTCTAAGGGTCAGGTCACTTTTAGTCCCCAAATGAGTTGCCATGCATATATCTGAACGCACGTGAGTAAGGTTAGCTCACCCTCGACATGGGGCCTCACCGTGCTGCTGGGTGGCTTGTTATTCTATACCAGAGAAAACATTAAGGGTGGGGACTCTTTCCCCATCCCTGGGTCCTCCCAGGTTCTTGTCTGTCCTCATCTGCCAAAGACACATTGCTTAATGCCAGGTTTTTCTTTTTATTTATTTATTAAAAATATTTTTTAGTTGTTGATGGACATTTATTTTATTTATTTATATCTGGTGCTGAGAATCATACCCAGTGCCTCACACATGCTAGGCAAGCACTTTAAAAAAAAATTTATTTATTTGTTTTAGTTGTACACAATGCATTTATTTTTACGCTGAGGATTGAACCCAGGCCGCGCATGTGCTAGGCGAGCGCTCTACCACTGAGCCACAACCCCAGCTCCTAGGCAAGCACTCTTTCACTGAGCTAAGACCCCAGCCCCCTGAGGTTTCTCTTTGTTCTTCTTCTTCTTTTTTTTTTTTTAATATACTGGGGATTGAACTCAGGGGCGCTCAACCACTGGGCCACATCCCCAGTCCTTTTTTGTGTTTTAGTAGAGACAGGGTCTCACTGAGTTGCTAAGTGCCTCGCCATTGCTGAAGCTGGCTTTGAACTCGCGATCCTCCTGCCTCAGCCTCCAAAGTGGTGGGATTACAGGGGTGCGCCACTGCGCCCACCTCCCAGGTTTTTCTTTTTAAACAGTGTATTTATATGATTCGAAGTTACTTAAAAAAAAAAAAAAAAAAAAAAAGTCTGAGTAGACAGTCTATTACCTTTTGTAGACTTGGGTTCTTCATAGCCCTTTGTAAGGCACCATCAGAGTGTCACCCTGATAATTACCCTGGGTCTATCTGCTAAGAGCTGGGCCAGGGGACTAAGATGGAGGCTCTAATTCTGGCCCAGATGGGAATCACAACAGCATCTGGGAACCTGGGCAACCTGGAAGCAAAAGTTGCTGCGAGAATGCAGATTGGGAAGTGGGTTTAAATGATTTGCCCCAGCCACATGTCAACACTAAATAAAAGAGCTCAGGACTTCCTGCCTCATGGTCCAAGGCCCTGGGCAGATGTGTGGCCAAGAGGAAGTAGAAGGGACAACTCCAACAAACTGTCTGCTCTTGCAAGCTGCTGAGGGACCTGCAAAAAGGGACTTTCCCCAGAGGCTTTGTGAAGGTGGTTTCCTTCTGGCTACTTCCACGAATAGCCTGCTGTGAGGGTCCCTGGCCTTCCGTCAAGGACCATGGTCAGGCACAGCCCCTCAGGAGCTGGATGCTGGCGGAAGCCCATGCCGACCCCCAGGGCCACTGTGAACCTACTATGCAAGGTTTTTGGCTTGTCTGGTGTTTTTGGGTGTCCATAAGGGAGGCAAGCTGGCTGTCCAGGAAGGACACTTTTGTGGCGGAACGGTCCTGGTTGTCCATTAAGTTGCAATAGGGACTCTGAGGGGGGGCAGGAGGCAGGAAGAGAAGAGGGGGACGGCGGGAAGGAGGGGAGAGTGCGGGTAGAGAGGGTGTGTGTGGAGTGGGGAGAAGAGGCCAGGACAGAGAAAGTGGGCTCCCTTGTCCCATTTAATTTTTATTTCAAAATCATTTTCCTGTCCCTTTGTCCCTGCCAGCAGCTTCCGCTCTGCTTCCTGGTGTTCCGACTGTTCGCTTTGGTGTGTTTGATTCCGTTGTTAGCTTTGCCCTTTGTCTGTTTTGCACTTTGGCAGCATTGATCCAGGCTCCCCCCTCCCCGACCCACCTCCTGCTGGTTCCTACAGTTTCCAGAACATACTTTAGAGACAGCACTCTTCTTAGGAATTGGGTAAAAAGCCCTATTTTTATAAGATCATTTTTTTTTCCTTTCTCTTAAAACTCTCTTTCTCTGATTTCTCTAAATTTCATTGCTCATTTCCTTTCACCACCAACTTCTTTCTCCCCTTCCCCAAGTTGGGGTGTGTGTGTGTGTGTGTGCGTGCGCGTGCAACAGCTTTATTGAGATATGATTCACACATGGTACGACTCACCCGTTTAAACTGTACAATTTAATGGTTTTTAGTATATTCACAAAATTGTGCAACTGTGGTATCCCAGTTAACTTTAGAACATTCCATCATCCCCAAAGACGTCCTGAACCCGTCAGCCGTCACTCTCCCCTCCCTTCCTCCCTGGAAACTACTAATCTCTCTCTGTGGATTGGCCAAGTCTGGACATTTCAAATAAATGGAGTCATTAAAGTGCATAGTCTTTTGTCTCTGGCTTCTTTGACTCAACCCAAGGTTTACAAGGTTTATCCAAGTTGTAGCAGGAATCAGTACTTCATTCCTTTTTTATTGCTGATCCCAGAGATGTTGTGTGTTCCGTGGCCCAGACAAAGGTTAGGGCCAGAATGAGCTAGAAAAGAATGCCAAGTGAGGGGTTATTGAAATACGGTGTAGACCCTCTGGTAAAATTGTGTTGAAATCCTATGGAAGAGCATTAGCTATACCTTGGAGGAGGTGTGACAAACTCTTCAGAATCCAGGAAGAGCCCAGTCTAGAAAATTCTTTCCATGCAAAACTCAATGCTCCCAACACCCTTTCCTTGTGCCTTCCTGCTGGTCTTTCTGTGGAAAGAGGAGGGACACCCTGCATGGAGTGCTAGGCTTGGACACTGTGCCCATTAGTTGTCCCCAAACCTTTCAGACCCAGCCTTGGTTGAAAAAGAGAGTGAGAGGGAAATGGTTTCATTATTGGGAATTTGAGCCCCGGTGAGAAACATGAGACAAAAGCTAGACTGAACGTGGTTTTTAAATGTAAAAAAAGATATTCTAAGTCAGTAAGAGACGAAAAGAAACCCAAGGCATTGATAGGAGAGAGGAATGGACATGGAAGCCAAAAACCCTAGCAAGATAAAGGGGTAGCTGGCATGCACAGAATTTAAACTTTGGTAGGGTTTGTGTGATGTGGGAATCAAGGAAATGGTATCTTGAATAGGCTTCATTATCCCTGAAGTGGTCTGAAAGCTTCATTGCTCATTTGTAAACCAGATTATGACCTTACAATAGAAACAGCAGACCAGGTTTAAAATCAAGAATTATAAGCCACTGGCATTAGTATGAACCATGAACTGAGACAGGAATATGTGAGCAGATGGGCAGGTCCTCCCCTTTCAAAGATATCTCAAGAAATATATTAATAGTTGCAAAATCCATTAAAGTTAAATATAACTAATTTGATTAATGGAGCTCCAAAGCAGTAACATCAAAAAAGAGAGAAAGGCCATCTTAAAGCTTTGGAATGGGTGACATGAAGATGTGTTGAGGTAGATTGGAAAAGACAGAAGAAAAGTCAGAAGATGGTTTCAAATACCGTGTGGCCCCAGGATTTACTGCTGTGAACTCTGCAATCTCCTGACTTGCAAGCTCATCCTGAATAACTCTCGTTTCCCTGTATGGTATGGTGGTGCTGCTTCTGCCCCTGGAGTTTTACAGAGGTTGTATTAACAGTTATCTTATTTACAATCTTCTGTAACACTGAGATCTAGACTGGCTCACATGGGGCTAGGCAGGAACAGATAGAGCTGCCAATCACTGCGCTGTACTTAGAATCCATCCATTCATTCAAATATTGAAGGAGCAAATGTGACTGCCAGGGTGACTGAGCTGGGACAAAGCAACGAATCTAATCATCATGATCTTGCTCATGGCAGAAGAGGGATTGCATGCTTTTATTCGTAATTGTAGAAGTGCTGTGACAACTTTAAGGCATTTTATAGTGTACTACTGCAGACTCTGCATGAAATGGAAAATTGTGCTTAGTCTCTGACAGGCAAGACTTTGTTCCTGGTCAGGCTCATGGTGCCTGGGTCTTTTGTTAGGAGTTCTCAGCCCTCTTTCTTGTAAGCTTCTTTCAGGTCACTCCACCATTTTTTCCTGGCCTGCCTGGGTATATCCCATCCCTGGGTATAGTCATAACTTGTACTCTGAGATCCTTTCATCATGTGACAGGAATTTCAAAGTTTTTTTTTTCTTTTTATTATGGCAAAATGCACATTTTAAAGTTATTCACATTGAATAACATCAAATTGATCATCCTAACCATTTTTAAGTGTTCAGTTCAGTGATAATAAGTATACACATATGATGGGCAACCATCACTACCATCTGATTCCAGAACTTTCTCATGTTTTAAACTAAAACTCTGTATTCTTAGTGGTTTAATACTAAACTTTCTAGTTTAATACTAAAGCCACTGTTTCCCAACTACACCTCTTTTATTCCTGTAACTACCATTCTTCCGTCTTGTTGAATGTACTCTAGGTATGTCATATAAGTGGAAGCAAACAATGTTTGTCTTTTTTGCAACTGGCTTATTTCACTTAGCATGATGTCTTTAAGGTTCATTATGTTGTAGCAAGTGTCAGAAGACATTTTAAAATTGCTTTATGTGTTTGCAAGGCCTCGTCCTTATTCTGTTGTCAGACTCCCTTCAGGAAACACGTGGTAGAGAATTTAACAAAGGGACTATTTACAAAGGGGTGGACAGTCTTTAAGGGAACCACCTAGGGGTCATGAAGCCCCCAGATCTAGCATCAGCAGATGTTACCTTTCTAAGATCTGAAAGGGCAAGGGGGAGGTAATGATCACTAGAACCTTGAGGGAGAACTACAGCTGGAGACAGGGGGTTAAAGCTTTTAAGAGGGGAACGTGGCCCAGCAGGAGCAGGGAGAGTCGATACCCATTTCCCTCTTCTCCTCTCCCCAACCTTCTGCCCAGGATTTGCACCATTCAACCTAAGCAGGAGCAGAGGCCAAGTCTGACATTTCTGAGCACAATGCCGGTGGAAAGTGTTGGAAACTGGCTCTGGAGGCAGGAACACTGCACTTGACACGCTGGCCTTCTGCAGGGAGTTTCGGATGTGGCAAACAAGGATGCAAAATGGGGAAGCAGAGGACAGGGTGGAGTGGGTTCCTGTAAATGAGAAAGGCTGGGTGCATACTCAGGAGAGAAATGGTCCTGAATGGAGTTGTGTGAGAGGAAGAGAATGGAGAGAAAGGAGGACGTTCTGACAGTTGCTATGGGGAATGCTGGGAAGAAACCTCAGGAGGGGATGTCTAAAAGGGACTGACGCATGAATATGGAAAAGAACACCTAAAAGGGGGCTTACGAACTAGGTTTGTATTTGGTAGTAATATTACTAACGTGATGCTAAAATTATTTTGCATGTGTTGTAAGATGCAGCAAATGAAAAAAAAAATATATATATATATATATATATATATATATATATATATATATTTTTGCAGGGACCTGAGCTCTCACTGTAGGAGGAGATAGTATGGAGGGGAGGAACCCCGTTCTCCCCAGGTTAGAGTGGTCAGTATCCATATGAACTCAGTTTCCCTATCCATGGAGAGACCCTTGAAACAGATGTTACTCCAGAAGCAGTGGTCACGTCTAGCACGCAAATCTTGGTTTGTAAGTACCATTTCCCTCAGAAAGGAGCAAGTCTTGGAGCAGTAGCTTGGATTGGGGCAGTGGAAGTGTGATGTGTGTTTGGAACCTCCTTCCTGGAATGTAAGAATGTGCTCACAGACCCATAGGTAGGTCCAGCAATGTGATTTACAGAGCCCAGAAAAGAAAAAAAATCAAAGGCAGGGTCCCTCGCTGAAAAATGATTAAGAACCTTGAGACAGCGGCAGCAGAGCATTAACCCAAGCAGGAGGCCTTTCTAAATGCAGGGTCTTGTGAAGGAGCCCTAATTAGGAAGGGCTGTTGTAGCTAGCTGGAAGCCATGGGTTCCACCTGATATGTCAGCATTAGGCTTCCTTAAAGCCACAGCACCTTCTCAAAAAGGGCTCAAATATCCACCCTTTCAAAAATAAAAGGTGAAAAGCTAGGTAGGGACAAGAAAAGAAAATAGAGAAAATAAAATAGAGAAAATAGAACAAAAGCACCTTTTTAAACTAAAGGGAAGGAATATGAAGGAGCCCTAATTAGGAAGGGCTGTTGTAGCTAGCTGGAAGCCATGGGTTCCACCTGATATGTATGTGACGCACCTGTAGGCACCCGCAAACCTGAAGGTATATAACCGGGTGAAAGCGGTCCGAGTTAGGAGAACGGAGAATTCAGTCAGCCGGGCAGTCACTCGGTCGGTCAGAAGAATCAGAGCGGCCAGAACGTAGGCAGAGCGGTTACAGAAGAGAAACCAGATAGAAGAAGTAATGACTGGTCAGAGTAAGGCCGAGGCTCCCGAGGAAGACAGAAGACAGAAGACAGAAGAAGGAAGAAAGAAGAGAGAAGAAAGAAGCTCTAGTCTTTCTCTAAGCTAAGCTCTATCTTTCTTTAAGCTACTCTACTCTAAGCTAAGAAGAAAAGCTAAGCTCTATCTTTCTTTACTCTACTCTAAGCTAAGACTCTAAGCTAAGAAGAAAAATCTTTCTTTCCCTCTCTAAGAAAAATCTTTCTTTCCCTCTCTAAGCTCTAAGAAAGTAGAAGTAAAAGTAGTAAAAGCATAACTCTGCCCCCGAGAGTTTTTATCCCGGTTTACGGTACCAGGCAGCTTACAGTCTTGTGCATCTACATGGGTTACATGCCCGTGAAACTGGCCTTGATAATAGGAGATGTGTTAAAAGTTTAAAGGAGCTGGGAAGGTGATGTGTTCCTGTAGTCCCAGGGACTCCAGAGGCTGAGGCAGGAGGATCCCAAGTTCAAAGCCAGCCTGGGCAACTTAGTGGGATCTGTCTCAAAGTAAATAGTCTGAATGAAGCTCAGTGGTAGAGTGCCCTAGGTTCAATCCCCAGGACCAAAAGATAAAAAAGAAAGTTCAGAGGATTCATCTTTCAAGAGATGCTCCTGCTGGTTTCTTTTGGGGCGATATAGACACTAAAAATAATAATGACAATAGACTAAAAAATGGAATAAAAAGGAATCCACGAGTTTAAAGTGATACTGTATACAATGATACTATACCAGTATAGACACTATGTAATACTACTATATAAAGGTATGTTCGCAGGGGAGGGAAAACTACTTTTTTTCTTTTGGTGCTAGAGATTGAACCTAGAGGTACTTAACCACTGAGCCACATCCATAGCCCTTTTTATATTTTTAAATTAATTTTAATTAATTAATTAATTAGTTAACTAATTTTAATTAGGTATATATGACAGAAGAATGTATTTTGATTCATTGTACACAACTGCAGCACAACTTTTCATTTCTCTGGTTGTACACGATGTAGTGTTGCACCACATGTGCAGTCATACGTGTACCTATATTTTATTTAGAGACAGGGTCTTGCTGAGTTGCTTAGTGCCTTGCTAAGGTGCTGAGGCTGGCTTTGAACTTGTGATACCTCCTCCTCAGCCTCCCAAGACACTGGGATTACAGGCATGCACCACTGCCCCTGGAGGGAAGACTTCTATATGAAGACTAAAAAGCAAATAATAACTAGCCAATAAATGTAAACTGAATGATAGAATTAGAAAAAAATGTGATTTTTGCAGCCATTTAATAATAATGATGCTACCAACATTGGGCTAAAAATTGCAGAGGAAAAGAATTTTTACATGATTTTAAAAAATTATTTATTCTAATTTGTTAGATATGACAGCAGAATGCATTTCAATTCATAGTAGACATATAGAGCACAATTTTTCATGTCTCTGGTTGTATACAAAGTGGAGTCACACCATTCGTGTCTTTATGCATGTACTTAGGGTAATGATGTCCATCTCATTCCACCATCTTTCCTATCCCCATGCCTCCTCCCATCCCCTCCCTCCCCTTTGCCCTATCTAAAGCTCCTCCATTCCTCCCATGCTCCCAGCCACCCCCATTATGGTTCAGCATCCACATATCAGAGAAAACCTTTGGCCTTTGTTTTTTTGGGATTGGCTTACTTCACTTAGCACGATATTCTCCAACTCCATCCATTTACCTGCAAATGCCATGATTTTATTCTCTTTTAATGGTGAGTAATATTCCATTGTGTATATATACCACAGATTCCTTATCCATTCATCTATTAAAAGGCATCTAGTTTGGTTCCACAATTTAGCTATTGTTTTCACATGATTTTTAAAGTCCAACTTGACCATCCATTGATGACTTATTCATTGCAAATGGGAAAATATGACTTTACAATAGAGAGGTCTGGCAGAAAACATTTTAACCAAGTGATTGACTTGGCATGACCAATAGTGACAGAGTTGTCATGTGCCACCGGATGTCAACGAGTAGAAAGCACACAAGCCATATTTTGCCCCAAACGATTACCTGCAATATAATCATGTGAGGGTGTTCTCTGAGGAAACTGTCTTAAACTAAAAAAAAAAAAAAAAATGTCATGAAAGAAAAGAAAAGAAAATTAATAGGACACTGTTCTAGATAAAATGAAGCTGAAGAGTCTTGAGAACCAACTGGGTTATGACTCTTGACTGGTCTTTGAAAAAGAGCTGTGGAAAACAAAAAGGGAACTTGGAACTGGGGCTGTGTATTAGATGTTGTTACACCCATGTTAAATTTCTTGGGTGTAGATTGGTTGCAGTTTTGGCTATAGTTATGTGGGAGAATGTTTTTGTTCTTAGAAGATGCGTGCAGAAGGTTGTAGGGTGAAATACACTGTGTCTGCAACTTGGTTTCAAATGGGGGTGGCCTGGACAGGGGGGCAGAGGGTGACAGAGGGATATTGAGGAAGAGAAAGCAAATGTGGCAAAATGTTAACGATTACCGCTGGGCGTGTGGCACAGCCCTGTAATCCCAGCAGCTCAGGAGGCTGAGGCAGGAGGATTGTGAGTTTAAAGCCAGCCTCCGCAATTTAGTGAGGCCCTTAGCAACTCAGTTGAGACCCTGTCTCTAAATAAAATACAAAAAGGGCTGGGGATGTTGCTTCGTGGTTGAGTGCCCCTGGGTTCAATCTCTGATACTCACCACCTCCCCAACCAAATGTTAACAATTAAATCTGGGTCCTGGATGTACAGATAGCTTGTACAATTTTTTCACTTTTCTGTAGGATAACTTTTCTTAAAATAAGAAGTTAGAGGAAGAAAGTTCCTAGCTAAAGTCACATGTCAGGGAGCAATGCAACCATTCATCAAAGGCAGACAGCCCCTCTGGCTGATTGGCAATACCCCCTAGAGCAGCACAAGTGCCACCCGCACTTCAACATTGTTAGCCATGTGTCCCCATGTGCGTGCACAGCACAGTCAGCCACGGTGAGCCCGGCAAACAACGTGGTGTAAGATTGGCACCTGTCTTGGGAGCACCCTAATGAGGAGAGCTGAGAAAAGGATTCTGGCTCAGAGAGGCAGGGGTGAGCTTTCTTCTGTGTGGTGAGAAAGAAGTTCAGGACTGGACAATTTCTTTGGGTCTCATGGGAAATCTGTACCCATTCTATGTATACCATAGAGACCAAAATAATAAGAGTCAGGACGTTGTCATTTCATAGATGTATCTTACTATTTTATAGATTGTTATTATATTTTATTTTATAGGTTAATATTTTGAAAATTCAGACAGCTCTTTTTTCATATTTGAGCTGTTACAGACATACTTTCTGTTTGTATTTCTGCTACAGTTTGTGTCCTGTAAGCACAGAACTTAAGATGATTCTGTTTCACATGATTCCTGTCAAGAAAGAATGAAAAAAAAAAAAAAATAGTGCATCTAAAATGCTCTCTGCTGTGCTGTTGCATACTCCCGACAGGAGAGGACTTCTACTCTGACAGTTTTAGCGAGAACCGTGTGCACATTTCAAACTTGTTTTTCTTCCACTCCTTGAATCCTTTCGGTTCTGGGTACAGTAGGACACATTTATGATACTACATGCCTTCTGGCTCTGCATCTACATGTCACGAAGCAGGGTGCATGAGACTAATGGGCAGTAGGGATATTCCTGGAAGTTATCCCCACACCAGGACAACTGGCAATAACCATACCCACAGTGCAGAGTGTTTGCAAGCCACTTGGATATGTCCTGCCAAACCCAGTAAGATACATCCCTAACTCAGCATTCCCTTAGTTAGTTCCCCAAATGCCATAGACATTCCATGGGTACCCATGCAGGGGGAAATAGGGATAGAAAATCTGAGAGAAAAGTAAGGTCTCAAGCAATTATTGAAATATCTCCTTTAAAAACAAACGACAAAAAAAAAAAAAAAAAAAAAAAAAGAGAGAGAGATGCCTGTAATCCCAGCACTTGCGAGGCTGAGGCAGGAGGATCTTGAGTTCAAAGCCAGCCTCAGCAATGGCGAGGCACTTACCAACTCAGTGAGACCCTGTCTCTAATAAAATACAAAAAAAAAAAAAAAAAAAAAAAAAAAAAAAAAGGGCTGGGGATGTGGCCCAGTGGTCGAGTTGCCCCTGAGTTCAATCCCTGGTACCCAAAAACAAACAAACAAAAAAACCTAAGAGAAAGAGAAAAAAGGAAGGAAAGAAGAAAGAAAGAGGAGAGACGTGAAAACAGAGCTGAGGCTCCCCTCAGGGCTCTGTCAATGGCAAGTTCAAATGTGTGTGTGTGTGTGTGTGTGTGCACGCACGTGAAATCTGCCCTGGGGTATGTTAAACAGGAGGTAGTGATGATCCCCGGGGAATCAGAAATGTGGGCTTTGAGGGACAGTGACATAGAGATTAAGGAGTTATTTCACAATAATCATAGCTGCAGAAATGGGTGAATTTCCCTAAATAAAAATGTACTAATGAAGAAGAAAAGAAGACTAAGGACAGGATCTTGGGTAATATCTATATTTAGTTGTAAAACATGGATAAAAAGATGACTACAAAATTTTGGATTAAGAAATTGGTTAGAACTAGGATATGAGGCCTGGGAAGGATGGACACAATCAGGGTGGTTTGGGTTTTTGTCACTTTCAACTGAAAGGCTTCTGATAATGCATACATTTAAATATTTAAACAAGATATAAAGATTATTCTTGTAGTTCTTGGGCAATAATAAAATCAAAACCCATTAAGTACCAGCAAAACCTTAAAACTCATAAAGTAGAAATTAGCATTCAGTATGACAGATGGTATTGTTTTGCCCAAATGAAATCACTGCTATTGATGTTAATCGTGTAGAGAAATCTATTTATACATGAGATTTCACTTGTTGGTTTGGTTATTTTGATTTTGAGCATAACATTCATCATGATGCCCATCATTATCTGTTGATATTTTTCTTTTTTTAACAAAGTTGATTTTATATCCCCTCTCTGTTAGTAGAGACTGTTTAATAGTCCACCCCAAATATAATGGCAGGAATATCCCTGCTGCCCAGAGTTTATTCATTGATTGTTCAGTCTGTCCATTAATGACCCATTGTAGGTTGTTGTGTGTTCCTTTTGTGTGACTCTTATACTAAACTCGCTCACGATGTACATATGGAATTGAATACTAGGACATGCCCTTTTGAGTTTTGTATCCAAATACCACCATGTGTATTTTGATGATTAGAGTCTCTCACCATTTTTCTCCAACCAAATGACTACAAGATTTTCGTGTCTATATGTGTTTTCAAATGGCCTACAAATTCTTAAAGATATAAAGAAAAGAACTAAGAATATATAGCCAATTAAAAAACTGTGTAGCAGAAAGCAGAGAAGGAAGTGAGAAGAGAGAGATTAATCTGCCATTGCTCAAAATAAGGTGTCAATATTGTCTGAATAATATACTTGCCCAACGTTTCATGTCAAACCCTCAGGGTGATGCATGCAGACTTTGGAGTGAGATGGCTCTGAAGTTGATTGATGTTCTTCCTACCTTTGATATTTGAAAGTTGCTCAATCACCTGTTTTCCTCATCTGTAAAGAGGTGTTATAATGATGAAATGAGATCACATAGATAAAATTCCCCAAACTGTGCCTGGTATACAGTGGTGATCAATAACAATAGTTATTATCACTTTTAGAAATTTAGCAGGACTAGAATAAATGTGGAACTAAAAATCTTGACAGATAAGGTCCGTAAGGGCGCAGAGGCTTGCTGGATGTGAATAGAGGAAGGACTGCCCTGAACTGGACCAACTGAACAACGGGTAGGGACTGGCCTTCAAGACTAAGGTTCTATGCAGCAAGGCTCCTGCTGGCTCTGAATGACTGACACACAATTGGATGCTTCACTGTATTTGTGTGACGATAATGCACCTGTTCCCAGACTTTCCAAAAAAAAAAAAAAATCTGACATTATTCATAATCACATGTTCTTGTAAGTTTGGGGAAAGTCTAATTTGGGGAAAGCCTTTGGACCACAGTCAATTTCTGGGGATTAAAATGATGATGATTGGCGAGACACTTAGCAACTCAGTGAGACCCTGTCTCTAAAAAAAAATACAAAAAAGGGCTGGGGATGCGGCCCAGTGGACGAGTGCCCCTGAGTTCAATCCCTGGTACCACAAAAAAAAAAAAAAAAAAAAAAAAAAATGATGATGATGATTTCTTCCATTTTTGAAGATTCTAATCATTTTAGTCTTGTGTGTGTATGAGAGTGTGTGTGTGTGTGTGTGTGTGTGTGTGTGTGTGTGTGTTTTTCTTCCTTCAGCCTTTCTAAAAGAACTAATTTCTATTCTTTTATTGTTGTGTTGTTAGTCTGAAGAATTCAGTCCTAACCACATCCTGGTTAGGAGCAGAGGCTAGTTCAGATGGACATGGTTTCTGTCTTGACTGTGCCACTTAGTTATTACTCGATCTGTTCAGCACTAAGTTCCCTCACCTGACAAATTAAGAATAATAATGCCCACCCCCACCAGATTGTTGTGGGAATTAAATGAGATTTTTGGCTATAAAGCCCTGAGACCATCATCATACAGGCTGAGTATCACTTAGTCTAAATACTTAGAACCAGAAGCATTTGGATTTCTTTTTTTCAGATTTGGGGATATTTGCATGTACATAGTGAAATATGTCAGGGATTAATTTCAAGTCTAATCATGAAATCTGTTTCACATCCTCCTTATAATGTATCCTGAAGGTATATTTTAAATAATTTTGTGCAGGAAACAAAGTTTCACAGTGTGGAATTCTTCACTTGTGGTGCCATGTCAGAGCTTAAAAAGTTTGAGATTATTAGGAATTTGGATTTTGGATTTTGGGATTAGGGAACTTATCATACATGAACAATATTATTACAATTCTTGACATCTTCCAACTTCTCTCATCTCACATTAAAGAGTTCTTTGTAAGCTTAAGCAGTTCTCTACCATACAAAAATGTTTAATTAGTAATTAATGTTTGGAAAGTAATAAAAGCTATAGCATCAGACTGAGTCTTAACCGTATTGGAGAAAATTGGAGAAGAGTTTCAAATTGTAAGCTCACTGTGTCCAGTATGAGGACATATTGAAGTCCTTAGACATGAGGCAAAAAACCTTCTGTTAACATAAATAGATGATTATTGTCATCATTTTTATTTTTCTGAGGAGTACTAATAAAACACAAGTGACTTTCTCGAGGTTGTCTACAAATGCGTTCACTGAGAGGCAGTATGGTATAGGAGTAATGTTGGTAAGGAGCTGTGTTACCTACTCCCTTCTCTGTGCTTCAGTATCCTTTCTCTAATAGGAGGTAGTTCTTCTTGAAGAGTAGAAAGTGGTTGGAAGTATATGTGGGATATTGTTTTGTGTGGGATATTGCTGCTGTCACAATGGGTATAGGTGAATGGTAGCCATCTTCCAAGATGGCACCCAGTAGGCCTTACCCACTGCTATTCATGCCCTCCTGTGTTGTATCAGGGTTTGTCTATGTGGCCAATAAAATTCAGTTTTATGCCACATCTGAGATAAATTTCTAAAAGTCATCTCAACTTCTGAACTGGTCTCCCCGTCATACTCTCTTGGCTTACTTGCTCTGTGGAAAGCCCTGTCATGAGCAAATCATTAGAAGCCCATGTGGCAAGGAACTGCAATTTCCTGCAAACAAATCATGAAAGCAAGTGAGCCTGGAAGCAGATCCTTTGATCCCAGTCAAGTCTCAGCTGATTGCAGGCCTAGCTGACACACTGAGTGTGGGCTTGGGCTCGGGAGAGACCCTGACCCTCATCCACCCAGCTAAGCCACTCTGAGATTCCCAGCCAACAGAAACTGTGAGATAATAAATGTGTATTGTTTAAAGATACTAAGTTTGGAGTGACTTGTTATGTAACTAATACAGGGTGCACCTGGCTTTTAATGAGCAGAGTCAGGGATGTCAAATATCTTGCAGTATGAGGGACAGCCCAGTACAATGCAGATCTTGTTCCTTCTCCAGTGCCAAGGGCCTCTCCCAATATTGGCATGAACCCTCCCATTTTAACATATTTATGACTTTTGTTTGTAGATTAAAAGCAAAATATCAAAAAGGCAATCATAAATTGCTGTGTGATTCAATCTAAATTTAAATGCCGGTATCTAATGACCCAAAGATTCTTTCTTGAAAATTTCTTGCAAAAATTCTGGTAGATATGTAAAAAAAATTATGCCTGAGGATATCTCTTTCTTTCTTTTCTTTTTTTTTTTTTTTTTTTTGTTTGCAATGCCAGTATACTTCAAATAAATGAAATGTTTGCTGATAGAGGAATAGTGAAATAAATATGGTATATCCAGAATATTATGCAGCTCATAAAAATGAAGTTAGTTTATATGTAATGGCAACAATGAGCTTTTAAAAATTTTTTAATTTGTTCTTTTTAGTTACATATGACAGTAGAATGCATTTTGACATTTTATGCACATATGGAGCATAACTTCCCATTCTGTGGTCAAAATGACCTTTAAACATACTTTTAAATGAAAATCTAAATTACAGAATCATGTAAATGATAAACCATTTGGATTTTTAAAAATTAATGTACTATTCCAGGTGTTGTGGCTCATGCCTATGATCCCAGCTACTCGGGAAGCTGAGGCAGGCGGATTGCAAGTTCAAAGATTGCCTGGGCAACTTAGCAAGACCCTGTCTCAAAAGTTTAAAAAGTCAGGGGATTGTGGATGTGTAGCTCAAGGGTAGGGCACCTGGATTCAATCTCCAGCACCACCTATAATGAAACAAACAAACCACCTCCCAAACCTCAATACACTGTGTTTTTGTGTGTGTGTGTGATATGTGTGTGTGTGTGTGTGTGTGTATAAAATGCATAGGAATAGATATAGAATGATTCATATCAAACACTGTTAAGTGGACTCCTATGGGGGAAGAATCTGTTAAGTAGAACCTTGGGGGCTGGGGATATAGCTCAGTTGGTAGAGTGCTTGCCTCACATGCACAAGGCCCTGGGTTCAATCCCCAGCAACACACACACACACACACACACACATACACACAAAGAACCTTGGCTTTTCATTCTCTATACTGTTTACAACTTTTTGTTTTACAATAAGCATTACTTTTGTGATTACAAAATGTTATGAGTTATTACACTTGGTGACATTTGAAGGGCAAAAATCACACCAGAGACAACCATGCAGCCAAGAGATTTATTCACCAGACTTTATGGCTGGTCGGAGGTAGAAGAAGTACGGGGAGAGAGGAGTCAGGGAGAGGGAAGTGTGCAAGCTCTGGTGGGAGAGAGGAGTTAGGGAGAAGAAAGTGTGCAAGCTCTGGACGGAGGGTCGATGCCTGGTCGTGCTGGCTGTGGTCTCTGGATCTGTTGGCTGGGGCAGCTGCCGTCGGGCTGGAGACGGTGAGTCTGGAGGTGTTGCGGCGGCTGCTTCCTCTCACAGGGACAAGCTGTTGTGTCTGAGCTCCAGGCATCCAGGGACTTAAGTAGGGATTTCTGGTGGGGCTGTGCCCCAGTGACCTTTAAAGCTATTGGCTCTTTTCCCAGTAAACAGGGCGACCTTTAAGCCGATTGGCTCCTGCCTGGGGAACACAGCGACCTTTAAGCTGATTGGCTCCTGCCTAGGAAAAATGAAACCAGGTTGCTCCTCATGAAAATTTCCATGGGGGAGGTGGCCCATCGGCCCAAGCCTATCTAACAACATTGGTAATGTCCAATGTCCTTTTGGTAACACCAAAGTTGCCATGGTCTTACTTAAGATGCACAGGTGGGAATAAATGGCATGGGGTTTGAGTAAGACAGAGTTAAGAAGTGAAGCCAGGACACTGTGGGGGAAGAGGACAGTGTGGCAGAAATGGGGACATGAATGTGAAGCATATTTCATGCGTGAGCTTCAGCACCTCAGTCTGGTGAGCCTGTGCTCAAAAAAAAAAAAAAAAAAAAAAAAAGACCCACCACCAGCTGACCTGGAAAGTTCAGAACCAGCAGCTCCAAGTCCAGAGACAGAACTGGGGACAGTCATCCCAGAGGCCCTCAGTTTCCCTTTGGTTCCTCTCAAATTGGAGCACTGTCATTCTCAGTTTTAAAGTGAAGACAATGATTTCAAGGGTGAAGTAGGTTTTTAAGCTGGTTTGACTAAAGTATACCCATTTCCTTACTCAAAACCCTTCCCCCTTGTTCATCAGTGGTGGTTTTACCTGTGGTCTTTGTCAGAGAAAACATGGTAACAGGAGAGGCTTCATTCATTATCAACCAACACAGTATGAGGGACAGCCCAGTACAATGCAGATCTTGTTCCTTCTCCAAGCTTAGAGTTATGTGCCCGAATTCCAAAAATGTGCCAACCATGGAGATGAAAATGGGAGCAATAAATGATGCTAAGGAAACTGAAAGTTCTGGTTTAAAATAAAACAATAAACAATACAGACATCTCAAATAAGATCCAAAGACAAGAGAAGGAGAGGGAGGGAGGGAGGAGAGAGAGAGAGAGAAAGTACATTTTTAAAGAATTGGTTGATTACTTGTTTTTTTTTTTTTTGTCATGTTTGGAAAAATAAAATTTCATATTTGGGTTATGTGGAAACTCAAACTACTCTCAAGATGCCTTTTTGCTTTGGGTTTGTTACAAACAACAGTTGTTTGGGATTTGCAGCACCTGAGACTGCCGTCTTCCCGTAATCCACAAACATCCGACTTAGAACAGGAAATGTACATTCAATGAATGACTAGGTCAAAAACATAACCAGTAAAAGAATGGGAAAGCCTTAATTTTTTTTTTTTTTTTTGTGTAGAATTAAATCGCTGGAAGGAAGCCAGGGAAGTTCAAATCTAACCTCCTGTTTCTGATTGAACAATGCTTAAGTCATTGATAGTTGTTAATCAAATTGTTCTGGCTCTTTGATACTATAGATTGATTAATTGATTTTTCCAGCAAACTAATTTTAATGTTTTCATATTTCCATAAGGAAAAAAGTACAGTACTTTTACATAGATTATAAATCTATTCAAGTTTTATTAAAATTAAGTGAAAAAATATCCTTTGTGTCATTTACCTGAACATGAATTTGGCTCCTGTTATGTTGCATTTTATTTAAGAAATATCTACCCAGGTGAGTCAAGGCAAATAAGGAATCTTTGTTCCCTCTTGTTTCCTGGAATGCAGCTGAATGTTCATTCACCTCGTGTCTCCAAGTCTCAGTTTCCTCATCTGTGAGTTAAAAGCATTGACAATGAGTCCCATGTGTAACATATATGCTTTATTCTATGCTCACATGAATGTCACCATGTATAAAAAGTGATTGAAAGATGTTAGCTAATTTGTTCTCGATTTAATTTATGGGGTTGAATGTTCTTCACAAAAACATTCTTATAAATTTGTACTTACAAGAAAGCTTATGAACCCTCATTAGAAAAGTGAACAGAAGACGTTAACAGTTTATTGGATATATGCTTCTTAGACATGGGATACAGGTCTGAGGTGGAGAGAAGAAAGTTGGGTGATCCTGGGGGGCATGGGAAGAATGGCGGAACTTTGGGCAAAGGGGAGGGAAGAAGGGGAGGGGACATGGGGGTAGAAAACATGGTGGAATGAGACAGACATCATTACCCTAGGTACATGTATGACTGCACATATGGTGCAACTCTACATCATATACTACCAGAGAAATGAAAAGCTGTGCTTCATTTATGTACAATGAACCAAAATGCATTCTGCTGTCATGTATAACTAATTAGAACAAATTATTAAAAAGAAAAAAAAAAAAAAAAGTTGAGCATTACCATCCTATCCATGGGAAAGAAGCCAATGGTTGGACTAGGACCCACAGGGAGAATGGAGAACTAGGAAGACGAAGACCACCCAGGGCTGGACTCAAACTAGTCCTAGCTATTTAAAGCAGAGGTCTTTAAAGTGGGGTAAATTACTCCCAGGACTGCATGAAGACTTTCTGAGAAATACAGGAGCATGGATGTTTTAAGGGAATTCATTTCTAGATCCTTAGCTTCCATTTGTAATTTCCTGCAATTGCTCTGCCTGAGCATGTGATTGTGATGGAGGTGGGGTTGGGGGGGAGGCGCTGCCTCCTTTCTTATCCTATCCCAGATGTTTTCTTTGTTTCTTTCTTCCCCTTCCTTTCCCTTCCTCCTCCCCTTCCTCTTCCTTTACCACTAAGCTACATCCCCAGCCTTCTTAAAAAAAAAAAAAAAAAAAAATTATTTATTTGTTTTAGTTGTACACAATGCCTTTATTCTTACGTGCTGAGGATTGAACTGGGCCACACATGGCTAGGTGAGTGCTCTACTGCTGAGTCACAACCCCAGCCCCAGCCCTAGTCTTTTTTATTTTTTTTCAGACAGGGTCTCTCTAAATTGCTGAAGCTGGTCTTAAAACTTATCATCCTCCTGCCTCAGCTTCCTGGGTGCTGGGATTACAGGCCAGAACAAGGCATATCCTTCAAAGCAACATGTTGCATTATCCTGGAGGGTTAAAACTCTCTGGGGCTTCAAATGAAGGGACAGTCAGCAACTGACACCAGTGACGATGTGGCGGACCCTCTGCCAGGGTCTTCAACTCTGTGTTCAAAAAAAGCCAAAGTTGGGCCGGCGCGGTGGCGCACACCTGTAATCCCAGCACTTTGGGAGGCTGAGGCAGGAGGATTGTGAGTTCAAAACCAGCCTCAGCAGTGGCGAGGCACTTAGCAACTCAGTGAGACCCTGTCTCTAAATAAAATACAAAAAAGGGCTGGGGATGTGACCCAGTGGTCGAGTGCCCCTGAGTTCAATCCCCGGTACCACACACACACACACACACACACACACACACACACACACAAAGCCAAAGTTGGGCTTTACTGGAGCGTCAGCTGTTTAATCTTACAAGTAGTTTGTAAGATTATTATAGATCACTCTGTGGTTTTTGGTGTAACTCCAAAAGAGTTGAAAGAATCAAGAGAGGTTACCATAATAAAAAACAACAACTATATTTCTTATCCATTTATTAATGTGAATCGGGTACCTCAGAGTTTCTACCTGTAAAATGAAAAATAGGCCTGTTTGTATTTTAAAGTATCTTAACTCTATCTTATTCTAGCAACAAGTACTATTTACCAACAGATAACTAAACCAGGAGGAAAATATGTATATAGATCTATTTATATCTATATCTTTATGTATCTCTAGCCCCACCAGTTAAGAAATACATTTCCAATAAAATTTTATTTTTTATTGCCTAAACTAGAATGAGAGCAAGCAGACCCATGGTAGCCTGGGTCTAGAGACCACGCTGGGCAGGAGGGAACTTTGGGGGTGGAGGAAATTTTGTTTCTTAATCTTAATTGTGGTGTCAGTTACAAAAATGAGCACAATTACCCAAACTCATCAAAATGTACACTTAAAATGGATGAATTTTGAATGTAAATTATCCTCAATAAAAGTGGAGAGGAAGCTTTGTTGTTCTATTTAATAATGAGATATCAAATTTTTAATATTTCTAAATATTATATTTGATCCAAATATAATTACATTATATTTGTACTAACAATTAATTTGTATTAACAATAATCATTATAATAAAAACACAGTCCAGAAGAAATCTTTAACACTTAGAGCTATGCAAAATTTAATTAATACCTATTTTGCCAGAGAAGTAAGGTAATGACAAATAAAAGACTCTCAAGTATAAAATAGGTGACATTAGGGTTAAATTCTGTGGGAAAGGAAATATGATATCAAAAGATGAAAGAAACCATATGAAATGCCAACTGTTAGAAAGAGCTTATTCAAGTATTTTTAAATATGGATGATGCTGGGTTATAACAAATCACCATGTTATTTTTAGGTTCCATTAGATCTATTTCAAAGAATGATATAATGGTTGTATTTTAAAATATTGATACTTGCAATACACTAGAAAATTCATTCTTTGAAACCATTTAGACTTTGGATAAAAATTTTTAGGTGTCCACTTAAACATGTATGAGGAGAGTTTTTCAAAATGCTTCTAGGAATAAAGAAGAAAATAAAAACATTGATTTAGGGAGGGGCAGAGCAAATAAGACCAAGAAAGAATATCCAAGAGAAAGAGGTAATGTTCAAAAAATTCAGAGGAGAGGCTTGTAAAGAGAGGAAATCGTAAGCCTCAGAGAGATCCAGACAAGACAGTTGAGCTTTCATTGAGGGGTGAATGTGTTGGTGACAGATGTTTTCACCTTTCTCCTCTCTAAGCATGGCCTGTGAGTTTGGAGACCAAGGATTACCTTTCCCTCTAGGGGCTCAAAAAGAGCCAAGTTTTTTGAGAGCAGAGGAAGAGCTCCAAGACATTTTGCAAAATCTGGAGCGCAATAGTTAGTGAGAAATATCATAAAGGATAAGGAATGAATCAAGACTGGCAGATTCCCTCTTACACCCCTCTGGCTAGGTGGTAAACCCAATGTCTGTCCATGGAGACACCAACTTTTGTAGTCTAGGCAGTGCCAGGCTTAAAACAGAAGCAGAGGAGTCGCTGGCCCCGAGGGAGGCCTATGGATGCAGGAGATGCAAGTCACTCCAGACTTTCAGAAACCAGAGGCTCCACCCGCAGTGTTCTGTGCTGTCCAAAATGCTCTCTATCCTTGCATAGGTCAGAACCTGGAAAGGAACCCCAATAATAGCCAAGACTAGACTTCCTCCCCAGAGGGAAAGGGAAGTCAGGTGAATTATTTGGGAAACATAAAAAAATATAACATGTCTTAGAATCTGTATGATATTGTATATTAAAAGTCACTCCAGTGAGGTGAATAGACAGCCTACTAACTGGGAACAATTTTTTACCACACACATGTCAGATGGAGCACTGATCTCTAGAATATAGAAAGAACTCAAAAATCTTGACACCAAAAAAACAAATAACCTAATCAATAAATGGGCCAAGGAACTGAACAGATACTTCTCAGAAGAAGATATACAATCAATCAACAAATACATGAAAAAATGTTCAACATCTCCGGCAATTAGAGAAATGCAAATCAAAACCACTCTAAGATTTCATCTCACACCAGTCAGAATGGCAGCTATTAAGAACACAAACAACAATAAATGTTGGTGAGGATGTGGGGGAAAAGGCACGCTCATACATTGTTGGTGGGACTGCAAAATGGTGCAGCCAATATGGAAAGCAGTATGGAGATTCCTTGGAAAACTTGGAATGGAACCACCTTATGACCCAGCTATCCCACTCCTCGGTCTATACCCAAAGGACTTAAAAACAGCATACTACAGGGACACAGCCACATCAATGTTTATAGCAGCACAATTCACAATAGCTAAACTGTGGAACCAACCTAGATCCCCTTCAGTAGATGAATAGATAAAGAAAATGTGGTATATATACACAATGGAGTATTACTCAGCAATGAGAGAGAATAAAATCATGGCATTCGCAGGTAAATGGATGAAGTTAGAGAATATAATGCTAAGTGAAGTTAGCCAATTCCAAAAAGCCAAATGCTGAATGTTTTCTCTGATATAAGGGGGCCGATTCACAGTGGGGTTGGGATGGGGAGCATAGGAGGATTAGAGGAACACTAGAATGGCCAATGGGGAAGGAGGGGACAAAAGGATTAAGAAAAAAAAAAGATGGTAGAATGAGATGGATATCATTACCCCAAGTGCATGTATGAAGTTACGAATGGTGTGAATATACTTTGTATACAACCAGCAATATGTAAAAATGTGCTTTATAAGAATAATATGAAATGTAATACATTCTGCTGTCATTTCTAACAACTTAGAATAAAAAATAAATTTAAAAAAATCTTAGCCGGGCGCGGGTGGATGGCGCACGCCTGTAATCCCAGCACTTTGGGAGGCTGAGGCAGGAGGATCGCGAGTTCAAAGCCAGCCTCAGCAGTGGCGAGGCACTTAGCAACTCAGTGAGACCCTGTCTCTAAATAAAATACAAAAAAGGGCTGGGGATGTGGCCCAGTGGGCGAGTGCCCCTGAGTTCAATCCCCGGTACCACAAAAAAAAAAAAAAAAAAAAAAAAAAAAAAAAAAAAAATCTTTACATTGTAGATTATGTTTTGAAATTTTCATTAACCAGTTAAAATGTAAATATGTATGTATTGTGACAATAATAAAACATTATAATAATGATTTTTTAAAAAGTCACTCCATAAGGACTGAAACATGTTAGGTTGACTTAAACAGCTGGGAGGTCATAGGTGGTTTCAGTAGGGTGTGGGGTATGATTTAGATTGTATGGAATGAGGAATGAGTGGGAGATGAGGAAGTGCAGAAAACGCAGACTCCTAATTCAAGAAACTTGGCAATGAATGGAAGGTGTGAGAAAAGGTAGGTAGTGGAGCCTTCAGCTGGGGCTGCTCATAGCAGCCTCGCAACACAGGTCTTTGGTGGCTATTATTCTCCTGGGATGGCTTCTTTGAACATCTTTTTGTTCTTTGGATTTAGAAAGACAGATCCATCTGTAAGGTAAGACAGATGGATCCCCAGATCTCCATGGTTTCAATATCACACCAAAAAGCTTCATTTCTCATGAAGTAAAATCCAAGTGGGTATTTCTCCTCGTTGATCATGTACACTAGGAGAGTTACAGGGGTCCTAGCTCCTTCTGTCCAATGCCATCTCCCATACTTGGCTGCTCTTTTAGCCAGACATTTCACCACGATGATGAAAGGACCCCACCAGAACAACTGTAGAGGAGGAAAGGTTTATTTAGGGGCTCATGGTCTCACAGGTCTCAGTCCACAGATAGTAGGCTCCATTCCTTGGGGTTGATGGGAGACAGGACATCTTGGTAGAAGAGTGTGGCAGCAGAGGGAACCAGCTCATATGATGATCAGGAAGCAGAGAGAGAGAGAGAGAGAGAGAGAGAGAGAGAGAGAGAGAGAGAGAGACTGCACTTGCCAGATACAAATATATACCCAAAGGCCACACGCCCCATGCCCACCTCTCCCAGCTACACCCTGCCAGCCTTCAGTTACCACTCAGTTAATCCCATCAGGTGATTAATTCACTGATTGGGCTAAGGCTCTCACAACCCAATCATTTCCCCTCTGAACTCTCTCACATTGTCTCACACATGAGCTTTTGGGAGACACCTCACATCTAAACTATAACAGCTATCAAAGTTGCTCTAGAGAATTACAGACAGTAGCCTGTGAGAGGTGTGTGTGAGCTGGGGCTGGACGTGGTGCACATCACTTTGACCAGAACTTGGTTACATGACCACACATAACTGCAAAGGGCCCGAAGTGTAGTGTAGCCATGTGCTCCGGGTGGGGGCGGGGGCGGGGGGCAGGAGATGGGTTTGCTGAATGCATACATAGCTAGTCTTGGCCACATTATTCTACCCACTTGCTATTGCAACCTAATTATACTATATCCCAGTCACTCAGGACCCCACCCTTGGTTTGCACTGGTGTCTTGATTGTGTTACTGCTCAGCTTCCTCTTCTTACCAATTACCTCCTTGATGCATTCAAGTCTGGGTTTCTCCTAGAGACTGCAGGAGATCATCCCTGCTTATGAAACGGGTCACAACCCCCTGAATTCTTAGCTTGGAAACCATCCAAGGAGGAAAGGGCTTAGGAGGTTAGCCAGATGGCAGGCAGTGGCACCAGTCTCCCATGAATCATTTTCCTTTTTAAC